>OY796656.1:6880761-7585578 GCA_963680705.1 Rhagium mordax
TACAGGGTGTTAAAGTTTGAAAATAAATATGGATTTATATTTATATTTCCAGAATGCTAAGAAGTATCGAATCCAAACTTACCAATTCTTTACATACAATTTAGAGGCCTATTTTAGAATAACGAACTACTACTTTACTTAACCATGGGCGTAGATATATGGATTTACTAAGGCTCTTTTTTACAAAAAAGTAGTACCCCACTGATATTTTCCCCTGTTCCCAGTTTAATTCAATAAAGCAAGAAAATACAAAAATTTAATGTCTCTTGGCACTTTTTGATATGATAAGCCGTTGTTCAGAAAATTTACATTTAATCTTTTGATGCTCCCCTCTGGACGAATTTTAGGCAAACTTGATGGCGCTCAGAATTTCACCAAATTTGATGGAGCGAAAAGTCTCTTAAAAAGAAAGAATGAAACATTTAAAATATTTATTGTAAAAGTTTATTATCATGTAAATCAAAATTTTTATAACACAAATGTATTAAAACGCAACGGTCGAACTAAAATAAATTATTAGAAACACAAACACAAAGGCTAGCAACATATAAAAGTGTCTTACTTCATTACAAGCATCATTAGCGATGTTTTGTTCTTTCGTTCTTTCTTTTTAAAAGACTTTTCGTACCATCAAATTTGGTGAAATTCTGAGTGACTTCAAGTTTGTCTAAAATTCGTCCAGATGCGTGCATCAAAAGATTAAATGTAAAGTTTCTGAAAAACGGCTTATCATATCAAAAAGTGCCAAGAGACATAAAACTTTTGTTTTTTCTTGCTTTATTGAATTAAACTGGAAACATGGGAAAACATCAGCGGCGTACTACTTTTTTGTAAAAAAAGAGCCGTAGTAAATCCATATAGCTACGCCCATGGTTAAGTAAAGTAGTAGTTTGTTATTCTAAAATAGGCCTCTAAATTGTATGTAAAGAATTGGTAAGTTTGGATTCGATACTTCTTAGCATTCTGGAAATATAAATATAGATCCATATTTATTTTCAAACTTTAACACCCTGTATCTCGAAAACTAAGCATTTCTCAACCTATGTTTATATGAACTTTTTTTAATAATTTTCATATGTCTATCGACTGTTAAAGTCCTGCTACAAAAAACTGGAACACCCTGTATATAGTTCGATGCATAATAATGTTTGATAAATAGTTAAAGTGTCTCAATTTCATTGAAATTCCCAGAGATGTTTCTTCTGCTAAATTCAGAACAGTCTGTGTGGTCTGTCTCTACCATTTTCTTTTCAATTCATGTCTCTGGAGACACATTTTTAAATAAAACCTTCCCCCTCCCAGATAGGCCTTGCGCTCTCATATCATTTTTATACTGCTGAATCATTAAACAAATAATTTTTAAAAATTTCGTATTGAAATTTAGCAAATAAACATCTTTTAAATAAATATCTTAGGTCACGAATTTGATAAATTGTAATGTTTTCAAATTTGGTAGGAACCCTATAACTAACGAATTTCTATTCAGGTTGTTTTAAAAAGAAATACATAAAAACCAAGAACATTTATATGAAATTATAAATTACTAGATGTTATCTACAAAACAATCCTCATAAACTGTAATCCTATAGTTAATACACATTAATTTATTTATTTAATTAATTATAATTAAAGGTAAAAATATCTACTTCTTGGCGAAAGATATTTTTGTAGCATGAGCAGGAGTGATTTTGAATCCTTGTAATGCATCTTTGGCTGTTCCTGCTTGAAAACCAGTTTCATACTCCACGAAAGCAATGTCGTGCCTATTTGGAACCATTCGAACTTCCTTGAAACCAGCATATCTGGAAAAAAATATTTGTTGGTACTCAAGAACACTCAAGATTACATTTATTATTTTTCATACTATAAAATATAAAAAAAGTGAAACACCGTTCTTTGTAAAAATATAGCAGTTTTGTTTTAAAACCAATTAACTGACAAATAATTTGGAAATAAATCTAATTAATAGGTAAATTTAGCTGTGCATATTAACTTTCTTATACAATATAATTGTGGTGCCTTTGCAAAAGGAAAATGTAGGATTCAATTTCTGCCGCTAACCTGATGTTAAAATATCAAAAACGATACTAGACCATCCAATATTTACCCTCTCAAAGAAAACAACTGACAGCATATGTGGATTCTCATTTTATAGGGTCAATCAACTGTAGGTGCTGAGTGCCGAGCAGAATGAATGCCCAGTTTACTGAGTACGATCATTTAAATGCTCCCAATTACGAAGAACTGGATATTAAAAATGGGCCATAACTATCTTTTGCTTTAAGAATAAGACATAAGAATCTGATTTTTATCAGTCGGTTGGTTGAATGGGGAAATTTGACGTCTTCCCTTCCCCAATACTCACTGTTTAAATAGCAGAGACAACATCATGTTGTTAGTTTCATCAGGTAGATTTGTAAGGAATAAAATGTGATTAAGTGGCTCCTCGGGGGTAGGTCCGCCAGGTATTCTATTTGCTTCCTTCTTCTTTTTCTTAGGTACCACGTTGTTCCTTGGTGGTGGCGGTCTGTTCTTTTTCTTAGGTACCTCTTCGTTCCTTGGTGGTGACGGTCTGTTCTTTTTCGGTCTTTCATGGTATGTGCTCTTTTCTTTTAAAATCGCATCAGAATCAGACTTTGCATAATCAATTCGCTGTAATCAAGAGACATAAAAAATATGCTTAGTGCAAGCACTCGAGTAGTCGAGTAACTGTAAAAAATTGAGCAAAAGGCAAAGGAATTTATATTTACCATCGGTTTATCAAAAACTGTGAAACCTTGCATAGATTTACAGGCATTTATCGAGCTTTCAAGTTCTTTAAAAACTATGAAAGCTTGTCCTTGCATTTTTGCTGTTTTTGAAACTACAATATCTAAAATTGTACCAAACTGTGAAAATATAGCGTTTAATGATTTCTTTAGTTCTTCTTGCTTTATTTTCTCATTAAGATTTCTTACATAAATAGTATTTTTTTGGTGGGTATCCATCTAAAAAGAATAAAAAGGTACAAGGTAAGGTATTAACAGCGCAAGTGGAAAAATCCAAACTTACCTTGGGATATGTATTATACATATATTTTTGTTTATTGTACAGAAAAGCAAATTAATTCACTACATGTTGATAGGCTCTCAACGTAGAACGACGAATTAGCCCTTATAATAATAAATAATTGGAATTATTATTTATTATAACCTACAAATTTGGTAAAAATTAAGTTAAACTTAGGTCACTCGTCATACAAAGTTTCTTGGTGCACAACATAGGTTACCTCTTATCTCTTCTTGGATTAAAGAAAATAACAAATAATAAAAACAAATAATGGCCCAACACAAATCTTTTTCAATATTCAATCAGTATTGCCAACATCCAACAACACAAGACATATGCCAACAACAGGTAAAGTAGATATTCTATGCCAACAACATAAAGGTATTGCCAACCCCAAATAAGAACATAAAACATAAAAGTTACATAAAAGTTTTGTCAACACTAATATCATAGAATGAAAGAACTAAAGACGCGTAACGTCTTAATACTGCTGGTTACGAGATATAGATGGAGCTTCCAAAGCATCTATTCGGAGATTGTCAGAGCGTGTAACCACAAAATAAATTATATGGGTATGTATGTATTTTATATATTCTGTGTGTATAAGTTCTGCAGTTTCATGTTTCATTGCATCAATGATATTTCCTCTAAAATTTGTGTGATAAAATTTTACCATAATCCCTACATTAATTATTTGATGTAATAATTTAATAAAAACAATTTTTTTAATAGAATTATCATATTTTCATATTTCTAGTAGCTTACCTACATACTACATAGTGATTTTCTTTCCCTTGATCTCTCATAATATCAATTAACATAATCTCCTAGATCCCTAAAGATTCTTATTGGGTGTATATAAATGGAAAGTTTCATTTTATTCCACCATTTTAAGAGACTATTTTAACAAAATAAAAAAAAGTGTGTCTTAATTAATACAATTTAAATAACATTAGTTCTGCATAAATTAAGATTTTTTGTGAAAATTTTTCAAGAAATATGTTTTTAAAAAATATTTTATCTATTGTTCTTCCTCTATTTGTATGTCCGTATGTCTTGATAATCTGAAAATGAAGTAAATACTTAGAAATGTATCTGAGAATCTATATTAATGTATCAATATTTTTACATATCGACACATTTTTTTACGAAATAACTTTTCTATTTAGTGAACTTGGAATTTTTAGTCCTTCGCATTTTAGACATCAGCATGGAAAAGCAAGTTCGTCTCCAAATTATCAGATTAATCCAGGCCATGCCATAGTTTATTCCCTTATAACGTACTTCCGGTAATAGTGTACTCAAAAATTAGTCCCTAGCGGGTACGTTAGAGTATCCTGTACACCACATCACATTACTGTTAATGAAGAAGAAATTGCAAAAAATGCAAAACAATAACCAACAAGCTATACTATAAATAATTCAAATGATATTAAAACTACACATTTTGGAGAACCACTTTAAAAGATCAGACAAAATGAAACAAAATTCATATTGTTCGAGTGCAATTTATTCTGTTGCAAATAAACATTGACGTTTCATATTTTTTACAAGCATACCAACACAATGAAACATAACGCAGACAGTGTCACTTCATAAAAATAAAAAACTATTTATTAAATATACGATGAGATCTTATAAATAATTTCGCACATTAAACAACTTAAAAGTAAGACTATTTATTTCTTAGCGAAAGATATTTTCATCGCGTGAGTCGGTGTTATCTTAAAACCCTGCAATGCATCCTTGGCTGCCCCTGATTGAAGTTCATTTTCAAACTCGACGAACGCAATATCATGCCGGTTCGGCACCAGCCGAACCTCCTTGAAACCAGGAAACCTGGAAAAAGTTATTTTAAATTAAAATCACATTCTCAAAAACCTAGATTATAGATTTAACTAAACTGTATACCTTCCTCTTAGAGAACTCAAGTCATTAAAAATACTCACTACTCAAGTCATTAAAAATACTCACTGGTTAAACAGCATAGACAACATCATTTCGCTCGTTTCATCAGGTAAATTCGTGAGGAAAAGAATTTGGTTAGGTGGCTGCTCAGCATTGGCTCCACCGGGGATTCTGTTAGGGTCCTTGTTCTTCTTCTTTTTCCTAGGCGCGTCATCGTCTTTTGTTGGTGGCGGTCTAATCTTCTTCGGCCTCTCTTGATATGTCCCCTTCATTTTTGATATCGCGTCAGAATCTGACTTTGCATACTGAATGCGCTGTAATCAAGATAAATAAAAATATGTGCCTAGTGCAATGCACATGAAATATGTTAAAAAGAGAAAAACTTAAGGTGCTCTTGTATTACCATCGGTTTGTCGTAAAATGGAAAACCTTGCATGGACCGTAGGGCGTTCGTGGAGCTTTGGATTTCCTTAAAAATCACGAAAGCTTGTCCTCGCATTTTCAGTGTTTTTAAAGCTACGATATCTAAAATTTGTCCAAACTGTGAAAATATGGCATACAACGACTTCTTCAGTTCGTCTTTTTTTATTTTCTCATTCAGATTGTTGATATATATTGTGTTATTCGGCCGGATATCCATCTGAAAGAAGTAAGGTTAAAGAGAAAATTGACAAATTACGATGGAAGTATGTCGTAAAAATAATAATCGTATTGAAATTTTGCAATCTTACCTTTAATATATATTTCTTAAATGATTTGGTATTTACTATAACAACGAGCTTCGTTAGAAAACGAAAAACTTATAGAAGTTCGCACCAAACGTACCAAACGCGACTGGTGTGAAGTTAGCAACGCGTTGCCAGTGTTGCCACCATAGATAAATATATTATTACATCGTGTTTTGTACGTTTGTGGGCGGAAATCTGGGGGAATTTTGTGGCTCTTTTTACGTTGGCACTATTGCTACTAGAAGTTTTATTTTGTTATCTTATGGTTGGCTGCACTTCCTAACTGTCTTTAAATTTTAAACAATTGAAACAGAGCAAGCTTAGAAAAAAAGTGAAGTACAAGTTTAGAGGGCTTTGTGCGTTTATTTAGTGTTAGTTAAATCGGTTATTTAGATATTGTGGCCGCGGGAAAGTGTATCCATCTGTTATTGCAGTTTCTCTGATGGAAATGGAAAAGTAGAAAAAATCAAAGGTGAGTGCTGCCTATCGCTATGATCTTAGATTTCTACATTAGTGCCCCATTTAAGATTATTCAGTTAGAAAAGTTTGCACACAGCACACAGCTACATCATCTGTCTCCCCAGCCAACTTTTAATTCCACCGTTAATCCATTTTCTTTCTATTTTAACTATTTTAAGAATTACGATACCATATATACGCCTTTAGTTTTTGCATGTTCTTGGAATTGGAATGTAAGTTGCCCTCAAATAGGGGAGAAGCTCGTATAATTTATTTTCATTCGAGGACAACTTACTAACCTAACAAAAAAAATAAGGAACAATTTATGAATCTCGGAGAGAAAGAAAACGGCAAACTACGCCCATGGACAAAATTATCGAATATTTTAAATTTTCCCAATTCTTTTGTATTTATAAATTTTAATGAAAGAAACACATTACACAAGAAAGAAATAATTTATTTCAGTAAAGAATATTGTTTTCATTAGCAGAAAATGCTAAAAAAATTTAATGCAAAATGTTAAAAATTAAGAATAATTAGTTTCAACTTAAATTATTCGACAATTTTGTCCATGTTAATATATAGAAAAATACTTAATTTATTAATTACTTATATACAGTGTGCCGCACTTAAGAGTGAAACGCCCTTATAACTTTTTTCGTTTTTATCCGATTTGAACCAAATTTTACTCAATGATAGATCCCATTAGGATCAACTCATGGCCAAAAAAATCATTCGCGCCCTATTAATGCAAAGCCACCTGCGATACCTATACCAAAATAAACGCAAAAAATCAAGAAAACATATTACTTAGGCACTTTTTCATCGTAAAATTTTACTAATGAATTAAGTTGTTCAGAATTGTCTAAAAATCTTATATCCAAAATCAAAATCTCATCAAAATTAAAAAATATTGATATTTTGATTTAAAAAAATTTTAAGTCCGAAAATATAAATTTACAATTATTTGGTTATTTCTTTAGTTTTTTTTTTTATAAAAAATAAAACATATTACAATACAATAACCCATTAAAATTATATTTTCAGACTAAAATTTTCTCAAACAAAATATTAATATTTTTTGATTGTGATAAAATTTTGGACTTAAGGTTTTTAAACAATTCTGAACAACTTACATTAATAAAATTTTTGATAAAAAAATGCCTATATGTTTTTTGATTTTCACTGTTTATTTTGATATCGTATGTGGCTTTGCATTAGTAAGGGGCAAATGGCTTTTGGGCCATAAGTTGATACTAATGGACTCTATCTTTGAGTGAAATTTGGTTTAAATCGGATAAAAATGAAAAAAGTTATAAGGGTGTTTCACTCTTAAGTGCGACACACTGTAGATAAATGTAAGTATCCGTCCACAATATATAGTTTTCCTGGGCCTTCCTGAATTCGGCATTTGGGCAAGAGAAGCTGCCTAGAAATCGTAGCCATCGTTCCTTCTAAGAAGCGTTTATCACCATTTGTATTAGGTAACTCTACACATCAGGTTGGTTTACCTTTTGGCATATTTAATTCTGTAAAAATAATAGCGAATCAGCTTATAATTAATCCGCAAAATTTCTTTTTTAAACTTAAATACGTTATTACGTACTAGCTTATACGGCATTTGAAAACAATCTCATTTCATCTGTGATAGCACTATTATAGGCCTCCATCTAAATGGTTTTTAATTTCCACGGCTGCCAAAATATTATTTTAGATATTTAGTTTAAAAATTTGATTTTATCGTAAGAGCTGCTTTACTTTTGTCCAATAGTGTACCTGTAAAAGATTTATATACAATTAAATTTATATTTACAATAGAAAGATTAATCAAAACGTTATTTTAAACTCTATGCTTTATTAGTTGTGCAGAAATAAGGAAAATCTATATTGCGAAAGAAAATAATTTGTCTCTACATATTTAAAAAAATTATAATAATACTAATTAAGTTTAACAAAAATGTTCAGAGCGAGGGGTTAATCGCTGTGAAATATGGTGTACAGTACATGTGACTTGAAGTACTTATGAAATACCTTGAAATACTTGAAGTACTTGTGAAATACCTGAAATACCTATACTTGTGAAATACCTGAAATACTTGAAATCTTTAGGAAATACCTGAAATAATAGTGAAATACTTATGTAATACCTGAAATATTGCTGAAATACATTTGAAATACTTGAAGTATTTATCAATTATGTATTTTAAATACTAATACAATATGAAATACTGGTGAAGTACCTGAAATACTTGCGAAGTATCTGAAATACTAGTGAAGTACTTGAAATATTGGTGAAGTACCTGAAATATGTGCGAAATATCTGAAATACTAGTGAAATACTTGAAATATGAAATATATGGTGTACAGGGTCTTCACATATATTTTGAACCCCCCTTTAACTCCTTTATTTTTAATTTTAGAGTAAATTGCCGCATATGAAAATTTAGTATTTTTTTCTGCAGATTTTAAATATGTAAACAGAAAAACAATTAGATATACTGATAAAATGTCGTATTTTTCTATTTCACCAAAACCCATTTTGTAACAAATAACAATCTCATAACTCATAATATTAATAAAACAGATAAAGAACATAATGACAATTTTCATTCAATTATTTCTAATTTCTAGTACGGCCAACTGCATCTTAAAGCTTAAAACGCTATTTGTAAACAATACAAAGTTTAACGTTAAATATCTCGAGAACCGTAAAAGATAGCATATAAGACCTAAATATTTTTGAATTCACATCACAGAAAACATGTCTATCCAAATATGTAAAAATGTACAGGGTGTTCCATTTAAAAATACCTAGCTACAGTGAATATCTTTGTTGTGAGATGTTCAATTGTTTTTCTGTTTACATATTTAAAATCTGCAGAAAAAAATACTAAATTTTCATATAAGGCAATTTGCTCTAAAATTAAAAATAAGGGAGTTAAAGGGGGATTCAAAATATACGTGAAGACCCTGTACACACTTTTTCCCAGCGATTAACCCCTCGGTTCAGAGTATATATAAACATGTGATCACTCCCAATTAGTATTATTGCATTTTCGTATGGCTACCGTTCATTTAAAATAATTCACGTTATAAATTATAACAAGAAAAACGTCTGACGACAGTGTACTTATTATCGGTTTTAGAAATGAAAATATTTTATTGATGTTTGGAAATTTTTTTAAAATTCAATGCGAGATACACAGAAAATACTTTGGAGGTCAAGTAAATATGCTGGATAGTGAAACGGTGTAAAGGTTTGATATATCTTCTTTTAATCTTCGTTATGTGTTTTACAAAATTTTTCAATATGTTTTATTATTATTAATTTGCGATTACTGTCCTTAGTCTTAGACCCTTTCAGGTTAGTCCTTTACAATGTATGTCAGGAGTTTCTAACTGTCACGCATGATGAAATCGAAACGCTTGCGGAATATATGTGTTTTTGGGTATCGCTTAGTCTTTTACTGCATTTATATACTATTCGCATATGTTTTTATGATGAGGACTCGGATTAATTAATCTTTGCAGTTACTATAGGTATCATTTTAGCCTCTCCCTGATGAATCACTATGCTACCTATACAGGGTCCTGCACTTGCGCTCCGGTCTTCCATTGCTGGCTTAATTCCTATTATAGTTAGAAACTTCATCCAAAAACAGGATTAAATTAGAGAAAAAGGGACATTTTTGGAAAATATTTTCCAGTATACGGGGTGTTTAATATTTTACAAAAGAATTAATTACCTACTCCCAAACCGGTGTATCAAGGGCGAAAAAAAATCTATATGTGTCACCTGACCACCCAGAATTTTTTTACCCCGTATCCCCAAAAATGTCCCCTTTTCCCTAGTTTAATCCTGTTTTTGGATGAAGTTTCTAACTATATAATAGGAAACCAACAACTGAAGACCGGAGCACAATGCAAGACCCTTTATATGCTATATAATATCAGAGGCAGGTGTACTAGTAGAGACCCTGTGGTTGTCGTGGAGGAGCTTTTAATAGCACTTGTGTGTAATTCCCAGGCAAGTCTTGCCCGGTTTTACTTGTTGGATGCAGTGTTGCCTTGGACTACTAAATTAAGGCTGCCTAGTCTCTCTTGTACCATATTTTTCTGGTTAAAATTTTTTTATTTAGGTAGGTACCTACTTACGTTTTAATTTTTGTCGAAAATATGATTTTTCCTCTACATACATCATCCTGAATTTTGATTCAACTGGGTGTATATATATCTTCTATTTGTTGTCTTCTTTTGAGGCAATTTCAAGATGGTTAAGAGGAGCCGGAAGTATTTTCTTCAGTGGCCGCATTCTGAGGGCATCTAGAGGCACCTTTCTGAAACAATTTGTAATAAATATATAATGCCTACAGAAAGAAGTTTGCCTTTTAAATGAACTATATTCTAAGCGAAGAAAACATGTTCAGCTTCGATAATCACGAATAAGTTTCACTACTGACCGGCAGATGGCCATAGCAGTAGCTGTAAACGCAAATATATTAACAGGTTTGCCATTTCTTGTTTGAGGTACATACGTTCATGTAGAAAATAACAAATAACTAGGTAAAGACTCACTGGTGGGTAGTTTTTATGAAAAAATTACTTACCCACTCCCTTATTATGCCCAGTTTGCAAATTAATCCCTGAGAATAATTCTGAGTAACGATAAACAATCGGTAGTGCCAATAAATTGGAAAACAATGAATAATGTTTTAAAAAAAATTGATAAGGACGTAGAAGAGTAGAAAAAAATGGTCCTGAAGAGGTTTTTGAATAAAGAAGTTTTGTAGAAAAATTATTAAAAATAAAAAAATTATTCAAATTATTTTAAAAAATATTTCGTTGAATTTCGTTAACAAATAACAAATATATTGCTTTTTTAGAAAGGTATATCATTTTGAAATTTGAAGAATAAAAAATAAACCTAAAATAAAATATCAAAAGTCTTTTTGCTTCTTTTTCGTTATGTTTCAAATGTATACGGTTCAAAAAAGTTTAGATTTGTTATAAATGTATTGTGTATTTTTTCACCCCTTGTATATTTAAACAGATTTCGTTTTTCATAAAAACATTTTTTGAACGATTTAAAATGATAGGTAATACTATAACGGAAATAAGGAGGGTGTCAATTTTAAGTGGTTTATTCTATACTTTTAAAATTCGTTGTCAGAAAAAATTATAATTTTTTATCTTTCATTTCTCCATTCCACCAAATTCAATCGCTTGTAAAAAAATCAATAACGGTGCGACAAAAAATCTGTTCACATGCTTTTGTTTACTGATGCATAGAGTTTTATAAGTCCCCATATAATTTGAAAAAAATATTATACAGGGTGATTTTCTCTACAGAAATAAAAAAACTAGAGTTAAAAGAGTCCGGTCCTGGAATTTTTAAATATTAAAAACGGCATTATATCAACTGTGATAAGTACACAAATTGTATAAAATTTGAAAAAATTGTGATAAATAGTAAGGAAGTTCTGGCCAAAAAAAAAATGGCCATAAGTAGTTTATCACCCTGTATCTCAGTAATTAAGCGCAACAGACAAATTTCTATACCTATTCGTGAATAGTCAAGGCAAATCCTCTATCATCCTCAGGAGTATGTACAGTTCGTCATGAAACATCCTGTATACCGGGTGTACACGAACAGTGGGCCACCCCTGTAACTTCCTCGTTTTTAAATATATATCAGGATAAAATTTTGTATGGTGAAATTAGGTAAGATTTCCAACTTTTTGAGACCTATCCGCCATATTTACCACTTCCGGTTTCGCCGGAAATGGCCCCAATAGTCTTTTTCTAAATGGACCACCCTGTATATTTTTACATTTTTTAAATAAAGATCACATTTTGGATACATTTATGCTATTTTGAACAATTGCTGCTTGATAACAGAGGAGTCCTTTTTGGATTAATCCGTCTGGTGGGGCTTATTGCAATACATTATTTGCTTTCTACATCCGTAGTACTGAATTTATCAGTTAAATGTGGAAGTCCACAAATAAGCTCTTTATAGAGTTTTATGTCTTCAAGACATTAGAGGATATAGACGTACACTTTGACTTAAATAGTAAAATTTACTTTTGCTATTTATTTTATTAAATTGCATTAAATTCTAATTCAGCAATTAACCGGTTTCAATAGGCGATTAGGAAACTACGTGGCATTGAGATTACGCGTTCGTCGGATCCCTTTGCAGCCGAATTCGGAAGGAACCAGTCTGCAATAATCCCCCCGAGGAACATTAGTCGTAGTTGCACAGCTACGTCATGGCCCCCTTACGATCGCTTGCCTAAATAGATGACACCGATTGTCAATTATCTCGACCTTGGAAGGTCAAGCTATGGGCGAGTTGCTTTATTCACCGGTGGATCCATCAGATGTGTTTTATCTCATTCTATCTCCGAGGTTAGAATGAGATAAAACACATCTGGTGGATCAACCGGTGAATAAAGCAACTCGCCCTATCTATCTGTTGGGCCCATTGCGGGTAGGTGCAGTGGTAAGGGTCGTTCAGTTTTTGGCGGATGCGCCAGTGATAAAACACGTACCTATATCTGGATAGCAGACAATGTCAGGTGTGAATAAAAGCATTACACTTCGTGCAACATTTTCCCATTTTTTTTGTCTTGAGGTTTAAAAATATCTTTTTTTGTATCGAGGAACAACCAATGCTTATTAAAGAAAACGAGTTTTTCTTAAAAAAAAACACTAATTCCAAAATAAACTTAGATCAGAAGCTACAATAAATACATAACTCGCCCTCTTGAGTCGGCTCTCCGTTTGGGAACGCTAGACACTGCATAATAGGCTGGATTACCTTCCAATGATTGTAACTAAATATATTGTCCTTATATTCTATTACTAGCTCATAAGTTATATTTTGAATGAAACCTTTTCACACTGCTTTCTTTTTCAGGTTAAGCCAATGGACGAACTATTAGGGAAAGAGACAGATATTCAAGTGTGTTGTAGTTTCGACATTCAACCACGGGCGACAAAGTGCATCGGGAGTGTAGATAGATAGATAGGAGATGCAGACAGATAGATAGATAGATAGATGGAAGTGCATCGGGAGTGTAGATAGATAGATAGGAGATGCAGACAGATAGATAGATAGATAGATAGATGGACATATCTAAATCCGTCTACTACTTCTTGTTGCTGGTGCTTGTTGGTATATAAATAACGTCGTAATATGCGGCCGAAAATTGGATTCCATTGTCAATTACTTTGATCAGCAAAAATTAACGGTGGAATAAAATTATGAGCACATCGCATAAACTTTCTAACCAACCGGTTCGTGGAGGGCATACCGCGTTAGGTCATACCGCGTTAGGTGTGTCCTTATTGATAGTACCGGAAGGCTAGAAAGTCATCATGATATGGAGAAAAGCAGCCTCATCGACACTTTATCAATTGGATACCATTTTTAGTTAACTAAATTGTTATTCAATTGGATACCATTTTTGGTTAACTAAAATTGGAATCGAATTATACAATGTCATTAATATATCCGTCGGCCTACCATCCGAAACGCAATAGTTTTTCTATCGTGAATAATAACAATAGTTTTTCTATCGCCTAGCTGATAGCCGGTGGGAAGCTGGGGGAGTGTGTCTTCCGACCTAGAAGAGATCCCACATCAGATGAATAGCTATTATAGCAAAACCAAACAGAATTAGTTATTGAGTTAAACGACAAACGGCAAGAATAGTTGGTGGGGATCGGAACATCTTTATGTGTGTAATATGATGGGCGTTTTTGAAGGTTATTGGCGGGGGAAACGTGGCCCTAAAAAGTTAGTACCCTGCACACTAATTATTTCGAGACGTCGTGATTTGCGCTTCACATGTGTAAATGTCCTCACCAACGGCTTCCTCAGCCTTATGCCACAGTGTGAAACGAAGCAAAGAAGACTTCAGAGGTTGAAGGTTTATATATCCAACAAGTTCCAGTGGTGAGGGCAATAGTTAGGATTTGGTATGTTCATAGTTCCTCTATCGTAAGGCGGTCTCACGATTATATTTTAGTTGTTCAACTTATTAGTGGATCGACAAAAATCGAACGATGATAGCTGTGAGAACATATGTTTAAGATTAAACTTGAAATATATGTTCTCACAGCTATTTTCGTTCGATTTTTGTTGATCTAACTAAAGTTGATCAACTAAAATCGATCGTGAGACGCGCCTGTAGAGGAACCCGGTTTCGTCAAACCAGAGCCGAGATCTCGACGAGTATCTTGTTTCAATATCTTAGTTATTTCTAAAATAGCTGGCATATTACAAGTGTTAAGGCTTGTAACTGTATTCGGGGATTTTCTGGGGGCTTCAGGGAGCCCAGAAGAGCAGTTAGTAGGCTCTGGTTTGCGCGTCGAGTGATTGCGAGTGATGGTACTATGGAGACGAACCGCTTTAGGGAAAGGAGATAAAGGCATGTATTATTATATTATCCAATTATTATTCTTACTAATTTGTATTTTTCTATATGTAGGTAGGTTCCGAACGAGATAGGACATGGTGAAAACATCGTAAGGTAAATATACATTACCCCTGTTTATATCCTATTTATTTTGATCACGAGAAGGACCACTATGTGCATAGATATCTTCTAGGAAAATAAGAAAAACCTGTTTTTACCAATCAGTCAAAACGTCGTGTCGTCCTTCCCAGATCAAAATGGTCGAAAGCATTGTTCAATAAAAAAAAAATATTGAGTTTTAATCAAAATTAGTTAATAAAATATTCTTTAGTACAAGTAGGACCGGTATTGTTTTTTTTTTCAAAAAGGTATTAGTGTTATTATTAAATATCTAACTATTTTCTCTTTTGTTTCAGGGTGAGTGGTGGGGTTTATATTGTGCCCCCTTGGAATGTATCGTAAAAGGGAAAGGGGGTGCAAAAGAAAAACGTTTAAAAATGGTATGTCTTAACCACCTGGCAATTATTTAACTTTGTTACCTATTATTATCAATTTATATAATTATTGATACTGCTTTCTTATCCACAGTAGAGCCCTCATCAACAAAGATAATACCAACGTGTGCGTCCTTTAGCACTAGCCTAGAAGGTAAGTCCTGTAGTGCAGTTTTACCGTTAGATGAGTAACTATTTTCTCCTCTGTTTCATGGTGAGCCTTGAAAAGCGACAGTGTTTGAAATGTGAAACAGGAAGAGACAAATGCCAGTTATTCTATGGATTCTTTTAAATGGTCAAAACGAAAGAACTTATGCTTTGGCGCTTGCCTCGATGCTACAGGTATGGATAACCTTTTGGAGCGTTATTATTAGACTAATTGTTTCTTCTCTTGTTCCAGAGCCAGTTGTATAAGTGGTAGTGGTTAAATTGCGCCACAACGGGACGTACCGCAAAAGGGAGAGAAAGGTGTTTCAGGCAGATTCAGAACGAGATGGAATATGGTCAAGTGGTAAGATAGCATGATCTAATAATTAGCAATAGCATCTCTAAAAACTGACGCGTATTGATTTGTTCCTGCGCAACGTGATAATGAATAAATAGAAAACAACGTGCAACGTTGTGCCCCAAACGATTTTCTCCTCTGGTTGATTTATTGGCCTTTAACGTCGGCGTTTGGTAATCAATTAATATTTACAACTTAATGCAAAGTAAGCAAGCCGCACACCACGCGCTGCAACCTGCTCAAACTTAACATTTCTCCGTTTAACCCAGCATACCACTCGGGCGAGAAATGGAGTGAACTCGTGGGGCTGAAACAAGAGACACTTTATGTTTTTACATCATCATTTCATCGCGCACTGTTTCAGTTTCGTTGTTTTATGGATTTACTCCACACCCAAATATGTCGTACGGCGCGTGATGGCATACATCTCGATACGTTGTTGAGCCCGAATCCGGGCTCAACAGTGTAACTTTGGCGTCACAATGACCATTTATATATTGAACGGGTTTAACAATGTCTGTATATATGTATATATGTGTATATGTATGTGTATACATGTATGTAGACAAACAAGATTTTTTGAGATTACGAATTTTCAAAAATTTAATTTTGCCTCCCATCTTTCCTCTGTAGCGCCCTTATTACGGCTGATCGGGAATTGTCGCGCTATGGGGGTTGTAGAGGGATGTATGGACGATCACGAATCAATAAAATATTGGACCGACAAATAAGACTTTTCTGGAATTTTTTTTTAATTTTAAACCACAGAAATCTACAATTATATTTATTTTATTAATCTTTGACTGTGCAATAGTGGACAAACAAAAATTTTTAATGTCATCTTAACTGCGCTGAATTACGCTAATCTCGTATTGTTTTTGAAATAATTTGCAAGAAATTTTCATCGGTATCAAAACTTACTTCCGGGCGTTACTGGCAACGCGTTGCTAACTTCACACACATCCAAACGCGTTCGTTCTTCGTCGAGCAGTCAAAGAAGCTAGTAGTTGGTTAGTTGGTAAAACAGGGTAACTGTAGTTGGTAATAATGAAATTAAATTTATTGAAAATGATAAGAAGAGTGCTGTAAAGCTCCTGAAGCGAAACTTAAATAATCCAGCTTCTCATCAATAGATGGCGCATGTTAATAATAATTAGGTATCTGTTGTGCTAGGAATTGAGTTAAGGGTGTGCGTTCCTAGAGCGCAGCACTACTTCATGATTGATTAGTAAAGAAATCATCACTCGTCAGTTCCTATTCTCCAGGAAAAGAGTGATTAGGGATGCAGCTATTGGACGGATCCTTTGTTATAATATTGATAACGTCAATTAGGGAATTCAAAAACAAAACAAAAATTGTATGTACTTTTTAATTTAAATGACAATAATTGTTGCATTTTTTTTGAGGTAGTTAAGAGCAATTCAGTTTTATTCCGTAATGCCAAACAGCAATAAAAATATAAACTTAAAAACATTGATGATAAAAAAATAATTTTTATTTTAATTAGATCTGTAACTTATTCTTGTGCACCCACTTATATTATAATAAATCAGTTCCTGACAAAGTTCCTAAGAAATACAAGACTATTTTTTTGATTTTATTGTTCGTGTCTTAGTTTTTTTTTAATAAATGCATCTATACAGGGTGTTAAAAAAAAGTAGGTCAAGACGATAACCACTGATTCTTTGGACGAAAAAAATGCGACTTATAGTGTGATTTTTTATTTTGGCGCGTAGTTTTTATTATACCTACAGGGTGTTAAATTTTGAAAATTATTTTTATTAATAACTCAGTTGATTTTTAAGATTTTTATCTGAAATTTTGCACAGACTTTTATCTTACACAGATGCAGTTTCTGTGTAATTTTGGGGAAAAAAAGTCAAAGCGCAAACGTGGAAAGGGGGTTATGGCTCCCATTAACCCCCCAACATGAAAAAGCTGGGGAGAATGGGTACCATGTTTGCGCTTTGACTTTTTTACCATTACACAAAAAGTGCATCTGCGTAAGATAAAAGTCTGTGCGAAATTCAGGGAAAAATTTAAAAAATCACCAAGTTTCTAATAAAAATAATTTTCAAAATTTAAATTTTAACACCGCCAAAATAAAAAAATCACACTATAAAAGTCGCATTATTTTTTTCCAAAAAATCTGTGGTTAACGGCGTGACCGACTTTTTCTTAACACCTTGTATATTTATACGAAATATTTTCATTTTTATTTAAATTAAGTATTTGGTGAATGCGCTATAAATATGAACCGAGGTGACAGTATACGAGGAAATTCAAAATTATGAAATCAGCTCAAGACAAGTACACTCGATATAATTGATACATAATAGATTTAGGAAAAAGCTTTTGAAATACTTAGAATTTTGTACTTATGAATTTTCAGACGTAAGTTTAAATTTTTAAAAATTTTCCATAACTGGACATATATTTTTTTTAAGGTAAACATTTGAATAACTATAATTGAGTATAAAATCCTATTTCAATAGACTTTTTAAATTTTGTTTTACTTTTCTTTTATCTTTCGCACCAACTTTTATTGAAATCTAAATTTCTAAGAAATTCATAATAAGAAAGTTTCCAATGATGCACGCGCTATAGATCACACTGTATAGTGAATATCCTTTTTTAGTTTTAAGTTGGAATTTATAAAAATCCGCCTCACTATGCGCACTTTCTTGTCGTTCCTCCGATAAGAAGATATTTTGACATGGCGTACTGACTCACGTTTCATTACTCTTGATTATAATCAGCATGGTATGTTTCGAGTGGGTTATTTTAATTAAAATATAGCCTCAATTCAAATGAGATTCATCGCATATCCAGCTAAAACGGCACTATTATTTTAAGATAGATTGTTTTCAATGTTGATGGGAATAATAACCGGGCACGATATAATTTATTCCGTCCGTTGATTGTTTATTAGAATGCCTCGGAAATCTTAGGATGATGCATATTGCTTGAGAAAATGGAGCAGAACTTTTTATTTATACAATAGATCAAATCACGTATTTAATGCCGTTCTGACTGAGCGGAAATTGGATAATGCTGATGCGAATTTCAATTATTGCAATAACTGAACAAATTATCTTTCATCTGACTCATCCGAGGAATAATTGAAGCGGCGGATAACCGCTTAGGCGTATTGTAGAAGTTAAATAAACTGCGTGGATTTACAAACTAATTGCTCAAATTTGTTTGCTGCTGCAAAATATTATTTATTTGCGACTACTGCTAGTTTATTTTACAATTAATATAGTCCAAACCTGACTAACTGTCGTGTTAAAATTAACGTGTGCAGTGGCGATGAAAGGACCGTTATAGTGTAATGAATGGCTGCTTTTTGTCCAGATACTTACGTAATCTTTTATACGGAAATCCCGGGCGCCAGTCCTTTAATTTTTAAGTGCAAAGAACTACTTATTTTTGGCTCTCCTAATTGGGAGAACAACCCTGAATAGCGAAACAGCGGAGACACAGAATTGCTAGGGGTCGGAGCTGGAGATCTATCTAATGGATTTCGATCATGCTGCTCAAACGGGTTAATCAGAAATAAATGACAGAAATAATAACTCGTGAATTTTTCCTCTTTAAAATAACGTATTTATTCAGTGATAATTGGAAACAGAATAATTTACTCTAAAACCTCCACGACTGTACAGTCGAGTGTGTATAAAACTATTTCAAAATAATTAAAAACAAGTCAAGCTGGCAATCAAGAATCTTTACGCGATTTTACGGCGGAATTTGCGGAGACGTTGAATTAATAAATTATTGTGTGCGACAAGCAAACGGACCTTTCCAATAGGATGTATTATAAACGGCGGGCAATCCGTTAGCTATAGATATTTACGTCTTTTACTGGTATTTGAAAATACGGCGAACTACTGCCACAAACGTAGAGCTATTTTTCAACGGCTATTTTAATTTATAGCAAGTTTTCTAGTCACCCTGGTACATTGACACATCACAGATCACCCGAACGAGAAAAATCTATTCAGTGGATGCACATTTAGGAATTACTTTTCTAATTACAGTGGGTTTTCCGGAAACCCTTCTACATGACAACTGGGCAGATCACCCGAGCGAGAAAATCTATTCAGTTGGTGTACAATTTATCAAATAATAACACGAATCAACCAACGGAGGTATTATGAATTAGCTCTAGCTTGCTTTGGTAGCAATATACGGCGAACTCACGGAAAATAAGACCTTTAAATATCTATACTTAACTGAAGGCAGTGCCTGCAGAATGTAGCAGGTTACGGTGAATTCTTACCAAGATTTAATGCAAAGAAATTTACTATCAAAAACTCGAAGCGCGGTACTGAAATGTTGACGGCTTTAGCTATATCTTCAATGGCTGACGGTAAATCGTATCTGATATGATAATGCGGAATATCTCGGAATGAACATGAACTACTGCCGGTTTTCTCGGAATAAGTATGAACTGCTGGCGGTTTTCTCGGAATGAGAATGAGAGCAAAGTGAGTCTTCCTCCCCCTTTTGTAACCTTTATGACGTATCTAGGTCGCGTGATAGAGGGGCGGTCACCGACTTGAAACGACGGACTCGGATGCACAACCCAGCGTAACTTGCAGAGGTGCAGCGGATTATGCAATTTGGCGCATCAACTCAGAACGTATATAACCGGAAATGAGTTACTTGTAATTTCTATACCATGTTGCAAAAAGAAACGGATTAAAACGAGCAAAGATTAACAATTTTAGTAACGAATGATTTTTATTTCCGACTCGGCCAATATTTATAATATTTCTCGGATTTTACTTATACGAGGGATTGTCGAAAATTAATCAATTAATTACTTGATTGCTTGTTTACCAGCGGACTTTTTAACAACTCATTTATAACTTAACTAGAACGGAATTTAATTACTAAAACAGTGGCAGGGTGTACCCAAGTGACGGTAATATTTAAAGCAAAAATGAACATTCCTTGATCGGAAAAATCACTTCGTTACAATAGTTGGGTAGTAGTAAGTAGAACATGGTTTTTTGAGATATTTGAAAAAAAAAAAATTGAGTTTTTATATTTGTTTTTTTTAGGTTTGTTTGAAGAGTGGACGAGTGACATATATATCATTGGAATCAGGATGAAAAATAATAATAAATTAAGGAAAAACAATATCAGGTCCGTATTTGAAAAAACAAAGTTGAGGATGGCCCGAGGGGTGGCCCCGATCTGACGAAACGTTTTATTCAAAATATTTTAACTCGATGTTGTAGAGTCGCAATGAAGAAATTCTTTAGTTTTTTGATATCTCTTTAAACAAAGCTAGAATAAAACTCAAAATTCTGTTTTTCTTCAAATATCTCAAAAAACCAATCACGATATTCTTAATTTCATCACGGCATATTATTGGATATAAATCTGCGCAACTTCGCCCCCATTTAACCAACTCTCCATCTCTTATTACCGTTTCCGAGATCCCATGGTGAGCATCGAATTTGACTCACCCGGTACATCTGCTAGATCTGATATGTGAATTCGACTTCTAATAAAATTAGAATACGATTCCAGTTAAGAAACTGTATCTGTGACTTAATTAAAAATTACGCAACTGCTATAAATACCCATATAAAAAAACTGTATATTTTAATCACAGATTTGATACGATTCCATCGCATTATTAGATAACAGAAAAATTAATTATGACAGATCGAAAATTTATGTTTCACGGCTTGAAATCAATTAAAGATATCCTCGTAGAAGAGTTACTAGAGGTGAATACCGGTACGTCACAAATGAGTATTAGTCCTGTTTTTACGATCGACCCATATAGGCGATATAGGCATCTTAGGAATTTAATGTTGTTTATTATTGAAATAACTGTCATCTAAATTTAGCGAACGTTTTTGGTGGTCTAGAGAAAGCTTAATTTATTTATGTATTGTAGGAGCAATCAGAGTGTCACTGAAATAATATTCTAGTATTTTATTGTTGTACGAGTGATTTTTATTGCCCGGTCATTCCGTTTTAATATCATTTGATCAAAAGATAGGGCGACGGAGACAGTAATCCACAATAAAATATCACCTACGATATTTGTTTCACGCATAGCACAGGAGCTTTACGAACTGGAAGTGGAAGGAAACATTTTTGGAAAATATACTTATAACTATTTGAGCTTTGGGACGTTTTTGCTGACGTTTTTGTTAGGCAAAAATTAATTTATTCAATTTGTTTATTTTTATTTAAAAATTTCTTTTTTCTGTTCTGGGTATATAAACATCTTAATTTCTGTTCATATTGTGATGAATTTCCCACTTTACAATATACAGTTCATCCCTCTCTAGTCGCGACGTGAAAAAGTGCTTTAAAATAAATGACGTCGTTGTTCCAATTTCAAACATATTCACACGCCCCAGAAGAAAACCTGGCACTAGTTTGGAATATCAGAAATCAAAGGTTAAGTATCGTCTCGTATATTAAAAATAAAAATACAACTCCTGTTACGTCGGATCGGCGTTTGCCATTGTGTAAAAAATCATTCCATATCTAACAGAAGTGTTCAGACTACGTATGGCAACCGGAGATTTCTCGGGAATATTAATTACTTTAAACACCGACTATTAATTACGGAATATACTGTTAGATTTAAACTCCCACAAAAACAAATACAGCTAATAATCGAGCAAGTCCATAAATTCTCGGGCTTGTACCGCGCCGCCGTCTCCACATAAATTTTGGGAGCGAATTTCTAGTAGTAGTAGTATACAGGGAGGATTACTTGGGCATTTTAAATATAAATTTTGCTTACGCTCTTGTAACAGTTATATACGTTTTAAACACTGCTCCGCAGAAATTGGTCTTTGGAAAGTAGATAAAAACACCATATAAATTGAAAACCCCCCAAATTCAAGGCAAGGCCACCCACAGGGTGGGTTATATATCTGAAGAGTGCCACATACCTCTGATTTTTGGGTGAAGTCCGTTTACAATGGCCATCAAAATGTCCAGATATGGACCCCATTAAAAATCTTTGGGACGAACTTTACATTTCTATCTTCTGCAATAAGCGGCGAACCTTGTACGGGCGGAACAATTTTCTTAAACGATTCCCGATCAATAATATCGTAAATGTATTTGCTTAAGGTCGGTATCAATAAAATATACAAAGGCAATAAATGCCGCATACTGAATACAAGTGGTGAATAATTAATAGTGAATAAATCTACCTGATAAGAAAGTTAGACAATAAATAAATACTTGTGAAATACGCCTACATTATGAAAAAACATAAATATAAATTACGAATTATAGATAATAAAATATAGGTATATAATAAACTAGTGATGAACGTGATACTCTATACGCAAGAAGTTATTGCATTCTTTATGTAATAGTTCTATAGGATGCTCATGGTAGTCTTTGACATTGTGTGAGACATTTTTTTTCTATCGGTGGCAGTTAAAAGGTTACAACAGTCCCTAAGACATTTTTTTTTGGGTTAATTTTTTGTTCTTTATTTTCCTGGAAGTCAAAATTTTAAGAACAAGAGATACTCGTACGAGAAAAAATAAAGAAGAAACGTCTTCCACATCTCTTTAGAAGAAGAAACGAATACTGAAATGGAAGGAGGTTGTATAACCATTAACCAGCTATAGATCCTCAAAGCCTTATTTACTCTCTCCCACCTAATTTACTTCATTCTACTCTACGTTAATCTCTGTAATGCATTTCTGCTCCATTCTGTATTTTGTCTAATTTTGCTCTACATCAATTCACTCTGCTCAATTCTAATTCAAATTAGTCAATTGTGGTTATTCCAAATCTACTGTATTTTCTACTTCTTGTTCTTGGTTCTGTTTTTCTTCTGATACTTGCTCTTACTCTTACTCTTTCTCTTTCTCTTCTTTCCCTTCTTTCTCTTCTTTCTCTTCTTTCTCTTCTTTCTTTTCTTTCCCTTCTTTTTATTCTATCTCTTCTATCTCTTCTTTCTCTTCTTTCTCTTCTTTCTCTTCTTTCTCTTCTTTCTCTTCTTTCTCTTCTTTCTCTTCTTTCTCTTCTTTCTCTTCTTTCTCTTCTTTCTCTTCTTTCTCTTCTTTCTCTTCTTTCTCTTCTTTCTCTTCTTTCTCTTCTTCTTCTTCTCTCTCTTATTTCTCTTCTCCCCTTCTGTCTCTTCTTCGTCTTCTTCCCTTTCTTCATTTTCTTCAACTTCTTCCTCTTACTCATATCGCTGCCTTTACTCTTTTCCTAGCTTTTGTTCGTGCACTTCCACTTGGTCTTGCTCAAATACGCTTGTTTTTCTTGCTCATCCTCATTCAATTTAGTGAAATAAGTTCTTTTCTCGGTCTCGATACAAGCAGACTAGACATACTTCCAGGGACTGCAGAAGTAAACTAGTAAGTTAATAAAAATTGCACTAAAAATTGCATTGCCGTTGAGCCAATTTTTGATATGCACACATATTTAGTGAGTTGATCTACTGCGATTTTTCCCATTTTGCCCTTTTAATTCTTACTAAAATACGTCACAAATTTGTTGTTGTTTAAAATGTAATTATTTCAACAGAAAAATAGGTTAGATAGCAGTCCATACGAGGCACCTGAGATCAGTAGAAGGTATTTCTTGAATATTTAAGTTTTACAATAGTAGAAATTTTCTTACACCTATTGCGAATTGTTCCTATACGTAGTTCAAAATGGCAAGAGGTGACCTACTGGTGAATGTAAATTCAAATGTGACGAACTGCATATCTTGTTTTAAAAGTTAGACAAATATCAAATGTTATTTCTTTATTTACATGCCTTTTTATAAATTGTAAACATATTCGATCACAGCAGGCGTTTGTATTCAATCAAGCTGAGACTGAGTTGTGTACGCTTGTTTACAATATATGTGGAATCAAATGTTATGTTAGAGATGTTGAATTACAAAATTTCACAGTCCGCCATATAATTAATTGATAGAAATTATGTCAAAAACAATGTTTTGGTGAGATAGTATCTACATACATTATCTATTATCTATGTTATACTCGTCAAAGTGAGTCAGCCTCTCAAAATTTTCAAACAAATGAAGTTTTTTCATTCGTAAATTGATTTGTCAGAAGTTTTCGTCAGTCGGTATATTAGTTTTCCTTTCTTCTAAATCTTCTTTTTCATCTTATCAAAATGTTAAAAAATGTAATGGGGTAACATTTATAATTTTTGAATTTTATAAATTTTGAAATTTTTTAATTTTTCAATTTTTTTAAATTTTATTATATTATTTGATGTATATTGATGAGAGAAGGCGCTTCTGAACATTTTTAAAAAATTCATGGAAACAGAAGAAAATGAGATGAATCGAATGGTAAAACCTTTATTAGAGTTTAAATTTAAAAAAAAATTAAAATTTATAATTTAAAAAATAATAAGTATAATAAAATATAAAAAAATCAAAATTTCACAATATTTAATAGGGTAACATTTTATAAATTTTTGAATTTTTTGAAATTTTGCTTTATAAAATTTTTGAATTTTTAATATTTTATTTTATTATTTATTGTATATGTATTGTATAATGAGAGAAAGCGCCTCTGAAAATTCTTAAAAAAATCATGGAAATTGATGAAAATGAGATGAAACGAATGGTAAACCGTTTTTTAGAGTTTAAATTAAAATAAACCAATTATTTTAAAATAAACAAATGCATTGTGAACATTAAGGACCTCGTAAAATAAGTAAATAAAAATAACTCATAAACAAATTATTTTATTGAGAAAATTATTTGAACATCTCCAGGTATAAATTAATTTTTGAAAGTAATAATTTATTAATTTTTACCATGAGGTACTTTTGGATTAAATTTTTTACAGACCTATTTTAGGGGACGCTAAATACAGTTAGGTACTTAGTTTTTATTTAAAAAATCGCTAATATACGATTTCTTGAATTTTCGCTCCAAAAAAATTATAAAGTAGGCCATGATTTTTGTGATAGAAATCTATCGATTTGCTTCAAAATGCAGTCCTCCATGACCAACAATTTTAAAAAAAAGTTGATCAAAATCGGACCAAAAATAGCCATTTTACAGAAGTGGTCCGCTTTCAAATGAGTCACACTGTATTTTATATAATTTGTATTTTGTATAATGAGAAAAAGCACCTCTGAAAATTCTTAAGAAAATGGAAATAGAAAAAAAGGAGATAAATCAAATGGTACAACTTTGTTTAGTTAAATAAAAGAAAATTAAAATTTAAAAAATAATATAAATAAAAAAATCAAAAATAAAAAAATTAAAAAATTTCAAAATGTATAAAATTGAATAGGGTATCATTTTATAATTTTTGAATTTTTTTATATTTTACTATTTATTTGTTGTATAATGAGAGAAAGCGCCTCAGAAAATTCTTATAAAATTTATGAAAATAGAGGAAAATTAGATGAATCGTATGGTAAAACGTTTTTTAGGATTTAAATAAAAAAAAACAAAATTTAAAATTTAAAAAATATTAGGTAAGTATAATTATAATAGAATATAAAAAAAACGAAATTTCAAAATGTTAAAAAATTTAATGGAGCAACATTTTATAATTTTTGAATTTTTTGTATTTTTGCTTTTTTAAATTTTTGAATTTTTAATATTTTATTTTATTATTTGTTGTATATTGTATAGGTTATTTCTTGAGGATTACATTGCCCCAGCCAAACAAATTTGGCAAAAGTATATATCTAAAAAGATATATTCGATATTTAGCTATCACTGTGAATTTTGGTAAAAGTGTAAGAAATTCACAGTGATAGCTAAATATCGAATATATCTTTTTAGATATATAGTTGTATATTGTAGGTATAATGAGAGAAAGAGCCTTTGAAAATATATGAAAATGAGATGAATCGAATGGTAAAACGTTCTTTAGAGTTTAAATTAAAAAAAAATTCCTATGCGAAATTTAAAAAATAATATGAAATACATATAAATAAATAAGAAATTAAAGAATTCAAAAAATTAAAAAATTGCAAAATGTTAAAGAATTTAATAGGGTAAGTAACGTATTATAATTATAGAATTTTTTTAATTTTCGAATTTTTTTATACATATTTAATATAATTTGTATTTTGTATAATGAGAGAAAGCACCTCTGAAAATTCTTAAAAAATTTATGGAAATAGAAGAAAAGGAGATGAATCGAACGGTAAAATATTATTATTAAGTATGAAATTTAAAAAATAATCTAATTAAATAAAAATCTAAAAAGTAAAAATAAACAAATTTCAAAATGTTAAAAAATTTATTTGGGTTACGTTTCATAATTTTTGAATTTTTTTGTGTTTCACTTTTTGAGACACCCTCGTATCTCAGGAATTAAAAGACGTATGAATTTCAAATTCAGGTGGGAAGTAGGTATATTCTCAAAATGTGATTGTTGTGACGTGATCAACTTTGATATTGCTCATTGGTGTGCGACCGTGTGGGAAAAATTGAGGTCGGGTTTAAAAAAAAACTCAGCGATTTTTTTATAGAAATTCTGATTTTAGATTCGTATTCTTTCCCATTATCAAAAACCCTCTTATGTCAAATTTGAATAATGAAAACAATAATATATGTACCTCTTATTTAAATTTAAATTTAATAAATAATAAAAAAATTCAAAATTTCAAAATGAAAAAAAATTAATATTGTCTTGTTGGTAAAAGTGTAAGAAATTCACAGTGATAGCTAAATATCGAATATATCTTTTTAGATATAACTATATATACTCGTACAAAAGCATCAGGTTATTTGTTCTGGTTAACTCTGAGTTATTAATATAATCCCGGTATGGCTTCTCTGCGGCTTCATACGTCACCACGTTTACTGCTAACGACTACTTATCTGAACATAATACAAGAACATGAAACACGTCACTCATGTACATATTTATCTCCTAGTTCAAAAATGCCTGTTTCCTTAATCGCATAATTTGTCTGGATCCTCAGTTCATAAGTACGGAGACCTCCCTGTACGCGCTATACTGGACGCGATAGAACAACGTGAAAATGTTTTAGACTATCGTGACACTAATAGAAAAGATGCGTCTCTTTAATTGGGTAATTCATAACATCATGTGTGATAGCCTCGGGATCGAAAAGTGATGTTACAAACGGTCGATGCCGAACATTTGCATATTTTTTTGTTTCTTCGTTCTCAGCTAATTAATTTGGTAGTAAAATCAAATAAGATTTGTGATTGCCCATATTTGGTATATAATATAAGAAGATAATATAAAAATGCTATAGAGACGGCGCTCCTTGGCAGCATATATTAGCAATAATGGATATTTTATTGTGATATTAAGAAAAAAATGAGACTTCCATATTTTGACGTATGTATACAGGGTGGCTCTAATTTGCACCCGGAAGCTAACACCACTAGGGGTTCTACGTTGAAAAGATGAAAGTTTTTACTGAAAGCTGGGCTCTGAAAACCTGAAACCCTTAATTTCCTCGGGAATTCCCACAACACTGCGTTTAGAAATAAATCGTGGTACTGATTTTGGTGAATTTCGGTCCACTGTGTAAAATTCAAATTTTAATGTTTATTTTGTGTGGTTTTCTAACGCTGATGGCTTGTTAAGGTTATTCTAGTTATGATCATTAATATGTACACATCAGCAACTTAATGTGTTCTTGTAAAACGGACAAGTCGTTAACAAACAAAATCTGAATATGAAAACTAATATTATTTATTATCTGGTCTATAATGTCAATAAAAACGGTAAGGTAAAACTTTATGTTTATTTTATATCAGTCGGTAGTGTTTGACCTTTCGAAAAATATTGATAGGGTAATAAAAAAGGTATTCGGATTACCATCATTTCTAATCTTGGTTCTTGGACACTGTAAAATTCAATATACGTTTCTGTGTATTATTGATTTTGCTCACCAAATCACCAAAATATGTCACGGTTTGAACGGAACCGTGTCCATCGCCGTGTGAAAGACGCGCACACCTGCAATTAAGATAACCACGTTTTGTATCACGAATAGTCGTCGAATTGCTGTCAGTACCAGCAGTACAATAATCCTCCTGTTTCCTAGGCTCCGGTCCGTGTCAATTGCAATTCAGGATTCATAAATCACTCTTATGACCTCAGACCTGTCAGGTTTAATTTAATTGTATACCGTTAGATGCTCAAGGGGCGTTTTAGGAAAAACGAAAAAAAATTCCAGGCTATTTATTTCCTCAACACAGAGTTGTTTGAAAGTAAATTGATTTTTTACGAACAAATGTTTTGCGAAACGCTGCTTACATAAGAGATAACGAGGGATTCTTCTCAGCCTTTTTACAAACTTACAAATTTATTTTTTATAAAAATTTAGATGCAATTTTTTACTAACCTTTAATGGTCCAATTAAAAAAATACAAAAATCCGGCATTTTGAATTTTTTAATAAAATCGCTTTTTCAGCTACAACTTTCTTTTTGATGCTCAATTGTTTGTTTTTTAGGGGCATCGGAATCCTCGGAAAAAACTACGATAGATCGGCTTTTGAACTAAAAATTTATCTTACCGAGAAAATAGAGCGTAACGCGTTAACTGGGACACCCTGTACAATTTTTCAAAGTTTTTTAAGAAAGTCCAATTTTCTCCGATTTTTCTTTTGCAATGGAATTCGTTGCTTTTTTAATGGAGTTAGTCAAGGGGCATCTTTTAGTCTTCATCACGTTTTGATCAGGTGAGTTACAACGATTTTTGTGAACATTTTCAAGCGCTAATATCTGCATTTCCAGTTAGCTGGGAACTTTCTGTTTCCTGAGATAAGGTCTCTTTGTAAGTGTCCTTCATTAGTGTGAATTTGATAAACCTTGGATAAAGAATTTAGGCATTTTTGTGTCATAACAGAACATCAGACATACAGATCGACAGACAGCAACTTATATTTTACATTTGATTAGATAGAAATCAGTGTATCGAGTATCGAGAATCGAGAAATATTTCGATATCGACCCACTTCTCAAACGTATAGTAATTTTTTTAAATATACTAAAAAATCCAAGCGGTCGTTTTAAACTTTAATACTTAAAACTAGGTTGGGTCGGGCCCGACATAGGTCTACGCGCGGCGCTGGACCCTATATATCAGTAGTTTTATCTCGGGGTTTTTATCCGACATTGGGTCGTGGGAACGGGGAGTTGGGAAAAATTCAGGGATCTGGGGGTAAAATTGGAGAAAAAAAAATTTAAAAGAGGGCTCTATTTAATAATTATTATAAAAACGGCCCCTGCGGGGCCGTGGAAATAAAAGGTTCTAGACGATCCAGTCCATACGGGGCTGGTTGCCGGATGAATTAAGCGATTCGGTGCGAATTCGAAAAAAAACGAATAAAAATTTTGACATTTCTTTGAAGAAAAATTTTTTTGAAACTGACGATTTTTTGAATTGTACGACACTTTTGCCACTCCATTTTTTCCACTGGCCATTTTTTCCCATAGTTTTTTTTCCCACTGGCCATTTTTTCCCATAGTTTTTTTTCCACTGGACATTTTTTCCCATAGTTTTTTTTCATCTGTCATTTTTTCCCATAGTTTATTTTTCCATAAGTCATATTTTCTCATAGTTTATTTTACGATTGTACGACACTTTTGTCACTCCATTTTTTCCACTGTCCATTTTTTCCCATAGTTTATTTTTCCACTATATTTTTATTTATTGACAATTTATTGACATTTGTCTTCTGTCAAACGTATAATTCAACGAAGTAAAATGATCGAAACAGAAGTCCATATTGTCCGCTCATACGAAGAAAAAAAAAGAAGGCAGGATTGCAGAGTATCTTCACAACGTGGACAACAGCATCTCGTTTTAATTCACGATTTTGGAGACATATAATGTTTTTGATATGTACCAAGATCTGAAATATCTTAATATATTTACGAATAAATTTTTATTTTATTGAAAATTTTTTGGGAAATTTTAGTGGAAAAAAAAAGGTCAATGGGAAAAAGAAGCAATGGGAAAAGTGGTCTATGGGAAAAAAGGTCAGTGGGAAAAAGAATCAGTGGGAAAAGTGGCCTATGGAAAAAATTGAGTGGAAAAAACGACTGGGAAAAAGTGGAGTGGTAAAAATGTCTCACTACCGTTTTTTTGGGAAAAAATAAATTTTTGGAACTTTTTTTTGGGTAAAGATCGAAAAAAATTGGCAAAAAAGCCTCGGGAAAGATGCAGCACAATTTTAGCTGGACAAAATCATTTATTAACTCATTAACTCAATAAAAACATAATAAGTAGTTAAATTCTTCTAAAAGCAGAATTTCACGGCAAACAAGAAAATATAAAAATATACAGGGTGTTCTATTCTTATTCCTTCTTATCCCATTGTCTCGTCTTTTATAGTTCTAATAAAAGTTTCTTCGAGGATAATCCCTCTGCTTTTCAAGTGAAATAAGTTATTAGATTCAAAATGGAAATAAAACCCCCTCTCATTTATTTCGTAAAATTACACCGATTATTTCAGATTCAGTTCCAGATAGCGAGGCCATAATAAAAGCAAATGATTTATCGATAAATTCCTAGTTCATCAACTTTTAATTAAAGTTACACCAATTTATATTGATTTACGATATGCTGGGAATTTGTATCTCTCATTAAAGTTGTTTATTCGTGTTACTAATTTTCCTCAGATAATGATACACGTATTTTTGATTTAAGTGTTACCGTATTTTAAAGAGCAACATCCTCGTGTGTTTTATTGCACGTACAATGTCACAACCAGAACACGGTTTTGGCTTCGAGGTAATGTACGACTTAAAAAGTTAACAGTAATATATTTGCCTCCATAATTAGTAGTAGTAGTAATTGAATTTTGGATTTGATTTTTTATGAAAAATCATTAGCTCGATCGAGATAATTTGTATTTAAACACAGTCCTAAGTAATTAATGCTAATGCAGAGTTTATAATCGTTACTGATTTCAAATGAAACAAAACTCATTATTTGCAAAATCGATCCCAGTTCCACTTTCTTCATTTTATTACTTCGCTTTTTATACAGTTACCTCCAGAATAAAAACGTTAATTCTCTCTCCTCTGCAGCCTTATACTTATCAGGTCGTGACCTTTCGATGATACATCTAATATGTTCACGATTTAACATGAATATTATATTTTGAATAAATTATCCGTATTCCTTTATGTGAAGAAGTATGAAGTAAGGCGTATAATTTATCTGAGTAAAAATGTAATTTACATTTATCCCAGAGAGACCGCGCGGCCAATAAGAGGTGATTTTCAGTTTCCATATACAATGAAACCACAAGAAATATTAATTATATTTGTTGCTGCAATGTAATTATATTATTTAGATGTAAATCATTGTTGACATTTAAGGAAATCTAGTAACAATACACGCATTCATGTGGATATCGCTGCAATATTAATCACTGTTTTTTAGCTGGGATTGTACACGTTAACGTTTTGCATAATTCTAGTTGTATTGACTGGATGGTACATTTAGTAGTTGATTCAACTTTTAACTTGACGCTCCTTCCTGACCCTCGCATCAGAAACGTTTTAAAGCGAGTGGCAAAATTTCAGACTTGCTTTGTAATCCCCAAACTAATACTGTGACGCTCTATACTTACGTAACCTTTTTAGACGAAAAACTCGGGCGCCAGTTCCTTAATTTTTAAGTGCAAGGAACAGCACTTTTTTGGTTCTCCTAGGGGAGAACGTTCCGGTGTAGCTAAACAGATGGAGATACGGTAATGTCCGGGGGTCGTAAGCTGAATGTCTGTCAAATGGGCTTCGACAATTGCTCAAACGGGTTAATTAGAATAGAAATAAATGACTGAAATAATAACTCGTGAATTTTACCTATGTAGACCAACGTATTTATTTATTAAAACATTAACGAACAACTCAATAAATGGATATTTCAGCGATTTGGCAGTCGAGTAGGTACAAATTTGAAAACGATAATAAACAGGCGGGCTGGCAATCAAGAGTCTGCACGCGTGAATACGATTTTATTTCGGAAGATGGTGAGTTTGGATAACCGGTGTCTGTTTTCGCGGCTTCAAACGATTTCGGACGGCAAACAAACGGATAGTAGCGGACCACGGTGTATTCTTACCAATATTATTTTCAAGAAATAATATCACTCGGAGCGGCGGTTACGGACGGAAACGGTGACTGCTTCGGATTGATCTGGAACTGATGCGGACTGGACTGGACTGAACCTGGACTAATGCGGACTTTATTTATGGGGAGGAAAAATTTTTCGCTTAACAAAAAATTAGAGACCTCAAATCAGGTGGCAAAATGAATAAGTCGTGGAGCTTTTTTATGGTGTAGGAAAAGAGAAACCATTCCAATGTTCTTCGTCTTGTGCAGAAGAAATTAGTTGTCTTGAAATTAGTCAGAGCCTTGCTGAGGGAAAGGATCCAGAGATGCAGAAGTCAGTTAGAAGACATATGTATATGTACAAGCGACTTTACGATCTTCACCTTCTATTAACTGATATCTTGTAGGAGGAATCAAGCAACTGGATCGGTAAATTAACAGTGTGCACTTATAAACCTTTATTATACTATTAGATACCGACACATCACTGTAAAGGTTTCAATTATTATGCAGTTACTTCAAAGCCTGTGCCAAAAGAAGGGAAAAGGGTTAGTTGGCAGCAACGCTTTACCAACTACCAAGTGGAGACGCAGAAGAAATCAAAGCACCTACAGTAGCCATTTTCCAAGAATTCAAGCCATCGAGAACGAAAATAATGGGAAAGGCTTTTTAAAACACTTTGAAAAAACACCACTATAACAATTCTACAGGAATAGAAGTAGTGATTTTATCAGAGATAGTTTTTGTTGAAGCTGGTGTTGGGTAAAAGAAGGGAAGGGAATACTATGCCCATAGAACGGTACTGAGAGTACAATCGGGACGTAATTGTTCCACTGAAATCAGAGTCACTCATTTGGGGATAGCCAATGGCCATGCATTCCTAAACCATCAGCGAGCAGTTCAATGGAAGTTGTGATATGATTTGAAGACAGAAGCTTACCTGAATTATCTCTGGAGGATACGAATATCAGTCCAGTCTCTATCAAGGAGTGTGATGAGTTAGCTAATCTATTTGCCTTCCACAAAATAACACCATGTTGGGCTGCGCAACATCTGCCAAATTAGAAATACAATGGAGCTAAGTGGATGAGCAGGAACTACATTGCACTCATCAGAATTTCGCCCTAGTGAATACAAATAGAGGCAATCTATTATTATTATTATTAGTTGAGCAGTAATAAACTGTTTACTCACTTACTTAATGGATGGTCAGTTAGACCGTCTAGATCTTAGGTCTTGACACTACCAAATACCCCTAGCAGAAAGTGCACAAGGTGTTACTAAATCCTCTTCTAATAACTTCAAATTATAGGAAATCACACCAAGACCATTGAAGAACCGTAGAAGAGGACTTAGATCTTAACCTAGTACTACAAGAGAATCAGAAGAAACTAACGTCATCAGAATCAATCCATAATTTGGCAAAATAGCTAGTCTACCTTCTCAAATTAATTATTCAACAAACACCAAAAACTCACATCATTCTATAGAATATGTAGTTCAAAGTAGGGAAGAGTTTTGATGTAACATCAGTATTTATAAAAGTACCAATTGAAGAAACTGATGCTTCAGAATACCACGATAACAATGATTTGAAGGTCATTTAAATCATCATCAAATAAAGGGGAGATCAATAATATAGTCTCCTAGATAGCTGAAATGGTGAGCTTTTGTGGATGTTGGGGAACGGTTTCCTTCCAAAATATTGAGTTTCTGTGGATATTGGGATATGATTTCCTAAAATGCGGATTGGTGTCAGGTCAATATTTAAAGCTGACCTGTCTGTTTAAAGAAAACGTACCATCATCATTCCAGCAAATATTCCAAATTCATTAGTAACAATTTCGCAATCGTCGTCTTCATTACTTCTTGAACAAATACCATCTTGTACTGGTAGAACCTATGCGATATGAAGGATTTTTGAAGATATTCAAAAGCACCAAATCATCATTATGTAACAGTATTTCTCACTGTGTTTACATGACTTTCTAACAAGCCTAGTTGAAATAGGCAAATCATTTGCGTAACAGGACTTTATATTCAGTCTACGCCAAATTCGAATAAATCATACTTAAAATTAACAGCCGACCACACAAAAAACGTATTAAGAAATTGACACCATTAATATAAATTGAATACTGGCCTCCCAAAACAGGCCGTATATCATTCCCGGAATCTGCATATATTAATCTAGATACCGAAGATTTAACACGATAACATCCTACCCTGAGGTACACATTTATTAACTAGCGATTAATTTAAGGCCACACCCTTTATGAACCATTTAATAGATCGCCCCGAGGTTCTTGTAATCAAAGACAAATATACCTCCAAATAACCCGGGCGCACGTGGTGTTGCAATGCATATTGAAATACCTACCCTTTACTTTCACGCGGAAAATGGTCGCCGTTCTCGCTCTGCGGTTCTTTGAAACCCTTCACCTGTGCGCGGTTCTAGGAGACTGATCGTTAATTGCCCCAATCTGCAGGTAAATATTAATCCAGGAGATACGACAAGCGAACCAGTTACGGTCATCAATTTCGCACCAGCAATAAAATACCTTGCTCAGCCTTTTACCACGGTTCATTTCCCTGTACTTGCCCAATTGAAGTAAATGTTCAGTTTATAGCTGACCAACTAAAACTGGGTCTAGTTTACCATGGCTTCGCGGATGGCCTGGGGGCAATGTAAATCAAAGGTGGTGTCCATTTAGAAACTCTCGTATACCAGAAACCAATTATTGGTATCCGTTTTGTTTTAGTTTAATTTTAATTTCACACCTATTTATGGATTTCAGTTTTATGATTGTTTATGGCATTAACTGTTGGCCGGTGAAATATTTATTGGGGAACGCGCATCAGTAATTTAGCTATTCCTCCGTGGGTGTTTATATTAGACAAAAGTAAATTTAAATTTATACGCGGAGGAATTTCGAACAATGACTGGAAAATGGGACCCCTGCGAGCATAACTAACGCGCCGCGGTGTAGATTAAAATCGTTGACACTTTTGTTCCGGAGATGAGAAAGTGAGTATTCTTTTTTTTATTAACATATCACGCGTGAAAAGACGGTGGAATAAATATTTGATTACTTCATTAGGAATCTTAATGCTAATGGATTTATATCCGGGACCACATTTTTTAGGAATAAATTAATAATGTCTGAGTTTTCAGAAATTAAATGTAAGTGGAGACGAGATTCAGTTTTTCAGCTTCTCACTTGTAACGTTTTAAGAATTGGATCAATTTTAAAAGTGGTTCTTTATGTACTTATTTTACTTTATTAGATGACTCGCAAAATTAGGTCGAAAGCAATCGATTTACGATAAATAGAAATAAACCGTTTAAATTTAGCACAAAATTCGACGAGAACACTTAAAAAACGTACGGGCGATTCCTATAACGTTCTGACCCCAATTTTTTGGTTTGTTTTTGGAAATAAAATAAAAATAATTAACCCACCTTATAGTATTCTTTTTAGGGATATCGAAAATTTCAACAAAAAACAATTGAAAGTCAAATAAAAGAGAAAAAACATGGCAATATTTTTTTTAATGGAATTTCCTGTATATTTTTACAATTTTATACGAATTTTCTTATAGTCTTTGCAAAAAATTTACCTGAATATTTTATTTAGGTTTAAATACAATTTCCTCGACAATTTCTCTTAAAATTTTCAGTAGTACACCCCTGAGTTGTCCAGTGTGGGCGTAGGCGTGATTTCAGAATTCTGTTACTGCTGTTAGATTTGACTTGTTTGTATTGCTCGAGTGTTCCAAGCGAAATTAAATAATAGTCCAGCAAGCAATCGACGTTGGGCAATTTTCCCACTTTAGTAGGCAGATAACACACTAATTCACGCAATTCCTTGACTTTACCTGTACAAAAACCTTTACTGAATACTGAAATATCATACATAATACGTGTGATGTATGTACGCAATCGTTCAATTTGAATAACAATGGCACAAGGTTTCAATTAATATCTGAATAATAGGTGTAACTTTATTTAAATGATTTATAGCTATATTATTTTAAATTACTGTTAGAGATTTTTTGTAATGTAATCGAAATTATATTATTATTAATAATTCTTTTTCCGGAGAGCAAAATTTTGAATATTTTAACAAGTTTACTGTTACATACGCAAAAATACGTAAACAATATATTTATGTTGCTCAAGAGACGGTTGGGAGTTAAAAACCTGACGCAGGGTCGTACTGTATGTCAAAGACGTGAGTTTTTAATTAATTTTTGTGCTCAAAGTTTTCTATCTGTGGTCGGCCTGTGATAAAAATTGAGATGATGGAAACTGTGTACAGTGTTATCATGTTGTTTGGTACTCATTTTAATCAGAATTTGCGAGTCTATTGTAGATATTAGAAAAAAATATTTTACAAAAAGTTGCAGGTATTTCCTAAATCTTTATTTGACAGTAATAAAAAAAACAAATACTTACTTAAATGTCGATTTTTTCAGATTTGGATATAACCTATATTTTGCGTTAGCAAAGAGGGCTGTGGATGAAAACAATAGAAACTGTTATTATTTTGATTAATGCCATTACTTATTGAAATTGGTGAATTCTTACATTAAAATGAGATTCAATTTAGAAGAAAAATATGGTCTGTTTGAATTATATTTAATGAACAATAAAAGTGCAACGGTTACTACCTATTAGAAAATATAGAAGGAAATATCCACAGCGTACAGTTCCATCGAAACAATAGGGATGTTCACAAAAAAGTCAAATCTTATTTAAACATCATAAAATAACTAAAAATAGTCTCATAATCACATCTTCAAAGTTTTACAAAAATTGATAAATCCATTCTATGAAAAAGACCCAAAAGAAATATCAATAATCGTTTAAATGCGCGAAACGCTATCTGACGTCACTATGCGTAATAGGTAAGCGCGCGAGAATGAGTAGTTATAGTCAGGGATCCAGTGAACTAAATTCCGCTTATTTCTCTGTTGCTATGTAACTTTTGGACATACTTTTAAAATTAGGTCCATGTTATGTAAAATTTTCTGCCGAATCCATTTCCGGAGGGCGATTTGCGATAAGAGCTTGCGTTCATCCCCTATATTAATTTTTCACCCATTTTCGGCGATACACGATATTTAAAATTTTTCAGATATAACTCGTGCTATCTTCAAAACTATCAAACCTACAGGGATCAAATTTTAGACGGAGTTTATATTATGTATGGTGACTACGATAGCAGCGTTAAAATAATATTTTGAATATTGATCTTCCAAGAAAAAAATTAAGTATGCGGGGGTGCAGAAATATTGTAGAGAAAAATGTAGCATCGAGGTACTTTTTCTATTTCTAGAGATACTATATCGGTTATGTGAGCGGTATTGTAGTAGAAAGTTCAAATTTAATTTTGGTGAAAGAATTTTTTCAATCGGAGTATTCTAGCGAAAGATATAAATTATTTAGTATCGGGAACGATACCGCGCGTTTCGATCGCTTAGGCGTTGTTTTGTGAACTGTGGCAGAACGCTCTCACCATTCGACCGACCGATGTCGCAAAACATACGAAACAACACGTGAAATAACAAATAGAAACGTGTGTGTACACAGGGCTATTGGTTATAAATGGAACCCCCTCTTAACTTCGTTATTTTTTAAGATAAGAAAAAAAATTTAAACAAAAGTTTTAGGGTATTCTATGAATTTTCTTGCTACCATATTCAATAGTATACAGGCTGCCTCATAAAATTGGTTTTTGTAAATTGCACAAGCTATAAACATAATGTAATCAAGTTTTTGAACCAAGTCTAAACTAACAGATATGTATATGGGGACCTAAAATTTTAAAATCTCTAACACGTCTTATAACTCGAACTTTAATGCGAATCTAAAATTTCAGAAATCTTTCTTTTTCTAGCTCATTTGACGCTACTTTGGCATTGGAATTGAAACCTCTTTAAGCCCTCATCTAGCTGCACCAAACCACTGCTTTTTTCTTTGCAAATTATTTGGTTCACTTATAAAAAATGTTTCGGGTTATTTATTGATCTATTTGTACATCCAGGAACAAAACACCACTTTCTCCTACTAATTTTCACACTGTTTGAGTCTTTCATCTTAACAAAAACGCATATAAATGAATACTAAAACAAAGAATATAATAGCAAGCAGGTAAACGAGTTTCGCCGCCTGTGGTCCCTTACGCATTATGACATCACACGCGGTAGTCTCGCTGCAGGGATCGTTTGCTAGCCTCGTTCGTTCGGGCGATTTTATTTTTAGTTTATTTTTAAGAGAAAAAGATTTTTAGGCGTTTCAATGGTAACTACGTGTTTTTGTGGCCTTAGAACTATTATTTTTTATTACAATTAAAAAATAATGAACATTCCTATTGTTTGAAAAACCGACGAAACAATAATTATGTGAGAGAGGAAGCCTTTTAGTAAAATTATGTTAATTTATTAAATTATATACAATTGTTATCCAGTGTTTTTATATTATTGCCACAAGTTTATAGAAGACTTTTACATAAAACATTTTTTTTGTTTTTTCTAAAATAAACTCAAATCGCATTAAAATATAAATTATAGAATAGTTTCTATTGTTTTCATCCATGGCACTCTTTGCCAACGTAAAAAGTTTCAACTCTAGTAGGAATACTTAGTTTACCTACCTACAATATTTTTGTTTTCGATTAATAATTCAAAACATCCTGAATAAAATCATCAAAAATATAGGGTGCTCCATTTAAAAAAACATGGGTTATATCCATATCTGAAGAAATCGACATTCACTTGTTTTTTATTACTGCCAAATAAAAATTTAGTAAGTATCCTGCAACTTTAGTATAAAATATTTTTTTATAATTTCTGCAATGGACTCGCAAATTCTGATTAAAATGTGTAACAAAATGATAACATTGTACACGAAGCGAAAGTTATGGGGTCTTGGATCAAGTCACTGCGATTTTTAGGTGGAACATCGTTGCGCTCAGTATCGTTTAAGAAAATTGTTCTACGGCTCCTTCTAGACTTGGATTGTAGTTATACAATATTGACCACTAAAGATGATGATAAATTTGAACGAAAATAAATTTCACAAAAAAAAATATTTTCAAAAAAAAAAAATTATTTGTAGATGTGACTATCTGTAGGTATAGTATATGTTGTATGTGTTTTTAATATTAACATTATCGCCCAATTTATAAATTACATGAATCTGCCTGGGCCTGTCTGTAACGCGTGATAAGCCAAATGAACCGGTTTCCAGGAACGCCCGGTACGTGTACCACGTTCTGGAACGTTCAGCTTTATCTGATTTACAGCAACTAATTCGTATTTAACCTTTATTCACTAATATCAAATTAAATGCTGGCTGCAATTCGTATTCATCAATCAATCAATCGATATTAGATTGATTGATGATTATAAAATATCATCATTTAAATCTAATTCTATTATAATACATAATTACAATGCTACAATATTTGTAATTAATCATATTTTAATGGATCTGTTATTAATAAAACACACGCTTGCTTGTAGAACACGTATGGACGGCCGCAGAGTAAACAAATTGCCGGAAATAAATATTTTCGATATGAATTTGGGATAATCTGAATGCAGCTGCTAACTACGCACATTGTGGTTTATTATTAACAATTAGAAAACTAGTTAGTATGGCCACAGCCATATTTGTTGCAAAAAATCTTGTAAAATTTTTTCGACTGGACTTCCTTTGCCCCAAAATTATATGTTAGTCCAGACCATTTTAAATTAATTAAAATTATTTTATTTTACTGTTGTCTTCACTAGCTACCATTTATTAGATAACTTTCACTGTCTATTGCTGTTATTATTGTTAGCATTAAGTATCCTTGTTCTTTAATTTTGGTATTAAAAACCTCCAGGAGATATTTTAGACAAACTGTTGTAAGCAAAGTGCATGTCGATATGGTTTTCTCTTTTACCTTAAAAGTTGCACAGGTATTTCTACTTCCTCCCACTTGTCACTGTCAATTAATAATAAATTTCTAAAGGAATTACGAATTACGACTTCGAAATAATCAATAAATTACTCATAGAAATTAAGGTGCGTGTAATTACCTTCATTACATAGCAGTTTACATATTTTTCTCTTGTACTTATATTATAGATGTTGTCATTAAGTAGATACTTGATTGTTTTTTTATTTTTTTATTGAATGACAAATAATAAATTTCATAAATATCAATAATTATATAGCCTTGTGAAGTATGGTGTATACCTTTATTTACCGACTTATTGACACAGTTACCTTTAAATGAAGTAGGTTTCAATTTTGAGAAGCAAAATATGTCACTGGCAAATAGAAAAATTATGATTCTTAAATATTTATTAATAAACAATATTCTAGTATTTTTTTCCCCTAAAGGGGAATACCAATTTTGTTCAAATCATTCCGGTGGTCTTTTAGTACAGTAATTTGGCATTCTCACTTCGAAATTATTCTATAGCTGTTTCAAATTCAAATATTTTTGGATAGTTTGATTCAGAATGGGTCAAATATGAAATATTAAAAATACCTACATACAATAATACAAGGAAAATAAAGGCAAAATTTTGATTTTTTTTAAAAAAGGGCCCGTTTTTTCGTTTCAGTAAATTGAAAAAAAAAAAATCCAAATTGTGTTTTCTGTTAGTCATTACTATTATGTATACACTCAATTTCTTTAACCGTGATGGATGCATTATCTGAAAGATTTTCTTTTGTTAGTTTTCTTTCCAGTTTTTTCAACTCTGCTTGTTTTCTGTTTTCTATGTATTCGGGAGTTGTTAGCACCCCTACTATCTGCCTTCTAGCTCTTTTTACTGCTGGTTTGAGGGCGGTAACCGGGGAAATTTCATCTAAAGCCTTTCCAGGTGTAATGTTTCCATCTGGAATGATTCTTGATAGTGTAGAGACGTTCATTTGAAACCCAGATGGTCCTGGTTGTGGACTTATGTCTCTTGGCTGGGATGAAATCATTGCACTAACGTGCACTAATTGACTGTGAATCCTCCTCTCTTTGCTGAACATGAAGTTTTCTTTAGTTAGTTAACTGTTCTTGAGTCTACGTTTTAGAGTAGTTTTTGGAATATCAAAATAGTTTGCGGCTTCATTCACGCCCATTTCTTGAGATGCCACATCAGTTATGACCTGGTCTAGGTCATTTAAGGTTCATTGGCCTCTAAGCTTTACATCTCTTTTACGCTGGTAAAAACTAACCTTAGATCATCTCTCCTCCCAGTCGCTGGATCATCTATCCTCAAAGTGGAGGAGAGACGGACCAAGATGTAGCCGCCAATAGATGCAACATAGACGCTTAAATTCAGGCCACGAAATCACTCAACGCAATAACTAACCATATCTTCCACAAAAACTTTTTTTGAACTCACCTGAACAGTCCCAAACACGTCCCACAAGACAGCAAAACCAAATTTTAGCCACGAAACAACAAAAATCGTCAGTAACTTAAAAAATAACCGGCGTAAGCAGTGTCCAATCATAACACGAGAGTCACAGAATGTACATGAATTTTTTCAATAACTAACTCTTAATGTTTGAGTTAGCATTAAATTTTGAAATTCAGGGGTGGTTTTCACCCTCTTAGGGGTAAAAGCAGATCTATTCCTTTTTAATATTTGAAGTTGATACCTTAAAGTTTAAGAATCCGCAACAAAAAAAATTACAAGCAGCTATAAAATTAGTTCGAAATTTGGGTATTTTTTTGCACCAAGTGACTGTATTATTAATAGGTAATTAAGGAATCGAAAAGTTTTTTTTTAAATCCTCGTTTCTAAATATCGATCTGCCATGCCATATCTTTCTATTTTTGTCTCTGATTATTCAAAAGTTTTCCAAGGAAGTTTCAATTTTCATTATTTCAGCTCGTCAGTGAGACCAGACCACGTTAAATTCAACTACCTTTATCTTGAAACTTATACTTAAAATTGTATTATAACAAACAATTTTTTGTTTCATTCCTATAATTTATGTCTCCTATATCTTCACATCCCTTTGAAATCTACTCTGCTTTCATTTTTAAACTAAAACTAGATTGTATTAATTTTTTATGGAGATTAATAATTTTTATTTAAATGTTTTATTTTTTTATTTGAATGTTATGGATTTTGTGATTTAATTCAATGCTGTATGACATGTAGCCCTGCAGAGTATTTGGTTTTCACATTATTCGACAATAATAACGTTCTAAAATGTTTTCAATGATTTTCTTTGAATTCAACATAATTTATATTTCAGCATGTTCAGAAGTGGAACATCAATAAATATATTAGATAATTTCGTTATTATAGGGCCAGTATAAAACTTAGATAAGTTTGTTTATAAGCAATGAGTCTCAAAAAAGAAAGTAGAGTAAAGGGATGTGAAGATTTAGGAGACATATCAATTATGGGAATGAAAAAAAAATTTTGTTTGTTATGGTTACAGCATATTTTATTAATGTCAATAAATACAATTAATTTTAAGAATAAGTTTCAAAATAAAGGTAGAATTTGAATTTAACGTGGTCTAGTCTCCCTTACGAGCTGAAGTAACGGCGAAAGAACATCTAAATCTTCTTGGGGACATAGTTTTTCATTGGTGACCATAATGAATGAATTTTGTGGTGAGTTAAAAAAACTTCTTTCAATAATTTATTTTTAGACGTTTTGAATATTGTAGCTTTTAATCCAATTTTTATCATGCATTAAAGAAGGTCCAATAAACTTAATAATTGTATGTTTAGAGATGAAACATCAATGTGAATATATCAAATTGGATATGTTTTTTGTTATGATGCTTGTATAAAGCCTTAATAAAGTCATTTATAAACGTATTTTTTAAGTAATCAAAACAATTTTTTTTTTGAAATCTGCGCTTTGCAATCTTTCGATCTGCTGAGGTAGATTTTCGATTTTTGAAACTAATTTTTTAAGGATCTTCAAAGAAGTTTGAATTTTCATCAAAATTTTTGAAAAATTAGGAATTAAAATAAAAAATCTGGTATGACAGATCGATAGGCCATTAATAAACGAACTACCGTGCACCGGAATAGCTAAGGTACAAATACCTGCCGAGTACCGGTTTCAATTTTAGGCATTTGTTGTATAGATAAACAGAATCGTTGTTTTTCTATTAATTTCCAATGTTAATATCTCGTCCATAGACTTGGATAGAAATATAAAGAAAATCTGTAATTTTATTACCTTAATGTTTATGTCGTCATCGGAAGGACTAAAATGAAATCATTAGCAATACTGGTACACAATAAAATTGGAAAATTTCAGAAAACAAAAACTCATCTATTGAGATATTTAATAACTACCAAGTGCCATCCTCAAGCCGCTTGTCAAAAGCACCTTGTTGACTATTTCATATTAAACAGAAGAAGAAATTTATTCAGAATTTATTATATTAAAATAAAAAAATTAGACAAATAAATGTGCATCCAACCGTTATTACTAACTAGGTAACTACATCTCAAATCACAACTTTAATAATAATAATACTTAATATGATTTTATTGGCAAATAAAATACAAATGAGTACACAAAATACGACAAGACAATATAATATTAATAATAGTTTGCTAAAGTCCTGCTTTCAAGAACATCCTTATAACGAAATAATATAGAAAAGGATGATTCAAATTTAATTAAAATTAATTATTAATTTATTTATTTATGCATTGCTTTTTTAAAGATCTCATTTGGGTGTTTACACACGTTGTTTTAAAAATCCGCATACTTCTTCTATACAGTAATGACGCTATTTTGGCGACTACGTCATCGAAATCGTACGGGCCAAGTTATAACAACAGTTCTTAACAAATATGTCATCGTAGATAGATAGATAATAGACTTTTTATACTTATGGCGCCTTGATTTATCTAATAATAGCCCATAAAATATTAACTCGTCGTTCACTTACTTACTTTTGTTGCGACTAAAAAAATTCTATATTGGTACCCATTTATCTGCTGATGACAGCCAACAAAACCAGAAACCGGTCCATGGATGGTAATTGAATCTAGTCCGAAACATGCGTAGTAGATCATAAAAAAATAGATACTTAGCTGCTGCTTCTGCATACAATGATTTCATTTTGCGTGGGTGCTGCGTACGTTTAATATGTTAATTTAAGAAATCATCAAATTATCTTCAAAATCATCATAATGACTATGAAGAAGTTCAAAAAGTTCTTCTTTTCATGGTCAGATTTTTCACTCAATAATGATCAACCTCAACCTCATCAAAACTCATTTGGAGTTTACATCCATCTTCACAATTTCTTCTAAGTATGTTTCATATAATATCTGAAGTAATTTCATTTAATTATGTAGGTATATTAAATCCGCAAAATTGTTGATCAATGTGTAGAACATAATATTGCTTCCAAATATCTACCTAACTTCATTGGATTATGTAGTAATTGGTGACCTTGATCTTGGAGCAATTATTCATCTATGACATAGGTACCTACTAGCCTTTGTTTTTCTATAGCTAAGTACCTGAATTTAGGAGTTCAATTTCCAGGGCTTTGCCCCAAAAATAATACCCCTTTACCAGAGGGGCAATTTTCTAATTTTGTTTCATTCCAGCTGGTTCTGTGATGTGAAGCATTTCTGGTATTTGATTATCACTATTCAAAATCGAAGTATTATCCACAAACAGTATAATTTTTTACTTTAATCACAGTTCGATACGATGATGTTATCAGAACCAAAGTTTTCATAACTGAGCGTTTGTAGAAGATCATCATAATTTACATAGTCAAAATCTTTTGCAAGGTCACAGAGAGTGACAGTAGTAGCATTGCAGTTCTCAAAATCATTTATATCAAGTTCTTTATTGCTAAAATTCGCACTACTCAACGGTTCTTAAGACATGGTATTAGTAATTCCAGAATCCATTTTATAAAACAATTTTGGTCATTGGATCATGAGCAAAAACAACAAACACTAGAGCGCATAAACTCCTCACCTGCCGATTGGTACATTTCACCGTGCACGATTTATAGATACATCTATAACATTTATACCAACAGCAATAAAACCAAACACCTCCAGGGTACATTTAGCAAAAACATAAATAAAGCCTCGACCATTACTGCATCATCATCTAATACAGAAACCAATATTACACAATTTTAATTGCCTTGATTATTTTTAGCTTTTTTTCACGTGCGCTGCACCTTGGCCACGTCCCTGGGCGGCGCCCAATCCACCTCCTCCCCACCATTGGCTCGCTAGCCCGAGCTGCGATTCCTCCAGCCAATGCTTCTACGCGGAGGCAGCGGATATCTACAGCCGGGAGTTGCCGCAGCGAAACCCGCTGGCAGCTAGCGCCGCGCTCGGCCACCTCGCCAACCCGTCTCAGAGCTGTGGTACAGGTGCTCGGATGCTGTTCAGTACCTGTGCGACTAACCTGGCGCTAACTGGGATGAATCGCGGTGTGTGCGTATCGTAATGCCGCGCGATCCGATAGTCGATACGTCGCAGAAAGGTTAGTTGTTTTTGTTTACTTCTGGTTCTATGGATTATGACGCAGTGGCCAATAATGTAATTGTAGGTAAATTGTTTTTGATTATGGAAATGTGCTTGCATGAATGTGGTTAGTTTGGACCAGGGTGAGCATTTTGCTTGCCAAATGAGAAGAACAAGGTGCGATATTGGGGCTGCTTTGTACATATTGTTTGCGAATGGTTATTGGGGGAAGTTCGGAAAGGTCATGTGGCGTGATGCAAATATTTTGCCAACAGGGAGGAAGTTAACTAGAGCAAAATTACTAAAAGAGACTATGAAGGAATAGTACAGTTAAATCCAAACGAAGCTAAAATTCTACTTTAGTGAAATAATTACGCAGAATTTGAACAGTTTTTGATGAGTCTGATTAGGAAATAGAAACTAGAATAGATACTAATGATGAAGTATTATTTCTTAAAACCACACGAATAAGTGCTAGTTACTATGCCCTAAACCTTATGTCCAAGCGCTGTAACAAATAAATTATTTCATTGCCATCTGAACTGGGGAAACTTGAACTAAAGGCAGGTACAGGTGCTGGCTGCAATGCTTCTGAAAACTGTATACGGTCTGCATATTTTATTTTTTTTTAAGAAATCGGATCAGAATTTCACATGATCCAAAGTCGTTTTAGTTTTTGGTTTTCACAAATAAAATCGGTATATAAAAGAAGAATTTTCTGTACAAAAGGCGGCAAAAATCAGTAACTCACTAGAAAAAAAAAAAAACAGAAATGTCTATTACTGGGAAAAATTTTTCCAGGAAGCGGTTAGTGATTTTTCCATTTGCTGTTTTTATACAATAATAATAACACATCTTCCTTTCTTAACGCCAAAAAACGAAGAAAAAGTTAACAATATCTAAAATATCAGTATAAGACCAAGTAGTGACATTAATCCCTTGGGGCGTCATGGTCAAAGAAAGCTCTAATTCCCTGATTTTGGACTAAAATATCTGATCCGTTTTGTTTATCTATTTCTTCAATTTGGAATATTTTCCGTGGCAACTATAATTGGATTTTTTTTAAAGAAGTGGAAGAATAGCTAACCATGCACCTTTAAAATTTGCTAAAATCAGATTTTGTTAATAATAAGTGGTTCAAAGATTAATAACACGAATTTTTTTATTTACTCAATTACCAACAATTTTGGCACTTACAATATACCTAGTTGTATCTATTTATTTCAGTTGATTTCTACATTCAGTTATTTGGAAAAAGAGTTTATCAAGAAATAATGTACCTATTGGGCGTAAAAAGTAACTTATAAGCGTAAAGTTAAGGACCCTTATCCAGTTTTAATTAAATAATTATGTAGAATTTCAACAAGTTTTGTTGGGTTTGATTAGGAAGTATAAATTTAATGATACGAATGAACTTTTAGCTGTTACTTTTGCAATCCATGCAATATCGTACGAGATTATAGGAGCTAGTTCTTGCGCTCTAAAACTTGTGTCCAACATTGTTGTAGGGAAATACTCATTGCTATCTGACTTGTAGAGTTGTAAATAGAGGGCAGATTTGAACTACAGGGACAGGTACTGATTCCCATAACTTTATAAGCTTAGAAATGTTTGCGGTTGCTAATCTGTATTCTTTTGACGTATGTTTGCTTGTTCCAAACCAATTTCATGATTCTTAAGGCCTTAAGGTGTTAAGTCCTACATTCACATGAAACTAATTCCTGATGATAGAACCATTAGGTATATGCCATAAGAGTTTCCTATGCTACTCGTAAAGATGGTAAATTTTATAACTCACTATGATAAAGATGAATAAGATGGTACAAACATTTGCATTTCCGAACAAATAAAAAATATTTTTAAAAGAAAAATGCCCGAACGTGTTATTTCCAATTTATTTATTTCTTTCTAATTTTTTATTTAGATTTTATTTCTCTTTTTCCTTAAATTTAATTCGGCTCCTTATTCTTCCGGGGATAAAAGCATCAACTGATTCCTTATTGGGGCATTTTGGTTAAATATATAAGTATCTGTGATTCCTCGAATTTCGATTGAAAAATCAACTTCAGACGTATTTCTGTTTATCTGTTTCTTCATTTCTCACTTTACTGTTCATTTATTCTACTGATTAAATCGATATATGGAATTTGATACCTATCTGCAAATCCCATACAAACTACTAAAGTATGTAATTGGATTTTCACTTAACAAGTTGAGTTTGAAGATTAACGACCTTTAAAACGAACTTAAATCAGATTTTGTTAAAGTAGGTACTTAGTTCAAATATTGGAGAGGTGAACTTTTTCATCCATTTCATTTATCTACCATTTTGGAACTAGAATTAGTGTAGATTTAGATACATATTTTTAAAACAGTGTCAACATCATCAAACACAATGGAAATATCGACAAATTAGTAAAATCATTTGCCTACTTATATATCATTTCGTTATTATTACTACATACATAAAATAAATATATTGGTGCGAAGTATATTATTTCAAGGCCTTGATTAAAAGAGCTTCTCTCAATTAATATCTTAGCACATATTTTTTTTGGTACGGTAAGTTTTTGCACAGACCATTAAGCACTAGGTATCTAGTTAGAGTACTTGTGCCTAGTCTAAAATTGAAGAAAGAAAGTGCAATATTAATTTAGTTTTTCAAAATTTTAAGGGATTTTTAAAATCTGAATCGTGGCAGAATGTCTTCAATAGCAAATCAATTGATGACAAATATCAAATATTTAACAATATTTTACACAGGTACTATGAACTCAGTTTTAAACTTATTACTAAAAACTTGGACATCGAAAACAAAAATTGGATAACTGCAAGTATTAAGGTTTCATCCATTTATTTAAAAGAACTGTTTATTCTACAAAAAAAACAGCATAATTGGAAAAGAACATTATAAAACTGATAAAAAAATTTATAACAAGACAATACGGCTAAAAAGATGTATTTTGATAATTTAATCATAAATTCCACAAACAAATCTAGTACTGTGTGGAAAGTAATCAATAGTACTGTAAAAAATGACGTAAATTCTAAGAATAACTAGGAAATGGAAATACGGGGAAATATAATAACACATAAAATAGTTATTTTCCTAAAAAGTGCGGAAAAGTACCACGCGACTGCCGTTGACCGAACGACGCGAAGCGGAGTTTGCACAAGCAGTCGAGTGCTGAAAAGACAGTTTCCGCATGTGTTAGGAACAATATGTTTCCTAGGAGCGTGATGAATACATTTTTTACTTAATTAAGAAACTAGACTCGACTTTAAAAAGATGCTACTGTTTGACTTGCCGTTTGTTAATTATTATGTGACTGAGAAACGTCAAAATGAGACAGTCATGACTATATGCTACGTGATTTTTTGATATTTAAAGTTGTAGGAGCTACTTCAAAAGAGTTAGTATAAATAGAAATAATTTAATTTCATTAAATTTGTATACCTAAAATTACCTAAAAATGCAAATAAAAATATAATTACTTTTCCGAACTAGTATGGAAAAACGTATTTTTCCGCACTAGTGCGGAAAAGTGCAACTTTCGAAACTAATATGCGTGCGGAAAAGTGATACTTTCTGCACGCTTGTAGGAAAAAATAATATCCAACGAGTTTAATAACTTTTTTGTAAATCTACCAAAATCCCTTGTACCGCAAAACAAAACAAATCATGTTAATATTATCACAACTCCCATAGTAGACAAATCGATTAATTTACAACCTGTAACTACATCTGAAATAATAGAAACTATCAATAATCTAAAAAATTCCAAGTCAACTGGTCCCGATGATTATTTCATTCAAGTAATAAAACAATGTGCTAGTAAGCTTGCAAAACCATTAACGCATATAATAAATGTTTCAAAAATGGTAATTTTCCAAATTTACTCAAATTATCGAAAATTATCCCCATACCGAAAATAGGTAACACCAACCAACTCAATAATTACCGTCCGATCGCTTTATTATCAGTTTTTTCGAAAATATTTGAAAAATTATTATCAAAACGAATACTAGCTTTTCTTGAATCAAATTAATTATACTCCCCCAATCAACACGGTTTTAGAGAAAATAGGTGTACAATTTCAGCCTTAACGGATATTTTGCATTTTATACTTATATAAAAACTTGGATGAAGGAAAAAAGGTTATGGCAATTTTTATAGACCTTTCTAACGCTTTTGACTGCGTATATCATGATGTTCTATTGAACAATATTGAGCATTATGGACTTCGCGGTCATTGCAAAAGTTTTCTTTCATCGTATTTGGAGATAGAAAACAATTTGTTAACTATTCTGGAGAAAGTTCTGAAGAATTGTCTGTTGATATTGGCGTACCTCAAGGAAGTGTTCTCGAACCGTTGCTCTTTTTGATCTATATCAATGACTTAGATTCCATTTTGACCATTTCTTTCCGGTAGGTACCTTGATTTCAAAAATGCAAAAAAATGGGGTGCTCCATTTGAAAAATGCAAGTTAAAACCATATCTCCTCTAATCGACTTTCATTTATTTTTCTGAATACGTATTCTAAATGCTTTCAATAAACCCTACAACTTTTATGGAAAAATTTTTTTATAGCATCAAAAATAAAGAAGTTATTAGGGGTGGTCATTTTCGTTGAATATCCCTGTACAAATTTTCTCTTTCATTAATGCATATTTGTAAAATTGTGACTTATCCTATATAATCCTATATGATCTATTGGATTAATAAAGGTATTATTATTATAAGAAGTTGAAGAATTTAATTTTGCAGAAATTAATTTAGACAGGGACGTAAAAAAATACTGAAAGGAATACATTTTTCCAGTGCGCTAATATTTCTATTTTTTATAGCTGAAAAAAATAAAATCAAACGGAAGTCCTCATGATAAATAAGATTGGAGATAAGGCATTTCAAGTTGGGAGAAAATAAATGTAAATGCCTATTTTTTGTTTGGCTCATAAATCTTCACACGTCTCGGACCCGGGAAAATGAATAGGTCGTCCGTCAAATTATATTAGATGGAGCTTTCTGCAATATCTGAAACCGTAGATATTGTAATTGTGGAGAGGAATACAAAAAAATTATAAAAATGGGTTCGTTTAACTAATTGAGAGCTTCACTGAAATAACTTCCACGCCGCCGAAATGATTACATTTCAGCATGTATTAGCTTTCATTATTCTTCCTAATAGACATAAAATGACGTTATTATGGTTGTCCTTGTTAAATAATAATTTTATTGTAAAAATAACTAAAATCAATATTATTATTAATAATGCTGTCCAGCTTCGGATTTTTATTATAAAATGATTATCTAATAAATTTACAGAAATAAAATAATAAAATAAATTATAAATTGTGTCATAAAATTTAAATGAATTATGTAGTAAGTAGGGGAGAACGGAGGAAGGCTGTCAAACTTGTTAGTTTTTAATGTGAAAAATCGAAAAGTTTATTTTTATAATATTGTAGGTATGGTATGTGGGCATATGTAGTAAACATTTCTGAACAAAGTTTTCTTATGAAAGTTTACTTTTTTCTAGTTGTTCTATCACCTATCAAAATTAACGTTTAACCTGGACCACCCTGTACATATAATACTAGCAGCATCGATTAAGCTTCTTTTTCAAAAATATTCACTTCCGTAGTCATAAATGAGTGTATTTTTTCTTTAGATTTAGGTGGGGTTGAGGCAAATAATTAAATCAATGACTTTTCGAAATTATTTATTTCATAGTCCTAGTTGATATTAATTAGTAGGTAATGGTTGTACGTGTTTTATATAGAATTTTATCAGTTCATTGTATTTACCTATCTACCTATTATTTTTAATATATTGACAACTATTTTAAGTTGACTTGAAAATAAATACCTAGTTTCTTATTTTAATTATTGGCCTCAACCCTACCTAAATTTAAAGAAAAAATATATGTTTTTAGTTGGTTTTGGAGTTGGAAAATGCTAAGGATATAAAAATATTAACGAAGTAAATTTTGTATTGCAATGAGATAATTATATTGTCCATCAGAACTATTCACCTAGTGCTTCTTATATAAACAATTCTCCAACATCTATGCATGTATTGGTCAGTTGCGCATCTACTAGGTGGTACCATAGTTAACTGCACCCCATGGTGGCTCCCAGCAAAACGCGCAAATCTCGGATTTTTTTTCTTATGGGAAAAATGTTAACCCACTACATTCTTTACGTCAAACAAAATAAGCTGACACGTTTTTCGCTAAATTTATTAAATATTTTTCAAAGAAGGATTTATGCCTTAAATACATTATTGTCCATGAAGATCCTTCGTTGCCTTTTAGAGATATCGCCTGCAATAATTTCACCTAAAAACAATAATAGAAGTACCCTCGGAAGTACCTATAGTTATTTACACGCAGTTGCTGATGCGCAGTACTCTGAGCGAGACTCTGAGTATGTGAATGGATATTGGGTGTGTCAGTTGCTAAAAAGTTGCTGATACATTTATATTTGGATATTGGTCCTTTGATATTTGTACTTTTTTTTTTAACATTTTTTAACAGTTATGACTGCTTTGTAATTGAACCTTTTGAACATTTGGATAGATCTACAACATATCAACCAGTTCTGGTTTAATATATACCTATCTAGTTAATTAAGTTGGAAGTATAAAAAAATATAAAATTAATATTGACATAGGATATTTTATAATACTGATGCTCTGAATAAGTTGCAAACCTTAAAGCGTTTCTCAAAAGAAGAAATTGATGGTTATAAACCTAAAAAGTCTTTTCCATTTCTATTGTTTTACTTTTATCCCCGCAGGAATTAAAAATTTGTTTACTCTATGCGGGGGCAAAAGTAGTCCCTAAAATCGGGGACTAAAGTACTAGTTTTCGTCCCTGCGGTGCAAAAAATTAATTTTGTGCACTGTCATTCAAAGTGAAAAAAAAAACACATCATATATAACTATTATCATCTCCCAACTTGGTTGGCAAATTGGAGAATTTTAGGAAAACTTAAAAAAAGCCACTCTGTTATATAAAACAGTTTTCCAACAAAGAGCACCTTTCCATATAGTTTTATCAGTTCCATGTTACTGAAATTTACTTCGAATCACAACACACATTGCTGGAGAAAATATAGCAAAATTGATTGGTTTCTGATAATCCAAATAATTATCTGTAAAGCTCTGGATATACCAACTTGGGCGTGCCATTTGACATACGAAACATATACCCGTTGCCTCATTTTTATTCTCTGAAACATAATAAGGAAACATTGTTTTATGTAAAAGCCCATAAAAAACACTGGGTAGGCCTACTCTGATTACATACGTGGCATTTCTGCCTTTCCCCGCACTTAAACCTGGAGACAGAAAACACTAAAGTATTTTATGGGTTTTACGATGTAAATTTCAGTTTATTAGATAAAAAATAATCGCCGGTAAACAGTTACACGGTAGTTTATAAATGCAAATAGTTTCAATCCGAAACCACAATAAAACTGGCATTATTTATGTTCTCAACCCACGAGATGCACACTTCAAAAGAATCCTCCTTTAACTCATATTTAGACTAATCATAAATTCTAGCTAATGAACGGCTTAGGAAAACGAAATACTAAAAACATTCTCTCGGCGTTAATAATATTTACAATTTATTGTTTATTTTTGGCTGTTTTATGTCCCGACGTCAATTTTATTACTTATTAATTAATTGTGATATAGGGACTGGAGGGAGAATAACTAAATAATGACTGAAAGTTTTTATAAATCGTACAATATTTACGTTAAAAAGCACCATAACCGGCTTGTAAATATTTTCCTCGTTGTGACCTATCTAGCATTTGATTGCCTGTAACTCTATAAACCATAAAAGATATCAAATACTTTCTAAACAGCAATAAACGACAAACCACCAGAACAATTTGTATAATATAGAATATATTATGTCCTCCTCTTATCGACTTTGGATATTTCCGTTTGAAAAAGTCCCTTTACGTTCCTGTTAGTATGCAAATTTACCGTGATACACAAAAGAATGTAATTATCCTCGGTAACTATAAAATTAAAGCAAAGATAAGTTATGGATCGTATACGTTTGAATTACGAAAATAATTTCAATATGAAAAACTTAATGATCATACGCATAGTAAATGTCTTGTAGAGCAATATTTCATGCAGATGTACCCTCTATAAATGTCCAAACAAATTATTCACTTAATGCGATAACTATAAAATTAACGATTTTTCTCGTGCGTACGGTAGTTATTGGCTTTCACGCAATGTAATTGACGAACAGTGAAAAGGTTTAGCGAAATTATAATTGAATTAAAAATAAGGAGAACTGTGATTATTTGAATGGCAGATTATAGAAATCAGTGTCCAAAATCATTACCGTTTATGATAAAGTTCATCATCAGTGGGAAATGTCAAGGGTCAAGTTAACGCTTTTTCGCAACACCAGTTTTTCCTCTAAAAATTCCAAAAATGTTTATTTCCCATCTTTAATTTCTATCACGAATTTTCCTTGTTTCATAGAGGACCTATTTTATAACATATAAAGTCTCGAAATAAACCTGGACTGTCACTATTACGTTATCTGTAAATTCTGTCAAACAAGAAAAGAAAGAAAATTTAACGATGCCACAAATAATTTTTGGACAATAAATCAACAACTCCGTTGAGGTTGCCAACAATAGAAAGAGGTCATATAATCACCTAAAATCCTTAACTTTGATTCTGTATGTCCACTGTGCATAGAATTCTCTATGTAGAAATGGAATTTCTATCGCTCCAATATTGTGTATGGATTAGGGATATCTTAAATTTATTTAAAAACATCTAATAGATATTGTTAAATGAATACATATCTAGTAGATATTTTTAATCGTATTAAAGATGTTTAATTATTAAAAATATTTACTAGATATTTTTAATTGAAATAAAAATATTTATTAGATATTTTTAATTAAATTATAAGCTAAATATTTTTAATTAAATACAGACGATTTAAAAATTTCTGAAATATATTAGGAATAATTTTAAATCATTGCATTATATCTGAAATTTTTTTCTATGATTATAAATGTTTTAAAAATTTTCACTTGAAATTTTAATTAGTAAATATTTTTAATTGTATTAAATATAATTATTAGAAATCTAATTAAAATAATATTCTCTAAATATTTTGTATATAACTAGAGATATCTGAAACTCCTCTAATTCATTTCAGATATCTGAAACTAATTTGATGCCTGAAATTTAATTTTAAAATTTACTTATTAAAAATATCTACTTGGCATTTTGTGCTATTTTATTACTCGACGAATTGCAAGTCTCTATATAGGTACTAATGGAATTTCTATCGCTCTAATATCCGCTGTTGTCTATGAATTAGGGATATCTGAAATTTATTTAGAAATATCTAATAGACATTGTTAAATGAATAAATGTCTAATACATAGTTTTATTTCAATTAAAAATAACTATTATACATTGTTTTACGTTTAGTAGATATTTTTAATCGTATTAAAAATATTTAATTATTTAATTGTATTAAAAATATTTACTAGATATTTTTAATTGCTTTTATATATCTCAAATAAATACTCGTAAATCCGTATCATTGCTTCGACAATTTTAGCTGACAACGCAAAAACAAATGACACAAAGTTGTTAATCAAACAAGCCATTAAATTATGGTTTACTTCTACGTACCAAGATGGCATCGTATTCTGATATCTGAAATTATTTAAAATATTTACCCGATACTTTTATATTTTTATTAAAAATATCTAATTGATGTTTTTTAATGTTTTATAAATATGCATCTACTTGACATTTCTAATTAAAAAAAAATTAATAGATGTATTTAATTTGTGTAAAAAATATCTACTAAACATTTTTAATTGAAATAGAAATATTCACTTACTAGATATTTTTAATTATATTATAAACTAGATATTTTTAATTAAATTAAAAAGAGAGATCATTTTAATTTTATAATATCTACTAGATATTTTTGATCCAATACCTTTATTATTATTCATTTCGGATATTTGAAATATAATTTTATAATATTAATATATAACTATCTAGATATTTTTAATAACATTAAATATAAGTAAGTATTAGAAAACATTAAATATAAGTATTAGAAATCTAATTAAAGTAATATGCACTAAATACTTTTTATACAACCAGAGATATCTGAAATTCAATAGATATACCTTTAATTAATTTCAGATATCTGAAATTAATTTATAATATCTGAAATTTAACCTCAAAACATTACGTATTACAAATATCTACTTGGCATTTTTAGATATACCTCTAGTAAATTTCAAATATCTGAAACTAATTTATGATATCTGAAACTTTATTTTAAAATTTTAAGTCACAAGAATAATTACCTACTTGACATTTTTAATTAAAATAAAAATATTTATTAGATATTTGAATTAGATATTACTAATTAAATTAAAAATATTTAATAGATAATTTCAATTGTTTGAAAAATATCTACTAAATATGTCTAACATTGTTTTTATTATAGTTAGAGATATCTGAAATCCATTGCAAATATATTCCATTAATTTCAGATGTTTGTAATTTATTTTCTTGAAATTCATTGGAGATATCATCAATAATATCTGAAATTAAATTTTATAATTAAAAATGTTTTAAAAATTTTCACACATTTTTAATTAGTGGATATTTTTAATTGTATTAAGAGAACCATTAGAAATATAATTGAAATAATAATCACTAGATATTTTTTATATAACTAAAGATATCTGAAATTCAATAGATATACCTCCAATTAATTTCAGATATCTGAAACTAATTTATAATATCTGAAATTTAACCTTAAAATTTTACGTATTAAAAATATCTACTTAACATTTTTAATTAAAAATAAAAATATTTTATAATTATTTTAATTAAATTCTAAATTAGATGTTAATAATTAAATTAAAAATATTTAGTAGATAATTTTAATTGATTGAAAAATATTTACTAGATGTTTTTAACACAGTTCTTAATACAGTTAGAGATATCTGAAACCCATTACACATATCTCTCATTAATTTCAGATGTTTGAAATTTAATTTTTGGAAATTCATTAGAGATATCATTAATAATATCTCAAATTAAATTCAGTTCCACATTTTCAATTGGTAGAAATTTTTAATTGTATTAATATGACTATTAGAAATATAATTGAAATAATATTCACCAGATATATTTTATACAACTTGAGATATGTGAAATTCAAGAGATATACCTCTAATTAATTTCAGATATCTGAAACTAGTTTATGATATCTGAAATTTAATTTTAAAATTTTAAGTTACAAAAATAACTACCTACTTGACATTTTTAATTAAAACAAAAATATCTAATAGATAATTTCTATTGCATAAAAAATATTTTCTCGAAGTTTCTAATTGAAATGAACATATCTACTTAACATGTTTAATTAAAATAAAAATATTTATTAGATATTTGCATTAGATATTACTAAACAAATTAAAAATATTTAGTAGATAATTTCAATTGATTGAAAAATATCTACTAGATATGTCTAACATTTTTTTTATTACAGTTAGAGATATCTGAAATCCATTGCAAATATATTCATTCCATTAATTTCAGATGTTTGTAATTTATTTACTTGAAATTAGATAATTTTTATTAAATTATAAACTAGATATTGCTAATTTAATTAAAAATACTTAATACTTTCATTTGGTTAAAAAATATTTACTAGATACTTTTAACATTGCTCTTTAATGCAGTAAAAGATATCTGAAATCCATTATAAATTTCTCCCATTAATTTCAGATGTTTGAAACTTATTTCTTTTGAAATTCATTAAAAATATTAATAATATCTGAAATTTAGTTTTAAAATTTTAAAAGTTTTAATTTTCACATGATATTTTTAATTAATAAACATTTTTAATTGTATTGAATATAACTATTAGAAATTTAATTGAAATAATATTTAATTGAAATTTTTTATATAATTAGAAATATCTGAAATTCAATACATATACTTCTAATTAATTTCAGATATCTGAAATTAATTTGTGATATCTGGAATTTAAAAATTTTACGTATTAAAAATATCTACTTGGCATTTTTAATTAAAATAAAAATAAATATCAAGTAGATAATTTCTATTGTATAATTTTTTTTTACTAGAGAGGTTCCTAATTGAAACGAAAATATCTTAATCTTCCAGAGAGCTGCAAATAATAAAAACAACGTTTATTTTTTTATGAAAAAAATGGTGAAATAAAAACAAACAAAACAAACAAAAATAATCATTCAAAATTTAATGAAAACATTTTTGGTGGATGCTTAGAACTGTGTAAAACGACTACCGACGTTTTTCTTCTAGTCTGGAAATAGAAAGTACCACAATTTATAATTTTTTTTTTCTGTCCCAAATTTAAATTTTAATTCAATACTCGAAAAAAAAAACATATAATAAAAAACTTTTTGCACGTTTGTAAAAGAACTTGAGGAAGTATCCTTAAAGGTATCACGTGACCTCTACTGGAGTTTAAACTTTTTGAGGGTTGTAGTTGCAGAATTTATTTGCTAAGATACACCTCCAAATAATAAATTAACATTTCCTGTATTCTTCCAAACAATTTATATTTACAGGGATATAGAAAGTGACATATTTTTTTGGAACACACCTATTTTAAGCGTCATTTTAGTCTACCAAATATAATGAAACCTAGGAGATATCCTGCTGTAACACTAAATACGTGTCATGACTAACCTAATAATCTCAATTTCTGAGTTGTTGATTGTTGATAACGTCCCATCCTCCATAGTGTCTCGCAAAGTATACATTACGACCATTACATTTCGTGTTATTTTTAGAACTACATTTATTGTTGTCGGCATTAATAACCTATGACTCACAGACAAATAATTGGATACTGTTATGCGTACAAATATATAAACAAAAAGATGCCTTACGTATTAACCCAACTATTCTTCATCTTCATTCTAAACTCGTGGGAATACATTGACCTGTCTGTGTTTTTATTTGGGAGGATGCATAGAACACTGCAGAGGTTCACAAATTGCATACATATTTTCATTTCAATATACGTGCTAGGCATGGGCGTCGATATGTGGCACAGGGATGTCAATATAAATAATTACAGTTGTTAAGATGTGTTTCTGAATATCCAATTAAAAGTTGCGTGTTTTTGTTTATTTCATTTTTAATCAAGTATAAACATTAAAAAAAAAAAGAAAAAACATGGTTGTTTTCTAAAATTGTATAAACTAAAATTTGATTTTTGAGTGTTTGGTTTTGGAGTGTCGCATATTATTTAAAATTGGTGAACTTTAGTGACATAAGACTTGTTCTTGATAAGATCACAATGATGTCACAGCTGCTAATATAAGAATGAATAAAAATTAAATTTGTTCATTAATGCAAATTTTCATGAATATGTAACGGGTTAAATATTGAATACAATACGTGAAATTTTTTACTGTTACGTGTTGGAAGGTACATCAAGATATCGCTCCAAAAGTAGCTGATAGATGAAACCTGCAGACAATATTGTAGATTTCACGTCGTGGATTATGCAAAATAGGATTTGGTGTTAATATTAATTCAGGAAATTGTCTTAACGGATCATTCAATTGATTTTGACGGAGCTGTTTAAGGTACGAGTGTGTTTTGTTATAAATTATATCAGTGCGGCCCAATGAGGAAGCACAAATTTGGTTAGAAGCATTTCGTTGTTTTATATAAAATTAATAGATACATAAATAAAACGCCCAATACACACACCTACAAAAGCAGCTGCGACAATATCACAAGTATCCTTTACATCTAAATGGGCCTAATATACGAAGTAACGACTGCGATTTGTCGCGATATTCAATTTCACTCTAGGCTTGAGGACATAACGATTTTTTGCAAAATGTACTTTACACACTTAGAGCTCTTATGGAGATACCGATATGGAAAGAGGAACTAGATAACTAGCGTCTTAAGTGGGAAATAAAGTCGTTTTTGCACATGGCGCATTAAGATTTATTGGTAAAATATTCCCAATTAACACGCTGGTATCTTATCAACGTTGCTGCATCTTCCTGACTAAAGGTCCATGTAATGAGTCTCATCTCGGAGAACGTGTAGTGTTAATTGTGACCGCTTGGGATGCCGTTACGACTAAAGGCGTGCATGACTTCTTTTGAGAGGAATTCATTTGGAGAGAAACACTAAAAATTTGACAATAATATCCCCACATATATTAAAGCCTAGTCATTTTTCACTGGAATTTTTTTGAAAATAAATATTTCATGCCGTAACTAGGGATGGTTTCCAAAATATCCTCTATTAAAATCGCAAAATTCATAGACAATTATCCTGCAGTTGCTGACGTTGCGATTGCTTATTATTATTATTATTATTATTATTACTTGTTGACGGTTGCCTTTATGCCACCACAAAATCATTTTGTCCATTGCTCAAGAAATAACCTTAAAAATCTCTTCGAATGCATCTCTCAACATGTAACATATTTTACAGTGGAAAGCCGCTTAAAAATATGGCGAATGCGCCGGTAAATCGCATAAAAACCCGCCAATAAACATTATCCCAACTGATCTTCTAAAGTACAGTCTATGCAATCTGATCTGGGTGTAGCCAGATGTAATTTGCGTGTACATAGCCTTTTAACTCCGACTTTAAAAAAATCGCGCGAGGGGTCATCGATTTCCCACGATATGCGGATCCATATAGCATCCCATTGAACTATGACAATGCTGGTGCCGACTGAATGGTAATCGAAGTATATGCGTGAAGGATCTTATAGTGAGACACTTAATTAAAGGCGACTATAGAATCTTCACATTAACGTCTTCGGCGGCTCTGTGAGTGACATTTCAAGCCGTGTCTCGCGGACGGACAGTCTCTAATGGTCATGGTACGAATGCTTACCATTTTACGTCTGGTCATCTTCGCAGGAGACTTTCCCGCCACTGGCGGCTCGTTAGCCCGCGTGACATAACAATAAAAATTGAGGTTAGTGGAACAATTTTTGACTCTCTATGTATGGGTCCTTTTTTTTATTCATTTATTTTCAGAATTATTTAAATGCCTGCAATAGGTGATTAATTTTTAGTTAAATAATTTTTATTAAAATTATATTATATTTCTTTCACGTAGTCAATATTTTTCAGTATTAATTGAAGCAGTTGTTTTAATGGTTTTTAAATAATGTTTGCATAAAATAAAAACATTTACTAAATGCAAAAAAAATGTTTACTAAACAAATAAAAATATTTACTAAACCAATAAAAATATTTACTGACATAAAAATGTTTACTAGTCAAATAAAAATATTTACTAAACGTAAAACGCTCGACAAAGATCTTGTTTAACTTCTTGGTATTCTTCTAGCAACATGCCACTTTAACTGATTTTGTATTTTCATTTGTTATAATGAGAAACCTGGATTGAACAATTAAAATGAAGCTAATGTATGTACCTAAAATCTATTTTCTTAAGGAGCTATTTTTGTCTTGTAACATATATTTGCATGTCCTGGTTAAGGCTATGACGTAAACAACAAATTTGTTTGTAAAATCAAAGAAAAACCTGTACCCTATCTAGCCAGGTGATTCTAGCCATTTATTTCACGTAATAGTGACAATTTTAATATCGGTTTAAAATAATTCGAAAACTACGTTTGATTAACGTCATATGGGGCAACGTTTTAAAAATTGACGTTTTCATGACGTCCATAAATAGGCGTTAGGAGGACGTAGTCTGACTGTCTGGAGTTTTGAAACTTTTTGAAGATACCTTCGCAGATAATATTCAAATTATCGTGAAGCGTTGTTACTCATCATGAGAGTTATACAAAAAATATGAGTAAATATCTTATAGACGTTAAAATGACATGGTCTTTCTCATTAGATGTATTGCAACCTTTGTTGATATCACACAATAATGTGCCCTCGGATGTTGCAGTAAAATGTTAGTGGGGCGTTGTTGCTCTTAGACAATCAAACAATTTGTTGTCTGTACATTTAATGAAGTTTGAAAGGTTTAATGTGAAGAACTTCATTTGTTTCAAAGGTAGGAATGCTGCTTCCTAGACGCAGAAAGGCGACTTGCCTGGTTCCCAGGGATGATCGCTGCGTCATCTACAACGAGTTCTGGGGAATATTATTCATTCAGAACAAGAGAGTACCTTGAATTTTTCAAATACAAGAATAATAGTCACTTTAAATAGACGTAAAAATGACGTGGTCAATGGTAGGAGCAATGCAGCTTCCTAGGCATAGATACGCGACTTGCCTGGTTTCCCAGGGATAATGCAGCTACCTACGACGAGTTCTGGGCAATAATATTCATTCAGATCAAGAAAGTACTTTGAATTTTTCAAATAAAATGTTACAGAATAATAGTCACTTTAAATAGACATAAAAATGACGTGGTCTTGTGGAACCTTTGTTGATGTCATACAATAATATGCCTTCGGATATTGTAGTAAAATGTTAGTGGACTATTCTCTCTAAGGATTAGAAAAGAACTTTGGTGCCTTTATAGATATTTAAAGAAATTTGGTAGATTTTATGTGAAGAATATTATCTATTTCAATGCTCGCTAGGTTTCCCAAAATCTCAGTGTCATCCACGATGAGTTTTGGGTGACGTTATTTATTTAAGACAAGTGTGTGCTTTGAATTTTTCAAATATGACATTATGAAATGATAATCACCTTAAATGGATGTCAAAATGATGTGGTCTTGCTAGTATAGGAATTTTTATTGATACCATACAATAACGTACCTTCAGACCTTCAGATATTGTAGTAAAATGTTAGTGGGGTGTTGTCATTTTTTCCAGGAACTGTCAAAAAATTTGTTATATTAACATTTGATGAAATTTGAAAGAGTGTTTGCTGGTATGCTGATTCCTAGGCGTAAATAGGCTGCTTGCAGACTTCCCAATATCTCACAATGTCATCTACGACGAGTTCTGAACATTGTTATTCATCCAGGACACGTAAATGCTTTGAATTTTTCAAATACGTCGTTACAGAATAATAATCACCTTAAATTGACGTCAAAATAATGTGGTTTTACTAATATTGGAATCTTTAACTGATGCCATACCTTTAGACCTTCAGATACCTTTCTAAGAACAATCAAAATTTTATTAACGACGTTAAAAAATAATAATCACCTTAAATAGACGTCAAAATGACGTGGTCTTGCTAGTACCGTAATATTTATTGATACCATAAAATAATGTACTCTCAAACCTTCAGGTATTTGTCTAGGAACTCTCAAAAAATTTGTTTTATTAACATTTAATGAAATTTGAAAGACTGTTTCAACGGCTAGAGGTATGTTGATTCCTAGGCATAAATAGGCTGCTTGGTAGGCTTCCCAAGATTTCGCAATGTCATATATGATGAGTTGTGGGCATCGTTATTCATCCAGTACACGTAAAGGCTTTGAATTTTTCAAATACGTCGTTACAGAAAAATAAACACTTTAAATAGACGTCAAAATGACGTGGTCTTACTAGTTAGATATAATAGGACCTTTGTTGATGCCACACAATAATTTACCTTCAAATATTCTATTATAATGAAAATATACAAATGCTAGTTATTCAGAAAGAACGGGCTACCACTGGAGTAGAGCTGTCCACATACTGCAATAGCTATTTACGTCAAGTGGTGTCTGAAATCGCCTATTGATTATGGTACTAATACGTTTAAAAAGTTGGCATATATGGAAAATAAATTCATTATTATGCGATGTTTCACATTATTCACTTCCAATCATAGATAAATGACTGTCGCCTTTCGAAAGAGGAGGCTTTCGATTGTGATCAAGGGCGGTACCTTAAATAAACTGTATGCATTTGTCATGAATGAAGCTTGTCAAGATTTAATTAAAGACATAAATATTTTTATGCTTCTCGGGATTCTTTTTATAGAAATTTTAACAGTTCTGTTTGCGTTTGTGAAATTTATTGCACTAACAAGTTCAGTTTACTGTAAGGAGCCACTCTCCAATCAGAACCGGCTGTATATTATACTTTCATGAGAAAACAATTTCGTGGGGGACTGTTTCAAAGGAGTGGACACAGGAGTTGTAAGGGGCCTCAAAGTGACTCAAGAACTCTTTAAATAAAGGTTGTTGCATCATTTTACTCTTAGACAAAACATCCTTTTTTTAACAGTGATATAATTGTTTTTGGCAATCACACATGAAAACAGCTTTAGAACCTCACACCTGTGGAACATCATAAAAACCATCATCTACTAAATAGAGTTGGGGAGCTTCTCCGCGAAATAAAATTCTAATTTTTTCTTGTTCTTTCTTGGGTAACTTCAACAATTCTTTCATCAGCATTGTTTATTTGATTTCTCCGTCTTAATTAAATATCATCTAGATCTTCTGACCCAATAATAAATGTCATAATTCTGACTGGTTTTGGTTTACAAGCTGTCAATTAAGAAAGTTTATTTTAGCTTTAGCTAATTATGTTGTTTCAATAAAACTGAGGACAGTAAATTTTCTTTGAAAATGTGTTTTGATATCCTACTTAATAATTTAAGTATATAAATGTCAGGCGAAGTTTTTTCTAAAGTTCTCATAATGTATTATTCATATGATCATAAATTCGGATTAATTATTTAAATGCCAGTGGAAAAAGTGCAATGGCTAAATTATTAATTGGGAGTAGTAGAATTTGGAAGAAAACTGTTCAAAGAATTACGCAGAAAGTTATTTTTAAATTATTAGCTTACAGGCTTTCCTGGAGTGCTGAAACATGAAGTAATCTTCATATACAGGGTGGCTTCACTTTACCAAAGTACATAAAGTGTATCATTGTAAAGTAATAAATATCTTAAAAGATTAACTTTGTAGGAACCAAGAAATCAACAGAAGTTATTAAATCTGAAAATTTTGGTGTCAATTGCTTCAATAGGTTCTTACAGAGCTTTCAAATAAATTCTTTAAATTTTTCTAAAAACCATACTTTGCTTTATTTCTGGCTACAGTTTACATAATCAATATAAAAATATTTTATCCTGTCTCTTCAGATTGTGAAGAAGATTTTGGATTCATTTCGTAAGAGTGACTCTTTGTTTAATATATTTGTTCTTATGTTTAGATTTTTCTCTAATCGATGGAGCTCTGTCAAAGTTAGTCTTTTTGGCTCTCTACTTCTTGCAGCAGCTTTTAATCATTCCCGACAATGAATTTTTCAAGAAGTCTTCAGCAGTCTTTAGAAAGAAAGTACAAGGAGTCCTCAACCACAAGAAGTATGCAGCAATTACCAGAAGCCAAGACTCCGACGGTTACCGGCACTTCCTGTGCTGAACTTAGTTCAGTTCCGAGTTATTTATCTACCCTATTCTAAAATGATGCACAACATCAAGGTTTTGACAACTGCTTAGAAGAGCACTACTTTAAAGGGAGGAAAAATGGACAAGAGTTTTAGACTCATCTCATACGTGATCTTTAGCGTCGGTCGTAACATTTCTTCCTATATTTCGATTGTTCTTTACTAGTCAATGGAGTATCGCCGCAGACATTAATCTTTGGCCTTCTGCTTCTTGTAGCAGTTTTTGATCGATGTCGATAATGGATTTTTCTAGAAGTCTTTAGCTACTAAAAGTCTGCAGCAATCGCCAATTACTAGAAGCTAACTTAAAGGCACCCCCGGTGCTGACCTTGCGTTGTTTATCTACTCTTCTAGATGATTAGATCAAGGAGATGTACGCCATCGAGTTTTTGACAACTTCCCAAACAAAGAATCACCTTGAAGGAGGGAAAAACAGAAAATAGTTTCGGGTTTATCTCATAAGTGACTTTTGGTGCAATAATACTTCTCATATTTTAAATGTTCTTTTCTAGTCGATGGAGTATCGACGGAGACGGTAGTTTTTGACTTTCTGCGCCTTGTAGTCGCCTTTGATAATTGATGATGGATTCTTCAGAGTCTTTAACAGTTTTTGCAAAGAAGTCAAAGGAAGGCTTCAGCAACAAGAAGCCTGCAGCAGTTACAAAATACCAGAACATAACTTAAAGATACTCTCTGTGCTGACCACACGTTGTTTATCTACTCTCCTAGACGATGAAATCAAGGTCATGGACTTTATTAAGTCTTTGACAGCTTCCCACAGAAGCATCTTAGAGAAAAACCTTTCTTCTTCCTTCAAGGTTTAAATCTATTATCAGTCTCTACTGATAATAGCTTTAAATTCATCTCATAGGTGATCTTCGGTTCAGTAATATTTCTTCTAACATTCGAATGGTCTTCTCTAGTAGATGGAATATTGTCGGAGACGTCAGTCTTTGACCCTCTACTTCCTGCAGCAGTCCTTGATCATGGTCGATGATGGATTCCTTAAGAAGTCTTCAGCAGTCTTTGGAAAGAAGCTACAAGAAGTCTTCAGCCACAAAAATTCTGTACAGCAATCACCAGAAACCAACACCCTGACGGTTACTAGAACTTAGAGGAACTTCCGGTGCTGAACTCTCGTATTTCAATTCTCCTGGACCACCAACGTAATGTCCGTTATTAAATTTTTGATAGGTACCTAGACAAACATCACCTTGAAGAGAGTAGAAACGGATCGGAATATATTTTCTATTGTTTCGATTGTCCTTCTTTCAGCCATGAAGTATTGCCATTGATGCCCTCTACCAACTTTGATGTTCCACAAGGATCTGTTTCATTGCCACTTTGTTTTAACTTCACTATTTAAGAGCAGTTCAGTATGTTCTCCAAGAAATTTAACAAAGATGGGCTAAACACAATGTCTTTGCCCATCCGTGACATAATTTTTGCTACTTCAACTGCCATTGCTGCATAAGGTGTTTGGTTTTGGGATAGATTAGAACATCATCTTGTTGATATAATCTCAGTTATTTTTATTAAATATTAATGAGGAATGCTTATGTTCTTATAGCTCTTCTACTAGACAAAACCTAGGAACTCATTCCTTTGCTCTAAATCTCCAATTTTCCAATCTCCATTTTCCAATAATTTCTTTCTGTTACGCCATATATTTTTGTTAATGTGTTCAAGTTCTTAACTGGTGCTTTTTGCAGTTTTGGTTTCAAAATGCGCCATTCGATATGAAACATATTTATTAATTTTGACAACTAAAAAAATCCATGGCACCTTTTGCTATAACCAAATGGTGTGTTGCGCAAACAGCAAACGCAGATGACTGAGATTTGTTCCCTAATTTTGTAACGGGAGAGTACGCAGTAGGTACGCAAAATTTTTCCAGTGACGTAGTACAAAAAAAAAATTTGGATGGGAAAAACGGATTGGAAAAAACATCATCCTTTGTTTCTTTGTACCGATCTTATTATTCAAATATTGTCCATGGCTCAATAAACATTGGTGCCTCTGTTGATTTATCAATTGCTAAAATTGGAACAAGGACAGCCTGTATAACTACATATAAAATATTTTACAAAAAATTCACAGTAAATTCTAAAGATGATAATAAAAACTTATACTGATAAGAAGAGGTTTTTCATACCGCTGCGCTGGCGCTGGCTGGTGTAGTGGTGTGTATCGCTGTTCAGTTGAATCGCTGGCATGTGTGAGTGTTTGTTTACATTTGTTTAATTCTATGTTAATCTCATTTGCTGGTGAAAATAAGGGTGCGAAACATAAAAAACGTGGATAGTCATGGTTCTGGTACTGGTAAGAGTATTAATTGTCGGTTTTATACTTTCTGCTTTGACTGTAGCTAGCGGTCCTGAAAAGATTTTTTACCAAGAATATCAGTTTATAATGTTGCTTAAAAAACGTTTAGGTGTTAAAACAAGGGAAATGGAATTTTGTAAAATTAAGTTGGGCATTTCGTACCACTTTTAATAGAGTTTATGGCCTCTTGAAGGCAAACATCTTAACTTGGTATATTTGCTGTTTATAGGGTTGATTCTCTCTATATATTACGTTTTTGTGGACAAATGCAGAGGCGCATTTCAATAAAAAGGACAAGGAGTAAATATTTTGCAATTATAATTAATTTATAATTTTTTAATAGTACAGGGTGTCCCAAATTGCTTGATTTTGGCTGGTTTTCCTATTTCCAGACCAGGTAGAGAAAAACTGACATATGAGTCTAGAGCTCGATTTTTGTGAAACGCCGATTGGTGAAAACCACATTTCGATATCTCTAACCGTTTCCGAGATATCGGCAAAAGTTGACATTTTACAGATTCCGAAAAACTTTGTTTAACGTTAAAAAATTTTATTTTTAAAGAGAAATGTGTTATATTGGCAGCAAGGATGACTAGACATATCTTGGCATATATATTTTTGGAAAGCTTATTTTTTTTCCTATTTTCTAAAGTCAAAGCCAAAACTATGGTCTCCATTTGAAATAACAAAGTTAGCTTTGATATCAAACAATCGAAAAGCGATAAAATTTTTTTTGACAAATGCATCTTATTCTACGTCAAAAAGTTTTTACCATTTGAAAAAATATCCAAAAATAAAAAAGTTGACAATTTTTCGGAATCTGTAAAATGTCAATTTCTGCCGATATCTTGAAAACGGTTAGAGATATCGAAATGTGGTTTTGACCAATCGGCGTTTCACAAAAATCGAGCTCTAGACTCATATGTCAGTTTTTCTCTACCTGGTCTGGAAATAGGAAAACCAGCCAAAATCAAGCAATTTGGGACACCCTGTACACAAACAAGAACACATCAAGCATAAATGTATACATTAAAATTATATATACGTTCGTAGTAGTAAAAATGAATTATTTACAAAATTTGTTAACTAATAAATTTAATATTCAAACTGTAATATGCGTACAGGGTGTCCCACGTTAAAGTAACCACCCCCTTTTCTCCTGAGTTTTTAAGATATTTTTAAATTTCAAAATGCTAGCCTTTGTGTTTTTTTCCGTAGTTTTTGAATATGCTAACCAGAGTTTTCTAAAGCCAACGGTATTCAGGGTGAATAAAAAAATTTACTTTTTTCTTATGGAACACCCTATATATTTTTAAATATGTCGATAGAGCGTTCCTTTCTGATTACAAAAATATATGATACTTATATATTTGGATAAAAAATGGCGGAGCTATTCAACGTCGAAAAAAAAATACGGCTAGTGATGATTTTAAATTTAATTTAAATTAACAAAAATATTACACATTAACAAACATATTAAAAAACAAACCTATTCCTATTAAATGTCTTACAATTTAAAAAATAACATTTACTCACAAAAAAATTAATTTACCGATACATATCATGAAATCGTTTAACATGATTAAATTAAATTGTTATGAGTGACGAAAAAAATAGGGTGCCATGAAGAATTTGTTTTATACTTTTTGTTTTTAATATGTTTGTTAAATGTGTAATATTTTTGTTAATTTAAATTAAATTTAAAATCATCACTAGCCGTATTTCTTTTTCGATGTTGAGTCTCTTGCAGTAATTAAGCCTACTAATAATCAATTAATTAGGTAATTAATACAATAATTATTACTCATCTATAATCCAAAATCGCTTCGTTTGTCTAGTTTTGTTTTATACTTTTAGTTCGTTTTTTAATATCTTAAATGTGTAATATTTTTGTTAATTTAAAATAAATTTAAAATCATCACTAGCCGTATTTCTTTTTCGACGTTGAATAGCTCCGCCATTTTTTATCCAAATATATAAGTATCATATATTTTTGAAATCAGAAAATGACGCTCTATCGATATATGTAAAAATATACAGGGTGTTCCATAAGAAAAAAGTATATTTTTTTATTCACCCTGTATACCGTTGGCTTTAGAAAACTCTGGTTAGCATATTCAAAAACTACGGAAAAAAATACAGAGGCTAGCATTTTGAAATTTAAAAATATCTTAAAAACTCGGGAGAAAAGGGGGTGGTTACTTTAACGTGGGACACCCTGTACCTGTACATATACCGGTTATTCACGCGAAACTATGCACCTCTTTTTTAGCCCTTATTTTTAGACATACAAAAAAATAGTAAATAAAAAGTTTTCAGGAGCTTTCTGTAGATTTAGAATATACATACAGGGTGTCCCTAAATTGCACCGACAAACTATAACCACGCAATTCTACATAAAAAATAAGACGATTTTACTGACACAATTTTTTCAAAAAATGTGCCTCTGCGGGAATACAGCTCTCTAAAGTTGAGGGTTGAAAACTTTAAATCCTTAATATCTCGGGAACCGCTGAAGATTTTCTAACGAAATTTGATACGCTTATATTTCAAATATGTTTCAACAACCCTGTAAAATATGAAAGAAATTAGTTGACGCTAAAGGGTAGTTTGGGGCTATAGGGGTTGACGCTACCCCTATATATTTTTTGTCAATTGCCCAAATGAAGTTATCGAACTATCACCTGATGGCAAATTTAAAACTGAAACTATTTCATTTCTTTCATTTTTCTCTTAAAGGCAACGGTTTTCCAGCAAAATGCGTTAAATCACAGGCGTGTTATAAAGCTTATTTATTTTCATGTTTAAAATTAAGTTTTTTCTCTTTAGTTGCTGATCCGTTTTCGCACTCTTTATATCAGCATTGTTTTATTAAAATATCAAAGCATGATTCTGTTTTACATAATACGTATAATGTAAAGTGTAAACGAACAAGTTTTCTTCTCTTTCTTTTCTCTTTGGGATTTATCACATTTCTTCAAATTCCTATCCAAAAAATTGATATATCTAAGAAATATTCAAATTAACCAGTTTAAAACTGGGAAATAACCTCTACGCCTTTGACGTGATGTCAGAGGAACATTTAGACTGATTAATTTAAATATTTTCTAGATAAATCAATTTTTTTGGATAGAAATCTGAAGAAATGTGGTAATAAATCCCAAAAAAGAAAAGAAAGAGAAGAAAATTTGTTCGTTTACACTTTACATTATACGTAGGTATTGTTTAACAAAATCATGCTTTGATATTTTAATAAAACAATGCTGATATAGAGTGCACAAACGGGTCAGCAAGTAAAGAAAAAAAAATTAATTTTAAACATGAAAATAAATAAGCTTTATAACACGCCTGTGACTTAATGTATTTTGCTGGAAAACCGTTGCCTTTAAGAGAAAAATGAAAGAGATGAAATAGTTTCAGTTTTAAATTTGCCACCAGGTGATAGTTCGAGAACTTCATTTGGGCAATTGACAAAAAATATATAGGGGTAGCATCAACCCATATAGCCCCAAACTACCCTTTAGCGTCAACTAATTTCTTTCATATTTCACAGGGTTGTTGAAACATATCTGAAATATAAGCGTATCAAAATCTTCAGCGGTTCCAGAGATATTAAGGATTTAATGTTTTCAACCCTCAAATTTGGAGGGCTGTATTTCTGCAGGGGTACATTTTTATTAAAAATTATATAGTAAAATCGTCTTATTTTTTTATGTAGAATCGCGTGGTTATAGTTTGTCAGTGCAATTTAGGGACACCCTGTATAATCAGAAAAACAATTGAACATCACGTCAAACAATTATTGACCAAACTTATGTTTTTTTTAAATGGAACAACCTCCATATTTTTACATTTTTAAATTCTCTACTTTGTTTTGAAATTACTCTTGTAGTTTTGAGGATATTTGAAAAAATATCTTAGTTCCTTATTAAATTAACATTCAAGTAAACCTTGCTTCTCAGCAAGAGAGCTTTTCAATTGTTTCAATAAATGACATTTCCTAAATCGTTTTCGAGATATTTAAAATAACCCATTTTTAATTCTTTCTTTTTAACACCCTGTATCTTGAAAAGGAAGTGTTTTCTCTTATTTATTATAGGAACGTTTTTCTCATTTTTGAAGGACCTTTTTTCGTTTTAATTTTTTTCTCCCAAAACACCCTGTATATTATATATAAAAAATATTGTTGTTGTTAAGAACATGGATGTCCCTGTAAAATTTTTATTTCTCGTTTGATTTGGATCGAGTTTTTTGTTTTAAATGAAAAGCGTCGCTGAATTTAAGTTCTTCTGAAACGAGTCTGTATCAATACATTATATTTATGTAGAAAAAGTTAAAAACAAAATGTAACTTTCGGTTTCTTTTACCTACAGTGTTCCAGATTTGCCATAGTGATTAAAAGAAGTTGAAGTGGATTCATAGAAATAATTTAGAGGGCACCTCAGTGTATGTTGGACGACTTTTGCTAATGTAATTTTTTCAAGAAGTCGCTGATGAAAAAGTTATACGAACCATTTCGCAATCTTTACACGCCCTGTATAAACCCCACCTAATCAATAATGAGAACTTAATGTATTTTTCATTTGTTTAGATAGATAACTACATTCATTATTCACACAGTAACAAATTATTTGAATAAATTATACGAATGCATTAAAATGCAACAACTATGTGATTATTAAATACCAATTATGAAGAAATAATAGCGTAAAACCTTCACGTAGGAAAGCAAATAAAGCTATAAATTTATAAAGCGCGCTCCACGTAATAGCAAGCTTTTAACGAAATGTCACAACACCAGGCGATTTAGACAAATCTCACAATTTTCTTTGATATATACCCGCAATTGCATACATTTATTTAAGTTTATGCAGCCAGACATCTCTAGTTTCACCCCAATAAATTATGGATTTACCTTTTTACACATGGAACGTATACGACGTGATTAACTACTTGGCTTTATAGTTAGAACGTGTTTAATGCGAAAGTGAAATCAACGACTATATATTCCGTTTTTTTCCTTTATTTAGTTGCGGTATTACAGATGAATTCTCGCTGAGACCATGTTGAGACATATACTGGCCAATTTTTTTGGAGATTAATTTTTTACACCGTCCAAGTTTTGTGTTTTATGTATACGTAAAAAATACATTTGTTTGAGGATTATTTCCCGCGAATGTTACAACATAATATATTATTTAGCTATGTATATTTAGCAAAAGGATCACCTGAACATCTGTCGCCCATAAAACATATGAAACATTAATGTTGTGATATAAATTAGTAAACAGTTTTAAAATTTATTTCTCTGGTGTCCTCTCATAATTCTTATTTGTGTAGACTCGCCCTAGGCCAATAAAATATAGAATTACTTTTAAATAAAATCGAGGAACTTTTCGACGTTTGTGCCAAATGCTAATCTAAACGATTCCTTAAATATTTTAGAAAATAGGTACTTATATATATATACTGATATTTACATTTTTGTTTTGGATCAGAAATTAGAAATGCAGGATAATATTTTTACTTACTCGAGAAATAATGCAAGTTTTTAGTGTGTGTTTTTTTGGCAAAAGAAAAAACAACTTTGTTATCTATAATGTAAAACTTCCTAGAAATGCATAGCGAATGAACATTTTGGGGGAAAAATATCGATGATATCTTCGATTCTAGAAATTTTAATGATGGGCGAGAAGATTCTCCCAGCGTTTACTGCCATATGTTCCTGCTTCTAACTTACGCTTTGGGATATAATTTCTATCACGTTATAATTTACGATAATTAAAAAATCCCCGACGATTTTCTTTATCTGATACATATTTTAGAGAAAACGTAAAAAATTAGATAACTTGTATTTCCTGCGTTTAATTCACACTAATTGACATTAAGAATCTCCACTAAATGATTTAATAAGAGCATTAATGGGATTTTGGAATAAATAATTAAATATCATCAGAGCTAAATCTAGGTGCATGTAAATTTATTATCCACTCTACGGTTATCTAAACCAATTAATTCACATTTATAATACTAATTAATATAAATTAGGAACACTATAAGGTTTCTGTTTAATGATAACAGGTATTTGGTGTTTGTGATAATTAATCACTACGAATGTCGAAATAACGAGGATGAATTTTAGAAAATATTTCACGAGGTTTAGCCGGCCAATACAGCTTTGGTTTGATAATTATGCACTGTACTTGTACTGACATATTTTTTGCATTGAAAAATAATAAAACATTTTTCCTTTTTTTATGAGGTTTTGAAAAGAATGTTCTATTCCTGCATCAAGTGTTTTACACAGGTTTACAAAATTTTGAATCAATTGATGCATTTTGTAAATATACAGGGTGGGGCAATAGTGCGTCGGACTTTGTTAGCTCGGGTTCTATGGTAACTTGAAATTAAAAAAAAATTAAAGGAAACTAAACTGGTGCACAATTGAAGTGGATATTGGGAAAATATGGGCAATATTTGAACCTCAATATTTTTGGAATTAGATGATTAATCTTGATGCGGATTTTTGTGGTCGTTAGCAAAATTCATTGGCTTTCGTCCACCGTAAATAGATTTTTTAAATTGTGGGTGTTTCTCTTATCGACAGGGTGATTATCCAGGCCTTTACACTTATATTAAAGTTTATCGTTCTCCCAAATCCCTAAAAAAATTTTGGGATTTTTTAAAACGTGTTCGTTATGATTTATAAGTAATTCTAAAGAACCAATTTGAAGATTTTTTTATAGCTGTATTATTTTTAGAGATATAATTTTGTATAGAAAAAAAAGAGTTGTTTTAAAAAATGTGATTTTAATAAGTCTAGAGCACCCTGTATGATGTATTATTGGACATATTGAGTTTTCGTATTTTTTATATGAATTACATTGGAACAAAAATAATTTTAACATATTCGCAGCCATCTAGATTGACGACTAAAATTCGAATTATTCTTCGTACAACCCTGTATAAATTGTTCAAAATAGTATAAATGTATCCAAAATGTGATCTTTATTTCAAAAACGTAAAAATTTACAGGGTGGTCCATTTAGAAAAGACCATTGGGGTCATTTCCGGTGAAACCGGAAGAGACAAATATGTCGGATAAGTCTCAAAAAGTTGGAAATCTTACCTAATTTCACCGTACAAAATTTTATCCCGATATCTTTAAAAACGAGGAAGTTACAGGGGTGGCCCACTATTCGTGTACACCCGGTAGGTATCTATAATAAATTTTTGAAAATTGAATATTGAAAAAAAAATGTAAATACTAGTTACGTTCATCCATTTTCACTTACTAAAAATATACAGGGTGGTCAGAAATAATTTTTCAATTTAGAACTATTTGAATTGAATTTTCGCAATTTTTTTTAAATGGAGCACTTTGTATATTTTTCAACGGTATGAATGAAGTAGTTCCTTACTGCAAGGAATCTAAACTTAGATTGAAAAATTTATTGATGTACAGGGTGATCCTTAACTCTCTTTTTATCGTAAATAATTCGGTTGCTGTTAATATATTTAATTGTTTTCAAATGTATATATATATATATATATAAACAAATGAACAAAATTCACAGGGATTCCCGCAACCGCAGACACGTGTTTCGGACTTATTGGTCCTCATCAGTACGGTGTAGCTAAGTTCAAGGATGTAAGTGACTTAGAAGTATCAAAAGGAAACAGTTAATTCGAAAGACATTGGCCAGAATGACACAGACTACGACGATGAAGCAACAACAGCAATAGCAACAACCTCCTCCTGTTTAGAGTCAAAACCCCCTATAGCCGCCACTAGGTCAATATGACCCACTATAGTTGTGGGTCATATTGACCTAGTGGCGGCTATAGGGGGTTTTGACTCTAAACAGGAGGAGGTTGTTGCTATTGCTGTTGTTGCTTCATCGTCGTAGTCTGTGTCATTCTGGCCAATGTCTTTCGAATTAACTGTTTCCTTTTGATACTTCTAAGTCACTTACATCCTTGAACTTAGCTACACCGTACTGATGAGGACCAATAAGTCCGAAACACGTGTCTGCGGTTGCGGGAATCCCTGTGAATTTTGTTCATTTGTTTATGTACTCCCCGCGTCTAATAACTACCGACTTTTGCTTTTATATATATATATATATATATATATATATATATATATACGTGCACGGCTATCTTAATCGCCTCCATACATCACACAGGCACCCAAGCCTCCACGTTAAGGAAGTACGTTTTTTGTGTGTATTTTGTGCAAATGGTAAATAATAACACACCTCCACACAAGCACCAAGAGAGGGGTAAGGAATAAGCATTCTGAATATATACAAATTTTTGCCATATTTGTAAATGTAACACACCTCCAAATACTGAGTAGCGGAAACGCCTCTTTTGTATAAGTTTTTGTACACTAGAGTTCGGTTACACCTCCAGCAGTGTTGCCACATATATTGAGCGGGAGTGGGGGGTGAGTTCGTATTAAGATGATGCGCTAGAATATTATTCGTTTGTATAGCAGACCAGGTGGTATGGGTGCAGGCGTTTCGAAGTAAATTCGGACTTAATTTTTTTGCTGGAATCGGTTTTGAAACTTACCAAATGGTAACCTGGTCTGATATTGTTTAAAACAATTTTTGTTATAACAAATAGAAAAATTACGATTTTTTACTTAAACTAATTTTTTTTATATATTTTGACCGATTTCCAACAAGAACTGTTCATATTGTTTAAGTGCTAATTGTGGCATTTCATAAATTTTTTCTCTTCCTTTTCTTTTGGGGATTTATTACCATATCTCTTGAAATTCCTATCGAAAAATCTTGATGTATCTAAATAATACTCAAATTAACCAGTTTAAAACTGGGAAGTAACCTCTACTCCTTTGACGTGATGGCAGAGGGACAGTTAGAGCGTGTTTTTTGACAACTAATATGAATTAAAAGAATACAAAAACACTGCGCTGCCGTTTCTTAAACTACATCTGTTTCCTTTTTCAAAGTTTAGGCTTTAGATTTTAATGTAATGTGTAGAATAATAATAATAACAATTTTCTTTTACACCGTGTTATTTGGTAGTGGTGAGAGATAGAAACATCCCTCTGGTGGTCAGTTGCTACTACCTGTCAAGACATCGATGATGTCTCTGTGACAGATAGCGATTTGCAAAGCAAATACCAAAAGCAGGCGACCTCTAGCCCTGGTGGACTAAACTACATGCTAAATAATAAGTAGAAATCCAAGTAACAACTACTCAACGGGCAAAAGCCCCAATTTGCATTGAATTACACTTGGAAATCCAAAATTGATGGCCAATATTATTCGAATAATATTGGCTATCAATTTTGGATTTCCAAGTGTAATTCAATGCAAGTCGGGGTTTTTGCCCGTTGAGTAGTTGTTACTTGGATTTCTACTTATAATTTCTCTGCACTTTTTCTAAACTCTGAATATGGACATTGTAGAAGGGACTCCAAATACTGGAGGCATACTCTAAACGCGATCTTACAAAGGAATAAAAAAGCAATTTTAATATGCTAATATTGTTGAAGTCGTTGGAGTTTCTTATAATGTACCCTAGAGCTTTAAAACAGTCTGAAGTAAGATTACTGATGTGATTAACAAATGAAAGTTTCTGATCAAATGTCACTCCCAAATCTCGGTAGGTAACAGGTCGATTTAAATTTGTGTCGTTTATAGAATAATTAAAGGTAATTAGATTTGCTTTGTTGCTATATGTCATGACATTACACTTTGCTACATTTAAGGGCAACTTATTTGCAAAACACCAATTGCTGATGCTTACTAAGTCATTTTGCAGCTCCATACAATCCTCAATGCTTTTGATGTTACAGTACAGTTTCATATCATCGGCATACAGTAAGCAATTTACCTTTAGACTACAAGTGATATCATCAATGAATATGTTAAAGAGGAGTGGCCCTAGGTTGGATCCATGGGGAACACCAGATGTTACTGAAATCTCGACAGACTGATGACCAGAACATTCAACATATTGCTTACGATTCGTAAGATAGGATTTAAAAAATTCTTGGAGACTCGAAGAGAAACCATGAGCTTTAAGTTTAGTAATAAGTATGTTATGATCAAGTCTGTCGAATGCCTTAGAAAAGTCAGTGTAAACAACATCAGTTTGTAGTCCTGGATCAATAGATTCTGCTATGAATTGAGTCACACAAAAAAGATTTGTAATAGTGGATCTACATCTACACGTAACATAAAAATCTAAAGCCTACACTTTGAAAAAGGAAACAGATAGATTCCAAAACGTCAGCGCAGTGTTTTTGTATTATTTTAATTCCTATTAGTCGTCAAAAAACACCCTCTAATTGTTCCTCTGACATCACATCAAAGGTGTAGAGGTTATTTCCCAGTTTTAAACTGGTTAATTTGAATATTTGTTAGATAAAACAAGTTTTTTCGATAGTAACTTCAAGAGATATAATAAATCCTAAAAAAAGGAAGAGATATTTTCAGTTATTAATTTTTAAAAATCAATAACATTGAAAATATCAAGTTTACGAAAAAAAGTTATTGTTGGAAATCGGTCGAAAAATATAAAAATGCTTAATTAGTTTGAGTAAAAAAATGTTATTTTTCCCTTTTTTTTTAACTGTTTTAAACAATATCAGACCAGGTTACCTTTTGGTAACATAGATTTTCATAATCGGCACTGTCTCCTGAACCGATTCCAGCAAAAAAAATCAGTCCGAATTTACTTCAAAACGACTGCGCCCATACCACCTGGTCTAAAATATAGTAGGGCCAAAAAGAGTAGTCAGTAAATCCAGGGGGAACTAGTTGTGGTTTTCATCTCTGGTAGGCGGATAAAACTTGATATATTTCTCTCAATTATATGGGATTATATGGTAAAAAGAGCTGCCGCTTCTGTATTCCATAAAAGCTAAATACTTTGAAGAATTTCCGGTGAATTATTTGATCTACTGACTACTCTTTTTGGCCCTACTATAAGTTAACAGTTTAAATTATGCTCAGCATATGAACAACTTTAAATTTAATAAAGCAAATTATCTGGGCTCTACAAAATCCTCGTGCAGTTTGTCAGATTAAAAGCTCTGGGCCGTTCATCGGTAAATGTATGGTGTGGAATTTTAGATAATAGAGTAATAGGGCCAATATTTTTTTAGACAGTTTAAAAGGAGACATAATATTTTGCAATATGTCATTCCCAGTTCTTGTGCGCTTTTTAATTTATCGCATTTTTGTCACTCTGTAACATTTTTGTATTGGGTAATAATACTTTACTTGCTTCCGTGTAGTTTAGTAAAATAATAGCTTTTATTAATTTAAATAGAATAGAAAACTAGGTACTCTAGATTATTGGATTTTTTTTGTTAAAAATGACAAGAGTAGAAGAGGAGTCCAAATCCAGCCAATAACCAAATTTTCGATTTCCAGTTGATATAAGCTGAACAGGAAGTTGCCATATTCGGGTAGGGAATAAAAAACTAAGAAAGGAATGTAGAAGTTATTTTACTTTGAGTCTCACCGGTTAGAATATACAGCATCTGAAAGTACCCTGTATACTCGGAAACAGTTAATTTTGATGTATGGTGATATGACAAAGAATGCTTATAATTTTTAGTAGAATTCGAACATGCAAATATATAGCGGGTGTTCCATTTAAAAAATACAACTTTGTTCGCGCACGTTCTTTAAAACACCTTGTATGACAACTGTATAGTTGGCAATAAACTGCAGGTAAAGCCTTAAAATTTCGTAAAGAAATATATAGTTATTTAATAAAAATAATAAAATTAGAGGAGTAGTCACAATTAAGCCAATGACCCTTTACAAACTAATGACTTCTTCAAAGAAGTTACCGAGTTATTTTTTAGGTTTTACCTGTTAGTTTACCTTTAATAGTTTTGAAAACATTGAAAAATCTTGGAATGCTATTCTATGAAACAATAATATTTTTCTAAATTAGCATACCTATCTGAAGATTTATTGTTTTTTTATCATTTTTATTTAATTTGTTTTTGTCAATCAAGTAATAAGGTTTTTCTTTAATCACTCTTATAATTTATTTTCTCCTCATACAGACCATTTTTGACATTTCTCGAAAACTACTTTAAACAAGTTGGTAAAAGGGTAAAATCTATAGGATAATTATTTTTTAAACAGAGTTTATATCATATGGTGTCCTATGTAAAAAATTATTACTGTTATAGCTTTGTGAAATATGACGAAGACAAATTGTCAATATTATAGAAAAGTAACACTTTTTATAATATACTAGTTGACCTATATTTTGCTTTTTTAAAAGGCAAACAAAAAAATATAAATTAAATTCGTTACTTTTGGGACACAAAACATACCGTGCCTTCATTTCAAAACACTACACAAGAAAATATTCGGTAAAGCTCGTGAGTCCGACCGTAATAGTTGGGATAGCTGCCATGTATCATCGTCCATACGCAAACGCATTCATACGCGTTTGCATTCGTGAACGTGAATTTACCATGCACACGATATTCCCCTCTACTTCGAATGAACACGATCACTTTATCTCCATGTAGCTACGAAAATTGAAGGCACGGTATACCTGGTGACCACGAAAATACGCTTGCTATATCTTCTTGGTTTGACAAGGTATGAATTTTGAAAATTTGGGCACGTCAAATAACGGTTAAATGTGCATTATCTCGACCAATTTTACATTTCCCGTCACTTACGGTTTCACCGGAAATTAAACTAACTTTGATTTTTTAAATGGAACACCCTATATATTTTTACATTTTTTGATTCAGGTCAGTTTGGATACAGTTAAGGCATATTGAGATAAAAATATTAATGGCTGATATTTTTATGAGCAAACTTAATATTTCTTCTAGGCGGCCGTGACCCCAAAAATATATTTTATTTTGCTTCAATAATTAATCAAAAAATACAATTATGGTATTATGTCATATGAAATTTGTGTTATAAGATCTCGAACATTTCGGAAATCATTTTTTCAAAATAAGTATTGTTTTTAAATGAGTCCATGGTGGCTCTATACGTTATTTCAATAAAGCATTTAATGTTGTTCATATTTATAATACATAGAAATACATAAGAATATTATAACATTCAACAAGATATAAATGAAAAAAAAAACTCATAATATTTAACAGTGGATCTCTATGAAGCAGATGCCTTTGACCCCCTGAATAAAAAAATGTGAAAATATACGGGGCGTTCCATTTAATAATCCAGTGTTAGCATCATTTCCTGTGAAACCGGAAGCAACCGAAAATGTAAAATTTGTCGAATTAATGCATATTCAGTCGTTATTTGACGTGTCCAAATTTGAAATTCATATCTTGTAAAACCCAGAGAATATACCAGGTGAACACGAGATGTCACTTGCCTCTATCTATATCTTCTTGGTTACAAGATATGAATTTCAAATTTGGGCACGTCAAATAACGGCTAAATATGCATTAATTCGGTTGATTTAACATTTTTTGTCGCTTCAGGCATTGAGTAAATAATATAAAGAGGCCGAGATTTTAGTGTTGTATTTTTTTGTCAATAACTATAGAATTATCTACAATATTTAGGGCTATGCAACCGAATAACAAATACCTTCTCATAGCACTAAAAATTGAAAACAATCCTGAAGCTATTGGCAAAAAATAAAATACTAAAATCTCGGCCCCTTGACGGTTGTGCCTCTTTATATTACTTATATACTCAATGCTTCAGGTTTCGCCGAAAATGATGCTAACTTTAAAATTTTAAATCGAACACCCTGTATATATTTTTACGTTTTTTGATTCAGGAGATCAAAGGCACCTACTTGATAGAGATCCATTGTTAAATATTATAACTTGATTTCATTTCTAGTTGAATGTTATTCTTATGTATTTTAATGTATAATAATATGAAGATATTGTGAATTATTTGGTACCACGTAATCGGTAATTAAATGCTTTATTGAAATAACGTAGTGAGCCACAATGGTGCCATTTAAAAAAAATTAGTTAATTTGGAAAAATGATTTCCGAAATGTTTAAAATCTTATAACACAAACGCCATGTGGCATAATGTCAAAAATATATTTTTTGATTAATTACCCAAGCAAAGCAAAACATTTTTTGGGATTACGGTCGCCTAGATAAAAAATTAATTTTGCTCATAAAAATGTCAGCCATTAATACTTTTATCCCAATATGCTATAACTGTATCCAAAATGACATCCTGAATCTATAAATGTAAAAATATATTCCAAATAAGGTATCACAAGTCCTTACTTTAAGTCGAGGGGTAAACCACGGCGGAAGTCTGGTGTACATGTCTTAGGAAATCACCGGAATTCTTTTGGAAATCACCGGAAATCATTGAAAATCACCGGAAATCATTGGAAATCACCGGAAATCAACGGAAGTCTTTCGGAAAAAAGTCCCCTGGCCCCACCCTGGAAAGTCCTGAAAGCTTACATATTTGAATTTTTGGAAAAGGCACCAAAGATTAATCTAATATTTAAAAAAAAAAATTCAGAAACTTTTTCGCAAATTGTTTTTCAATTTTTTTTTCGCCAATATTCTCATTTTGATTCCAAATGAAACCTCTTATAATTTCGTATAGGTCCCATGTCTCTAAATTGAAATATCGAGCATCAAAACTTCACCAGCCGCCACTATAATTCAACCAGTGACAAACATTTCGGCCATAATGGGAAGGACAGCCGTCTAACTATAAAACCAGGAATTTAGCCTCACCAACATCATCCCCACATATTGACATACTCACTTTCTAACAATGCCAGAAATAAATCGGCGACGATATAAAAGGCCGAATAAAGGACGTGCCATTAAAAAAAATCCATTCCTTGTATATTTGAGCAGATTTCGATAATCTGTTTCAAGATTCTTAAACTTCATAAAAAACTGTTTCATTTTATCCGAGATTTTATCTTTTGAACGACTTAAATTGATAAAAATTAAGGGAAATAAGGCCAATAAGGGGGGTGTTACTTTTCAGTGACTTACCCTGTACAATCATTGTTTGATTAAGTTTTAAAATGTGTATATTCGTTGTATTTATCTTTTCTCATGTTTATCATGTGGTAATGAACAGACCAACAGAACCACGGAAGTCACCGGAAATCAATGGGTCTTTCGGAAATCACCGGAAATCATTGGAAATCACCGGAAATCAACGGAAGTCTTTCGGAAATCATTGGAAATCACCGGAAATCATTGGAAATCACCGGAAATCTTTCGGAAATCAACGGAAATCTTTTCTCAGTGGAAGTCTAGTGTACACAAATTTTGGTCGTGGTTTACCCCTCGCTTTAAGTCCATTAAAAAATTTAGGGTTTGCAACTGCCACTCGAACGGGGTTGAATTAAAAGATGAAATTTGTACGTTGCAGGATGTCATTTCAGAATCCAAAATCGACGTAGGTACCTAGGGATTTTAAAAAAATATTCACAATAATTGAGATAATGAATTTATTTCATTTGGCTGTTCCACACTGTATGTATTAACACAAGAACATTACTTAACTATTTGATATGACATGTTGCTAATAAAATCTTAAGCTTGTTTTTTATGCAATATTGTATATCCACTTACTTTTGAATAATGTCAAACCTGCAAATAAAGTCATAATTGGTTATAAAAATTTAAAAAGAATAATACTACTTACCCATATCTGTATTAATAGAATGTCGAGTTCATCATCTTCAGGTTAAAGCTGATCTTTGAACACCTTTGTATAAAATGTGTATGTGTATCTATTTAATCTACTCAGTACAGTTTACAAATATTTTTGATACTTTTCATTTACAGAGGATTTTATTATTGCTAATTTACATATTTTATACATAATTTATACTGGTTTAATAACTGAAATTTTAGTTACTTTTTTATGAAAAACATATTGAAATACTACGTACACTACCAACATTAATTTTTCAACCAAAGGAATAAATAAATAATTTTACACACACCAAAATCATTCACACAAATTTTTGTTGTGAATAAATAAAAACGTTAAATTATGTTTATTCTTATTTTGTTTTAAATAAGCTACTTCCAAATTATTTTTGAACTAATTGTATTTTCTGAGCCTGAGTAATAATTGTAATACTCGTCTATTTTAATTAATCATTAATCAATATGTCAATGTAGTACTAACACTAGTTACTAGTTGAACAACTATATTACTTCATAAACAAAGCTAGTACGTATACATGTTAATAAAATATTATTGAAGTCAAATCGCACGCGAGCGCTTTTCCACAGAAGGTAAAATAACACCAATGAATAATATTTACACACATATAAAACTAACGTACTAACTTACCTCCGTACACTGTTGCCATATTTCTGAGGTGTATTGGTGTAGAGAACATGTGGAGGCAAATTCTGCTTAACCACCATTTGTAGCGTATATGCGTATTAACTGGTGGCGCCTACTAGTGGAATTACAGTGAACTACATTGTATAACTGTATATGTACACCATACCAATTGGCCTCCGACAGAAAATTTGGGAAACGCCTACTAATGACGTAATAATGACAATGAACATGTTTTACACATAGGTTCGTATTGGTCACCGATTTTTCGAAGTCGCCTCCGATTTTGGAGGCGTATTCGTTAAATACGTATATCATTTTGGAGGTGTATAAGACACTTTGCATATATATATATATATATATATATATATATATATATATATATATATATATATATATATATACAGGGTGAAATTTTTTAAGAAAATTTTATTTTTATTATTATTTTAAATTGGCATTCAATTGTTTTTCTGAATACATATTCGGTTTCTGCCGGATTTTCTCCATATATATACATTTGAAAACAATTAAAAATATTAACAGCAACCGAATTATTTACGATGAAAAGAGAGTTATGGATCACCCTGTACATAGCATTCTATTTAAGAAAGGCACTTGATATTGTAATATTGTCTTGGCTCGCCCTGTATATTCGAAAATAATGTCCAGTTATAGACTTTTTTATCTTTTTGTATTTTGTATTTGTATTTTTTTTTAATTTCTGGCTATTATAAAATTCGAGCTTTTGAAGTCCGACACACTATTGCACCACCCTGTATAAATAAAACTCTACAATAATAATCTGGTTTAAAATTCGAACACATCAGTTCAGCTACAATTAAAAAGCAACACATTACGATTAAAGGATCTAAAAATATCGCGATAAATAAAATGCGCAATACAATATACCTGCCTCCTGGACCTGAATAATTTATAAATCAATTGCATTATACTACTTGTTTTTAATTCGTCTTACGTAGTTTTGCATCCAAATTAAAAATAAACGATCGTTAAATAAACAATTCACTTTTCTTTAGTGTAACATCATAACATATAAATAAATGTATTTACCTTCAGGTAGCCATAGGCGCCCGCAAGGGGCAGGCTAAATACATGAGGAAAATAATAAAATTTGCATTTTCAAATGAAACAAAAATAATGAAATGTATCAATAAACATGAGTAATTTATACAGGGTGAGTCAAAGTTAAAGTCTTTCCTGAAAGGATTCAATAGAAAATTGGAAAATAAAGCGAGTTTCTTTAATAAACATTATTGGTGAAACCCTCAGAGACACAGGGCGTTGAAGTTTCATTTTATTTTTAGTTTTTAATTTTTTATTTCCGAAACATTTGCTTCAAATTTGGTATGAAACCCTTTCAGACTAAATTTTGTGATACAACAATAAGATTTCATAATGTATGAATGATTTATAATAAACTTAATACTTCAGGGAAATCGTTAAAAAATGTCGTTTCGTTTCAAACTTAATTTTAAGCAAACCACTAATAAGTGCCCCTTCCGGACGCCCATGCGAGCAACCTATTAGAAAATTCTTGCACCTAATTGATTCAAGCAGGAACTAAGATAAAAATAACTAGTGTGAGAATACTTTCATTTGCCGTGATGTATATATGCAAAGGTTGTCTCTGTAAATACAAACAAATAAAAATTAGCAACAAACTTAATAATAATTGCAAATGAACTGTCGCAACGCGAATGTTTATTAATACATCAGCAACGGTCATATTTATTATTATTATATTATTATGCGAAACATATGCTCGGCAGTCCTGAGCAATTTGTTCAATTTCAGTAGGTATTATGAATCACTCCTTATTCCTTACATAACTGGAGGTATTTAATGCATTCCACTTGCACATTACTTGCATATAGATATGTCTATCTATAGAGTACGTGGTCAAGATTTTATTTCAGATTATTTAGTTCTTTCCATTTTGCCCGATTTACTTTCGTCCGTGAGGGGAATACCAGATCATTATCGACTAGGTATTGAAAATTGCATTGACGTATGAATGCATATTCATATCGTAATTCTGCGCTGGATGTGTGTCAGTACCCACAATCAGCATGAAGCTCGAGCAGAAAGCAAGGTCTGCGTGAGGATGGCTCTTTAAGATTCAACGCATGGATTTCAAGTTACAGTTACGATGTTTCATCAAGCGGGTTGCAGGATTGTAATTTATTATCTGGAAGGAGAGGGGATATTTTTGAAATTATTAAAATTGTAAAGCTGGCGAAAGTGGGAAGGTTTGTGAATTGAAGCGAAACTGAGGATAACTTTGGGTTCCTGCGTGCAAAATTCAAAATTTTGAAATAGGCGTTACCAATTATTTTATCTTGACAATTTTCACTCCTAGGTCTTCATATTCTAATTGGTCCTTCTCTCTTTCTGCAATTTGGTGCGCGATAACCGATTATCTTTGTGGGCTACCTCTCGTTTGCTTTTATCGTCTCTTGGGATGGGCAATGAGAAAAATGGGTAAATGTTACAATGAAGAAGCCCAGCTCTGATCTTAAGAGGCTTTTTCATTTAAAACAAGTATAATCCCAAATGAATTGTATAATAATTTGAATATGGATGTAATAATTTATACTATATGTTTGCGCCTGGTTTAATCAATCTGTTTTCCATTTCCTAACTCACGCGATCAAAGTTTTATATCTTATTAAAGAAAGCAGTCCAAATGCTTGTAAGGGTGCGGAAGAAAAGCTCTTTTCACAAAAATTTTTACTTTTCTTCTTGTGCCAAACAAAAGACAATCACACAATTCCCAAATAAAGATTCTGTAGTGCTCTGTGTCAATAAATTCTTCTTTCTTGCAGATGAACCAGCTGTGCAAGGTGTGCGGAGAGCCCGCGGCCGGCTTCCATTTTGGTGCCTTCACATGCGAAGGATGCAAGGTAAAACATAATTCTTTCATATCTCATTTTAAATAACTAGGCATAAAAGGATTACCTCGCAAAATGTGGTATTTTATATTTATACTGCGAAATCTTCTTCCGGGTATTATCGCGTCCGTCACTTTGATACATTCGCCGTCACATGTGAAGGATGCGAGGCTGAATATGCTTCTCCACTAATTTTATTATAAAATATTCAGTTATGAGAATGACTGACGACGTAGTTTTATAATGTGTTGGTTTATTTGAACATAGGTGGTAAAATATGAGCCATGTCCACGAACAAAAAGACGTTAATTTAACATAATAATTTATACATATAGAAATAATCTTAAAAGGAGTAATATGTCTAAAAAAATAGAGGGAAAAAATATTTTCTATAAATACTTATATAATATCTAATGGAAATAATGATAAACTAAAAAAAATTGCTTGTTGCAATTTTTTGTGTAGGGAACGTTAATGCCTTAAGGCTAGAAGGATAAATTTGTCCTTTAAATATTTGTAGATATTAACTTCTACTTTCTTCAATTTTTACATTATTTTGGAATTAATTAATTCATTAAGTTTGGGTGCCTTTATCTAATACATTGGCCAGAGATTTGCTTCCATCTGTTCAGCCAAAACCAGTCCCATGGATGGTGATTCTTGTTTTCCCGAAATGGGTGTTCCTCATCTTCGAGTTCTGGTTTCTCAATTTTTTTTTAATACTTTCTTGTTACAATAAAATTATATAAGAATTTGTGACATGAATATAGAAATTTGTTATCTTTAAAAAAATATTAGAGACATCTTTAATTTTTAAAAAAATCCAAAAAATTTTTTGATTAGGTTGTAGGACCTTCATAATAATAATTTGCAAGTGCTAACGTCTTTGCAGATATTTTATTAAATTTACCCTTATCTTAGAAAGTCAAGTGCAAGGGTTTTAATGTTAAATAATTAATTTATTATTATTTGCGTTCCTCGACAACATAAATCACAAATTAACTCCACCCACAAACCTATGACCTCCAGCTAATAATATACATAAATTTCCAGGTATATAAATATTATCTGTATATAAGTTTGCAGTACTTCACGTGCAAACATCATCGTGGTTTATGGCAAGGATAATTATAACTAGTTGGTTGTTTATATGAAACTTAATATATGACTATTTCGTATATTAGGAATACTCGAGGAATACAGTGTGCGCTTCAACTAGTTATCTTAAAAGCTTCGTGAAAAATTTTATAAAACTGAAGAAAATCTGTTTATATTATTTAGGGACAATTTTAATTAAATTTGTAATAAGGACAGGCTCATAAAGTGCTCTCTTGCTGACTCTACGAACTTTATTTAACAAATATTTGACTTGCGTCAATATAGATATTATGCTTGTTCTTAGTTTAATTTCTTCCAATAAATTTAAATATCCTAATGCGTGTGTTGAAACTAAACAAATATGCCGTATTCTAATCACGAACTGTAAGTGATTCGCCCTCGAAAATTCCCGGCGTTTTTTGTGAAATTTAAAAGCGCAGCATATGGTCAATGGAAGTAGCCGTAGTAAAATTCAGAAATCTGTTAATTAAGAACCTACTACGCTTTATAAATACATAAATCACAGTTTTTTGGTACTAAACGTTTTCTCCTCATTAGTATGTGCTATTTCGTCATACCTCTAAAAGAAGATGAACCCATTGATTTAGTTTATTTTTGGTACTGATTTAAATCTGACCTATAGAGCCCACAACCACTTTACTAAGCGATGGCAAAGCCGCAGGAATTTGAAATTCTAATGGAAGTTTTATCGAGTCGATTTAAAATTTGCTGTTTTATTGAGAACGGCGCTTTTAATATATGGCGCTATAAAAACACTTGTCATTTCCAGCCTGGACAAGTTTCTATTTTATGTTAAACTGGGCAGAATTACGCAAAGAACAAGTATCTGATTACAATCGATTTTTATCCACTTAAGTTGACCGTGTATGATATAAATCAGCTGGATAGTTGCAGGCGGGTTATAAATAAGTTGTAGTGGCTTTATTTATTAAAAATTTTTATCTATCTCTGACAATCCTAATTCGCTTCATTTAAACTTTATTCATTGATATAGTAAAACGGCTATCTGCCAACTATTAACGCTGGCCATGAAGCGAGCGGTTGAGTCAACATGCTGCAACAAAGGCTTTATCGAGAAAATGTGTCAGTCGTTCAGGTAAGGAGTGTACCTAGGTACCTTTTTTAGGAATTTAAGGACTTGTGAGTATTTGAGTAAATGGGAAAATATTTCGTAAATCAAGGAAATTCGGAAAGTTGTGACCAATCGTATTTTAGAAAGTACGAAAAAAGTAGTGCGGGTGCCTGCATGGGCAGGATTTTTATTTTATTTTAAAAATATAAACTAAATGGAATTAAGATAAATTAGTATATTACAGTACAAGTGAAGAAAGTAAGAATATGTCAAGTAAATGATGATATTGCTATGCCGGCAGATATTCTAAAATAAGCTAATGCTGCTGCGTTTCATATATTGTCGAGGAATTCTAAAGGAAGGCATTTAAATGAAATGAAAAAATTTCGTCTATTGTAGTTTGACAATTGGCAAATTGACAGTAGGATGGGCGAAAGTGACAGTAGGGTGGGCGAAAGTAATTTTCACTCACTGCTTTCGCCCACCCGTTGTCATCTAAGCAACTTGAGTGAACAAAACAAATAAGGGTTTCGAGTTTTGTATTCAAGTAAGAAACTGCATGTTTCAAGAGCAGGATTGAACAAATTTTATTTTCTACAATCCGTTTTAATTGTATATAAATGATTATTTCTTTGAAGTTTTACGGATTAACTCGGTTATTATGAAAGATAGACTTTTGAAATTTGAAACGTTATAACTAACGCCAAAATCCGACATGATTGTGTACAAAATTTTGCTTCCGGCCTAACCGGAAGTGATTTGAATTTTCTTATTTTAAATGCAACACCCTGTATAATCTTACATTTTTGTGTTCGAAATAAAATTCTTATTCCAGCAATACGTCAAAATTTTGTATTTGTTTCTCAGTTTTTTCATATTTTTGACGCCGTTTTTATAAAATAAATATCAACAGCTGAAATCAAAATTTCAAGACAAATAAAAAAAAGTAAAGAATATATAGAGCGCTCTTTTTAAAATAAAAAAGTTAGCGTTATTTCCTTTTTAAAATAAAGATAGGGTTACTTCCGGTTAGACCGGAAGTAGCATATTGAGTATAATTATGCGAAATTCTGATTTTAGTGACTTGCTACCCAAAATCCAAATTTCAGAAGTTTATCTTTTAATAACCGTAGGCAATACTATCGCGGCCACCCTGCATAGTAGGGTGTTCCATGTAAGAGACTCACTAGATCTCCTGGCTTTATTATTGGACTAAGACAAAAAACTAAAATCTGTCTCGTGTATATTTGAGGAATTCAATAGTAAGGTCGAATAAGCGAAATTGATTTTTCCAATAACGTCCGCTTTAGCCGGAAATAGCTAACATCCGACAAAATTTTGATGACAACCTGTACCAATATTAAGTAGGTACGTAATAATCGAAAAATAGCTAATCTCCTGATTTCAAAAATGCATAACACAATATGTCCATTATCATTAGTAATTACCGAGAAATTGGGAACAAAATGCGATGAAGTAACAAAATAGAAGGTAATTTTTATATTTTTCTAAATATTCACTTAAAAAGCTTAAAGCTAAAGAAAAACAAATCAACTAAAGATAATGGACATGTGTCATATATTTTTGAATTCAGGAGGTTGGCTACTTTTCAATTATTTTATAATATACAGGTTGTCACCAAAATTTTGTCGGATGTTAGCTATTTCCGGCTAAACCGGAAATTAGATGTATGAATGGTATATGCCCGTATGACCACAATAATATACCATATCGATTTCAGTAATAATATACAGGGTGAAAAAAATTGGAAAAACCAATTTTCTGACAATACCTCGTACATTCGACCTTATTATACAATCGAATTCCTCATAAAAAAATACGAGAGCATACATTTTAGTCTTTTATTTTAGCCTAATAGTAAAGCCAGTAGATCGAGTGTGACACTCTGTACAGGGTGACCCATTCTCGGAAACAGTTAAAGATACAGGGTCGGTGAAATTATGGCAAAGTTGCGTAATTTGATGTTTATTAAAATGCTGTATTGCAGTTAAATAACGAATATTTTCGGAAATATCCGGAAAAAAATCGAAATTTCATAAAATCTTTATTTTTACTTTTGATTTTTTTTAGACGTTATTTGAACAGAAATGTCAAAAAGAATAACACTCGTCATTGCCATTTTTTATCCTCTACAAGATGGCGCTGTCAAATTTGAAATCCGATGTTTCGTCTTCCTGAAACCATCATCAATTTATTTTTTTTGAATACGGACCTGGATTTTTTATTTTATTTTTTGTTACATTTGGACCCCCTTAAAGCTATGACCCCACTACAAATTTTGATTTTCCAACGTTTCGATAAAAGAAACTGACATTTTCTGTATTTTTCTAAAATATTTAATACGACACTGTTTCTAAAACAGATTATATTTTTAACATTCTTAATTTATTACTTAGGCAACAAATAAATATTTAAATTTATGATATTGATGAAAAGCTATAGGTATCTATATTAAAAAAAAAGAATTTATGAAATTTTGGTTTTTACCGGATATCTTCGAAAGTAGATATTCGGAATTTTCCAAACTGCAACACAGCATTTTGATAAGCATCAAATTGCGCAACCATTAATTATACCCAAGTACATCAATATTACTAAGTAGGTATTAGGTATATTCTTATTAGGAGATATACTTATAACACGTTAGTAGTATAAAATTCTCGATACTACTTTAATTTTGTTTGCCTGGTATTTTCCATAAATTATTTTCGGAGAACGCTCTTCCTGAAAATCAAAACGAGCTGGATCCCAGTTTTAAACAAGCGGTGTTGCGATTATACTGGGTGACCTTTAAGATGCCAAAATTTTCCATATTATTCAACGTAAACATTTAAAATTCGGGAATTGTTTGATCTTATAAAATTAGGAGTATTGATTTAAATTAATGTTAAAATTCAGAGTCAACAACGTTTAATGCGATTCGTAGAAAGGACACGTGTCTGATTACATTCAAATATATCAGTGCCTGAAAGTTCGCGTCTTAGATATGTCACAAAATATACCTATAACAATAATTTATATAGACTGCTTAACAGGAGTTTGTCGTAGGTTTCATTTCACACGAAAATTTGACACCTTCAAATCCAAAAAACAATTAATTTGTACCTACGAGTTGTCATTTATTTTTCTGTGCTAAGTAGGTTAATCCACGAAACTTCCCCGTTATTTATCCGCTTATCTCCTTGTATGCAAATCAATCAAATCAGCGTATATTATACTGTGTCTTTGAACCCACGAGACGTCTACTTTCGTTGGATCGCCGTGCTATACCTATTGCTTTATGGCTTCTTGACCGGTTACGTCACAGATATATACGTATAGGTATATTATTTCCGTAGACGCCCGCATAATCATAGCCGTAACGGCTGGACATCAAATAAGGAAATAAATTAATTAAATTAGCCGCTGAAAAAAAATTATTAATTAGTAGATAATTATTAACTTTTGTCTAATTATATCCTCCGGGCGTTAGTTCCCAACATTTCAAAAAAACGTAGCCAATGGAATACCATTTAACACTACAGCGCTTCCATAAAAAAACATTCATAACGTATACCTACTGCCTACGCAAAAGGTTCGTGCGCTTATCTACGATTGAAGTCTCCGCGACATAAAATTTGATTCAAGACGCAGCCTCCACAATTCCCTATTCTACTCGCTTGATTCACCGGTACGTACAAACGACAAATACAGAGTTCTGAAAAAATATTTATGGAGCAGTTATCCTTTTAGGCCTTTTCTGTGCTCAGGTTTACGATTGATATTAGAGTCGCGTTTGTAACTTGAGTTAAATACGAGCCAGATTACACCTACATAACCGGCAGCCTGTTTATCGGTAAGCATCGCTATGTTGAGCCCGGCATTAAATCCAATCCGGGAATTGATTTAATCCAAAAGAGGGGGGTATTAAGAAGAGATTATTGCTGGCAGTACGTGCTCCACATCGGCATGGTCGATCTGAAATCAGGATTATGTTTCCTAGTACGGGGACTTGCGCAAACGTTTTGTTGAAATCAGTTTGTAAAATCAAATAAGTAGGTACTTATTTTTACTGTCTTGCAACACATAAACTATTGATTATTTTTTTAATGTGTGAGATTAATTAATTACTGAGGTCACTATACTAGAAGTAATAATTGCTCTGGGAACTTTAAAGTGCTTCAATGACACATCGAAATATTTTTTGAGCAGTAAATAGGGAGTTTTATAGGTGAAATGCTTTAAAACTTTAAACTGTATTAGCTCACTTAAAAATAATTTTTTGTAAGTGTATTATTGTTAGGTATAAGTACTTTGTTCTTCTGGTCTATAGATATAAGAAAATTGTATACCTACATGTATTGAAAATCGGGTTCTAGGTACCTATTTATATGTTTACGTTAACCATATGAGCTAATCGGTACGCAGCAAGTTAAGATGAAACAGATCAGTCCGCTGACTTATAATCTACTCAATAAGGATTTGCTTCCAGCTGATCGCAGATTAGGTACTGTTGTTTACGTCCTGGGACTACTGATTGCCCCAACCGAACTCTGGGCTATCACTTTTAACATCTTTAAATTCTGAATTAAATTAAATTAACACCTCGTCGAAATAAGCTTCTGGTTAGTTAAGAGGCTGTAAAAAATATTTATTTGCGATAAAAAACTGTAGGTATATAAAAAATGTCCGCTGGGCCGGACAATATTTTATTTTGTGATATTTATTTCGAGTAGACTTGTTTTAATTAAATGATGATTGTAATATTACGTAAGAGAGTAGGTATACCTATTTATTTTTTTCTTTTTTTAATTGCGTCACAGACCAAACTATTTTAGTAAATTATGTTATATAGTTTTTGAGGGCTAAATTGATATTCAAGAATTGAGTTATAACAAAAATATAGAAAAGTTTCAATTGTCTGTAACTTTGTTACATTGAGACATGCAGCAGGATATTTATTTAAGTAAAATTTGTAGCAAAATTGAAACATTTCACGTTGTTCTAATAAATTTTAAAATTTATAATTTAATTTTATCCCATTGGGTGAGGCGTGTGAAATATTTTCGATATTCGATAATTTAATTTAAAGACATATAAAGACTATATCAAATTATAAGAGGTTTCATTTGGGATTAAAATGAGAATGTCAGCGAAAAAAAATTGAAAAACAATTTGCGAAAAAAAATTGAAAAGCAATTTGCGAAAAATATTTCCGAAAATCCCATTGCCCCCCCTTGAAAGTCATAATGTTTAAACATTTTTTTTTAAATATCAGCATTATTTTTGATACGGTCCAAGACAAGGTTTCTTTGCATTTGAAAAAATATTAATTTTTGGTAAAGTTACTAGCATTTGAAATTCTTAATGGCTTGAATATTAATTTCAAAAAATTTCAAATGCATGGCAACTTTTCCAAAAATTAACATTTTTTCAAAAGCAAAAACCTTGTCGTAGATTATTCTGAGATTTAAAAAGAATTAATCATACTTATAAAATATCAGGACTTTCTACTTATAGGGATGAGATTTTCGAAATTTTTTTTCGCAAATTGTTTTTCAATTTTTTTTCGCTAATATTTTCATTTGGACCACACCTCTTATAATTTGGTATAGGTCCCATGCAAATACAGCAGCCTTATTCAATTGAGACAAGTATTTATCGACTTCAAGAGTATCAAAGAATATTAAGACCAAATAATAGAAAAGTGCGAAATATTACAGGATATTTTTAGAAGTACGGTAGGTACTTAGTTAATTCTTAAATTTATAACTTTTTCTCTAAAATTCCTTGAATTGTTAGTTGCATATCCTGATTTATAGGTTATCAATATATAAGCAAGTGGTGTAGATTCTACATTAAATAAAACGTGGGCAAATCTACTTGAAACCTAAAAGAAAATTATCAGCATTTTCAAATGTAGGAAGGTCACCAAATTCTGTTTCCATTCATCAGCAATTAAATACTGGGTGGCGTCAGACTCTATGGATCTGGCTTGACCAATCTAGCTCAGAGACTCTGACCCTCTATGTAAATATGGTATTTTGCTATCGCAATTTTTTTGGAAAATTAGCTATCGGGCTCTCTCTACCCCGACAGAGTTTCGGGGTAGAGAGAGATATAGAAAATGTATGGTTTCTTTAAAATTGAAAAAATAAAAAATAATAACACCCTGTGGGGCTGTCCCTTCCAATTAGTTAAGTGTATCGAGAAAAAATCGAAAATAAAGCGGACAGTCTTTTTTGAAAACGGGAATTTGGGGTTTTTCCTTCTAAAATTGAAAAAATAAAAATAAGAAACCGTTAAGTGAATCGAGAAGAAATCGGAAAAAAAAATATTTTTTTTGGGTACAGTCCCTTCAGGGCTGTCTGCGGTTGAAAATAACGTTTCTTTTTTTCGTTAATTGTCAAACATATTTCATAGAGTCATTTGGGAATGGGTACAACCGAAAAAACGGCCAAAAATGACATTTAAACGTCAAAGAGAAGGAGAGGCCTATCGAGGAACCGATGGGTTCGGGGTCCTGAAGTCGTCCGGATTCCGAAACTGATATCGTTTCTATCCTGGAATCCAAACAAATAAAAAAAAATAAAGTTCGCCGGATCGATTATAAGCTGCAATCTGCGTTGGCTGGACTATAAATTTCCAGATAAAAATTTGCGAAATTTCAACAAATCTCGGTTCGCTAAAAAATTAATTGTCCAGACGCGTTTGGATATTAAGGGTTGAAATTTGGTGGGACCCGACAGGAATGATGAGGCTATACCTTCCGATAAAGTCCGGTCAAAAAAATGCTCCGGTTACAGGAGTTATGGCGTCAGGAAAAATACCGTTTTTCAGCAAAATCGAGCTTTTTATAAAATACACGGGTAATATCGATGATAATTGTGCCTCATTTTTCCTTTCTCTTACCTACCGTCCGGGTCCCAAACCGAAAAATCCAAAGGGAAAGGCTGTGACGCGTTTCTAAAGGGTACGTGTCGGGAAATTTGCTGAAATCCGAAAAAATCGCCACTTTTCAAAAAATCGTAACTTTCTTGGGAAGCAAAATCGAGAAAAACGTTTTCGCCTAGCGATTTCCCAAATTTCATCTAGTTTTCAAAAAAAAATATACTGCCGGTCCATCTGGAAGCCCCGAGTTATTAAGCTCTGAATGGATGCGTGTTTGGAAAAATTTGAAAAATTAAACAAATTGCGAAAACGTGAAACCGAGGGTCCGACTTAAGACTACGTCGTGTAACGCGCGGTCCAGCTGCGATTTTCAGACCAGAAGATGAGAACAAAAAGAGGCGATTTTGACGTTTATCGATCAGAAACTGACGACCATTGTGGTCACTCTGTATGTTTTAAACAAAATCGTTAATTAAGCATTAATCAACCTGTAGTCCAGTGCCAATAGTTAAAAAAAAAAAAAAAATTCTTAGCAGTACACGTTATGGATGGTTGAAAAATTTAGGATTGATGGTATATAAATGGAGAAAAATCGATTGGACCCCGACAAATAACCAGAAGTAGGGTGGGGGTGGAAATAGGGGTGTTTTTAGGGGTAAAACGTGGTTTTTCACGATTTTCGGCAAAACTAGACTTCCTGTCGAAAAAGTTGTAGATAATTGAAAGATCTACAACTTTTATTGCAACCATTTTTCAACATAACCTCAACACTATTGATAAAAACGCCAAAATCCAATTTTTTGATTCTTTATTTTTATCGCCCACAAAAATGATTCGATTTTAATGAGATTTGGTGAATATGTACATTTTTGTGTCTCAAATAAGCTGTAATTTTTTTAAAGCGAAATATTTATTTTTCGATTTTATTGCGAACTTAATTTGAAAAAAAATCAAAATTTTGTTCAACTTTTTTGATTGAAAATTAGGCCTTTTTATCAAATTAAATTCGCTTTAAAAAAATTACAGCTTATTTGAGATACAAAAATGTACATTTTCACCAAATTTCATTAAAATCGAATCATTTTGTGGGAGATAAAAATAAAAAATAAAAAAATTGTTTTTTTACAGTAGTTTTAAGGTTATGTTGAAAAATGGTTGCAATAAAAATTGTAGATCTTTCAATTATCTACAACTTTTGATTTAACTTTTTCGATAAGAGGTCTAGAGGGTTCAATCGATTTTTTCCCATTTACCTACCATTAATCCTAAATTTCCCGACCATCCATATACTGCTAAGAATTTTGTCGATTTTTGGCCTCTGAAAGCCGGTTCGACACTACTGGTGCTACAAAATATTCCTTTTTCGTCCAAGGGCAAAAGAAAATAATAGCGCTGACTCTGACAACATAAATTATGATTAAATCATATAATATGACATTTATTTATATTATTATTCCACTCAAAACTTGGTATTTAAGGTCAGTGTTAATTTTACTAAACTCATCCACCGTGACAGATGTGCTACTCACATCGTTTTGTAACACGTCAATTCATTATGTGAATGAAGTAAGGATTAAAGGTCCATTGGGTTAACCTTGGGGGACACCCACTTAATATTAAATCCAAATAAGGCGTTAATAGATACAACTAAAGTAATTTTTTGCAGATATTAAGCTTACAAAATGGTAATTGTGAAATGTGGTCTATATACAATTACAAAAGAAATTAGGATTTTTCCGAAATTCGAAAATTCTGATTTGCATCCCGCAACGTATAACTGTATTTATTGCGAGCATTGTATATTTCAGCGAGGAATCTGGACTGGAACCACATAAGCACATTGAAATTGATGGTTCCTATAAAAAAGCCTTTAAATTTTAAACTGTGTTTATGATCAATACACATAAACTTTTTAAAATTAATTATCTGATTCTTATACAAATGAAACCAGTTCCATCTCAAATTCTTCATTAATGTCCACCCATGTCTTTCTTAAGAAGCTTTACTTTTCTTACATTGCACACATAAAATTTACATATATGTTTATGCAGTTCAGTTTGGTCGATATGGCGCTTTCGGTTGGAATTTCGAGACGATTGTGATCATAATTATTGTTCGAAACGAATTGCCCACGATATTGAGGTTTTCATTAAAATAGTATTAAAATGAACGGCATTGTGCATAAAAAAATATTTCGAGACTTTTTATGTCAGCCCCGTTTTTGGCGAATACTATAAAATGACGTAAAAGTTTGCTTAATTGCACTAAATGGCGCTCCAAGAGACGTTAAAATTGGAATATTTTGAAAAAAATTGCAATGAACAACAAAATTGACCAAAAGGAAAGGAAACGTAAGATCTGCGTATGTTTTTGCATCACAATTTTGAAATGTCTCCTCGATCACCCGATTTCAACCCATGATCTTTATACTACGGCTATATTAAATAGTAAGTTTACTTTTATTGTGTTTCTTTCATTTTCTTAAAAATTCGTGTTGTTTTGAACGAAGGGATTTCTCGCGAATGTTTACAGTGTTGACGTTGGTTTTTTGCAATAATTGTGGCACCAAATGCGCACATAAGCATTTATTACAACTGTTATTCTCTGCAAAACAAGTGAACGACACTCAAGGGGCAAGAACTACATTTATCTTAGCTTAGCTTTGAAAATTTGTGTTTAACCTTTGCCTGCAATTTGAAAGTGTATCATTATTATCATTCGCATTGACCTACAAGGCAGATTCACACATTTTATGTGTAGGTACGTATTTTCATATAAAACCGGTAAAAATACTTGACCGTCCATTCTAAAGACCTTACACGAATTTCATGTTTTCTCACTACAAGAACCGTGACATTTAAATCGTGTAAATAACTACAGTGTTAATGTCAGAGACTTAGTGGAAGATGTACCTTATCGAATATTAGGAACCGGTCCGGAGGACGGCAGCCTTATTAGTCGGGTGGCTGCGGGCGCGAAAAGGGTCGTCGCGGTTTTATGGTCATTCCTTGAAAGTAGTTGCGATGAAAGGAAAAGTAAAAAATTTTGTTTTTCGAAAATCGAGCCAACACTATCCTTCATAATTTTAGAAAAACCCACATGTCCCATCGAATCTAGATACGATATTTATGCGCATTCTGAAATTTGCGGGCCATTTACCAATAAATAATGGACCATAAATTATTACCATTTTATTGTTTATAAGGCGTCTGACAAATATTTTAAGTGTGAAAAAGGCGGTCAGATCAATACTGTATATCAGAATCAAATCTTGTTTTAAGTGTTATTACTACTTTTGCTCTGGTAATAAATTGAGCGAGTGGTGATTATACTTATTTATTATGGTGGGTGAGATTTGATCGAAAAAAAGTGTTCAATAAAACATTTTTGGAATACCAGTGGGATTGGACTATTTATTTTAATATTTTTGTTACCAATTACAAATCACACCTGTTATAATATACACCAGGTGTTAAATCGTCAAATTAATGGCTAATGAATTAATGTCAAGGTGCAGCTCATAAAATGGGACATAAATTAGTCTTTCCGAATTTTTGAATTTGACGCAGTTTGGCAGTGGAACAGATATTGAAAAGGTTGCAGCGGTTATCGATCTTATTCCAAACTGGAACCATCGAAATACATCGCCAATTGAATTTTTAACGCTGGAATCCAAACAAGCAAAAACCTCACTCTCCGATAAAATAGCGTCAGCAATCACGTCGGTGGGGAAATCAATCGATTTAACCACAGCAGAATTCTCGGCGTTTATGTCCCGCACTTACAATCTGTCTTACAAGACGCGGTAAACATGCTTGAAAAACCTTTCTCGTCTAGGTGTTCAATCAATGTACTTTTAATAGAGAATTGAGATACAACTGCAAGGCCTGGACCAAGTTGCAGTATGAGCGTAAGTGTTTTTACATTGAGATATGCTTGAGATGGTCTGCTAACCTATTTCTCAGGCTTTCTTTCTATTTGGTGGGTGTAGATAGTCATTTATTGGCTTTACGTATGATATGTCGTTGATATAACAAGGACGTAGGCACCAGGCATGGGATGGGTGTGGAACGCACAGTTATCTGGGATTGTGAACCGCACAATTTGATAGCGTATTTTGCTTGTTTGATTTGGCTTAGAGGAGAGTAAAAACCAGTGGATTATTTTACGTATGATGGGGCCTTTTTGGACTATATTTCATTTAATTTATAAAAACAGAATTAGATGACTGTTTAGTTTTTTGCACCTTATAAATTATGCGATTTTGTATATAATGTTTTTGTAAAGGATGAGCCTACAGCCTTTCGCTATGTATTTTTGATTTCGAATAAATCAGATGCATCAAAACATATGGAGTATGTTGTCAAGCTGGTGCAAAAGACGACTACAAATGAAGTATACGTTCAGACAATGATACCGAATTTGTAAATGAAAGTATGAAAAAGTTCTTGAAAGATAATGCAATTATTCATGAACTCACATCATCGTACACAAAGGTAAAATGAAATAATTCTTACAATAAAACAAATAACGAGAAACTTACGTATGCTATACTGAATAAATAAATACAAGTTTAAAAAAGGGATATCATATCGGAGATCCATCTTCCTAAATCAGCTGTAGAACACCTGTTGATGCAAAAGAGGTCAACGAGCCACACGTAAACAAAGGGTCAGCTCGCTAAAACAAACCAAACGTAAACAAATTAAAAACGTAAATAAAGTAAATGCTATGTTGCTTTAGAATAATCAATAACAGAACAGCTGTTAGTTACATGCTTGAAACAAAGTTTGAACGACTTTCAACACAACAATTAAACAAAAATGTAATTAAATAGTGTAAGACTGTAAAACCTCCAGTCTAGTCAAATGACGAGACACAATGTAAATTAGATCCTAAGAAGTGTTGTGTAGTGATATTCGTAAAGTTCAGTGATGTTTCGTCGAAGTCAACGGCAGGTCAAAATTTCATCTCACGTAATATCAACAGATGGGTATCCACAGATTCGTCATGAAATAAGGATGCTGAAAATAACATAATTTCATAGGAAAATTATATAATAAAGGTAAAAAAGGCAAAAATACGAACCCTGAATGACAGATGGCAATCAAGAAACCCTTGGTTTGGCAAATTTTCTGCATGTTCCTTAGAAACGGAAACAAAAATGGAGTTGTTATTGGGCTGTGAAAGAAACAAACCCTCGTCCAGATCGCTCCTGAAATATATTGGTAAAATTAATGAATAAATTGGAAATTTAAATACCCACAATACCCAGGACTTTCTAAGAGTGAGTCGAGGGCAAATACGAAAAAGTAATGGAAACACAACTCCAACATATCAGAAATTAAGGTAAAAATCATCCTAATTAATAAGCACCCACCTGATTGGTCGAATTCCAAAATTGCATCCAAGGCCTATTTGGTTTAAACAAATCCAGTAAACGGTGCTAGAGATTCTAGAACAATCAGCCATCATATCTGCACCACAACACAAGTGTCAAAAGCAGGACTGCCAATTTCGAGCAGTTAAAAGACTCTGTAACCAGAGAGTGTAAACTTACTCTGAACTGAATTTTTAAAACTTTAAGTTTATTTAATTTTGTTAACATTCAACAGGACACAGTCCTTAATTTGTCATAGTTTAAATTAGTTTTTAATTATCGTAGGGATTCAGATATAAGGAACGTTATTTCTTTTGATCAATTGATATGTGCAATAAAACCTAACATTTCGAGTGCCATCTATGTTTAATTGTAATAACCATAGCATTTACATTTTATTCATCTCAGCTGGATATTTAAAATACAGCAGTCTCAGCGACATCTAGCTGTCAAATAGTAAAGTGATATTCATTCTTATAAAGATCTCTAACTTTTCCAAGTCCATAGAAATCTAATAAATAAACTAGCACGAATTTCAAATAACCTTTATTTAAAAATAGCATAACAGCAGATTTATAGGTAAGATATTTCTTCGATGGTAGAAGGGAACCCCCAAAGGCCCTGAAAGGGGAACCCCCAAAGGCGTAATTTCGTATAGTTTTTTACTTTTGATTTTCAATTTTTCTTTTTTATTTAATCGATTCATTATTTTCACTGCTTTCTGTGGTACATTTGGTGTATTTAAAATAACTCATTTATTATATTACCCTATTATTGTTCCCATAATGTAAAAATCACCCTTTTTGAAAAATGTAAATTAATTTTTCGCGACCCAAATTACACTCACGTCCCTTCTTGACGTCTCTATTTGTAAAGAGCTACTCGATGCTCGTGTTAATAATCATTTGTAATAAATTTAACAATAATTTCATGTATCTTCAGGGAAAAGGAGAGGTGAGAATTTAATTAGAAATTAGTTGTGTGTGTGAGAAATCAAAAGGTGAAATTGTATATACACACACAGAGAACACGAACTTTATAAATTATTATACGTATTGACACCTTTAACCAGGTATAATTAATATTTTTAGGATAACTGAAATACACACACACAATTAAAAATTTAAATGAGTATCGTGATATATGCGGCTGATACCTATGCTTGTACAGCTACATATTCGACATATGTTTCACCTTTTTTAATTCAAATGAATAGCATGCTATATTTCACCAAATTATAATTAACATGGCTATTATAAAGGAACGCCTCAATAAATCAGCCTGCTAATTATATTTAATTTAAATATTTCGTCTTAAAACTTATAAAAATACTGTTAGCATTATATCCTGAAAGGAGCTTTTCTCATGAAGTAAATAGCCAAGGCAAGCTGTTATTGAAGTTTTTATACAAATAATCTAGTACTTATTTAAAATTTTTAGGAACTGTAGTAAATTTTTTAAATTTTCTATATCACCCGGTATACTAAAATTTCTCAAGATATTTTATTAATATTTTCATAGTAATTCACATTTCGATTAGAGTCAAAATTCATCTTGTAGGGTCTGTACCAAAACATAGTTTATGATTAGATTATATCTATGCCGGGTACCCACGGCCAGGTTGTTTCAATTAATAATTTTATATTACGGAACCAATTTGTTAGCAATCTGTTACGCCCACTTGAAAATGCGATTAAACAACATTTAAGTAAAATTTAAACTGGTTATTAGTAAATGAAACAGGACACGTAAAGTACGCCTGCCCGAGCAATTTCTATATTCAGTGCGGTGAAAAAAAATTAGGTAATTACCTAGTAGTAATGTCTAAATAATTAGTGTTATTAATGCATTTTGTAGTACCTACTAGATATAAATCAGTAAAATTGTTAGAAAATCCCAAATTTAATAATAATAATATTTATTAATTACACAGGCCTACATGGTGGGTTTTTCAGCAATAAAAGACCGGATTATGGCAAACCCAAACGAGTTAGAAAAGAAATTAGTAGTACTTTACAGTAGAACTGGTGTTAATCTTTTATAGATCGTCAAGAATGGCTAGTAGCAGCATTTTTGGACAACTTTACTTCGCTTAAAAACCTACCTCCAATTTAGAAGGCCTGTGTTATAAAAGAACAAGCCTCTGTTTCGTAGAGTAAAAATATAATCAATAAAAATAAGTGATGAACCGGAAAGAAACAATACAGATCATTAACCGGGATAATGATTTGTGATTTGCGTCCAAGAGGATTCTTAAGTGAATAAATAAAATATTGGATTTGTTTTATTGCTGGTTATATATTTTATTCTAACCACTAAATACTATTTTCCGCTTGGGCAAATCCGACAATAATAATTTACGAGTGGGATGTATTAATAAAATAATTGTGTCCTGTAAAGTTTTAGTCTTGAATTTTCCGAGAATTGATTTATAGATATAATTAAAAAATACATAATGTACTCGACAGATAATTTACAACATATCGAATATTTTCTTGATTTTCAAAATTAAACGCCACCTTAAGTTTTAGACCTTTTTATTTATAATTTTATTCCCTTGATGCCAAATACATCTAATCTAATCGTGATATTTTTCATAAACTGTCGAGATAAGCATCAGTCAAGATAAATGACACTTTTATAAAAAAATAAATGCTAGGAAGTTCCATATATGCGGATATTTTCGACAACTTTCTTCCTTGCGCGCCCCTGAATTAACTAACGAATCGTATTTAATTTATTTTATGCCATCACAGGAAGTTATGAAACTCCGCCATGGTAAATATTAGCTATAATACTGATTTTACGTGTAGAGTTAAATGACATTTAGTTCATAATTGTTTCTTCCTAGAAACAATACGCAATCAATCTAGTGTGCTCAGACATACCTCGTATTGTTCGGCATTGTGTCCGTTGTCATAAACTGGAAATACTACGACGGCATTTATTGAAACAGAATAATTGTTGTTTGTAAACTACTCAAAAATAATTAAATAACGTTAGAAGTTTAATGCCTACTGCATGACAAATTTATGTTTACAAGGTTTAAAATAACGCTTCCTGAAGAAGCTTCTAAAGCTTTAATGAGTACTACTGTGGTGATGACCAAAACAATGAATATTGGACTAAAATTAACTTAGGAAGATTCAAGTGTCCTGTCTTTAGGATGATTGCACCTCGGCAGCGTCATATATCCACTCCACACTTCACATATTCTATGTGTGGCCTGGCCATCTCCATTTTTTCAACCTCGTACGTCTGAATGGACTGGAGTTGAACGAAGACAAATATGCAACGTTTAAACAGGCCATTGTTCCCGTAGACAATTATTAATTCGTTGTGTTTTCAGAGTAATAATTACATTCACGCCATGTTTATTAATTCATATATCACAATACGTAACAATGCAAGTTGACTTGCTTATATGCACATAGTAAGTGGCTGTGTGTTATTATTAAGCCCACGCTGCAGACCGGTAAGCGGTTTAAATTACAGAAAGGCTGATCTGTATTAAATTCAATATTGGCTTATTATTATTTCACGAAGTCGGGTAAGTATTTATTTTGTACCGCTGATGAAGAATGGAAAAAAATGTGAGCTAACAAAGTCTCGACAATGGGTAGAAACTTTTTTAAAATGCAACTTTGCATTGCATTTAGTAAAAAAGTAAAAGCGATCAAGATGTTCAAATGCTTTTAAAATGTTCTCTAGTGTACGCCATTTCTATGTGCCTTTTCAATATTTCAACCATAATTAAAGATTCTCAGGCAACAATTATTATGTTATTATTTATGTATTACACCAAAAATAATTCGACTGGGTTCAAAGAGAAACCAAATTCGTGCTAGATTCCTTTGGAATTACCCAAATATTAAGGTTGAAAATAAAAGGTACGGTATTAGTCTACCCAACCAACTGTTGAGAAGCGACGTTCATTTGTTACGACAAACCAAATAAAACCTTAGCGTTATTTATTTACTTACAGGTTACAGGTGTTGTTTACAATTTCTAAATGGACAATTTTGATTTCCATTTAGTGGAGGCAAAATGTTGATTTTAGAATTTATTATTTGTGATTAAGTGATCAAGCGTGTTAGTAAGAGAGCGATTATTTTTAAATCAAACAAGAATGTACATACTAATATATTTATTTTAGTTTTCATAAGCTATTTAGTGATAAAAGAAAACTCCAATAAATTTAACCAAATACGTAGTACTGCAACATATGCAATAAGTAGATTTTAAACAAATACAGTCTTAATCTCGTAGCGCATTGTACAGGGTGTTCCAGCTAAGGTGGATTCTTCCATAACTCTCTTATTATAAATTTAAGAAAAAAATGTTTCAAGTAAAAGTTGCAACATTTTCCTTAGTTTATTGCCATAATTTTTTGTCTCTGGTAACATTGACTTAAGTTTCTTCCCTGGTAAGTTATTTAACCTTAAAACAAAAAAAAAAAAAATTAATTTTTTTAAAAAAAGTTTAAATACGTGCAAAATCTTTTAGTTAATGCATCCATTACGGTTAAAAAAATTGAGCGTATTAATAATAGCTAAGACTAACTAAAAATACAATTTAGAGTTTCTTTTCTTAATTTGGAATTTACTGGAACCAAAAATGGACACCTTTTTGTGTAAAAAATTAAAATATTGCTTTTATTTTTCTTGTCTCATATTTGATTTAGCAGATATCAAAATTTGCCAAACGACGATTTTAAGCTACTGTAATAAACTTTAATTTGGTTCAAGGTAGACGTCAAAAGGTTTTTTAAACATGAACTGCATCTCGGCAACGATGAGCCTAAACAAATTAGATTATTTTTGTTATTATTGTTATTATTATTATTTTTAAGACCGACTATGTTTATTTTCGATGTTAAAAATGGGAGAATTAAATTACGATTTTTTAATTAAAAATCTAACTATACCACTGGATTCTGGAATTGTCTCAAATGGGTAAATCCAAAATTTCGTGAAAAAATGTGTGTTGTTATTTTGTTTATTAAATACCCACCTAATTATTATATTTTTAAGTCTTATATGATTAAGTTTGTTTAAAAGACAATATTTATTAAAACTATTCACTTCATATATCTTTCTTTTATTTATTTTTCATGGGCTACTTCGATAGAAAAAATCATGTAGAAATTTTAAAACACTACCTGCATTAATTTCCTCACAAATCTGTCATTATTCAATATTTTTACACGAAATTTTGGATTTCCCCATTTGAGATGTTTCTGAATTCTGAATAAAAAAATCGCTAATCAAATTTGTCCATTTTTAACATTGAAAAAAAATTATAGTACCTACGTCTTTGAAAATTGAAAATAATCTTTAAATTTTTGTCATAAAGTAGAGTTTTCGATGGTCTATCTTTTAAAAAAAGTCCCGTTAAAATCCATTTCAGGTCAGAATGGATCACACTGTATATTGCAAGTTTGGAGAAAACCAAATTAAATATTATGATAATTATTGTAAAATAACTTGTAATTGTAACTATGAAATACATTTCCAGGTACAATTTTTAACAGAATATTCTCTAGTTCTGTGCAACCTGAAATATATGCTTGCAAAATTCTAAATACTTACCACAAACAAATTTCAAAATATAACTAGGGGCAATGTTGGACTGTATTGATTAAATGGAAGTACAACCCTAAACCGCAAGATGGCAAGCTCTAAGCGTTACCGCTCTACCTCACACCAACTTTAAGATACACTCAAGGGTGGCCTTTTGAAAGCATACTTACCTGGCGTAGGGGTTTACCGTGATCAACAAGGCGGTTCCCCCAGGACGAGGCCCTTCCATTGCACTACGGTCGGGCTGACCCCTGCGATTATTCCTAATGCGAATAACTCGGGCGCAAAATTTTTGGTAGTCGGGACTGCGTACGCGCTGTCCCGGTGTTAATCAATCAAAACATAGTATTTCGTATTTTCTTCCAATTTTTTAGACACTTTAATATCTTTAATGTAAAGAAATTGGAAGTTATATTTTCTTTCATATTAATCTTTACCTTTAGTATTCATTCCAGAACACATTTCTCCTCAACGATGAGCAGGTTGAAAATGTTTGCATATTCTTAAATAATTTAAAGAAAACGAATATTTATAAAAATAATGTTTTATGATTTTTTATTACATTTTAATTTATTATACAGTAACCAATAATCTTAGTAAATTCGTTAAAGATAAAAAAGATGAAATTAGGAAAGAAAATATATCTGGAACCTATAAGTAGCAATAAAAGGATATTTGTTTGCGATCTCAGTAAATGTAATTTTTTTAATAAATTTAGACATAAGAGACCATTTGTGTTAACAAAAGAACAGTAGAACGCCTTCGAAATAAATAGCCGGTTTTAAAAACTGAATTGTCCAATAAACAAATATTTAATTTATCAGAGAAAAAGTCAAAATAAAAATAATACATTTATAAATGACTTTATTTAGGCTTTATACAAGCATAATAATAACAAACAATCTGATTTACTTATATTGATGTTTCATCTCTAAACATACAATTATTAAATGTATTGAACTTTCTTTAATACCATCATGATAAAAATTGGATTAAAAATTACATAATTCAAAACTTCTAAAAATAAATTATTAAAAATTTTTTTTAACTTACCACAAAATTCATTCTTTATGGTCGCCAATTCAAAAACGATATCCCCAAGAAGATGTACATGTTCTTTCGCTATTTAGCTCATCAGGGAGACAATACCACTTTAAATTCAAAGAATCTACCTATATCTTGAAACTTATAATTAAATTGACAATAATATATTTTGTAACCATAACAAACAAATTCTTTCATTCCTATAATTAATATGCCTCATATATCTTCACGTCCCTTTGCAATCTACTCTACTTTCTTTTTTGAGACTCGTTTATAATCAAATTTATTTAAGTTTTATACTGGCCCAATAATAACAAAAATATCTAATATATTTATTGACGTTCCACTTCTGAACATGCAAATATAAATTATGTTGAATTCAAAGAAAAACTTTGAAAACATTTTAGAACGTTATTATTATTATCAAACTAAAACTTGATTATATTAATTTTGTTATGAAGATTAATAATTTTTATTTAAATGTTTTATTTTTTGCTTTGAATGTTATGGATTTTGTGACAATTCAATGCTGTATGACATATAGTCCTGCAGATTATTTTGGTGTCACATTATTCGACAATAATAACGTTTTAAAATGTTTTCAATGAGTTTCCTTGAATTCAACATAATTTATATTTGCATGTTCAGAAGTGGAACATCAATAAATATATTCGATATTTTTGTTATTTGTTATTATTAGGCCAGTATAAAACTTAAATAAATTTGTTTATAAGCAACGAGTCTCGAAAAAGAAAGTAGAGTAGATTGCAAAGGGACGTGAAGATATAGGAGGCATATTAATTATAGGCAGGAAAGAATTTGTTTGTTATGGTTACAAAATATTTTATTAATGTCAATAAATACAATTTTAAGTATAAGTTTCAATATGTTACCTTTATCCGATACTATTTTAAATCATCAGTTAGAAACTAATTAAGAATGCCATATTTTCACATATATACCTAAAACTGAATGGAACTAAATATTTATATATAATATATATTTAACATCGCTATCTGCTTCATCTAGTAAAGCTGGGTGCTAGGTGAGAGCTTCTTTAAGCACAATCGAATAACTAATATGATAAATAAATTAAACATTATATTTAGTAAATTTTTATGTAGCAACTGTGATTAGGAAAGAATGGTATATTTCAAGTTAATCGCCTATTTGGCGAAAAAATATTTTCATATACAATTTGAATGAAGTATTAAATAATGGAACAGCTGAAGAAAAAAAGCTTCAGATATAGGTATCAAACGTTAAAATAATTTTAAATAAAGTTGCTTTCGGTATAATTTTTTAATTTTAATGGAAAGAAGTGTGATCTCTAGTTCTTTGCAACTGCAAAATACTAAATACTTACCAAAAATTTCTTTCAACATATAACTTGGGATAATCCTGGACTGTATTATTGATTAAATGGAAGTACAACCCTAAACCGTAAGATGGCACGCTGTAAGTCACACCGCCCTGTCTCGCATCAATATTACGAAATGCTTAAGGGTGCCACTGCAAAAGCATACTTACCTGGTGTAGGGGTTTACCGTGATCAACAAGGCGGTTCCCCCAGGACGAGGCCCTTCCATTGCACTACGGTCGGGCTGACCCCTGCGATTATTCCTAATGCGAATAACTCGGGCGCACAATTTTTGGTAGTCGGGACTGCGTACGCGCTGTCCCGGTGTTAATTAATCAAAACATAATATTTAAAGTCTGGATATTTCTGAAATTGGTAAATTTTGCACTGCAACGTAAAAACAGTGTTTCGCCAATCACGATGGCGTATTCTGGAGGTAATTTAGCCTATTTTTACTTGAAAGATCTAGTGTTAAATAACACTTCTTTTACAAGAATATAATCTATAATCAGACTGCCAAGTAAATGAATAAATATAAGAAATTGCACAAAAAATCTAATTCTTTGTGCTTTGAATGTTCCTCAAAATAAACGGTAACTTCCCTGAGTGACACAAATTAGTTGTGTTAGAAAATAAATATTAAAATATTATTGCGTTTGGCAAATGATTAAATTGCTTAATAAATTTGAGACCAAGAAATAAGTTTGAGGGATTTTTTCTTGTAAAATTAGCTTCCACATCAGTAATTTAGAAACACCCTGTATGTTATGATTATTATCTGAATTAGGATGTAAAACTAAATAATAAATATCTACCAATAAACGTTAATGTTCTATAATTAAGTTTATTGGCGGAAAATTTATTTTATATTTTTATTAGTGGTCTTAATTCCTTTTAGAACTTTCCAAGTGTACATGCATAAAGTTATGCAGTGTAATTTAATACCTATACTTAATTATGCCTTACATAGTGACAAACTTATTTATTGATATTGTTTATACATTATTTTAGTTATCTGTATTCTTTGTCCCGGTTAAATACAGGGTGATTCCTAGAACGTTCTCAACCCAATTTTTTGGTTTGTCTTTCGAAATAAAATAAAAATGTTTAACGTAACTCGTAGTATTTTCTCCAAGGATTTCGAAAATTTCAACAACAAAACAATGAAAAATCAAATAAAACTGAGAAAAAAACGGAACACTCTGTATATTTTTACAATTTTGAAAACAGATTTAAGTTCCCTTTCCAAAAATTTAACATAATTATACATTTTCCTTCATATTTAGTAAAATACTGATATTAATTGAAATAATTTAACACCAAGTTGGCCAGAATGTTTTTTGAACTCAGTATTTTACTAAATATTTATATTAGGTTATATTTTTGGAGAGAGAATTTAAATCTCTTTTTCAAAATTTCAAACATTTAAAAAAACATTGCTTTGTTTTTTACCACTTTTATTTTACTTTCAATTATTGTTTTTTTGTTGATATTTTCAAAATCCTTAAAAAAAACACTATAAGTTACGTTAAACATTTTTATTTTATTTCCAAAAACGAACCAAAATATTGGGGTAAGAACGTTATAGGAATCACCCTATACATGTATTGGATCGTATAAGAATATTAAAAATCAACTTCGTTGTTTTTGAATTTATTCAAAAAGAAATAACAAAAATGAAAGTATTTTCAAAAAATCATAAAAATGATCAAAATTCGCATTCCGGAGATATGAACTAAACTTTTATGTATTTATTGGAACATCCTGTACATCTACCTAATGTAAAAGACTTTAAAAAGGTATATAAATACAAACTATTTATGCAAAAAACTATACCGGGTGATACAAGAAGTAGTTACCCCCCCATTTTTGTTAGCATTTTCATAGATGAAAATTTCAAAATTTTATGGTGAAATAAATACACAGATTCTCATATTTTGACATAAATCATGTGTTAAAACCACTTCCGGTTTAACCGGAAGTGGTATCAACTTTCTTTTTTTAAATGAGAACACCCAATTTTTTTTCAATATTTGAAATCTACATAAAATCCCCTTTCTAATGACATAACATATTGACATTTGCTTTCAAGATGGCGGCGAAACATTACTTTTATACTAAATTTAAGTTGGCCATTGATTCGCCGCCAGAAAACAAAACGTAGTTGGGAGGCTGTGGAAATAAAAAAATTATTTATTGTTGCTTTGCTGATAGTATTATTTGCAAACATTTGACATGCATAATGTCTACTAGGATCATTTTCTTTTTTTCGTGTATTTGAAAACAAAAGCTGATGTCAATGTGTTATATGTCATTAGAAAGGGGATTTGATGTAGATTTCAAATATTGAAAAAAAATTGGGTGTTCTCATTTAAAATAAGAAAGTTGATACCACTTCCGGTTAAACCGGAAGTGGTTTTAACACATGATTTGAGAAATATGAGAATGTGTGTATTTATTTCGCCATAAAATTTTGAAATTTCCGTCTATGAAAATGCTAACAAAAATGGGGGTAACTACTTTTTGTGTGACCCGTTATACAAGTAATTGGGTTCTATATTTGTTATTACTAAGTCATAGTAGACTGAGAAAAGAAATGGAGTTCACGGTAATAATAATAGATAAAAATTTGGTTAGACAGAAAAATGTTGCATAATTAAAGGACTTACAAAATGACGCTTAGAAATCTTCGATTAAATTTTTTGGTTTTGAGTGATTTTGAAGGAACAGATTTTTCGGATTTTTAATGCAATTTTTTCCTGGCGTTAATAGAAAAATTAGAGCGAAACTGACAAAATTTTTTATAGCAATATTAGACAGTATAAAGTACATTTCAATATTTTAACTTACTGTATAAACTATCGTTACAAAATTATGAGAAATACAGACCCGTATCTTAAAAATTTCTTGTTGATGGTCAAAAAAGGCTCGAGATGTAATCAAACTCTTATGGTGCATTGTTGAATTTAGAATAAAAATAGCTTTTAAAATTTGATAACAGAAAATCAGGCCCGTATTTAAAAAATTGATGCTGAAGATGGTTTAGCGAAAAATTAATCTGGACTCGGGACGTTAATAATATGTATAATCAGTTGAGGCGTATAAAATCGGCTTAATAATGTTGTGTTAGCCTATGAGGAAATGGTATGTGTTAAAAAAAAGTCCCGATGAATGATGATCGATGAAAGAAGCTCAGTTGGGTGCGCCACTGCGAAACAATCCGTGAAGCATATGCCACGAATGTAATATATTTAATTGCGGAGTTGTGCAAGATAAAATAATTTGCATACAAACAGATAATATATTGAATAATTACTTATTACGACTAGCATGATCTTGTATTTAAAAATGATAAAAAAAATATGGACGCACAGTAATGGGCTCATCTTCTGTACATTTTATGAGCAATATTTCAAGAAACTCGCTGCGCTAATAGTAGTAATTATAGGTACACTAAAGTTTAAATTGTACACTTGTGTATCCGTCTATTGATGTTTATTTAAATATGGTGATGGTAGATTGTTAATTAATATTTTAATTGCCAGTTATTCAGTTTGAAATTACATTATTACTATTACTTCTTTGAACACTCTAAAATAATATAATTATTAGATATAAAACGACGTTAATCATTTTATACAATTTATTTTAATCGATGGCATTTTTATCTGGCAATTAGTTGTTTATCTCAACGCCTAAGTGGTATTTATTAGTCTGTTACAATCTTTGTGTATTACAGCATTTAGATTATATCTGTCCTCGCCTTGTCATGAATATAATTATGATTTTATTATTTATGGTATGAGATTCTAAAATCAATGGTTACAGTTTGTAAGCTTAAAAAGTACGCCCTGTATAAGAGAATGTACTGTCATTAAAAATATATTGTAGTATGCGAAATCAAATACTGAAACCCGACATAATCACTAATCATATATCGACAAAAAGCCATCTAATTTGTGAGAAACTAGTGGATTGTTCAATTACGGTGTGTTTATTTATCTAATTAAATAATAATTCTAAAACCCGTACATCCTTCGCGTAACGGTAAAAAAAATATTTAATATATCAGAAGTATCACCTCTCTATAACATAATTTATTACTAAAAGTGCAACCTCGTTTTTGCCCAGCCACAATGAAGAGCAAAGAAAACAATCTCATTCAGTGCAAATTCATTACAGCTATAAAACACCGGACTTTTTTCCTCTGCAGTCGAGAGCAGACGCCATATGTTGATTGTCGGGATTATACTCGTTACTAACACCAATGGGTGCACTTTCAAAGCAAATACACTCTCAATGGTCTAGAGATATTAATTTCATGTAATGTGAGAAATATTTATAAAAAAATGTTCGTTGTGTTCTGCGAATATAACGCTTTTTATATTTGGTACATCTAAAAACACCACTACTCAGGCAGCCTACAGTAAAGAAACGGATATTCCAGTGGGTCGTTGGGAAAATTATATTTTGCATACTTAGGCACGTCTGGTCAGGAACAGCAGCGGACGGGTACTGAAGGTAGTTCTGTCGGATTCGGAATATCAATGCTCTGCAAAATATCTGAGTAGTAGGGATGAACGCAAAATAAGCAGCGCAGTGAATAAATGCGTCACGACTGGACTTTGCCCTGGTTAACTTACTTTACGTTGGGTACGTCTGCTTGCTTTCGATGACAGCTCTTGACTGACTTCAGCTCTCTTGGATTCGGAATATCAATCTTCTGTCAAAATGGCTGAGTGGTAGGGATAAGCGTAACGTCGCAGCGCAGTGAATAAATGCGTCCCGGCGAGGCTCTGACGTAGGACAGCGTTTCAACTGCTAGAGCGCTGCATCGACACGTCTACATTCGCTGGCTCATGCGGGCAGACTGGCTCGGCGCGGGTACACTCATAGGTATTGCAGGGGACACATATCAGAGCGGTATATTATTTGTTTGTGCTTTCACTAATTCACGGATTTATTTATTATTTAATAATAACAGGAAAGTTTATATTATAAATCAAAATAATTAACTGGTTACAGGTGATAATAATATAAAAATGCGGGAAACAATAAGTTAATTCTACACGGGGTGATCAGTGCGATACAAACAATTTGGTGAGAAGAAGACTTCAAAAAAGCACTGCTTACGTGTTTCAGACCATCTTTGACAACTAGGAAGCAAATCCAAAGTAGCACCAAATTGCGGTTTTCGATTCTGAACGACTAAACCAATATAAGATTCTTCGCAGAAAATATTTCTTCCATCGTAAACATACGATACCAATTTTCTTCTTACGTGAGATCCTGCCCAGGAAGTCGATTCCTCCACAGTTCTGCACCTTCAGGACATTGCTGGCCTCCATTATAAACAAGAATCAGGGTGTTCGAAAGGCCTCTTTCCATCAACATTCACATCTGTTATTAAGTACGACTCTTTATTTAAAGAAAATGGAAATTGAAGTTTCAAAATCATACTGGTCTCTCATTTTCCTCATTTCTTTAAATTTAATGTCATATTCAAGTTTTTACATAAATTTTATGCAATAATTTAGAGAAACGGTTTTGTCTTTCTAAGTAATGTCCTTAAACCATTGCTGCGTGTGTATTAATTTGAGTCATTGATTAGAACTGAATTATTAATATTTTTCAAAATGACACCATAAATAGATTCTCTCATTATTGATAGATAAGTGAAGAACAGGCTCAAGAACAAGGTAAGTTTCTCCTAGAGAACGAGGATCCCTGGAACGCCCTAAAATTTACAATCAACCCTAGTAAGTGAATCCTCCTGGTAACGTACACATTATCGTCCATATGCAACAAAGAATAAAAACAAAGAACAAAGACTGAATGTAGTATATTCCGGGAAAGAAAATTGTATTGTGTTTACTGAGGAATTTCTTTTAATAAAAAAATAAAAATATTAATTTACTAAAACAATAAACTTAAATCATACCCCATTACATATTCAGTGCCGCCTAACGTGAAAGGCAAGAGTTTTTGGGGAACTCAAAAAATCTCGAATATTCTAAAAAAATATAATATTTAAAATCATTTGCTAGAGTTTTACTGATATTTACAAGAATGTTGATAAATTTATAATAATAATAATAAGAATGTTCTCTATGCATCAAAAACTAAATTCTAAGAATAGCATTTGTTATCTGTGGTTATATGGAAAAAACTAGTTTTGAAAGTTGCCTCCATTTCCAAAATAATGGTTATCGAAAATCACTGCACATAAATTTTCAACTTTGACTCTATGAACGAAAGTCCAACCAATCAGTTTTAATTAAATTCAATAAAAAATTCCGATATGAACTTTACTTGCGATTTCTAAACCTTGTTTCCAAATTAAATTTCTTACAACAAATTAAAACAATAATTTATGTGACCGGCCGAAATAATAAAATGTCATTACGTTTAAATTTTGAGACATTGTGCAACACACGCCATAAAATCTCCTGCCATTGTAGCTGTGTCGTAAATTGCCCAGACGATATACATATATTACAATACACATTTGAGCCAGTTTTGCAACACGTTTTGAAATATATCACTGCTCCTATTGCGGAACGATCTCAGCTATTCCGAATGTTTTTCCAAATATAAAAAGCGATGCTTCTATAAGTGTCGCATTAAAATTAATTGCAAGTTAAACAACTATTCCACATTAGCAGACGCTCGAGCATGCACCTCACTTTCTATTCACACGCCGAAGATGCTCATTTGAGGAAATTAGTACGTAAGTGGTAGCAACTGGCTAAATGGGTGGGCAAAATGGACTATACTGACGGTTCGGCTCTAGCTGCCAGCAGCGGTTGAATAGAATGCAAAATTGATAATACTGAAATCGAAAGCTGTCAGCTTGTACAGGGTGATTCAGATTTAATAAGCAACTGTTGTCTGTTTTTACTCGAGTAGGTTCTCAAAAATTTTTATATTGTTTTTTTAAATCGAGTATTTCGCTTTTTTGCGACCCAGGATAAACTGCTAAATTGACAAAATGTGTCTGATCGTGTCTATGGACGAAATCAGTCTTTTCCCAATCGCGAACATTTTACTTACTATTTACCTTAATTTTCAGTAAATTTTGCTTCCTTGCAAAGTTTATAATTGGTAATTTTTGCACGTGTTCCGCAACTGAATTTCAATCAAGAAAATATGTCCAAATTCCATTACTAATCAGATTTTACCTTGTAGTGAAGGAACCCTTATCCTGTATGGGGCGCAGGCTAAATCACTAATGTACCATTGGTAGGCGTGGAAGGGGTATGTTGTTCGTTGTATCTAAAGAGGCAGGTGATGGTCAGACGAGACATTAAGAAATTAAATTCGCGTCACTTAATCCTCTCAAATTATACATTGCAAGGTGGTTATTATTTCGTACTGTTCCTGAAGTTATCATTATTTCAACCTACTTCGCAGCTAGAGAAGCGTTGAAACAGCTGATATTTAATCTGGAAGAGTCAGTTAAGTTGATTACGACCAGTTAATCACGACTATTTGTTCCGCATGCAAATTACGTGCCGTTGATAAATGATACGGTGTAAAATAGAGGAGTATGAATTATTGAACAACTATTATAAGCACCTGAATTAATGTGATAGCAACAACTCCATTACACGCCACTCGGCTAGCGGGAGTCAACGTTGATTGCGACTTATCAGGAGCGTAACAAAAATTGTAGTCATTTATAAATAAGTATATAAAATTTTTTCGCTGCCCCCAAATTGATTGATTTTAAATTTTATTTTCGTCATGTAATCAAGTACCATTTTATTACCATTCCAAATTTGAAAGACAGTAAATATCAAAAATCAAATGTCGCTCTTAACTGTTATTTCGTCAAATAGGCATCTATAATGTCCCTGTGCTAATAATGCTGCATCAGCAATGATAAATTGCTCGCTGGTGAGTTTATTTATTGGGTACACGATAGCATTGACGTTATTGATAACGACGGTCGACCATTTAAAGAGACAATTAATGTGAATCAAATGCCATCGCGATTAAGCATAGGAAATCTGTTGAAAAATGTACCCATCCAACTAAACCTGAAAATTAATAAATATGTACATATTTAATTACTAATCATGTATCGAAATGAATTTATCATGTCAGCAGTCAGATAGACATATTATGCTTGTGGAATACATTACCTGTCAGAGTTTAAATATGTGTTTATTGAACTTTGTAGGAGTTGAGAACATACAAGGTGCCCGGGAAAGTTCGTCAGATTTGTTAACCACATTTGTCGGAGTTGGGCAGGATAGGGCTATAGAAAATCTAGAACAGTTAAATGAACTTCCTTCTTAATAATAATAATAATCTAAAATTTCGAAACACCCCGTAAACGCTACACATTTAAAATCAGAATACTCCACTCCACGTATTAATTTTTCAAATTGCGACGATTTAAGTAACTGCGAATAATTGCACACCTTGTCAGAACAGACGGACGTAATAGGCCTCACAGTACCACTCAAGCTAAAGTCATAACTAATTTCAGTCTTTAAAGTAATTTGAAAGTGGATCATCCTCATTCGAGAACTATATCCAGCTTAGCGTCATTACTGCAACCTGGATAATACCCAATTACCGTCAGGGTATGTAATTTGTTTCGCTTTGCCATAGAGCACAGCGAGCCAAACTCTGATCCTATATAATAGTTTCCTTAAGCACCAGAAATCCGCCACAATATCATCTGGTACGATTTAATAAGAAAATGGCGTCACAGCGTATCATTACCGGTTATTAAAGGTATTTATGTAGCAAGTGGATGCTCAAGTATGTAGCTAATGAGGGACGTTCCATAAACAAAAGAAAGAGGTTAATTATAGATATTAGCGGAGAGGTTGAACTTTGCCTGCCGCTCATCGCCGATCGTCACATTCGACAGGTGCTTTAAGTCGGTTCGGTATCGGAAGAAACGGAGATATAGTAAATTAGACTTACGTTTAATTTCAGAATTTCGCTCATAATTTATTTACGAGTATTTCTCATTATATTGATAGGAACACCTTCTTCGGAATTCAACTGTTTACACTAGACGAACTGCAAATTGAGCGCAAAATTTAATACAGTTCATGTGATAATTAAAAAAATTAAATTCTAACAATTACAGCCTCCGTTAATGACATGTGCCGAGTGTCCTATATGTAGTACACCCCAAATTCGTTAGTTTCTGGCTGGAATAAGCTGAAAATCAATTTTTTTTAGTTAATTAAGTATGAGAATTTGAACAAAACTGTTTCTAATGTATGTGTTTAAAAAATGTCTCGTAATTTTTTAATTAACGACACTATTATTATTATTAATTTTTATAATTATTAAATAAAAAAAATTCAAAAATGCCTTCCTTATATATTTCCAGCCCAAATTCCACAGCAAATTGAAAATTGTTTTAGAACATCCTCAGGCATATCTGGGTTTATATAGAACACGGTTTCGTTTATATTTATATTTTATCTGTTTCACAAAATGAATTGTTTGTGCGTTATATTTTCTTCTGTATAATTTCGTTTCGATAATTAGCCCTTTAATAATATTTAGCGTTTCAACAAGTTGTTTCCAGCGTGAGTGTTAGGCGTAGTTGGCATCATCCATGAACATTCTGAGGCCGCGTAACCTTTTGTTAGACGGAAAAGGTAAGACATAGGAAACATGAACTTTGGGATGCCATGTCGAAAATTACACGGCATTTTTAAATTAATAAATACGAATAAGAATGGTTATTATGCCGTCTAGTAAATGAAAAAATTACAGGTTTGAACGCTAAATAATACGTGTGTAATGGGAAGAACGAAATCATTACTAATTTTGGAGGAAATAATAACAATAATCATTTTAATTTACTTGTTTGGCCGAGATATGTCAATTATTTATTTTGCAGTCCGTTGCTATTTATATTGCAACACGTCCTTTTGCATTTTTTTGACAGGTGTAATATTTACGCAAATAAAATAGGTCAGCCCATTATCGAATCTCAAATTAAAATTAAATTAAAAGAGCTAATATAACATATTCCATTTCTGGATCATCTTTAATAGGGTTTTTAATAAATGCCCTAGATAAAGCATCTGCTACATACATTTTAGATCCAGGCAAATACTCAATTTTTATTTTATATTTCAATAGTTTTAAAATCATTCTTTGAAGACGTGGACTTATTTTATCTAAAGTCTTGTCAAAAATTGGATTAAGTGGTTTATGATCAGTTTGAACTAATATTTACCTACCGTAAGTGTAATAATGAAATTTTTCAAAAGCGAATACAATTCCAAGAAGTTCTTTTTCGATCTGAGCATACTTTTTTTCAGTGTCTGTTAAAGCTCTAGATGCAAAAGCTACAGGTTGATTTCTTCATAATAAACAGCAACCTAAAGCATCCTTAGATGCATCACACTGAATTACAACGTCTTGTTTTTCATCAAATATTTTTAAAACAGGTGTATTTGTAAGAATATTTTTTAAATTTTTAAATTCAGATTCATGTAATTTGTAAATCAAATAAAATTCCATTTTTGGTTAAATGACGCATATTAGCCGTTAGAGCCGATAGATTAGGAATAAATTTAGCAAAAAATTTTAGCATACCGAGAACTCTTAACAACTCTTTCTTATTCGTTGGATTATCAATAGCTAAAATTGCCTCCGTATTTTTTTTATCCGGTTTTATACCATCACCTGATATAATTTGACCCATAAACTTAACTTCTGATAATTTATATTGAAATTTTTTAATATTAAATTTAATGTTATTTTGTAAAGCAGTTTCTAAGACAGTTTTTAGTGTAATACCATGATCATGCTCATTATTACCAGATATAAGTGTATCATCAAAATATATTTCTACGCCTTTAATACCCCCAAAAATTTCATAGTTTTTACGTTGAAATATTTCCGGAGCAGAATTTATTCTAAATGGGACACGATTATATTTATATCTACCGAAAGGCGTCATAAAAAGTACATAAATCAGAACTAGGCTTATCAAGGACTAATTGATGAAAACCATCTTTCATGTCAATCACCGAAAATATTTTTTTACCAGTTAGTTTACTAATAATATCTGTGTTAGTAGGGATAGAATAATGCTCACGTATGTCTTTATTTAAAAGTTTCGGATCCAAACAAACTCTTAGACTTTTATCGGGCTTCTCAACCAATGTTAAACTATTTACCCAATCAGTAGGATAATTTACCTTTGATATTATGTTAGTTTGTTCTAATTTATCTAAACTCTCCTTCAACCTATCATATAAAGCAAGCAGACCATTTCTACACGATTGTATAACATGCTTTGCCTGGCTCATTAGCTTGATTTTGCACAAACCTGGAATTTTACCTAAGCCTTCAAAAATATCTTTATAATTTTGGCAAATATCATCTTTGGTTTTAGGCAATAAGGAAGTGTTAACATTTTCGATTCTCGTAATAAACCAAATCGAACACAATCTGTGCCACTCAATAAAGGAATACAGTCAAAATCTACAACAAAAAAAGTGATAACCTCAGACGTACCTCTGGCTTTACAATTCAATTTAATTTGTCCCATGGCTTAACTTTAAAATTTCCAAAAGATACTAATGTAACTCGTGTTTTCTTCATTTTATTATCTTTCTCCCAATGTGTCAAACATTTGATTGGCAAAATACTTGCCCACCTGTGGTATCCAGTTTAAATTTTATAATTCTATTTTGTATAGCAATAGTTTCAAACCAAGACTTTTCCCTTGAAGTATTATTTTCGTTACCATATATGACATTAATGTCACTTTCGGAACTACTTTTAAAATCATTTTTAACGTCAACTTCCTCCATTGATTTACGTTTACAAACTTTTGCGAAATGAGTTTTTTCCCTTATATTTTTGGCATATTTTACCAAAAGCAGAACAATGCCCTTATTCGTGGTTTGTAGAACATTTCCAGCATACTCTTTTTTTTTCAGTCCAATTATTATTTTTACCATATTTACCATATTTCTTATCAACAACAGCAGCCTCAATATTATCATGACTAGTATTTAATAATTTAACATGCTCCTTACTCAATTCAACTAACCTACGAAAATCTTGAATTTTTGTAAGAGAAATGTTATTTTCTCTAAGTAATCTTTGTTGGACGTTTTTATCATGGATTCCGATAAGCAACCGATCCTTAATCATTCTTTCTTCATTAGGTTGCTTGCATTTGTCATTACTGCAAATAAACTCGCATAACGATGCCTGTTTCTTTAACTTAATGATGTAGGAATCAACGGATTCGTCATTTTCTTGTATTAGTTTATTAAATTTAAAAGTTTCCATGGCTAGATTTTTCTTTGGTATAAAGAAGAGATCCAATGCATTTAAAACGTTTTCAAGTGTATCTTGTTGTTGTATTTTTTCAAAGGAATTATATATCTCAAGTCCTACATCACCCATAATATTTAATAATATAGATATTTTAGTTTCTTCCATCCTTTTCATGAAATTTTCCAGAAGCACGTATGAATATTTCGAAGCTCTGTTTCCATTTCCTCCAGGAAAAATTGTTTTCCAAATCCAACTGACTCGGTGGACGACAAAATATTTCCATTTTATATTTTAGGGTTTCACACCTGACACCATGTAATATATATAAATAATAATATTTATTATATTTTTATATAACTTTTTATTTAGTTTAGATGACAATCAATAACCACCTAACAACCATGAACATATAGATTCTAATTAAATCATAATATACTACAGTAACTTCTATTATATGTTTATACCAAATTGTCTCTAAACCCACAAGATTTTGATTTATATTTAGATTTAAGACTCCAATCAGTATGGACATAATTCCTCCACAACCAGCCGAAACCCGTTGATGTTTTATACCTGGATTTCTTCTTTGACAGTCTTTCGACAAGATACATGAATGAAGCTCCTCTTTTCTCAGTTAGATTGAGGACTTCTTGACAGCAAAATATAATGGTCTAACTGTTACTGATCATGCTACTCTTCGAGCTGATCTGTTTATTATAAGAAATTGGTCCATCCTACAAGTGTACTGTTCTCATATTGGTAACAAAAACCCCAAATTAGTTTACCATCTACCATTAGATTCAATCACTTGGTAAACAATTCCAGTTAGGAATGATCATAAATGTAAAACTAACTCGGTCTGACCAGGTAGCTTCAGTAATCAGAGTAATCAGCAGACACATAGATCTACTAAGAATATTTTTGGTAATTATAATGCTTGCGTCTCTCTTTTTTTCGCATACGTCTCTTTACTATTAGAGTATGGAGTAACCGTATGATATCTAATCAAAGACGCCATGGTCTTGGAGAAGGTTTAACGTGGTGCAACAAAGATGGTCAACACAAATTGCCTCATAAATTATAAAAAACGTCTCAATATTGACTAAAAGTTATTTGGGCATTGTTTAATTTTCCTTCTTTCCTTGTTTGGGACTTATTACCACATATTCTTGAACATTTTAAAATTCCAAATAATCTAAGAACTATCTGAATTTTTAGAAAAAACCTTCATACCTGTGAATATTGATATTAAAGAAAATAAAAATATTTTCCATATATTTCGAAAACTTAATTTGTATCCTTTTCAATACTTATCTTTCTTTCTTTTTTGCACATTTCGTGCAATTTCACGAAAGTTTCCAATTATAATGTTCTGACCCTCATTCAAATATATCATGAACCCAGCCAATGAGAGTTTGGTTGCGTAATTTTGGTCGCCACAAAACATTCCCGAGAAAAGAATTTCTGGTATGCAAGAAAAATAGGTCAATTATTCAAAACGAATTCGGATTACAAAATATGATAAATCTTTCACATGACTATTAATTTTGTTTATAGCCGGAAATCTGAAATTAAGATGAGGAAGCCATAAAAAGTGAAATGCTTCGTTTTATATTTTGTTCTTGTTTGGTTTTATTGGATGCAACTGCACATGCAACCCAATCAAGTGATGTAAGGCGCAGGTAATTTTGTCTATTTTAAGGCTCCTGCATAATACGATCTATATGGTCTTTAAAGTCAATTGTTTATGCAGAAAATGTCTATATTGGTGAAACCTGGAATTGCCAATACTAAGACTTATTCTTAAGATGCCGAAAATATCTTTAAAATCATTGCAGAGAAAAAGAAAAACTTTAAATATGCTACAACTACTTCTAAAGATAATAGATATGATTTTTCTTGTTGCAGTATAGAATTACAATTTTCTGCATTGGAAAAAAATATCGTAAATATAAACACTTGCTACATCTCGTAGTGACAGCTTATTAAAACGATTCTTCTCTTGACGAGTGCCTCAGTACAGAAAACAAATCAGACGAGCATTTAATTTATATGTTCATAACTGAAAAAGTTTCATAAACATGTTCTCTCATTTTTCAAATTTTATATAGCAAGTAACTGCAGTTTATAACTACGTCTTAATGGACGCTTTATGGATACTATAAGCGGAGAGCACTTTTCTATGGCGGAGTTGTACCTAGTATAAAATGTATTTTGATGATATAGCGGTAAAACGTGACCCTACTATGTAAGTTGACCCATAATTTTTTTAATAATTATATAGGTGCTATTCGTTATCGTACGATCTTAAGCAGTAATAAGTGTACAGGGTGTTTTCCGTACTTTTCAGATACATATAATTTTTTACTATCTATTAAATGTTTAAATAGAAAATTTGTGTGTAGATTTTGGCGACGTTTATGAGAGAAATTATTTAGAAATACATTTTATTATTAGATAAAATAAAACTGCATTAAAAAATAACATAAATAGTTCGGTCAATGATTTTTACGCCCAACAGACTTTATTGTTTGTTTGTAACATTATTTAGATTTTATACAAACATAATAATAACAAAAATATTAATTTGATATAATTATATTGATGTTTACATCTGAACATATATTTATTTATTACTTTTATTTTTTATTTATTTTTTTATCTATTATCTTTAATTTTTTGCCGTTTTTCATGTACATTGTGATGCTTGATGCTGACCGCCAAAAAAATAGTTTTTTAACCAATTAACCAAATTAATCCTCTCCAATTAGGGACATTTTCAGCGCTGACAATCACGTCACGAAACAATCCCTCCTCGTGTCGATAATATTTCCTTATATATCGATTGATTATTTTAATGACTCGGGTCAGCTACTTGATATTGGTAATAAATTAAGAAATAACTTGATAACAGTGGATAAAAATCCAATAAAAACAGAATAAATTAGATATTATCTATTCTATTGGACTTTTAATCGGTCTCTTTATATAATGCGTCAAATGAAATTTAATATTGTATTAGTTCAGCTACTAATCGTTATCAATTTCGAACAACACATTACGTGGATGTGAATTAGTACTTTACAGGTCTAACAAAAATAAAAGTATCGAAGAGAAAGTATAAAATGTATATTATTATACGTATATTACATATACTGTTGCCTATTTTATGGAAGCTAATCACGGAATTATCATCGGTTTCGGACTTTCGTGGAATTAAAAAAAAATACTTAAAAATTCGATTCAGACAATTAAATGTCTATAAAATTGAGCTGGAGTTCCCACATTTCAACAAGAAATAGTAATATGAATTTTGAAGCGAATGTGTTAATAAATTCCACTGTTAGTTCAATCGTTGAAGGTTTCAATAAAAAAAAATTAAAATTCATGAAAATTCGGAAATTTTGTAAATATTAAAACAAATGTGAATTTTAATAAAAAAGTACATTTTTTGTTACATGTTGTTATTTTTTTTTATGAAAGATAATTACTTACATTTGGCATGTATGAAAACAAAATGCTACAAAAAAAAAGGAGCAGGTGCCTCATGCAGGTTACCTACTTGTCGAACGCGCGTTACTTTGCACAAACTCCGGAATTATTGAAGCTAACGAAGAGAACAACGGTTATGATGATAATAATGAATAATCATGATTTACAAAAAAAATTATGAAAATAGAATAGGTGAAGAATTTTTAAACTTTATTTCATAGAAAAATAATAAAAGAAAACTCTTTTTCTCCCAAAAACTTTATTAAACGCAACGCAAGACTTTTCTTTTATAATATTTCTATAAGATGAACTCCCATTGGTATATATTTCTTTTAAACCTAATTTCCTTCAAATGCAATTTTCTAAAATATATTTTTTTTGTTTCAGGTAATCAAATCAACTAATAGAATCATGGGCAGAATCAACTACATAACTATTTTACTACTTGAAAACCAAATGATCCTATCGGAATAAGTAATTTTTCTTTTTACCTAATATTTTTACACTATTAAGCCATGAATTGCAGCATATTCTTGTTAACATTTAACAAGAAATTTGATGACTGCTTTATCATATATTTGTTTACGAATTCTTTAAAAATCCAGTAACAATAGTTAGTCCAGTCTAATTTATTTAATATAAGGTTGTCAACAAATTATAAAACAATAAAATAATAATTATATATAGTACTGAAATATATTTAGGAGCTAAAAATTAGAAAAAAAGCACATCATAATAGAGACAGACTTTGAAAGGATCGTTCAACTCTGTCAGTCTAGCTATCGAAAACGAAATAATCTTCAGATAAAAATTCCAGATTAGCATTAATTAATGTTTGTTTGATTATTTTTAAGAGTTTAGCGATTTTTGTTTCTCATTCTGTCCCCAATTACCAATTTTTTTAATGACAAGAAACTAATAATTACACCTTGTATTTACTAGCACACTATGATATTTGACAGGCGGAAGTGCTAGGAGTAGGTATTATTGATAACTTTTCATGTCCAATTCTAATGTTCCAAACATCTGTCCTATAAGAAATTTTGTTATACAATACATACAAGGTGGTGGTTTTTTTTGGCATGATTTTATGCAAGCCGCAACAGATGTGCATGTCTCTACTTTGTTTAATATTTAGCCATTTGAAGTCTTCACATGCTGTACATGGGTACATGTGTTTGTGGTAATCTTAATTAACGTTGCCAGTCACTTGTCTCAAAAGTTAATGCATCACTAATGCCAAAGAATACTAATGTAGTTTTTGTTAAAGTTAAATTATCAACGGAACTTCTCCAGAAAAAAATAACAAAACAGTTATTTGAGTTCTGCATAATTTTAAAAAAATCAGATTTTGTTGATATTATTTTGTGTTTTTTGATACTAGAAAACTCCAAATTATTATGATTTATCGAAAATTTTATTAAATTCGGGAACTTTCTTAAAATTCAATTGTGGAATAAATTTTTAGCAGAATTATTTTAAATTAAATCTGAAAATTTTCAGTAAAATAATTTTCATTAGATCAAATTAGGAAATTTTTAATTCCTTTTATTAAATTAAACTGGGGATTTTAACTAGTAGTAGGATTATTTTCTCGACATTAATTGAAAAATTTTCAGCAAGATTAATTTCATAAGATTAAATTGGGTCTAATGAATGTTATTCAATTTTTAGCATGGGGATTTTAATTAAATTCAAAAATTTCATATTAAATTGGTGAGTTTAATTCCTAGCAGGAATATTCTAAATTAAATTAGTAAATTTTCTGTAAGATCATTTATATGCATTATATTAAATTGGAAAATTTTAAATAGGAACAGTTTTATTAAATTGAAATGGAAAATTAAATTTTTTGCAGGATTAAATCAAATTAAATTGGAAAATATTCAGTAAGATTACCTGTTTTAGATTAAATTGGTGAATTTTGATTAGAATTACTGTCAATAAATTAAATTAAGTTATCCTATTTTTAAAAGAAACATTTTAAATTAAATGGGTAATTTTCATTAAATTAATTGGATGATTTAATTTTTGACTTGAATTATTTTAAACTAAATTAAAAAAATTGCAGGAAGATCAAATTCATTAGATTTAGTTGGGAAATTTAGATAAGAATCACTTTCATTAAATTAAATTGGTTAATTTAATTTTTAGCAGGATCATTTTAAATTAATCGGGAGATTTTCATTAAATTAAATTAGAGAATTGTATTTTACCAGGATTATATAAAATTAAATTAGGAAAGCTTCAGTATGCTCATTTTCATTAAATTGGGTAATACAATTTTTGGCAGGATGATTTTAAATTAAATTGGGAAATTTTCAGCTCAATCAATTTGATCAGAATAAATTGGAGAATTTTGATTAGGATCTCTTTGACTAAATTAAATTTCTAGTAGGAACATTTTAAATAAAATTGAGAAATTTGCAGGAATATCAATTTTATTAGATTAAATTTAGTAACTTTCCTTAAATTAAATTGGTGAGTTTAATTTTTAGCAGGATTGTTTTTAATTAAGAAATTTTCAGTAAGATCATTTATATGTATTACTTAGATCAAATTGTAAAATTTTATATCAGATCACTTTTATTAAATTTAATTGAGAAATTTAATTTTTAGCAGGATTGATTTGGGAAATATTCAGTAAGATTAGTTTATTTAGATTAAATTGGAGAATATTCACTGTCATTATATTAAATTGGGGAATCCTATTATTAGCAGAAACATTTTAAATAAAATTGTAAAATTTTAATAAAATTAAATTGGAGGATTTCATTATTGACAGGTGAATATTTTAAATTAAATTGGGTAATTTTTATTATGACCAGTTTTTTAGATTAATGGAACATTTTCTTTAAATTGAATTAGAAAATATAATTTTTAGCAGGATTATTTTAAATTAATTTGAGAAATTTGCAGGATGATCAAATTCATTAGAATAAGTTGGGAAATTTGGGTAAAATCACTTTCATTAAATTAAATAATAATAATAATAATAATTAATGCTTTTATTGACCTCACAAAAATGTTATTAAATACATAGTAGTAAAAAAATAACATTTGTTAGTCAAGGGCAGAGTTAAAACAATCTGTCGCAATGACGCTGCAAGGTCTGCTCTTCCACTCAATCCGAATTGATTAATTTAATTTTTAGCAGGATCATTTTAAATTAATTGCGAGATTTTCATTAAATTAAATTAGGGAATTTTGTATTTTACCAGAATTATTTTGAATTAAATTAGGAAAGCTTCGGTAAGCTTACTTTCATTAAATTGGGTAATAACATTTTTGGCAGGATTATTTTAAATTAAATTGGGAAATTTTCAGCACAATCAATTTGATCAGAATATATTGGGAAATTTTGTTTACAATCTCTTTCACTAAATTAAATTAAACAATCAATTTCTAGCGGGAATATTTTAAATGAAATTGAGGCATTTGCAGGAATATTAATTTTACTAGAATAAATTGAAAAATTTAGATTAGGATCACTTTCTTTAAATTAAATTGGCGAGTCTAATATCTAGCAGAATTATTTTAAATTAAATTAAGAAATTCTTAGTAAAACCATTTATAATGTATTAGATCAAATTCGAAAAAAAATCAAATAAGATCAGTTTTATTTAATTAAATTGGGAAATTAAATTTTTAGCAGGATTAAATTGGAAAATATTCAGTAAGATTAGTTTCTTTTGAACAAATTAGGGAATTTTGATTACTACGATCACTGTCAAATAAATTAAATTGGGAAATCCTATTTCTAGCAGAAATATTTTAAAATAAATTGGCAAATTTTTTTATTAAATTTAATTGGAGGATTTAATTTTTGCCAGGATTATTTTAAATTAATCTGGGTAATTTTTAGCAAGATCAGTTTCTTTTGATTAATAACATTAATTTCTTGAAATTAAATTCGAACATTTAATTAGTATTATTTTAAATTAAATTGGGGAATTTGTAGGAAGATCAACAAACTTACTAGATTAAGTTCAGATAAATGTTTAGATAAAAATCGCATTCATTAAATTAAATTGAAGAATTTAATATTTAGCAGGATCATTTTAAATTAACTGAGAGATTTCATTAAATTAAATTGGAAAATTGAGTTTTGCCAGGATTATTTTAATTTAAATTAGGAAAGCTTCAGCAATCTTATTATTAAATTAAATTTTTGGCAGGATTATTTTAAATTAATTTGAGAAATTTGCAGGAAGATCAATTTCATTAGATTAAATTGAGAAATTTAGATTAGGATCACTTTTTTTTCATGGAGAGTATGGAGACTGTAGTTGGCTTTAAAAAACAACTTGGATAAATGAGCTATCGCTAGACCACCTCAGTGCAGCTTTTGCCATATGGTAAAAACTAATATAAATTATATGCCTTTCACATTTTACACAAAAACTAATTATTGCACCTTAAAAACAAATTAGACCGGTAGAAAATTAAAAAATGACTATGAAACTGACATAATATTAAAAGAGTAATTATTGCGAGTTAGTTAGAGATACGCTATAATTAACGGTGATTAGTAACCTGCAATTAAAATATTTAGGATTATATATATAGCATGCAGGCTGGTAATATAGATTTAGTTTCGGAAAAAATGTTAATTATGTTTACACAGCGGCTTAACTGACTATATTCATTAGCGGTTTAAATTATTTATATTGAAGCGACGGTCGAGAGAAATATGGGGTTAACCACTGATTATTACTCGTAAAGAGCATTAATTTAATAGGAGGAAATTATAGGTCTAGTACTCTTAGGAATGATGTGCCAATCCTGCCACGTTGTGTGAGGAAAAGGAAAGCCCTTCTTGGCAGACTCCTCGATGGTTTCTTTGCTTTTTGAAAATATTTTCTTATTCTTTAGGGGTTTGTTCAAAGTTTAAAAAATCATATATGCGAATAATATTTTGAAGTTGCATCCTTCTCTTTCCTCAGCAAAATAATAGTAATAAAAATTAAAAAAAAATAGAATTAGTTTTACACAATTTACTTTATTTCCGAAACCGTATTGTACAACAAATCTACAGCTTGAAATATAATTGCACGGTTTGATGGCAGCCAATTTCTAAACTGAGAGAAATTGTGGGCGCAGCGCAGCAAGCTAAAATTAGAGATATTCCTGAGATGAGACGCAATAAAACAATCAACACCGAACACGGATCGGAATGAGTTCCCATGACTTCAGTTATTAATTTAATTTTAATCATAAAGTTCGCTAATCTTTTCGGCCACGTTCGAGAGTGAATTAAACACACGTTTCATTTGATGATGCATTTATAATTTGCATACACCGACGAAATCAGTCTATATCCGTTAGAAGATAATTTATTATTATAACTGTTTGTCTGAAAGTTTAAATGAGCGTGCGGTAACAGTGATATATTGGATTCGATAGTTTTAATTTGATAGTATTAATTAATTTTAATTAAAAACTGTGTAGTTAAAATAACTGCGTTAGGGCGCTACTAGCTAAATGTACCGTTTGGAAAGGAAAACTAATAGAATAATAATTATAATAATATATCTGAATTTTTTGCAGAAATAAACTGTGATTTTAATATTTCTTTGGGTTTTTTAAAAATTCTCCAAACTCTGTTTGATTATAATTGATTTGGAAAAAAAATTTGTATTTTATTTTTATATTTAGAAAAACTGTCAATGGCGTCATGTCTTAAAAAATATTGCAAAGACTAAAAACACATTTATTTATATCATTTTTCCATTTCACAAGTTTTACCCGACCCTGTATTATTAAGAAAGTTTAATCTCTGACTCAATTCCATTATTCGCAGAACTTCGAGTTTAACGTATCAACTTTTTCCGGACATTCCAGAAATCTGGTTTCACAATATTATACATTCCAAGAATTTGTCAAATAGTGGACTATATTGCTTCTTACGGTAAAATTATTGGAGAAATTAAAAGTAGATGACGTATGTAAATGTCGTGATATATTTACATAAATAATTAAATCGTGGGCTGGTATGCAAATCCGGGGTTTGAATTTTTCGAATATTTCCCATACGCGAAGCCGAATCCGGAATAAGAGCAAATTTGTAAAAATCGGCCGAATAATAAAACGTTGGCAAAGAAAATTAAAAACTACGTTTTTCCTGGCCCACCCGGTATGTCTATTGACCATATTGTACCCATATATTTTATAAAAGATAATAGCCAAAGCTATTATACTAATAAAATTAATTGTTAATTTTAATTCGTCTCTAAAAATACAAGAACAAAAGCAAACGCCGACACTTAACCACCAACGTCTTCGACATTACTCATAAATGCCTAAGTCGATAATGGATCCTGTTTATAATCCGAATTTATGAGTTAATATTCCTCCAAACATTCCAAATCGGCGAGTTGCGTAACTCTTCCTTTGACGTTCTATCAGTACCCTTCGTTGCCATCATTATTCTCCAACAGCATAACTGTACGTAATTAAAACGTTAGTTAACCTTAGATCTGCCCATACGTAGCTCGAATTAAGTAAAACATTGAAAAGTCATTAATACAGAAAACAGTAATTAATCTTAATTAGTATTGGCTGTCAACTTAGCAATGCACTTGACCACTAGAATGTAAATAATTTCTTTGCGGCTTCTCTGGGGCTTCATTGTGCAATTGTTCCGTACCTGTTTTATATAGGAAGCTTATTTTTATGTTGAGAAAAAAATTGGAGAATGCAACCTGTTCTATTTCTTGCTAAAAAGACATTAAATATAATACGTTATATAGAAATCAAATCTTAGAAAAAGCTGAAACTCATATAGCCATAGAACATTTTTCTAAGAGTTCATTTCGCCACGAAATAAGTGTTATTAACACCGTATTGGAAGTTTCGATTTTATAAATGGAATATATAACTTATAATCAAAATTTTTTCATAGAAATGAAGAAAATATAATTTCGCTTTCCGCAACGAAGCCGTTTTCTTTATTTGAATATTTGAAAAGTAGATAATCCTCCAGAAAATCACTCTAATTAACGAAAAACAATTAATAATGAATATAAAGGCTTAGTATGCATTTAAATAAAAAAAATCTTTTTGTAGCGCAATTCTATGTTCATTACTATATAAAACTGTGAAAAAAAAAATTAAAATTGTTCAAGCGCTTCTTTTTTAATCTGTATACTTCTATACCTTTGCCAACGAGAATTTTATTATTGATAGCTGGTGCCACGTTGAGATTATGAGTAACACCTATTATTGGGAAACCCTTACTGAGATTTCCGCGAGGGACATTATGTTCCTCCATAAATTTTGTAAATTGCGTGTGCAATTTATTACTTGGTGCGTCGTTTCCCAATTATTTTGATTTTAAAAGTCGTTTTGACGATTATTATCTGTGTTGTTGTTTCTTTCGAGTTTTACAGTAATAAAAAGTGGTTTTTAGTAACAAAATTTTTTTAGATTCTGAAACTGAGCTGAATATTTAAAATTTAAGATATATCCAGATTTTTTTTGATTAAACAAGATATTGAGAAAAAATTTCCTGCTAAAAATCCAAAACATAATCTTGAAATTTTTTAAATATAAAATTTCCAGTTCAATTTCCGCCCGTTTTATAATTACAAACGATTTTTTAAATGAGACTCTACTATGAAACTCGAATTAAGACTACTTTGGGGCAATTTAGCGTTTTTTAATTTGCTTGGCATATTTATACAGGGTGTTGTACGCTCCTTTTTACCTTGCTGGGGCTGTTTGCAACTTACCACCTACGAACAGTACTTTCCAGGTAACACTTTTTAAAATGGCAACTCGGGTGTCAGTTTCTTATTTTGGACTGCAAGAAACAACACTTTCTCTCTTGACGGTTTCCGAGACAGGCGAGGGTAGTCTACAGTGAAGAAACGGAAGTATACATGGGTCTGAGGATGATTGTCGGTTTTATTGGACTGGACAATTTCCCATACGGGTCTAATTAGCTTTGCACACCAGAAATAATAACTTGGAGATTTTAGAGTAACCCTTAAGGAAAGCGTGACATAGTGAGTGAGTTTTTTTTCCTCATAACCCAGTACAATTTTTCATGCAGAGATCATCTTTCGGTCACATTTTTGCGACTTAACCTTGGACTAGTCAGGCCATTTTCAATGTGCTCTGGAAGCAAAAGACAGACAATACGAACTTCTGTTTTCCGCAAACGTCAATTCAAACAATGTTTACTAGGCCTGCAGAAATAGAAAAAACGGTGTAACTAATTCGTTTCAGATAGCCGTAGGGAAAAACAGGTGTATTTAGTTATAAGGAATATACCTCTGCGATTCCTCCCAAATCAAATAAACAGAACATTGTTTAAAAGTCACTTTTATGTGAAAAAATCATGAAATTTGGAGTTTTTTAAAAATTGCAGTAAGACTGCAGTAGATTAATTTTTTTGAATGTTTCTGTTTACTAGGTAATTCCAAACCGGTTAATTTAAGCTCCGGTTGATTTCATTTCATTGATTATTTATTTAAATAATTGCCGAAAACCATCGAAATTTTCGAAAATTTCAAGCATTTTTTACTCTGAAAGGAAAAATGCTAGACTCTTGAAACTTTGGTGGAATATGTGTCTCATTACCCTCAACTTACAAAAAAAATTTCGTTTTAAAATGTTTATTAGTTTTCGAGAAATTCTGTTTGTTCATTAAAAACGTCCCAAATGTTTAATGAAAAATTGACCTATTAACGCTATCAAAAATAATTCAGCCACAGCTCATTTTTTTCGTCAAGACGTCAATTTTACGAATCTGTTATTTTCTATAATTTTGACCGTCAAAATGGCGTTAACAACATTGCTACTTTTCGGAGCAGCGTTTTTTGCAAATAACTTTACAACAAATGAACGTATCTGCACAAATCTTTCATATTTGAGTTGCTGGTATTTTTCTACAAATTTATAAAAAAAAATTGTTGCTCTGGGACATGTAGGAGCCGAGATAATTTTTTAAATTGTTTAATGCGCCAAACGTTTATTTATTAATATTTATGGCCAAAATTTAAACTGGTTGTTAATAAGATCTTGAATTTTGTGAATTCATCAAGTCCTATTGAAAACGGGCCCTTTTTGAGGTCAAAATATAATTTTTAATAATTAGTGATTTTAGAGCGTCTTCAATTTGTTTGGCTCAAGGGACAGGTGAATTTTTTATCAAACGAGTTTCAAATTGGGGTAGCGAGAAAAATTCGTCATATCTCCGTTATTTTCCGGCCAATTTCGACGTTTTTTTTTTTTTAAATTTGGGGTAGCTCACGAAAATAATAACAATGGGCACATTTGCAATATCCAAATAATAAACATATATTTGTTATAAACAATTTTTTTTTTTTATTTTTGCTTTTTTGGGCTTATGCAACTTATAACGTGCTAATGTATTAAATATAAATTTATAAAGATTATATAATGGTAACAATGCTGTAACATCGTATATTGTTTGATGGAGAAATAGTTTGTGCATACATTGTTACCATTATATAATCTTTATAAATTTATATTTAATACATTAGCACATTATAAGTTGCTTAAGCCCAAAAAAGAAAAAATTAAAAAAAAAAAAATTGTTAATAACAATAATTATTTGTTTATTATTTGGATATTGCAAATGTGCCCATTGTTATTATTTTCGTGAGCTACCCCAAATTAAAAAAAAAAAACGTCGAAATTGGCCGGAAATAACGGAGATATGACGAATTTTTCTCGCTACCCCAATTTGAAACTCGTTTGATAAAAAATTCACCTGTCCCTTGAGCCAAACAAATTGAAGACGCTCTAAAATCACTAATTACTAAAAATTATATTTTGACCTCAAAAAGGGCCCGTTTTCAATAGGACTTGATGAATTCACAAAATTCAAGATCTTATTAACAACCAGTTTAAATTTTGGCCATAAATATTAATAAATAAACGTTTGGCGCATTAAACAATTTAAAAAATTATCTCGGCTCCTACATGTCCCAGAGCAACAATTTTTTTTTATAAATTTGTAGAAAAATACCAGCAACTCAAATATGAAAGATTTGTGCAGATACGTTCATTTGTTGTAAAGTTATTTGCAAAAAACGCTGCTCCGAAAAGTAGCAATGTTGTTAACGCCATTTTGACGGTCAAAATTATTGAAAATCGATACGCCCATAACAGATTCGTAAAATTGACGTCTTGACGAAAAAAATGAGCTGTGGTTGAATTATTTTTGATAACGTTAATAGGTCAATTTTTCATTAAACATTTGGGACGTTTTTAATAAACAAATAGAATTTCTCGAAAACTAATAAACATTTTAAAACGAAATTTATTTTGTAAGTTGAGGGTAATGATACACATATTCCACCAAAGTTTCAAGAGTCTAGCGTCTAGCATTTTTCCTTTCAGAGTAAAAAATGCTTGAAATTTTCGAAAATTTCGATGGTTTTCGGCAATTATTTAAATAAATAATCAATGAAATGAAATCAACCGGGGCTTAAATTAACCGGTTTGGAATTACCTAGTAAACAGAAACATTCAAAAAAATTAATCTACTGCAGTCTTACTGCAATTTTTAAAAAACTCCAAATTTCATGATTTTTTCACATAAAAGTGACTTTTAAACAATGTTCTGTTTATTTGATTTGGGAGGAATCGCAGAGGTATATTCCTTATAACTAAATACACCTGTTTTTACCTACGGCTATCTGAAACGAATTAGTTACAGATTCTCGTTCACATCGTCTAATTCTACAGGCCTAAATTCGGGTCTAACAGAATACTAAGACAAAAATATCCAGTCTTGTAGCAGAACTTGTCGTTACCCAAAATGAAAAAAATACTAAACTTGGTCACTGATATGCATATATAAAGTTATGGAATAGGTCACTAGGAAAATAATTAATATGATGAATTTAATTGCAAACATAATCCGTAATAAAATTAAAGTGTTTTCAATAATGCAGGATGTCCTAATGGCCAAATTAACCTTTTAATTTTTTCCAAGTCGGTACCTCTCACTTAAGATGATATTTTGTCTCAAAGAAGGACATTTTTTTTTCTGTACAAACACAAACTAAAACTAAAAAAAATATTTTAGTTAAAATCGGTCAAGTTATATTAAGGAATTTTTACATGCACCTTGTAGAATATGCAGGCTCCCTTTGAGCAGCGGCCCGCTATTGTACGTTACATAACATCGCGCGGAATTGTTCAGATTGTAACAAATGACTATCCGCACAAGTGTAAATTATTTCTGCCACTTTCCAGGCGAATAAGCGTAAAACACATTGACGAATTGCATTTATTTGCATGCTTGCGGTTGTTGTTTCTATTCAATAAATGTATCAACACCTCTGTGCTCATGTTTCTATTTACATTCATACATCTTTTATGAGATTAAATTGTTAAGTTAGGCATATTTTTATGCTAAATAGATTATACGGTGTGAGTCAGCGTGAGGCCGGAGTTACTTATTATTGCGACCTGCGTAAGTCATACGGTTTGTGTGTTTGCTATTAATCGGCATAGTCGTGACGGTTGTGGTCAACCACTTGTTGGAAATGGTAGAAATATTGCTTCAAATTCGATTTTTTTACTTGTTTCAAAGGAGAGATTTTCTATCAAAGGGAAATTTTTAGCAATGATGGACATAAACAAAACTAATAAATTTGAATAAATAATTGGTGTTTGGGTACACCTCTGGATTTTTTTGTCTAAGGCCAAACAGAAAAACTGCAAAACTTTCACTTTTAACCTGCTCATAAGTAAACAATTTGGGATATACTGTATCGACTTGATTTTCAACTGCCCCATCTGCCTGTACCAATAAACGTAATCAGTAATTTAAAATCAATCCTCGCCTTTAACGGTTGTGGTTGCCGCGTTTTGCGAGCAGTTGGAAAACTCGCATTGCGGTGCAATAAACGCACGCATTAGATGCGACTTGGATTGAGTAAGAGTTACCTCGACTATTATTTTAATGATTTGCTGGTTATTAGCGGCATTGAATGGAAGCCGTCTTACCAATTTAAATGAAGAACAATGCGGTTATTTATCAGGATGTTGCTTAGTTAACATTCCTTCTTGCGCGGAAATTCTGATACAGATATAAAAGTTTTCACTTATTTGGCTGGTTTATTAAACCATAAAATTTTATCGTGTTAGGTCGACAAATGTGGTACATTCTAAGAGTAGCATGTGGAGCTCATTCGTTTATTGATCATGTATCGTATAATTTTAACTAACTTTGTTGTTGATTTAAGTGTGATTCTTTGGATCAATATCTTAAACCAATGCGCAAGAAATACTTCCAGGAGATCGGGTTGCAGTAATTTGTGGAAAATAATCAAGATTTCATGGGTGAGGGATAACAAATTTTTTATATCGTAATTTTCATACATTTCTAGACACTTGAAAATCCTCGCATAATGAAGCCATGAGCTTTTCAGCACGAATTTAGTGTAAATATGTAGATGAGGATGATTATATGAATTTAGGTCTTTGTTCATTACGAGGGATTAGCTATTTGATCTTATTTTGTCCGTCTTTGTAGCACATCTGGAACAATCAAAATGAGTTAAAAAATAACTGTTTACGTCGTACAGTGAGGCAAAATACTTGTTCCTTGTTAAAATTTTTGATATAGTTTTCCATCTTTTTTAAATTCTTACTTATGGAGAGCCTGCAAAATTATTGTAGGTATTTTTTCCCTACAAGTATCCTCAGATGTTTCTAGGTGCTCAATTATGTATCTAAAGAGTTCAAAATAGACTCTATGGGGGTTTCTGGGGTCGCTGAAAATTGGAAAATTTTGTTCGGAAAATCCACTCTGATGAAAATCTTATGGTAGAAAAACTTTCGAAAATTCAAGTTTTTAAAGAAAAAAGCTTGAAATTCTTATTCGGGGGATTTTTTAGTCGCTGATTACAAATGTGTTATGAAAATTAGAAAATTCCACGTAGAAAATTCAATATAATTATTTATCTCAATGCGAAATTTTGATATAGTTTTTCATCTTTTTTTAAATAGATACCTACCTACTTATAGAAAGTCTGAAAATTATTGTATTTTTTCCCTACAAGTATCCTCAGATGTATGTAGATGTTCAATTATTTATATAAAGAGTTCAAAATAGTCCCTGGGGGGTTTTCGGGGTCGCTGAAAATTGGAAAATTTTGTTCGAAAAATTCACTTTGATGAAAATCTTATGGTAGAAAAATTTTCTTTAAATTCTTATTCGTGGAATTTTTTGATCGCTTATTACAAATTTGTTATGAAAATTAGAAAATTTCGCGAAGAAAATTCAACATGGCGGATTTTTCAATTTAAAAAAAATAAGTTTACAGAATTGTGTAATATATACCTATAAAGGTTTCCAAAGTTGTTGATTCTCATTTTTTAGTCTAAATTGAGTTCGGAATATGCACTTTGATGAAAATTTGTTTTCTTTAATATGGCTAGGTACTGTGTTCCTGTATTTTTGGTGCAATATATCCAAATCCGTCATTAAAAATGCTCCAATACGTCACGATTTTTTCTACCTGAAATAGTTTTAAAAATAATATGAAATACTCCTTTTTTGTCCAAAGTACCCACCCCCAGTTTAAAGTACACCCCCCCTCCCTGTTCAAAATACCCACCCCCTGTACCAAATAAACATGCTTAAGCCTGTATTTATTTCGTTTTCTTAAACATAATTTAAAAATTTTAGATAAGTATAATTAACTTTAAAAAATTCTTGTAACATTAAAAATATTTATAATTTTGTTTATTTTAGAAAAACATTAAAGAATCCAGTATATTAAACATATTTCGCTTAAATAACCGATTTCCATGTGATATTTATAATCTGTGACCTTTTAAATAAGAATTTCAGGCTATTTCGTTAAAAATTTGAATTCTCTAGTTTCAAACAATTTTTATCAAAGTTCAGTTTTTAATTTTGACTAAAAAAAGAGAATCAGCAACTGTGGAAACCCCTTGTCATATGCATTAAACAATTCTGTAAACTTATGTTAACAAAAAACTGGAAATCCGCCATATTGAATTTCCTTCCAAGAATTTTCCAATTTTCATTACAAATTCGAAATCAGCTACTGAAAAAATTCCCTGAATATGCAGTTCAAGCCATTCTGTTAAAATTTTGAATTTGCAAAAGATTTCCTACCATAAGATTTTCACCGATGCGAATTTTCCGAAATTTTTTTTACAGTTTTCACAAAAAAAATCAGCATCAGCAACCTCAAAAACCCTTTATGGCACATATTACACGACTCCTTAAACTGTAACAAAAAAAATTACAATGCCGCCATATTGGATTTTCCTCGCGGAATTTTCCAGTTTTCACTAATTTGTAATCAGTAACCCCAAAAACCCCCGTAGAGCCTATTTTAAACTCTTTAGCTAGGTGATTGAACGACCATTTAGAAACATCTGGGGATACTTGTAGGGACAAAATACAATTTTTCCAGGCTTTCCATAAGTAGGTAGATATTAAAAAAAAAAAATGGAAAAATCAAAATTTCGCACAGAGGGATCGATAGGGAATTATAGATAGTATGGCGAGTATTAAAAAAATGAATTGCCTCTGGAATATTAATTTGAACAAAGAACAAGCAAGTGTACGTCGTTATGCAATTTTTTTAAATTAATAATTTTGAAATTACGAAATGTTTGAAAAACATCCACTTTCTTGTAACGAAGGATCAAATTCTCGTTCACATTTTCATTTGGAAAATATCCGATATCCTTTTAACACTTCTACAGATTCCTAGGCTATTATTGAATTTTTGATTATTTTCTGATAAAAATATTGACACCTGGCTTCAGTTAGATTCGTTTTCCTTGAAAACCATAAGATTTATTAAAAATTAACAAGAGTTGAAAAAATTGTAAAATTAAATGCATTACAAAATTAAATGATTTCTTTAAATATAATATTAAAAATGGCGATTTGCACTATTTTCAGGATATCTCTGAAACTACTGAATATTTTTCAAGTCTGAAAAAGACATGTTATCAAGCTTTAAAATGTATAAATTTTCCTTAATTTAATCGACCTTCTATCTCTTACGGTTTAGGATTTACCCATACAATCCTATTAAAAAAGCGTCAACTCTGTATAGGTATATCCAATACAATAGGTACAATAATTCGCTCATTATGGGAATTAAAAAAATGTTTAATAGAAAAGTTGTAGGGACTGTTAAAAAGCTACGAAATAAAATGTTTGTTTATACAGGGTTGTGCAAAAGTTTGCCACATACCAAACCTTTTTCTTTTTTAATACAATTTAACATCCTGTATATTTTTACATTTTTTAAATCAATCCTCAATTAATTCGCTGTTTGTATCAATTAATAACACGTAATTATTTTGCAGTTATATAGCAATGGCATGTGCTTAAACGACACAATCACCAAATATTGATTAAATTATACAGGGTGTTTTTTTATTCAAGCACTAATTTAGTACATTTCAAAGAGCATTTTCTCAATTTCTCGAATGGAACACCCTGTATATTTTTATATTCAATTCCTGCATTCAAAATGCTCTAACACGTCAGGATTTTTTCTAGCTGAAACAAATTTAAAAATAATCTGAAGTACTTCTTTTTCGTCCAAAATACCCCCCTGTTCAAAATATCCACCCCTGTACAAACTAAACATGCTTAAGATTTTATTTCAGAATTCAGCATATTACACATTTCCCGCTTAAATTACCGATTTACATCTCAAATTCATTCTCTGTGATCCAAACAACTTTTTAAATACGAATTTCAAGCTATTTCGTTTCCCTAAAGTTTTTCTTTCATACAATTTTTTCAAAGTGAATTTTCCGAATTCAATTTTGACTAAAAAAAATACAATCAACTGCGAAAATCCCTTGTCATATGTATTAAACAATTCTGTAAGCTTATGCTAAAAAAACTGGAAATCCGCCATATTGAATTTCCTTCCAGGAATTTTCCAATTTCCGTTACAAATTCGAAATCAGAAAATTCTTTGAATAAGAGGTTCAAGCTATTTTGTTAAAATTTTGAATTTGCAAAAGATTTCCTACCATAAGACTTTCATCGATGCGAATTTTCCGAAATTTTTTTTTCCAATTTTCACAAAAAAATTCAGAATCAGCAACCTCAAAAACCCCTTGTGGCACATATTACACAATTCCTTAAGCTGTAACAAAAAAATGAAAATGCCGCCATATTGGATTTTCCTCGCGGAATTTTTCAGTAATCACATCTAATTTGTAATCAGTAACCCCGAGCTATTTGAAACTCTTTAGATAAATGATTGAGCGAGCATCTAGAAACATCTGGGATACTTGTAGGGAAAAAATAAAATTTTCCAGGTTTTCCAAAAGTATAGAAAAATAATGGAAAAATCAAAATTTCGTACAGAGGGATAGATAGGAAATTATAGTATGGCGAGTATTAAAAAAAAATCGCCTCCGGAATGTTGATTTGAACAAAGAACAAGTGTAGGTACGTCGTGTATAATTTTTTTAAATTAATTATTTTGAAATAATGAAATATTTGAAAAAATAAATAAATTCGGTAACGTCCACTTTCTTGTCAAGAAGGATCAAATTCTCGTACACATTTTTTTTTGCAAAATATCTGATATCCTTTTAACACTACTACAGAAATTTAAAGCACAGATTCTTAGATGTCTTATTATTTTCTGATAAAAATATTGGCACCTTGCTTGAGTTAGATTCGTTTTTCTTGAAAACCATATTAAAAATTAAAAATTTGTAAAATTAAATTCAGCACAAAATGAAATGATTTTTTTTTTAACATCGCCCAAAGGACAAAAATGCTATGCATAATTTTAGTGGTGAGTCACCCCCAATCAACGCCTATCAGTGCTCTCATAATTAAGACATGTAATGAGCCTAAATCGTGTACAAAATTTGGTTCTTCCACGTTAAAGTGTTGTAAAGTTAATAATTTTTCTCGACATTTAAAGCCCCACTTTGGGAACTTGGTATACAGAATGTCGATTAAATTAGAGAAATGTGTACTTTGGAGCTTGTTAAGATGTTTTTTTCAGACTTGAAAAATGTTCAGTAGTTTCAAAGATATCCTGACAATAGTGCAAATCGCCATTTTTAATGATTGCCAACAACACGCAAAACAAAAAAATTAAAAAAATTTGAATGGTGTTCAGTTGTCTATATAAAATTCTCAAATTTGCATTCTTATCATTTCAACTTATGTGGGCGTCGCGGCGCCTACAGTTAAAATGATAAAAATACTAATTTGAGAATTTTGAATACACAACTGAACACCATTCGACTTTTAATTCTTTTTCTAAAACTTATCATTTGCGTGTTATTGGCAATAATTAAAAATGGCGATTTGCATTATTTTCAGAATATCTCTGAAACTACTAAACTGCTGACATTTTTCAAGTTTGAAAAAGACATTTTATCAAGCTTTAAATTGTACACATTTTCTCTAATTTAACCGATCTTCTCTTACGGTTTAGGAGTCAATCCCACTGAAAAATCACCCTGTATAACAAAATCTTAATTTGAACTATTTATGCTTCATTTTGTTCGATAAAAATTGACGCATCCTGTATATTGCCTCTGTCATCAACTATCCTTACAATAACTGACATTTATTAAACAGTTGTGCTAGATATGGTGTAGTTTGAAGATCGTATCCAGCGATATCTAAATTCGTAACCATTTGATATACTTTTACATAATAATATATTTACATAAAGATAACATCAGAGATAACTTTATTCAAGATTTTCTATTGATAACGATGTTAGGTACTCATGTACGAACATTCACAGGCAAATTAAGAAAGTTACATGTTCTTATATAATGTAAGGACACTAAGGATAATCTTTTAACATATGTCTGATGTATTTATGTGTGTTATTACTATTTTATCAAAAGCCGTTGTAGATAACTGAGATTGTCGACAGATACGGAGAGAGCTAACGAGGATGTGTTGTAATTTACACCATTTTGATAAAGCAGAAATGTTCTTTTAAAAAATATATTGACTTGTTTATTGGGTGTTACAGGTACAATTTAGAAATAGAGGTAAATTTATTTCTATCGGTTTTCGGAATGCATGGCTGTGAAATAATTGTTAATTTAGTTGAATACATTTATTCTTGTTACAAAATCAAGTCCTATTTTTAATTTAATTGTTCACCCTGTATAGAGATATCAAGAGCCGGCGCACTATTTATACGACTGTTAGAGCGGCGCAAGAAATTGCACCAACATATAAATTACCAAACCGCCGTTAGTAGATGATTAATAGTTAGGGAGTTGCATGTGTAATATTTCACGATCGAAATACAAGTGCAAGGACTCGGGTTTCTCATGATTCGTGATGTTAAATCGACCACGGATACTTGGATCTAGGTACATGGATACATCATATATTTGTCGTGTTCTCGGATTCCTCGCGGACTGCATTATAAAACACGGAATCGTTACGGCGTACAAGTTGCCCGATGTTCTGACAGACTTCTACACGGCATCGTACATTCGACTTCTTGTGATGCGAGCTTCCCTTTTAACTTTATGACGACCCCTCGGAGGTGGAAATTGAAACCCATTCCGGCGCGAGTAGAGCAATAAATATGCTACTTCGTAGCACACAAATGATAATTTACCACCTGTAGGAAGAACATTAACTTTGTAAAGTTGTTCACACACTGGTTTTGTTTTAATATCTATACATATATTTTTGATCATTTTTATCATAAATTGAAAATTAGACTAGAAATAGAAGAAGTAACGTTCTTATTTTAGAAAGTAATTATGTGTATTTCTTCTTCTTCTTTTTCTTCTTCTTTGTTGACGAGAGTAATTACCTAGAAAACACTGTCAAAATATTTATTCTATATCCATTTTTTCTTAATCAACCTTTTAATGTAGTATTTGTTACTGTCTATATATTCACCATATACTTACATTCTATTTTTCCATTTTTTTTTTCACAGAATTACACATTATAATTGTTTAAAGAAATATTTAAGACTAGTATTATTGTGTAGATATTTTTAAATTAATATGTATGTCAAAAGTTACTTTCCTAACGTATCATTTGAGTCTCCGGATTAAATAATGAATAATAAATAAATAGCCAACGCGCAAGGATAATAAGTTCAGTTTTCTGATTTGGGAAACTATCTTAATTAGATCTTGGTATTTAAATTGAATATTAGTCCTATGCGAAAAGTAGGTACTCATTACATATTTTAATGACATCACTCTCTTGCCCGAATCAAAAACTCTCATAAGTCTCATAATATAACTTTAACACACGTGTAATGTGTTTCATCTCAAAGTAGTACACCTAATTGTCCTTTTTCTGTTTACATATTTTCTCATTGAGATACGAAATCGAACATCATATAATTTACCTACTTGTATACAGCGTGTCTCAGGAATCATACATAAGTACTAGAGGTGTGAATAAAAAAAATATTGTACTCAGTTTAATTGCATAATTTAGGATTACCTAAGTTATGCTTAATTTTAGCAGATAACTAAAAACCATCTTTCTTTCTTGTAATAATGATAATAATATTATGCCTTTACTAATAAGTATACTAGGGGTATTCAGGATAATCGTCTTTCTGGGATTTTTACTAGAATTTAAATTTTTGACATTTTTACTAGAATTTTCATTTTGATGACGTTATAGGTCAAAGGTCAAGGTCACGTGATCATTTTTACTAGAAATTAAATTTTAAATTTTAGTACCTAAATATGGCAAAAATTTATATTCTAGTAAAAATGTCAAAAACTTAAATTCCAGTAAAAATAGCAAAAATTCAAATAGTAAGTAGTAATGGAAAAAAAATTAAATTCCAGTAAAAATGGCAAAAATCTACCTAATCATTTTTTTTACAATTCTCTTTCTTTGCTTGATACGCATTGTTTATGAGTGAATTAACTTAGGTTTTATATAAGCATAATAATATTAAATTTGATATGTTTGTTATAATTATGCTTATATAAAATCTAAATAAAGTCGTTTATAATCTAGTAAAATGTCAACGCATTGTTTATGAGTGACTTTATTTAGCTTTTATATAAGCATAATAATATTGGTTTGTTATTATTATGCTTATATAAAATCTAAATAAAGTCGATAATCTAGTAAAATGTCAAAAATTTAAATTCTAGTAGAAATGGCAAAACATAAATTGTAGTAAAAATGATCAAGTGACCTTGGCCTTTGACCTACGCCATCGAAATTTAAATTCTAGTGAAAATGTGAAAAATTTTAATTCTAGTAAAAAATGACAAAAATTTAAGTTCTAGTAGAAATGATCACTTACCGTCATCAAAATTTAAATTCTAGTATGTCAAAATTAAAACTAGTAAGAATATCAAAAATTTAAGTTCTAGTAAAAATGACCACGTGATCTTGACCGTTGACGTCATCAAAAATTAAATTCCAGTAAAAATGTCAAAAATTTAAATTCTAGTAAAAACGTGAAAAATTTAAATTCTACTAAAAATGTAAATTTAAATTCTAGTAAAAACGTGAAAAATTTAAATTCTACTAAAAATGTAAATTTAAATTCTAGTAAAATGTCAAAAATTTAAATTCTAGTAAGAATGTCAAAGATTTAAATTCCAGTAAAAATGGCAAAAATATAAATTGTAGTAAAAATGATCACATGACTTTGACCGTTGACCTATGACGTCATCAACATTTAAATTCTAGTAAAAATGTCAAAAAGTTAAATTCTAATAAAACTGGCAAAAATTTAAGTACCTACTAGTCAAAATGATCACGTGATCTTGACCCTTGACGTCATCAAAATTTAAATTCTAATAAAAATTGCAAAAATGTAATTTCTAGTAAAAATTATTGCGTGATCTTGACTTTTGACGTCATCAAAATTTAAATTCTAGTAAAAATGTAGAAAATTTAAATTCTAGTAAAAATAGCAAAAATTTAAATAGCAGTAGAAATGTAAATAAAATTAAATTCTAGTAAAAATGGCATAAATCTAAATTCTAGTAATCGTTTTTTTTTACAATTCTCTTTCTTTGCTAGATACGCATTGTTTATGAGTGAATTATTTTTTATTTTATATAAGCATAATAATATTTGATATGTTTGTTATAATTATGCTTATATAAAATCTAAATAAAGTCGTTTATAATCTAGTAAAATGTCAATAATTTATATTCTAGTAAAACTGGCAAAATATAAATTGTAGTAAAAATGATGAAGTGACCTTGGCCTTTGACCTACGCCATCGAAATTTAAATTCTGGTAAAAATGGCAAAAATTTAAATTGTAATAAAAATTATCACGTGACTTTGACTATTGACCTATGACGTCATCAAAATTTAAATTCTAGTAAAAATGGCAAAAATTTAAATTTTAGTAAAAATGTAAAAAACTTAAATGCCAGTAAAAATGGCAAAAACTAAAATTCTACTAAAATAATCATGTGATCTTGACCTTTGACGTTATCAAAATTTAAATTCTAGCGAAAACGTGAGAAATTTAAATTCTAGTAAATATGTCAAAAATTTAAATTCTAGTAAAAATGTCAAAGATTTAAGTTCTAGTAGAAGTGGCAAAAATTTAAATTGTAGTGAACATGATCACGTGACTTTGACTTTTGACCTATGACGTCAACAAAATTTAAATTCTAAAAAAAAATGTGAAAAATTTAAATTCAAATAAAAATGGCAATAATGCAATTTCTAGTAAAAATGATCACGTGATCTTGACTTTTGACGTCATCGAAATTAAATTCTAACAAAAACGGGAGAAATTTTAATTCTAGTAAAAATGTGATTTCTAGTAAAAATTATCACGTGATCTTGACCTTTGATGATATCAAAATTTAAATTCTAGCAAAAACGCGAGAAATTTAAATTCTAGTAAAAATGGCAAAAATTTAAATTCTTGCAAATACATACCTATGTCAAATATTTAAATTCCAGTAAAAATGGAAAAAATTTAAATTGTAGTAAAAATGCCAAAAAGACGACTGTCCTGAATGTACTCACTACTACTAGGTATTGTATTTTTTTTAAAAACATGAAAAAACTGTGAAACATAAAATGCAATCAGTGAAAAATAAATTTTAATTTAATAAAAGAAATGTACGTATAGATACTTATGTAAAAAGATAAAGATAAAAAGTATAAATAATTAATAAATTTTAATTTAGAAAAATATAAGACAAAGAAAGAGGAACGACGATTTTAATACCATTCTGCTATGTACTTTTTAACAATTTTGTTTAAGAATTAACATTTAAAAATGTGTAATAGTATTTTTTGGAATTAAAACAGATTAATGAACATTTTTATCGTGGTTTAATTTTAGATTATTTTCTTTACAATGCTTACTTAAGGATTCTTAATCACAATTAATATATTTAGTTAGGCGTTATAAATATTTGATGGATTAAAAGAATAAGAGATATGCGTGTCGTCTGCATATGCTTGAACTTTGGTAATATTAACGCACTGGAAAATGTCAGCAGTATATAAAATAAATAAAACAGGTCCCAATATAGAACTTTGGGGAACTCCAGAACTAATATTAATTAAATCAAAATTTGCGTTATCTAAAATAATTCTCGTATTATGTAATATGAAGATCAATTACTAAATTAGAGATACTGAACCCTCGAAACAAATGGTAATAATCAATTTCCGATTATAACTAAAAAGTAAAAGATGCCGGATTTTCGAGTTGGCCACAAAAACGTTTATATGAATATCGTTACCTCCATTAGTTACAGAGATACATGGTGAAAACATCGAAAATAGGACACCCTGTAGGTATATGCCCGATATGCCCGTAGGATATTATAGAAACTTTGTATTAATTATATCACTAAGTATTACAACGTCATAAATACTCTATAATCAAACAGTGTGAAATTCTCGTATGCACATGGTTAACATTACTATGTGTAAGTAATGTTATTACTGAATTACCTTAAGCGGAGAAAGGGAAAATTCCTCATATTAAAGGTAATCAATTTACTGCACCAAAGGATTCACTTGAGTTAAGTTGTTGCATTATGGGAATGTATACATTGTATATTGTCATGAGAGGGCGGATTGAATATCTATACCTATTGTTGTAAATAAAAACTGGCATGGGGACAGAAAATAGGAATAATGGAAAATATCTTTTAATTTCACCTTTTGCTTATAACAAATGAAAACAAAGAGAGAATCTACAAGAAATCTAAATCAAAATATATTTTCCTGTTGCTCATATTATGTCTGGGTTTCTGTTGGTAACTTACCACAGGTTATTTAAAAATATATACACTTAATATTTATAGTTCATTTAAATGTTCAAAATAAATGTTTGAATTTAAATTCAATAAAAAAGTAAATTTTAACTTTGGTATAAAATCTTTATAAATACAACCATTGAGGTGTCTGTATTTCACCTGTTGCCAGTCGAGGCCAGTCAAAACATCGAACAAAGAGGTCTATTTATTCTAAATTATGCTCAAGTTGTTCAAGGAATAGATCTCCAAGATATGTGAATATATGAAGGTCGAATTACGAGTTTTTTACACATGCTTTTTTCATGTACACACTGGCGATGAAAAGCAGAAATCGTGCACAATGATTGTGTAAATGAATCTGCCAAGTTCGTGATATATATTAGAATATTATACATCAATAATTAACAGGCAAATAAAAAACCTCGCATTTATTATAGATGAACTTCACATTGTTTGAAGGCCGCTGGCAAACGGAAAACACCGAATATATAAATTTTCAATTGCCAAGAAGCGCGGAATTAAAAAAACCTAGTAGCTTCTGTGAAATGCGGATTATTTATATGTTCGTGATAAACAATATTCCCATGCATGCATGACTCTGCTGTAACCTCCACATGTCATAAGTCACTATGTTCTGGTGCAAAAGAAGAATCCTAGGTCAACCTCACACCATGCCACACGAACTTGACGCTCCTCTCTTCGGTGATCCACTATCGATGATAGTTTATTAAATAATAATGAAGCGTATAATTTAAATAAATGTAAATACACTCCCTATGCATGGTAACAAATGGTTAAAATATTATGCAACAAATACATAGAAATCATCCAATGCTGCGCAGTGATCAAAAAATACTCTTTATGTTTAAGATAAGAACCTTCTTTAGAGTCTATTTAAGAAAGTAAATAATATGATTTTTAAACAATTAAGGTAAGGGATAGATTTTTACTCTGCACGTGTATTATTTACGATGCACCTAGAAATTAACAACGAAAACGATTACACGGTTGTCAATAAAAAAGAATAACTAATAATAATAATAATAATAATTACTCATAATAAAACATATGCTATTTTTTTATTTTAATAAATAATATTTAAATATGTTTGTACCTCGACCTAAACCTATATTTGTTACATACCGTAATTTTAACAATTTTAATAATAATGATTTTAATCAAGATTAAGTTAATACAAGATGGGATGACATTTTATATTTAAATGATATTGAGGACAAAATTAAATTACTTAATACTTATATCATAGAACTATTTGACAAACACGCACCGTACACTATATCACGAATATCAAAACCATACGCTCCTTGGCTAACATTTAATCTAAAACAAATGATGAAACAAAGAGATAAAGCACTTAGTACTTATAAACGTTCTAAATCTATAGATGATCATAACTGTTATAAACAATTGCGTAACCTTGTTACAAAAGCCACAATAAAGGAAAAAGCAGCCTATCTGACATTTCAACAAAAAAATATAAACAAAAAGGAACTGTGGAAATCCATCAAATATCTTAATATTAAAAAAAGAACTGTTACAAATATTCCCATCGATCTAAAAAATCCAAATGATATAAATAATTATTTTTTATCAGTCTTTAGTCCTTCTAAAAATTGCCCCCTAAGTACATATTTTTATAAATCTCACAAATTTGATGACAATTTAACGTTTACATTTCGGTTAGCAACTGTAGAAGAAGTGAAACATATAATTTATAATTTAAAATCGAATGCTTATGGTAGTGACAGCATTTGTGCTAAAATGCTGCAGCTTTGTTTGCCAACTATCTGTCCATATATCACTCATATTGTAAACTGTTGCTTGGAAACTGGCTATTTCCCTGATATATGGAAGACATCCTTAGTAAAACCACTGCCTAAGACAAATAACCCAGAAGCATATAACGAACTGCGTCCTATTAGTATACTTCCCACAATGTCGAAAATTATAGAACGAATTATTATAACACAAATGTTTGATTACGTAACTGAAAATAACATCATATCTGATCGGCAATCAGGTTTTAGAAAAGGGTATAGCACTTCAACGCTACTCTTAAATATTACAGATAACATAATTAGATACACATATAAATCTTGATCTTAAATCTTTATCCGCTTATTCCAACGCTCATAACTTAAAGTTGAACACTAGTAAATGCAATGTTATTATTTTTTGTCCAAAACGTTCAAATGAATTAGTTAAAACGCACCTCAAACTATTAATATATGATGAACCTATAAAAATTGTTAACAGTGTAAAAAATTTAGGAGTTATCTTCGATTGTAGACTTAGATTTGAAGAGTATGTAGCACTACTTGTCAAAAAAGCATATCTTGCCTTAAAATTATTGTATTCAAATATAAAACTCATAAATTTCGAATTACGCAAGAAACTTACAGAGACGTTAGTATTACCAATATTAAATTATGGTATCACCTTGTATTATCCATGTCTTGACCAAATAACAAAATACAGATTGCAGAAAATACAGAACTGTTGTTGCAGATTCGTCTTCGGTTTAAGAAAATACGACAGAGTTTCAGAAAAAATAAACCAATTGAGATGGCTTAAATTAGAAAATATATATATATGTCAGATGTCAGTACTTGTTAAGCGCATACTGTCCACTGCCTCACCTCCTTACTTACGGAAAAAGATTGTGTTTAGACACGAATTACATAATGTAAATGTACGGCATGAAAATCAAATATCTTTGCCCAGGTTTTCTTCAGCTTTGTTTTCTAGATCATTTACGTATCACACAGCTAGAATTTATAATAATTTAAGTGATTCTGTGAAAATTCTTCCCTTAAACAAATTTCGTAGAAAAGTTAAGGATACCTTACTCATGTCACAGTAAAAATACTTCTTTTCATGGTCTGATCTGTATAGGTATATTAGGTATACTTATTCTACATGCATTGTATTATATTTTTCTTTCATTCTTTCTTCTCTTTTTTTTTCTCTTTCTACTCGAAATTAATATCATGTAATATTTATTTTTATATTTTGTTTGTTTTTTTTTTTTTACTATCATATTTTAGACAACTAAGTAATTACATTAGGTCTTTATATTTATATTAGTTTTGAAATTCTTTTAGGGTTAAGTAGAGTAGCTTCGGCTAGACCTCGCCCTTAGTTGTAACCACAGTATTGTATATTACAATGCTATTCAATAAAGGCAGTTTATTATTATTATTATTATTAAATATTTACTTGGCTATTCCAAAAATTTGCATTAAGAAGATTTTACTTCATGAAAACATTTTAATTCTGTGCCTCTATACAGGGTAAATACCAATAACTCATTTTAATTTTAAGGGATGGTAGGTCCCTTTATGGTAAGGCCATATACCAAAAATAGAAAATATATACCCTGTAGTTTTCGAGAAAGAAAATAAATTAAAATAGGTCAACATTTTCAGAACTTCGCAACTTACCTATCTCAACAGAAAATAAATCAGGATAGGTCTTTGCCTCTGGCATTCACCTTGTTTTTGCAATCATAAATGCACTAGTTTTTGCTGTCACTGTCAATTAACTTGTCTCCGACCGCAAATTTTATTGCAGGTGGTCGAATATGAAAGACCGTCGAACGGCGGCTTAACTTTATTAGACGTTTTTTGTCACGTTTTTTACGTTAGAACTTGGAGTCTGTGACTTGGATACAAGGCATGTTGTTCACCCCATAAGTGGCTCAGTAGAGCGACGAAGCGGTACTCAAAAGTTTAAGAACGAAATAAAAAATTTGGTCTCTTAAAATTTCGACGTAATTCGACGATAGAAAACAGTTTTGTGGGATATACAACGAAACGAATTAGGTTCGGAAATAGGAAAAAGAAAATAAATCCTCTTAGGACAAAAGAGGCAATGAAGTTTGTAAATCACTCGCAAAACAGCTAAAGACCTAATGGAGCTCAACGAAGGGCAATAACGGGTCTGCTTACACAGTACACCGCTCAATCCTATACAATCTCAAATGGGCAAAGCTTCTGCGTGAATGTGACTGTAATTGGTCTCATACTGTCTTTGCAGAGTCTTAACCCGACAAATGGTACGATTCATAGAAGAGGTGTTACTGGCATCTGCCAAAAGCATAGCACGATGAAACTTTTATGTTTTCTCAGAAGTTTAGGAGAGTATCGCAAAATTTTTTCTTTTGCAGCACAAAGAAAGGATCCTTAAGGTTGGGATTTTGTAGAGTGAGAGAGAAATATACGTATTTATTTTGGTTTATTATGATTAATGAAAATAAATATGGTGTGATATTTATAATAGTTTTAGGTTTTTAGTATTGTCCTAAAGATTTTAATAATACCAATTTCTAAATATAAATTTTTATTATAATGAAGTGGTGTGCTCTCAAAGCGAAAACACTTTTATTTCTAGATCCCACACTATTTTCACTTTGAGAGCACACCACTTCATTATAATAAAAATTTATATTTAGAAATTGGTATTATTAAAATCTTTAGGACAATACTAAAAACCTAAAACTCTTATAAATATCACACCATATTTGTTTTTTTCATTAATCATAATACGTATATTTCTCTCTCACTCTACAAAATCCCAACCTTAACGAATAACTTGTAATCCTCAATCTATTGCAGTTTCTATTTCCGACAAGATCCTTTATAGTCTAGATTGTCTGCACACTTTTACTCTTCTTGAATCAGGATCACAAACTTTGATTCATCCTTAATCAGGATTCCATTTTTGGTATTTTTCCACCCAACGCAAACGTCTTGTGAGAAGCCAGCATCTATTTGCTAAAGTATTCTCATATAGTTTGTTTCTTATGGTAGCAGATCCAATGTCATGAGATTTAATTTAGTATCTCTGGGAGTGCGACCATCAAGTTACTTACCTACCAATCTGTCTTATTCTGGAGTTCCTCTTTCGAAGGGCCTAAATCTGATTCAGTCGCATCTCTACGTTGCGTTGCGTCCATTAACGCAAAGCCATACTTCGAGAGTAGCTACATTTTCTGGTTGAATAAAAATTCCAAATTTCATGAATTTCATGATTTTACCTCAGACGGTGTCCATTTATTAACGATAAAGTTTTGTATGTAAAATTCGAATCACCAATATATTTCTTTACTAAATTGAAAAAATTACCAATTTTAAATTTGTGGCGAATGCGTCGGTCTTATACAAAAACCAGCTTTCCACGTAACTGCTAGACCTCCCAGTGTTACACGAACACCGGCGAGTAATTGAGGTCATAACAATAGCCAAATGAAACCAATTAGAAGAACTAATTTAATTTATGCTCCATTAATGTTCCCTTGGAATGTTTTATAGATTTTATAGATCTAAGTGGCGCGTACGTACGAGTACAGAAGGTACCCCATAGTAACGGATATTGATCCACAATAATGAACGGATACCTTAGGGAAGACAAGCAAGATGTTTTATTGAAAGGCGAGAATATGTAGACTGAGTTCTTTATTTTAGAAAACATTCTGCCTTTTTTATAATGTCCAACATTTCATAAAAAACACACATTGATAAAATATATAAACCTAAAGAAAGTAAAGTTTGATATGTAAATCAATATTGATTGATTATGTGGTACAACTACTCTAGTGTAGAAGGAGACTGAGTTTTTGTCGAATATAATGGAAGTACACATTTTTAATCTGGTTTCTAATCCAATTTTGGTGAAAACTTCGATTCATAAAATTTCCAGGGGAAGAGATCATTACCTATAACATGGTTTCCTTTGACTCCTAGATCTAGACTTTTATAGCCAACGTTGTGAAGCCATCGCTTTTTCATAAAGATTCAGTTTTTTGCATTTATCTAAAAAATTTTCCTCTTCAAGGCCACACTTTCTATTTAAGATGGCATTCTAAAAAAGTTCTGCTATTAGATCTCGATGAAAAAAATTAAAGGTGTCATTTGAAATTATAAACCTGAGGTGGCTGGAGCCCCCTTGACATTCAAGGAAATATCGTTTGCTACATACAAAAATCTTGAACGGTTCTCGTATCAAAAAACCACCTTGTAGAATTAATAACATTGGTGCGACTGTATTTCTTTGTATTTTATGAAAACTTGGTTTAGGTATTTGTTAATTAATAAAACCATTATTTACTAAATCACAAAACTATTCGGGCCTGACCTCACCCAACGGCCACATACTCGCCTTCTAAAAACAATCGCTTGTTCCACGTCGCAGGAAAAAATACCTCTCCGAGTTACACGAAACATTTTGAAATCCTACATTATATTTCCCATTTGAAACCGACAATTAATTACAGGTTACCGGCTTGCGCCACAACAATCCCATATAGGCTCCACTCCCGCCTATGGTGAGCTTGTGCACCGGTTGCGGTCTGTATCTAGGTGGCTGCGGCTGCTGCCGGCCTGCTAGATTTAGTTGACCGATTATTGATCAGCTTGAAATGAAAGTGTGCTGTGGCGCTGGTCGGTTGTCTTTGACCCGCGCGGTGCTGTATGATTCGGGCCAGGACCGGATCCGGCGCGCGAGTAGCGCGCAACCAAAATTAAGATTTTAAATATCAGTTGATCGGTGTCAAAATTGTATTATATAAAAAAATTATGTTTTTGTATTTTATCCTAAAATATCGTTTTTTTGACAGTTTCATTGATTCAAAACAATGTCATTATTGACAAAGGTGAAAAAAAGGAAAAAGGGTGAAAACAATTTTTTTTTCCCAGTATGAAACAAAAACTTGGTTTTAATATATTGGCACTATTTAGTTAGATGTTTGTTTCTGGTAATTATTATAATATGTAGTATTTAAAAAAAAGTAATATTGGATTTCTGTAATTTCTAATGGCGATACAAAAAATACGTGACTAAAATGTGTTTTTTTTACTAGTGTGGGTTATAGCACTCGCCTTCGGCTCGTACTGTAAACTCCACACTCTTAAAAAAACGTTTTTTTGCCACTTTTTATATGAAATGCTACTGTTTACTAAATTTAAAAAAAAATCAAATTTTATTTTGCATTTTATGAAAATAAAAATTTTAATAATTTTTACTGAAATTATCCATAAAACTTAAATGAAATGTGGATATATTTCTTTGAATCTCATCTTTCTACCCACACTTAGGGTTAAATTATTCAACTGTTCTTGATTGAGTGTCCTACCATTAAAATCCACAAAAAGATTGTCTTGGGTCATCTTCCTAGACTGCTCTATTGGATTACGATCTGGTGATTGAGCAGGCTATGGTAAAATTAAAATTAATTAGTTTTAAAATATTACTTGGCCCTGATGGAGTCCAATTCAAATTGAAACCTAACCATCACATTTTCGCGTCTGTAACCATATTATGTGTATCAAACTAGGCGCTATTGATCAACTTAGGTGTTCCTCTACTCAATCCAAACGTTCCCTGCGATTGATGTTGACGTACATCTACAAATAAAGGTATTCGTTTACATAAACTTTTTTCCGAAAAGGGAGATTTATTTCTTTAAAGAAGGACGATGACAGTTTTTCTGCGATATCTTCGAAACCTTTTAGAATATTAAATTCATATTTGAAACCTACGTGTAAATCATACCGACACTAATTTAGACAGTATCACTCAAACCTTCACTTCCGCCTAAGGGGTAGTTTTAAAGGGTGGCTGCTGGTAATTCACCCCTAACTTTTCTATTTTTCACATATTTTTAAAAATTCTTATAGAAAGTAAATTTTCGGATAATTGGACATAAAAAAGGTTTCTTGTCTCATTTCAATAAATCGAACCGTTTTCGAGTAACCACGTCTCTAAATAAATGCGAATTTCAAACGTTTTATTAATAAAATTACTAGATAACGGTTCGGTTTATCAAAAAGTAACAAGAGACCATTTTTATGTGTCATGATCTGGAAATTCATGTTCTATAAGAATTCTAAAAAATATGTGGAACATAAAAAAGTTAGGGGCAAAATACTAGCAGCCATCCCCTAAAACTATCCCTTAGACAGAGGAGAGGGTTTGAGTGATACTATCTGAATTAGTATTCATATGTCCTATATCTTTGTTGAAAATATGAATTTGATATTTTAAAGCGTTCGGAAGATATTGCAGAAAAACAGATATTTATCATCCCCTTTTAAAGACGTATATCTCCCTTATTATTCGTTTTCAGAAAAAATTTATTTAAAAGAATATCCTTATTTTTGGATGTACTATCAGCTCTGAGAATATCGGGAAGCAATATTTCAATCGCGTCAGCTGGCTGAAACTGACGATTTAGCATCCCTTGAATAATTACTGCGCCGAGCACTTAGAACCCATTCTGAATTTATTCTTCTCCATAGGTCTAAATGTCCTTCACTCCCAGTAATATAATTCAATAAGCAATACATTATAATTTGTTTGAACAATGCCTTTAAGAATTTCTATAAAAATACTAAAAAAATATATATTTACAATTATACTGACATTTAAAATCTGAAAGGCTTTGAAAACAAAATAATGGAATAAAACTCTGTTGTCTTACCTAATATTAGACAACAACATATTTTAAATATCTGTTGTCAGAAGAGATGTAAAAACTTTCTTAACACGGTTACATCGCGACCAATAAATATTGTTACAATAGATGAATTCCATCGCCGAAGTAACACACGTAATAAGAACGTGCCGACAAAAAACACACGACAACTTGTTATGTTTGACCAGAAGAAGAGAACCAGCGTTTGCACAAAGTAGGTTCGTAGCCCGGGGCGGTAAAATTCGTCGAGCCTGCCCTGGCTCTGTCTTTGTCGGGGTCGTGGGAACCGCGGTGAAAGAACCGTACTCTGTGCAGGTTCCTAGGCAGGGCCGAATACCGTCGCTCATGTAATGACAGCTAATGCGATTTTGTAACATGATGGACCTGGTTTATGTGTTTGTTTTTAGAAAAAGTTAATGTTTATGCAAAATTATGTTAATTAGTGAATCTGTAACATGATTAAGTTTGTGGAGTTGCGGATGAACTTTGGAGATGACTGCTCAGATAGCCTTTTTGCGAGTGCTCATGACATGATCTATCATTTTTAACGGCGGCGCAGTCACGGAGAGAACGGATTAACTAGTTTTGACAGTATTGTGAGTGTTGAGATGCTGGTCCGTTTGTTTGTACGATTTTCTATTGAAAACTGCAGGAGTATACACAGAAATATCTAAATTTTGTTATCACAAGCTAATAAAATGAGGGAACAGAGCTAATATTACCTTGTTTTATTTTTAGCCTTTATCTAAAGGATTAAGAATTGAATTTGCAGTTGTTTTTAGATTTTTGCCTCCCTCCAAAAAAAAATTTGGAAATATTTTTTTTTCAATTTTTACTTTACCACAAATTTAGGAAAAAAGATTTTTCCCCGATTTTATCTCGAATCACTTAATTCATCCGGGACTGTTTTATTATTATTTTTTAAATATAGCCCTGCAGGGGCTGTTTTAAATATATTATAAAAAATTTTACAGCCCCATACTGCATGCTGTATGCACGCTGTAAAAAAGATAGTCCCTTAGGGGCTGCCAACTTAATTTTTTTTATCTTTCAATTTTAAAGTAGAAACCTTCAACCCTGTCTGAAATCCCGAAATCATTAAATTTTTTTGAAAATTTTACAGGCCCGAAGGTGCTGTAAAAAGACAGTCTCTCAGGGGCTGTCAACCTTATATTTTTTATTTTTCAATTTTAAAGTAGAAAAGTTAAACTTCTTCGACTTCTCTACCCCGAAACCCTGTCTGAAATCCCGAAATCTTTAAATTTTTTTCAAAAATTTTACAGATCCGTAGGTGCTGTAAAAAGAAAGATAGTCCCTCAGGGGCTTGTCAACTTAATTTTTTTTATTTTTCAATTTTAACGTAGAAACCTTAAATTTCTTCGACTTCTCTACCCCGAAACCCTGTCTGAAATCCCGAAATCTTTAAGTTTTTTTCAAAAATTTTACAGGTCCGTAGGTGCTGTAAAAAGAAAGATAGTCCCTCAGGGGCTGTCAACTTAATTTTTTTTATTTTTAAATTTTAAAGTAGAAACCTTAAATTTCTTCGACTTCTCTACCCCGAAACTCTGTCTGAAATCCCGAAACCTTTAAATTTTTTTCAACTAAAACCCCTATATAAAACTACTTTTTATCTACATAAAAAAAATCTGGTTCAGTAGCTTAGATAATTATAAATAAAAATCTATAGCAAAGCATTCTTGATATTCAAAATCGGGCATATACATATTTTTGCTATTATCCTTTTTATGTACAGAGAAACGCATATTTCCTGCCGCAATATTTTATTGTATTTTTGCAAAACTTCCAGATGCATCACACGCAGAATTTATTCGTCTTGTCCGTGGTCACAAAAGAAATTTACAACGCAAACATATAGTGCGAATAATATGTTATAAGTCTATCTGCGGCGAGTATTTATCACTTTGGGAAAGTACACGATAGTTATAATATATCACGGGAAACACATAGTTGTAAAATAAATTATAGGACGAGTTTGAGTACAATTTTAGTACATCTTAGGTTTTACATTTAATGCGTCTTGTAGCTTACTGTAGGGGCTATGAATGTCAGCCGCGTGGATGAATTGTGGCCAAAGATAATTGTTGTTGTAGGACACAAACACATGCGAGTCTTAGATTATCTTAATATACTAAGCTTTTAGCTTTCAATGTTATGATTCATAAAATAAATGCACAGCCATTGTAAAACGTTAAACATTTACATTCCTCTCCACCGTACATCGAGAGCTTGCATGCTGCAGTCGTATTTTCTGAAATTATTCCTTACATTGTGCATTAGCATTTATTAATGATTGTATCAGGTGGGCGGTGCTCAGTCGAGCTGATTTAGTCCAATCTGTTGTATTAATAAAGAGATTATTATTGTGCAAGTTCATTTATCAGGATATCCATGGGATTTTATTAATGTACTATTTTTCAACAATAAAGTATAGGTGCTATGCTAATATCATTATGGGCACTATATTGCATTTGCTACAATAAAAAATGGGAACACGTTTTTAATAATTGAGGTAAAATGGGGTTCCTCATAGGAATGGCCAATGAGCCAATCAAGTCTTTCAATGTTGCGGAAAATTAATTCCGTTATGTTCATTTCCAAAATATCTGGTTTTCTGTTAATAAAACACTCTAAACGAATTCCCATATTTCGTTCAGGAAGTTTATATTTTCTAATCTCATTCGCCTATTTAAGGATGTAATTGAAGATAAGTGCTATGAAGCAGCTAGGTCGCAATATACATGTCTTCTAAGCAGTGCACAGTGCACACTTGGGCATTGTATAAATATAGACAGACCGGCGGTTGTAGAACAGGGAAGGCTAAACGCAATTTGTCAATTTAAGCAAAAAAGGCAATGGGGAATAGTAGCATTTATGGATATCGATTATGAAATCATTTGTTACAGATGAATTACGTTCATGTGATTGTGGATTTGTTGTTTTATAGCGCTGTCTATGTTTTTGCTATAACAAGCCTAGAATGGTAAAGTTTGTTATTTCTTTTTGATTTTAGATATGTCTGCTATTATTTGACGCTCTGTATAAAAAAAATTTTAGATTGTAAAATCATAATTTTAGGCTTATCTGTCTCGTTATGTAGTCTACTTTATTTTCTCCTACAAGTAACATTGCTGTCCGATGTGACAAAAAGATATTAAAGGGAGAGACACGACGGAAACACATCTTGAGATATTGCAAATTCATCTTTGACGCTCTGTATAAAAAAAACTTTAGATTTTAAAATGATAATTTTAGGCTTCTCTGTCTTGTTATATAGTCTACTTTTTCCTCCTACAAGTAACATTGCCGTCCGATGTGACAAAAAGATATTACAGGGAGAGACACGACGACAACATATCTTGAAATATTGCAAATTCATCTTTGACGCTTTGTATAAAAAAATCTTTAGATTGTAAAATCATAATTTTAGGCTTATCTGTCTCGTTATATAGTCTACTTTTATTCCTCCTACAAGTAATATTGTCGTCCGATGTGACAAAAATATATTAGGGATTTAATATGAGAGTTTTGCTGAAACTATTATTATTATACCCAAAGAACGTCAATTATTAATTTTCTTATATAAGGCAGTGGATACTGCAGTGGGTTTCTTTACCTGTTTGTGTCCCGTATGATGTTAATAAATAAATAAATAAATAAATAAATTACTCTTTGAAAAAATCTACAAATTTTGCCTTTAGAATTTGATATGAGCAATGAGCATATTACTGTCAGTGTTATGCATTTTGGGATAGAAATATATTCATTAAATTGAGTACTTCTTATATGATTTATGGAAAAAATAATTATACTGGAAAAACTTATCGACACTCCAGATGGAATTCGGGCTACATAATAAACCTTATATTTTCAGGGAGATACTTCAGTGTCTTGGAAAGCGTTTAAACACATTTTATTTTCTAAAAAATTACGCCGTTTCGTTTTCTCCCTGTGAATTTAAAAAAAATAAATAAGTATATCTGCAGAAATAAATCCCTTTGCATTCTATATCACATACATTTTGGAGATACGCAATTTGTGTGAAATAACCTAACAGATATCATAAAGCAACACGTTAGTTTATTGTTTCTCCCATCAAATGAGCTCTGACTCTAAAAAGCTCATTTTATGTTTCATCAACTATATCGACATCTACATCATATTCTCCCGCACTATAACTGTCATGCTTGCATTGGCAATAAATTATCGACATGACTAAGTAATAACACACCACATCCAACTTCCTATGCATTCTAACATCTACTAATAATTTATTCTTTAATTGAACCAACTCTTTCCACATTCAACGAGGTATTTACTTTTACATGACTACCACAAAATCGGTGGAAAGGTTTCGAATTACGTGCGTGATCACTATCTACCTTTTCCTTCAAACTTCGAAGAGTTATAAATTAAATTTTATTACAGCGCTTAGTTACATTTTGATTGTAATTGATTAGCAGGTTTTATTGAGCAACGTGGAGCCTTGTGAAATATCCCTGAACTGGATTTTACTGTGGAAGCTTTCGGTAACAATTTGTGTTCCGAGAAAAACTGTATTATACGAGAATGATCCTTTAAATAAGCAGTAGATTGAGATCTATATTTTTTATATAGTAATATTTCCTTTAAATCTGATTGTAGACAAAACAAGGCAAGACATGACGAGACCTCTTGTGGGCCAAAAGTTTCTGCACTTTCTTGATGAACACTAACAGTATTAAAAATGTTCAAATGTTTGCGAGTTAATAAGAAGCGATAAACCTTAGTGGTAAAATTTAATTAAAAACTGGAAGATAGCCCAGTTATGGTATTAAATATTGCGTAAAATCTAATTATAATAATCGGCGCAGTTTAGAAGGTGTGAAATTGAAACTCTTGTAATGTGTGAACAAAATACATAAAACAGATTTATCACATTCTGCACCATTATTTCGCTTTTTACGAAAAGATATAGGCAAATAAATCAAACATTACATTGTAATATGCGATAATTTGAGCATTTTATGCTGATTAACATTTTATGTTCATAGAAGAAAAACAATAAAAATAGTTAATGCTAAATAGGAAGAGTGTAAGAGATTGTTAATAATAGTGATGTTCCCATAAAGTGATGAGGTGCCACTGAAAGGCTACCTTATGGCCAGGTTTATAGACCTTTTGTTTATAACTATTCCAGTTAGTCATTTTAACGAGTACCGATAAGGACGAAATTTATAATATAATTACAAGCAGCAGATTGATTACGCAGCAGCTTCTTGTGAAGGGTTTGCCTTGCATACCTTGGCTAGTGATCAGCATTGTACTTTTCGCGATTGATTGCATTTTTATTTATTTTTAATACATTCTATAATCATAACTCTTTTTTTTAAATCATACCTCTTTGAGTATTTATTAAAGAGCTGTTGTTTCATGTTATAGGTATTTTTAATCAGATATTAGATCATTTCAATCCCATTAAAATTTATCATAATTTCGTAATCCACATGCATATCCATATCCATTCTTAAAGGTATTTATTATAACATATGATTCAGGCTATTAACAAATATCATAGTTGACACGAATCTGTAATATTTCCCATGGCTTAATTAATAGTTGCCAGAATGTAGTAGATTAACTAAAAATTAATTGTTAATTTAGCTAGTATTTTAAACTTAATTTCCTAATTAGCGTTGTATTTTGGCTTATATGTATATTAAGGCAGATTTAAATTAAAATGCAATAATCATTTGCTTTGATCCGACTTTGATTATATAAGATTTCCCAATGATAATCAGTTTTGTGCGTAAATATTTTATTGCCTTCATTCATATTCCTTCCTGCCAAAAATAATGGATATGGGCATGAAATAAATAAGATATAAGTTAAATACTTACTAGTTTGAAAACAGAATTACCAAGAAAACCATGAAATCCGGCAATTTCTATCAGGTAACCAGGTAACCGGTGAGGTGGAATATAAACAGTGAAGCCTGAATATCCAAGGTAAGAGAAGCTTCGTCTCACTCCTGAAAAATTAAGTCAAATTTCAGAAAATACGAATTAAATCTATTTCAAGATACCATCAAGATGAATTAGAGGTTATTTATCGACTTCCTTACTCGACCTGCTATTTGCAAATTTCTTCCAAGGCTTGAGTCAGTTTTACGTCGAACCTTTTTCAATCCATTCACTCTAAAGAAACTCTTGTCGGTATACATTCGGTTATCCCGTCCTGACTAGAGCAAAGAATAATATGTTTTAACTTAATGCTTTAATAGCAATATGAATTTTGACAAGGAGTTGCTAACTTCATAATATACAGGGTGATTCACGAGGAAAGGGACAAAATGTTATGGTAGATAGAGTTCACTTAGGTGAATTAGAAATGACTATTGAAAACAGCCTGAGCCTTTTTTTTATTGATCTACAGAGTGATTTATGAGTTTTGCCCAATAATTCTTAAGGTAATATCTTTTAAACTAATCACTAGAATCAGCTCGTCTTGTGGGTATATAGTATACTATTAATTGTCAATTTACATGCATAATCAAAGACAGAAAATTCCAGGGCCGGCTCAACTAATTTTTATTTTTAGGGCTCCTATGAAAAAATTCACCCTGTGTACGTGATTTTTGAATTCTAATACTTAATTATGAAACTACATACAAATGTGATCGAAAACATGTACTTTGTTATTTTGCCACACTTTGGGCGAATTTTAAATAAACGATCAATTTTCGCCAAAATCGAAGGTCTGCACAAAATAAATTTATAAAATTACATTTTCCTATCTTATTCAAACTAAAATATTTGTTATACAAAATTTTGTGATTTCATGCAAGATTAATATGAAATAAATAATCAAAAATAAATAATTTCAACATCAGATAGTAATTTTTATTTCTGAGATTTCTGTGAAAAATCAGTCTGTATACATTTTTCTCAAATTTTGATAATAAATTGTGGAACTACATTTAAAAATTAACGAAATTATTTATTTTTTATCACAATACATCAATAAACAGAACATTATAAACAACAAATTCACAGAACATAAAACCTTATAACTTATTTTCAAAATGAAAGCCTTCTGCCTCCCTACATTTTCTTTGTCGTAAAATTAAATTTCCTACGGCTCTCCTAATAACGACAGGATTATTATTGTTCTGTTTATTGATGTACTGTGATAAAAAGAAAATAAACAATTTCGTTAATTACTTCCTCACCAAAAGTGAGGAAGATATGTATTCGTGAAAAAAAATTTGAAAATTTTTATTGCATTTCTGGACGATTCTCGACGAATTATGACGATACACAAAAAATTTATTTTTTTGAAATAAAGCTTTCAAATTTGGTACACACGTTCTAGAGGTCAAGGAAAAGATTGGGTTCGTTGATGAGCAAAATCGGTCCACTGGAATGGGGTCTACCGGACCCCAACATTTCTATTTCTAACTTTACAAAAAAATTTATTCGTGATGAAGGATTATAAATAGGATCTGATTTACAACTCATTTTAATATTGTGTCCAAATGTTGAAATACACAAAATACGCCAAAAAAACAAAATACGTACAAAACAAACAAAATGCGTCAAAAACCAATACGTCAAAAATTACTTTTGTTATAAACTCCACCACACGGTGAGGAAGTTTTGATCCCATAATTGGCAGCGGTTTTTTTTAATGTAGTTCCATGATTTATTATCAGAATTTGAGAAAAATGTATACAGACTGATTTTTTTCACAGAAACCTCAGAAATAAAAATTACTTAATCTGATGTTGAAATTATTTATTTTTGATTATTTATTTCATATTAAACAACCATGAAATCACAAAATTTTGTATAACAAATGTTTTAGTTTAAACAAGAGAGGAAAATGTAATTTTATAAATTTATTTTGTGCAGACCTTCGATTTTGGCGAAAATTGATCGTTTATTTAAAATTCGCCCAAAGTGTGGCAAAACAACAAAATACATGTTTTCGATCATTTTTGTATGTAGTTTCATAATTCAGTATTAGAATTTAAAAATCACGTACACAGGGTGAATTTTTTCATAGGAGCCCTAAAAATAAAAATTAGTTGAGCCGGCCCTGGAATTTTCTGTCTTTGATTATGCATGTAAATTGACAATTAATAGTATATTATATACCCACAATACGAGCTGATTCTAGTGATTAGTTTAAAAGATATTACCTTAAGAACTATTGGGCAAAACTCATAAATCACCCTGTAGTTCAAAAAAAAAATGCTCAGGCTTTTTTCAATAGCCATTTCTAATTCACCTAAGTGAACTCTATCTACCATAACATTTTGTCCCTTTCCTCGTGAATCACCCTGTACAATAATTGTTTGTTTCTACATTTAATTGCTAACAAAATTGTTTATTATTTTGTCTATCCGTCTGGACAATATCTTCATATTGTCGTATTTACAAAAATATCTCTTACACTGATTAGCTTGCGTATGAACATTGCTGTTTAATTAGACACATAAGAAGCAGATTTTAAACACGAGGCGTCTGTTTGTTAATAAAAGTAAAATAATTACCGAATAAGCCGGCCGATGCTTCAATAATCCCAGCAGGACACCAAATTAACATCTTAAAATTAATGGAGTGAGCAGGGCTCTAACCAGGTCAGTATCAATAAAAATGAAATAATCAGCAGGACATCGTCAGGGAGGTCTCCTTGCCTGTCCTACTACTTTTTATGAGTATCCATATTAAATGTGCAGTACCCAGTGGTAAATTTAACATTCTGAACAGCTCTGACATACCGTGAGATCATTAGCACTAAATTAGAAGTAAATTACAGTAATTTATAACTAATACGAACGTTAACATTTTAAATGAAATATCGATTTCCGTTCGGGGAATTTCCAAAATTGTGCTTTTATTTTAATTTAACTAGTTCATGACAGCGTCGCAGCTACAAATTGATTATAATATATGGATGGTAGTGCCAGCAAATTAATTAAGAATTAGTCCTTGATTTAATAGATGCAATAATATACAAACAAATTGTCTACAACGTTTCTCAATAAACTTATATTATTAAATTGGTGGTTATAGATGACGATAAGAACTGTACTGTAAAGTTTTAAATTTGCGTTGATAAAAAAATTTCAAACGCCACTGGTTTGGGGCAAATATTTTAATGAGAGTCAAAAAGCTTGAATTCAGCGATTTTGCTAATGTGTGTGAATTATACGAAGCAAGCCAAATCGGTTTTAGTAATTTAGCACTCGTCGTATTCCTAAACTTAGAAAACAGTCCTATAATAAACAGGAAATTAGTTCTATTGAACCACATACCAGTATTTTTTTTAGCGAGAATCTTCTAGTGAATCCTAAAAAGCATGTTTTTTAAAATAGGAGCTCTGGTATAAACGTGTAATAAAGAATAATTAATAATAAAAGTACTTTATTGGTAGAAACCAAATGGCTATCGACCGAGCTCCTTCCGCCATTGTAATAAAGAAACTCATTGGTAATGACAAAAATCAGCGGAATCGTATTATTATTATAATTCTTTGTGAATTCTCAAAGTTATGGGGATCAATTTATAGAATCAAGCGGTCATAAATCTAGAGGTCTTGAGGACTATTTACCGCAATCTCAATATTTATATATTTTTTTATTTATATTGATTTAACGCCTGTAAATATTATCTCGTTAAGGTTAAATTATAATCTGTTGATACAAAATAAAAATAAATCTCACCAACCATATATTTTAAATAACAATATATTCCGTCGTTATTATTTTCATCTGTGGATTTTTTAACTGCATACTGACTAACAGAAATCCATTATTATAATATATTACAAGCTTTGGTTACTAAAATATAAAATCCATTATTAATTGACATCCATAAAATCTGTTATTAAAATATTTAACATTTGAACTTGTGAGGAGGTAAGTTATAATCGACTCCAGACCTATTACTTTCACTACCGAAGTCAATTTTGATTAATCGGTACCTGTTTTTTAACTGTAGTATGACTAGTGTTTTTAAATAATGTTCTTGATAAGGTTTGACATATGTTCAGATTATTCAGCTTAAAAGTCTGATCAACATAATCACTGATTTATAACAATAATGAGAATTTTGCCAATCGAGTTTTTTAATGCTGTTCTTATGCAAATTTATGCTTTCGCAGAAGCAGGAATTCGTTTTAACACATATTCTTACAAAGATTAAATTTCCATTATTATATCGCAAGGGGTAAAAAAAATTCTGAATTTAATTTAAAATTATTTGCCTGCTAATAATTTCATTCTTCTTCTGAATTTAATAAAAGTCATCTTACTGAAGATTTCCCATTTCAATCTAATGAAAATTATGTACCTGCTGAATATTTTTTAATAAAAGTGCTGTAAATTTTTTAATTTAAATTAAAGGAAATGCATCCTGCAAATTTTTGCTACTAAAAATTTCCCAATTCAATCTAATGGACACGATTTTTCTGTACATTTCCTAGTTCAATTTTAATGGAAGCAATAAAATCTAATGAAAATGATTTTGCTGATAATTTAATAAAAAATAAGCCTGCAAAAAATTTATTCCCTAATTTAATTTAATTAAAGTAGCGTAAATTTCCCAATTTAATCTAATAATAATGCTGAATTTAAACTGACTTACTGAAAATTTCCCAATTAATTTTAATTATTCCTGCGAAAAAATATATTTCCTAATTTAATTTAATAATTCTACTGAAAATTTTCAAATTTAATTTAAAATGATCCTGCTAAAAATTGAAATTCTCAATTTAATTCAATAAAATTACTGTCAATTCCCCAATTTACTCTAACACAAAAGATTTTCCTGCATATTTTCCAATTTAATTTAGTAAAAATGATATTACTGAAAATTCTTCAATATAATGATTTTGTTGGAATGTCTCAATTTAATTAAAATAATCCTGCTAAAAATTGAATGCCTCAATTTAATTTAATAAAAGTTATTCCCAATATAATCTAATGCAAATGACTATCTTGCAAATTCCTAATTTAATTTAATTGCTAATTTAATTGAATTAAAATGATCCTACTGAAAATTTCCTAATATAATCTAACGAAAATGACATTGTAGAAAATTTCATAATTTAATTTGAAATAATTCTGCCACAGATTAAATTTTCCAATTCAATTTAATGAAACAATTCTTCCTGCTAATTTCACAATTAAAGATATTTTCTCTAATCATTAAATTTTTGTTTAGTTTAAAGAAGGTGATCCTAATCAACATTCTCCAAGTTAATCTAATGAAATAGATCTTTAGTGAAATTTTCTAATTTAATTCAAAATAATCCTGCTAAAAATTATTTCTTAATTTAGATTAATAAAAATAGTATAAATTCGCCAACTCAATCTAATAAAAATGCTAAAATGAAATTAAACGTCCCAAAAATTGCTCAGTTGAACCCGCTAAAAATAGTTTTTAATTTAACAAAAGCAGTCCTAATGAAAATTGTCCAATTTATATTAAAATGATCCTGCTAAAAATTTAATTTCCTAATTTAATTTAATGAATGTGGTTTTGTTAAGAATTTCCCAACTTAGTTTTAAATAAACCCGCTAAAAATAAAATTTCTCAGTGCAGTTTAATGAAAGTGCTGTTCCTGCAAAAATGTTTGTACTAAAAATTAAATTTTTCAATTTAATTTAAAGAAAGCATATTATCAAAATTTCTCATTGTAATTTAGTGAAATAGATCTAACCGACAATTTCCCAATTTAATGTAAAATAATCCTGCTAAAAATTAAATTTCCCAATTTAATTTAATGAAACTCTTCTTCCTGCAAATTTTCCAATTTAATTTAAGTTATTTGTTCTAAAAATTGAATTTTCCTGAAATTTGAAGCATGCGATCCTAATCGAAATTGAAATTAAATAGATCTTACTAAAAATTTTATAATTTAATTTAAAATAATTCTGCTAAAAATTGTTTCCTAATTTAATTTAATAAAAACAGTGTAATCTCTTCAATTTAATCTAATGAAAATGCTGAAACGAAATTGAATTTATTCAAAATTTCTCAATAATTTAATTAAAAATAATCCTGCTAAAAATTTAATGCTCAATTTAATTTAATAAAAGTAGTGTAACTTCCCCAATATAATCTAATGCAAATGACAATCTTGCAAATTCCTAATCTAATTTAATTGAACTAAATTGATCCTACTGAAAATTTCCCATTTCAATCTAATGAAATTGATGTTTCTGCTTTTTCCAATTTAATTTAATTAAAATGACCCTACTGAAAATTTCCTAATATAATCCAACAAAATAGATATTGTACAATATATCATTATTTAATTTAAAATAATTCTGCCAAAAAATTATTTCTTAATTTAATTTAATAAAAATAGTGTAAATTTAATCTAATAAAAATGCTGAAATGAAATTAACCGTCTCAAAAATTGCTCAATTGAACCTGCCACAAATTGTTTTTCTAAATTAATTTAACAAATGCAATCCCACTGAAAGTTCTCCAATTTATATTAAAATGATCCTGCTAAAAATTTAATTTCCTAATTTAATTCAATAAATGTGTGATATTACTGGAAATTTTCCGGTATAATCTAGTGAAAGTAATTTTGTTAAGAATTTCCCGGTTAGTTTGAAATAATCTCGCTAAAAATAAGATTTTTCAGTTCACTTTAATGAAACTGTCATTCCTGCAAAATTCTCAATTTAATTAAAACATTTCTAGTTAAAATAAAATTTAATCTAGTTAAATTAAACCTACTTACTGACAATGTCCCAATTTAATTTTAAACGTTCCTGCTAAAAATTGAATTTCCCTGTTTAATTTAATGAAAATAATTATCCTGAAAAATCATCAGTGTAATTTAAAGAAATATATTTTACTGATGTTTCCCAACTTAATTTGAAATAATCCTTCCAAAAATGAAATACCCTAATATAATGCAATTGATCCCTGCAAATTTGACAAATTAATTTAAAATGTTCCTGCTGAAAATTATGTCACAATTTAATTTCAATAAACTGATTCTAGTCAAAATTTCCCTATTTAATTTAATAAAATTAAATTCTCTAATTTAATTTAAAGATAGTTTTCCAATGTGATCATTTCGGCTAGAGCAGATATTGAATGAAGGTGTCAAAATCGAGTGAAATCAGCTATAAATGATTTTTTTAGGGCTTACGAGCCGAATGTTAGTACGAAAATATAATATTGGTAATTATTAATAAATAACCTTCAATAAATTAGAACTGCAATTTTCTATTACTCCCCATAGCCTCATCATTTATATGGAATAACATTTAATTTACCCGAGTCTAGATAATATGCAAATCATACCTACTCAGTCGTGTAATTTATTCATGAAACTGTAACGTACCAACGATTATACAATTTAACGAATACCATTAACAATCATAATCACAATTAGTAATACATATATTTAAGCCTGTAAGTAGATGTCAGAACCATCAGGTTAATTTTTATAGAGGTTTTAATTTTAAAATACTTATGCTAATTTAATTGAAGCAGATGAATACATTTTAATTTAATCACTACGGCTAGTCCTGTAATCCTTCACTAGAGTAAATGGACAGCTTGCGGAGTTGCGGACGTTTTATGTAAACAATTTGAACGTTTTGTTAATATAGACTTAAGCAGGAATGCGATCCAACGTTGTCAGGGTGATTTTTTTCGTAAAAACCTTCGTGAAAGTGTTTAATTATATGTACGGTATGCATAATTTCGACAAAAATGTCGTGATCAAGTTTGTGGAAATCCGGAAAAATTGCCTCAACTGTTAAATTGTTTATTGTTCAAGGTGTTTCAACATAAGATAATATTAAACGTTTTAATTGGAAGCGATTCCCATCGAGTCTCACGCAGCAGCTTGAAATTACGTATTACCGTTGAATATTTACAAAATAATGGCTTTCCGAAATTTTCTGACACCCGTCAAAGAAAGAAAGAAAGTATCCGACATCCTCGGAGGAGAAACACCCAATTAATTAAATTGCTTTGATTTATTCCTAATAAAAACCCCGAACATGTAAAATCTGTTTCACACCTCAATATAATTTATATAAACGCTCGCTCATAATTTTATTAGTTTGTTTACAGAAAATCTGGTTGTGCAGGAATCGTGAGATTAAATTTGATATATTGCTTGTTAGACCTTCAACACCTCAATAAATTACTAATTAAAATAACCATATTAAGAGGTGTATCTACTGCACTCATAAATCAATATTTGGTAATGCTTTAACCTTCCGGATATAACAAATCTTGTACCACAGATTCGAAAATGGTATGTGGAAGTTCCTATTTTAATCTTTTATAGAATTACATCAAAATAAAAGATACAAAGGCAATTTCGTTGGAAAAGTTAATATTCTCTGTCTCATTTTTTCTGCTCTGCTTTATCTTCTTTAGATTATTGGACCAATTGATAAATATGAGTTTAGATAACCTCGCAAGGTAGTGTGAAGAGCTGAAAAATAGAGGAAGTCTGATCCATGAACTCACAGATTTGGCGTCTATAATGGCGAGGCTACTACTATCTAATTGGTTTCCAGTTCTTGATTAGAAGCGAATTTTTCTGTTCGCATGAGCTTGTAGTAGTCGAAGACACTTCGTATGAGTTGAGTTTCATCAATGATTTTTCATACTTAGCTAAGCATCGACCTTTTGTGGCTTCATCCAATATGGATTGCTGCCAGACCAATGATTGCAGTCTTTTCTGTTAATAAACCTCTTTGACCAGAAAGTAGCTTCGTCGAAGAATACGAAAACAGTTGTCTACCGTCTTGTTTTCATTATCTAGTTTTTTTTTGTAGAAATCATCTTCATATACAAGCATTTTGGCAGTTGCTGTTTCTTGATGATCTCAACGTTGTCAACATCCCTTGTTGATTCTGGACCTTCAAATTTTGGCTTATCACCAGTTTCTTCGTATGGCTTCATTGATTTGGAAATTGATGATCGAAAGCATGCCCTCCTTCTACATGCTGTAAAGGCGTATTATGATTGCATCATTATGTTTATGACCTTGTGGCTATTTTCGCGCGAAATTCTAATAAACGTCAAAATGATTACGAAAAAATTGTAATTTTACATGAGAAATTAAACCTCCAATCCCAAAGCCAAGGCTTTCCAAGTATTTTCCGTTTCGTGTCCGTCCGTAAATAGAGCTCGTGAATAAATCAAGATTTGTATGTAACCTTTTAGTGGAGACACGTATATGGAAACCAAACGGCTTATAAATAGACGAGGCGGCATTTTGAACTGAAAATTTTATGTGACTTAATTTGTTAACTACTTTTTTATGCAAATTTCGATTTTAAAATAGATTATAATTTTACGTAAACATGGAAATATAGTTTAGAAGTCTCATAATAAATAACGAATCCTCATTATAATAGCTTTATTTATCTTAATTATAAGAGTTAATTGGTATTTGATTCAAATTTTTAATGTGTTTCTAATAATTAACCTTTGATGAACTATCGCGTGAATAAATCGTTTCAGTTTTTCAGAAATTTTACATAACTTAATATTTATTACGGTCTCCTGATGGTTGGAACAGTTACACGATGGTTTGGATATCACACCTGAGGTTATTTAAGAGCTATAAAAAATAATCTAAACCAAAATTACAATAAAACTAGATTTCGGCCTAATTTATGAGACTTTTCTAGATAAATCGACATTACCAAACTCGATTTTTAGGAATGTTTAAATATTTTCACATTAATTACTTCCTAAGCTCATAAAATGGGTATGGATGACAAGCTGGGTCGAAACAGTCCACCGACATTTATTAATCATATTTTTTATTTAAGGCAATTCTCTGGAGAACTTTCGATTTTTTTAATGTAAATTTATGTAAATCTTCGTCATAAAAATACTGCATAACTATTATTGGAATTGCTGTCAAAATTGTTGATAATATGATGGGAAAACTACAAATAACATCGAAACTGTGAAGCTTCAGGTCCAAATTAGACCGGATGCAAAAATTGATTTCAACATTATCCATAGATGATTGTCAGTAACATCATTTCTATATAAATAAATATAGTGAAAAAACATAATTACTTAGACTAAAGACAGATGTTAAAAGACTGAATTAAAGAGATGAAAAATTGGTCCAAGACAAATTTTCTGTGGTCTGCGCAAATATTTAGATTCACGAAACAAAAATTAATTCTATATTTCGTAAAAACACGCAACTATGGTATCGCGGACAGGGACAATAAAATATATTATTGACGATCATATAAAACGCAACATATTTAGAAACAGCTAGAAATTCACCTTACCAACCTCCATATAAACAAGGTTTGCTAAATAAACATCTTATTGAAAACAATAAAACTGGAACGGTATTTTAAACGGGACGCAAGTTCAGATCAGTATTAACAAAGGCAGAGCCAGCAAATGAGCGTCGAAGTTCCAAATATTTCATTTACAGTTTCTTTTGTGAGTGTTTATTAGTGTGGGTGTACGACAAGATAATCCGATAAAACCCAGTGAATATACAGGGTGTTCCAGTTTTTTGTAGCAGGACTTTAATAGTCGATAGACAATTGAAAATTATTAAAAAAAGTTCCTATAAACATAGGTTGAAAAATGCTTAGTTTTCGAGATACAGGGTGTTAAAGTTTGAAAATAAATACGGATTTATATTAATATTTCCAGAATGCTAAGAAGTATCGAATCCAAACTTGCCAATTCTTTACATATAATTTAGAGGCCTATTTTAGAATAACAAACTACTACTTTACTTAACCATGGGCGTAGATATATGGAATTGCTAAGGCTCTTTTTAAAAAAAAAGTAGTACGCCACTGATATTTTCCCATGTTTTCCATTTAATTCAATAAAGCAAGAAAAAACAAACATTTAATGTCTCTTGGCACTTTTTGATATGACAAGCCGTTTTCCAGAAAATTTACATTTAATCATTTGATGCACGCATCTGGACGAATTTTAGACAAACTTGAAGTCGCTCAGAATTTCACCAAATTTGATGGTACGAAACGTCTTTTAAAAAGAAAGAATGAAACATCGTTAATGATGCTTGTAATGAAGTAAGACACTTTTACATGTTGCTACCTTTTGCGTTTGTGTTTCTAATAATTTATTTTAGTTCGACCGTTGCGTTTTAATACATTTGTGTTATAAAAATTTTGATTTACATGATAATTAACTTTTACAATAAATATTTTAAATGTTTCATTCTTTATTTTTAAGAGACTTTTCGCATCATCAAATTTGGTGAAATTCTGAGCGACTTCAAGTTTGTCTAAAATTCGTCCAGATGCGTGCATCAAATGATTAAATGTAAATTTTCTGGAAAACGGCTTGTCATATCAAAAAGTGCCAAGAGACATTAAATGTTTGTTTTTTCTTGCTTTATTGAATTAAATGGAAAACATGGGAAAATATCAGTGGCGTACTACTTTTTTGTAAAAAAGAGCCTTAGTAAATCCATATATCTACGCCCATGGTTAAGTAAAGTAGTAGTTTGTTATTCTAAAATAGGCCTCTAAATTATATGTAAAGAATTGGCAAGTTTGGATTCGATACTTCTTAGCATTCTGGAAATATTAATATAAATCCGTATTTATTTTCAAACTTTAACACCTTGTATCTCGAAAACTAAGCATTTTTCAACCTATGTTTATAGGAACTTTTTTTAATAATTTTCAATTGTCTATCGACTGTTAAAGTCCTGCTACAAAAAACTGGAACACCCTGTATACATTTGATGAAGGAATTCTAAGAGAATGACAGTGCGAATCGTTCTTTGGAAGGGAGAATTGGTAAAGTTTGTATAACGGTGGTTAATGTTGGACATGTTCCTAGTTATTTACACAATAATTTGTTTTGCTTCATATAGCAGTATGTAAATTTAAATTCTAATCGCATCACTTTTGCCAATAGGAAATAGATTTATAGCCAATACCTGAAATGGCAATGCTTACCTATGTACTAGATTGTTCCCAGGACTATTACTGCGACAATTAATATGAGTTTTACTGAAAATATTGAAGAACAGGATTCTTGTTCCTCATTCAATGTTTATGAAATACGTTGAACAATTGATTTCATAAACTAACCTTTTGGTGTTTTTTTGTTGGCTTCGAAAATTAGAGACGATTTTTGCTATTTCTTCTGTGAAAGTCCTACTGCATATATTGAAGCTAATTTGACACATTTTTCAGGAAGATGTTGATCTACCCTTCGAAAAAACTTATTAGGTAGAAAAGGCATACGCAGAGTCTTAATGAAACCTAAATCGATCTATGGGATATCATATAGTATTGCAAAAGGAACAGTAGAGGAACTACTATAACAGATACTTGCTTTGATTGGGGAAATGAGGAATGAATTGGTGACGTACGTTTTTGGTCAACCATTCGAATCAAGCCCAAAATGCTAAAGCAGCTGAGATCCACAGTGTACGTTTTGACATGGTACTGTACACTTGTCCAACATAAGGATACGGGACCACCTGGAGTGTCGGATGTGTGGTGAAGCACAACACAATTTTTCTCCAAATACATATTTTGTGATTACTTAGGCTCAATGGTTATACAGCTTGCCTATCTGGAGGACCTTTTGCGACACCGAAATATATAGCAAAGTCTTACATAGAGCGAGCACTCCTCTATTGGGAAGAATGGATCTGATGGAAAAATTAGACTATGGAGTACAATACGCTTAAGTTTCCCATATGGACATAACCAAACAAAGTTAATGGTCTTGTGTGCGTCCTCCATTGTTGCCTTTCTCATCGGTTTAATTAAATCACTCTTGATCCTACCATCTTAGCGAAACCGCGCGTCCAATCGAACGTACCGACTTTTTATATAACTGATTTGTGTTAACTCTTATGTGCTTTTTGCTCCAAAAAAATTAGAAAGGATTCTCCAATTTTATCATTGAAAATTTTTAGTCCAAGAAATAATTATCAAAATTTATTATTAAATTACTTCTTTTCGTCGTCAACTTTCATTTCTTTTCAAGAAAGTTAATTCTAACTCCTATTATGAAGACGCTATGATCCATTGAAATTATTGAATTTTTTGGGATTTTATTAATAATTAACCCTAAAAAATGCCTTTTTCATACACTTTTCCCCCTGAAAGATGTATTCTGAGGTTCTTTAAATGAAATATAGGGTGTTTTCAAAAAGAATGCCAATCACTTAACTACAGGATGAAATTTGAGACAATTTGGAAAGTTGCATCCTTTTGCAGTGTACTCTAAAATTGGAAATAAAAAAACGTTTTAATTGTGCAAATGGCTAATATTTTTTTCAATTACGGCACATTATAACTTATGTTTTTTCTCATCATCTTAAAAGCTAAATGCTGATTCCTCCCGTTCCCCTGCCCTTAACTCAGTTATGCCCCGAAAACGGGTTATTGCTGAACTGCCATCTTTGTGGTGCAGCAGGAGGGTTCTTTCCTTTTAGAGACGGAAAATCTAAATTTTTTTAAAAATTTTACTCACATGATTAATTCGACTATTAGCATCTTGAAAATAGTGTAAAAAATGTTTCTAAAATGTTTCCTTTTCCAAAATATTGTTCACATGGATAATAAAATTGGTCGATTTTCTTTTTTTTCTTATTTGGTTAAATTTTCTTTTTTTTCTTATTTGAACGATGCCCAAAAATAACTTTTAGACAAATTGATCGATATTAGCAGCTAGAAAATTTTTCGAATTTTTTTTTAAATTTTGTTTAGACGGCTAATGGTTATTAGGACCCTGAAAAATTTTCCAAAACTTTGCTCACATGAATTAGTCGCTTTGAAAATATTTTCAAAAATTTTTCGAAAATATTTTTTTTAAAATGTTGCTCACATGACTGATAGGATAACCATTAGTAATTTGAAAATTCAAACATTTCTACATTTCTTTTATTTTGCTCACGTGATTAATTGTTGATTGACTCTCAGCAACTTGAAAATGTATCAAAAATTTTTCGAAAATATTTTTTTTTCAAAATTTTGCTCACATAATATGGTTGACTATTAGCAACTGCCATCTTTGCTTTATAGAAGGAGTGTTTATTTCCTTTTAAAAAAATATTTCTAAATCTCCAGATCCTGACGTCTTTTTTCTATTTCAGGAACTCTTAAGGATAATTTTTGAAAATATTTTCTTTCAAAATTTTGCCCACATATGGTTGCCTATTAGCAACTGCCATCTTTGTGGTATAGAAGGAGTGTTTTTTCCCTTTAAAATTATTTCTAAAGCTCAAGAGCAGAGTCTCCTGGCGTCCTTTGTCTATTTTAGGAACTCTTAAGGATAATTTTTGAAATTTTTTATTTCACAATTTTGCTCATATGATTTATTATTATTCGACTATTAGCATCTTGAAAATACAAGTTGCAAAAATTTTTCGAAAATATTTTATAAATTTTGTTCATATGATTTTTAAAATTGGTCAACTAATAGCAACTTGAAAATTTTTCGATTTTTTTTTTTAATTTTGTTTAGATGGTTAATGTTGACTATTAGGAACTTTTCTCAAAATATTTCTTTTCCAAAATTTTGCTCACATGATTAATTGGTCTATTTAGCATCTTGAAAGTATTCTCAAATATTTTTCAAAAATTATTTTTTTCAAAATTTTGCTCACACGACTAATTGGTTGACTATTAGCAACTGATTTGTGATAACTCTTATGTGATTTATGCTCTAGAAAATTAGACTGGATTCTTCGATTTTATTCACCATTGAAATTTTTTTGTCTATAGAATATTATGAAAATTTATTGTTGAATTACTTCTACTTGCGATAAACTTTCATTAAGAAAGTTAAATTCTAACTCCTATCATGAAGGAAGCTATCAAATTTTGAAGTTGAAATTTTTGAAATTTTTGGTATTTTATTAATAATTTGGAGAGGAGGCCATTGATTGTAAATTTATTTTCACCATCTCGTAGCCCTAATGAATGCCATTTTTATACACTTTTTTCAGAGTTTTTTTTCTGAGGTTTTTTAATTAAATTATATACAGGGTGCTTTTAAAAAGAATATCAATCACTTAACTACAGGCTGAAATTTAAGCCAATTCACCTTTATAGAATGTTGCACCCTTATGGACTGTCCTCTAAGATTGAAAATAAACAAATGTTTTTATTGCGCAAATGGATAATTTTTTTTTTAATTACGGTACATTAAACATTATTGTCATCCTAAAAGCTAAATGCCGATACTTTTCGTTTGCCCCCTGCCCTAGGGGAAATTAAGTTTAAAATTAAACCTGAACTCAGATAAGCCCTGAAAACTGGTTATTGCTGAACTGCCAACCTTGTGGTGTAGCAGGAATATTTTTTGAGCTCCAGAGAAGAGTCTCCTGACGTCCTTATTCTATTTCAGGAACTCTTAATGATTTTCACTGAAATGGAAAAACTGAAACGTAACTCCTAGGTCACTAACCAATAGCGACGGAAAATATAAATCTTTTCAAAACTTTTTGAAAATATTTTGTTTCAAAATTTTGCACACATGATTAATTCGAGTAGGTATTAGCATCTTGAAAATAGTCAAAAATGTTTCGAAAATATTTTCTTTTCCAAAATTTTGTGTATACGAATAATACAATTGATCGATTTTCTTTCTTTTTTTATATGGATTAATTTTTTTTCTTTTCTCATTTGAACATGCCACAAATAACTTTTAGGCAAAATTGGTCGACTATTAGCAACTAGAAAATTTTTCGAATTTTTATTTTAATTTTGTTTCGATGACTAATGGTTATTAGGACCTTAAGAATTTTTTAAAAATATTTCTTTTCCAAAATTTTGCTCGCACGAATTAGTCGACTTGAAAATATTAGCAAAAATTTTTCAAAACTATTTTTTTTCAAAATGTTGATCACATGACTAATAGGATGACTATTTAGCAATTTGAAAATATATTCAAACATTTTTACATTTTTTTAAAAATTTTGTTCACGTGATTAATTGGTTGACTCTCAGCAACTTGAAAATGTATCAAAAATTATTCGACAATATTTTTCCTCAAAATTTTGCTCACATTTGGTTGACTACTAGCAACTGCCATCTTTATTTTATAGAAGGGGTGTTTTTTTCCTTTTAAAAAATATTTAAAAAAATATTTCTAAAGCTCCAGAGAAGAGTATCCTGACATCCTTTTTTCTATTTCAGGAACTCTTAAGAATAATTTTTGAAAATATTTTTTTTCAAAATTTTGCTTACATGTGGTTGGCTATTGACTATGAAAATGTAAGTGAGGTAATAGTACGGCAATTATTACGCATCAATTTTTACACGTGCTGTGTGCTAACTCCTAGTTCGGCCCTGCATTGTGGCATAGCGAGAGCTTTATTTTATTGTATATTCACTAAAAATATTATTACCTAACGTCACACACATCCTTCGCTAATGATGTGGAGATCTTATCGCCGCATATGTACGCGATTATCTACGCTATTTACATTTCACGTCAATGGGACCACTTTTTATTGTGCTACAATCACTGAATGCACAATTTAATAAACTCACATCATACATTTATTTCCATGTCCATCTGTGGAAGCCCTATCTACCGTAATGATACACTTAACAATAATACGGATTTTTTGAAAGGTCCGATACGTTTTTTCCCACACTCTCATTTACAATATTTCAACACTAATCTGATCGTCTTCGAGCCCGGGCAATAAATCATTTTTTTCCAGGATGAAAGTGCTAATCTGCGTAACACCATAACGAACTAGTGGTCTTGAGTTGTTATTTACAGTCAATTTTTATCGTTACCTACTTATTAATTATTTCGCTTTTATTACGCTCATTTGGTGAACTGGATCTTAATGTTCCTCGCCTGTCCATCGGTTTCGGGTCATTCGAGTTCGTTCGATTATATCGCTACAGTATGTCACTTCATCTATATTATTTTGTGAAAGCTATAATTTGAATTAGTTAATCAATTAGTCGATTCACACCCCTTCACTTGTATCATTGGAGAGAAGTTAGAAATGGGAAAACGCAGGAGGAAAACTTGCATTGAAAAGCTCAAAGCTGACAAAAGAAATTTCAAATGGCATATGGAATAGATTGACCACAAGTGATGAGAGAGGTACTAGGTTAAATGAAGTGAACGATTTGATGAGATTTCGGTTCTGCGGAAATTCTAATGATGAATTCTAGAAATTGACGTTTTAGTCTTGAATACTACGGTAATTTTCTTTGTAGTATTTATGCTTAATTTGGTATTCAAAACAGAAATCCTAATTATCATAAAACGGTTATTGTTGCTTCTTTGTGATAAATGCGACAGAATGTGTTAACAATCTATTAAGAAAATAGCTTAAATTGCTAAATAAATCAAAGATTTGTGTATTATAAATATCAGCAGAATATGTTTATTACATTATTAAAATTATTCGCAAAAGTATCAAATTACGTTTAATAATTTATACACATTTGTCAATATTTGCAAATTAGGTCTTTATTAGGTGACAAAAGTTCTGAATAATCGAATTCTCAGAAATTCCAACTATTCAAATTTATTAGAAATTATTAATTCAAATAGCGTTTCACATACACCGTGAACCAAAAAAACTCGATGTGAATTTCTGACGACGAAAGGCTATAGCATAGCACCAAATACGTTGTTACGACGCTAATTATTGTCAAGCTTATGAAGAACTGACGAAGAAGAGAGCCTTACTTTCTGGGATTAAGGCATTTTACAAGTACATAGTACATAGGAGAGAAGATTTGAAGAGAAAAAGACAAAGCGGCAAAACAACAGAAGAAATAGAACCAGAAGACCCTACTCCAGAAGACAGGATAGAACCTGGATAGAAATCAATCTGACGCTCAAGCAATGATTACTCAAGAACCTTCAGTCTCTAATACCTCTAGATCTATATACTTTTCGAAATTGTAGCAATAACGTTCGTTTCATCTATGGGCATGGTTTCAAACACCACGAAGTGGAAGAAGTTGGAAGCAATTGAGCTAAAATGTGCGTATTCCTTGCCTCAAGATTCAAGAAGAAAAAATAAGCAAATTGAACCTAAAAAATGAAGCAATTAAATAAGTTGGAGTTCCTCCTATTCCTGACCCTGAACAAGTGACACAGATGGAGCCGGCGACTTGTCTAACATATTGGCAGGTGAAAGTGATACGTCATTATAAACTAGGGACTGTAGAGGGAATCCATACAAAGGACTTGGAGCGACTTGAAAAAGTCCAAAACCATGAAACATCAATCCGATCTGCTGCTACTTCTCAATCTACAAGAAGCGACCAAGGATTCATAACATGTGCAGAATCAAGTACCAATATAAGAAACTAAGTGCTTTTCAAAGACGCAGTTCCATTGGAAATGCTACTCCAGGCCAGATAATACTTTACGCATCTTAAAGTTTTTGTCTCTGTATCCAGCATCTTTAAGGTTTACGTCTTGGTTATTGTCAACCATGGTAGATGGAAATTTTGTGGCATACTTTTCTGTAAACTAATAAAGAGCCAAACATTATCAGGATCAGTTTTGCTGAATCATCAACTTCTCAAGAATCTTCGAAATTCCCTAACACTTTTGCTCATGATTCAATACGATTAAATTTGCTATATTGGTTGAATGGGACCATCAATTGATACTAGCCTAAGATACAATTACTACGTTACTTGCTAAAAAAGGAGAAAGCAGTTAAAGAAAAAGACTGGATGACAGTAAAATATTCATAACAAAACAATATTCGTTGACCCACTGGGTACATTTATAGATTTAGCAGTTGCCTAATTCCTGGCGAGAGGATCATGTTACACCTTCTAATTTATATTAAATAGCTGTCAAGTATCACGCATTAGCTCTTCATTATATTAACGAACTTATTTTGAACAATACAGCCTTCGAAAAAACACAAAGACCCCAACGATTTATTAACAATCATCTCATTGTTGCCATACAAGGCAAACACATGTCAAGCGATTTTGTATGCGCATGGCTTATTTACAAAGCATTATTACACAGATCGATATAGCTGAGGATCCACTTTCTCTATTTTCAACGTGTCATAAAATGACGGTGGTCATTAATTTACTATTGTATTGAAGTAGATTCGGACAACTACACGATAATTAAGTTATGTAGGATCACGACGCATTATTATTATTACTATTATTGTTGTCGCTGTTTTCATTGTTTAGTAACTTTCATATGATTTAAGGTGACAAATTGTTAAACCTCTCATTGTTATTATTGTTATCAGTCACGGTTAGTTCAAAAGAAAAGGAAAATACTTATGTGTTCCTTTCTTCAAACCTTTAGATACTGTACCAAATGTCCAACTCGTTACAAGTACGTGGGATTGGAGATAACACCCAGTAGGAGAGGTCTTTCATTTTTAAACTGTAATTACCATTAAAGAAATAGCAGTTCTTTTGCTTTCCCAGAAAAGACACTTTTAGCCATAACTCGAATATTTTTGTAAAAGTTAACAAGAGGGTCATTCGTTAAATAATAAACAAGTAAACTTTTTAAAAACTTATAAATCAAGAAACAAATCCAAAACCCTCTGTACAGATTGATTTATAACGTGCACTTTTAAAATTTCTAATACAATCTTTTAAAAACCCTTACTTGGGTCAGTAAATCGAAACCACATGTTTTGGGGTACATTGCGAGCGTCCGAAAGACCATTAGTCCGGGACCTTCTACTAAATATTAAAGAAAGTTATCTTGGGTTATGCATACATAGTAACGGCCGGACAGGTAGTTATCACGCAAGCAGATTACTTAGTAGGGTAGGGCAGTTGCTCAATTAAGCGATCATATCTGAGGGTATATCTCTATCTACGGAGTAAATTGAATAACATAACTGGGGTAATTAATTCTTGAAACATTCCATTATCGACAATGTAAATAATATTAAGTTAGGTAGAGTCTATATACACCTGAGCTAGGTTTTGTCCCAATAGTAAATGAATCTTAAGAATGGGTTTCCCTCAACTCGAGTTTGCGAATGCAGGTGCTATATAGAAATAGTTTATAGGAATTGTATTAATTAATACGAGGCGTATGGAAACTTATCTAACGGAGCCAAAGCACTTGCCCTAAGATAGTAATTTTCCACTACGTCGACTTGGCAGAGTAAACAGGTTCAACCCCTAAAGTAGGATACTCAGAGGCGGGGCGGGTTTCAATTGGTCAATTCTTTTAACTTAGCTAACCCCCGCAAGTCAACAGCCCCTCAGGCGATGGTTCGAACCTGATGTGCTAAAGCCTGAAACTTTTAGAAATCACTTTTCGTTTAATTTTTCGACTGTAAGAATGTCTTCCCCTTTGAGACACAGTTTTCTGTCACTATCCTCCCACCTCTATATTGAAGTTAGTTGTTTCATACTCTGCTTCATCTGAAGATGTCATGATCATAGAAGAGTCTGCTGATGATCCGGATACATTTTTTAAAGACAAGAAGCAGAATTGATTATTGCATTTTTGAAGAGATGCCAAGTTTTTCTTGACAGAGTAAAATTTGTTTTTGGACACATTTAACAAAGTTTTCTCTGAACTGATGAATAATTTCGAAGTCCGGGCTAAATGCGTTTAATGAGTTTCTTATATTTTAATTCTAGAACCGAAATTGTTTCTTCCACAACATATTCTTCAAACTAGCGATTCAACAAACAGGTTTCATTAAATAAAAGTTAATTACTACGACTAATTAAATCATTTAGAAGATTTATTTGAGACGAGAGCATTCTTAATCTTATCTCGCTTTAAACCTCTTTGTATTTACAAAAGAACTCCATTATCCCATAATCCCTGCTTTCAAAAATGTATAAATAATACTAAAATTATGCGGAAATATTTAAATTAATATTAATATAATTAACGACTTCATTATAAATGTTTATAGGATTAATTAGTTTATAAATTAACAAATGGTAAGAAGATGATTTGTAATATTCCAAATGCTACTGTGGAAGGTCATCCTTTCATCTAATTATCATGATTCCATTTATAGCTCTGAGGCAAAAAAATAGTCTCATCATCAAATGCTCCAATATATAAACAAATACGTTGCAGGGGACTATCGATCGAATTGAACTGCGTAACACTGTTCAATGCCATGAGAAACCTGCAGATCAACACCACGTAACAAATTAGATTAGGTTGTTTTGGATCTTCTTTCTATAGGATACTCAATATTCTTCAGTTCAGGACTAAATAAATTCGCGTAAGCTTCGGCTATATTTTAATTTTTTCTTGAGCAAATAACTTACCATTGGAGGACATAAAATAGCCCTGTTTTATTGGCAATCGATAAAATGTACATTGAAATAAATTGTGATTCCGGATATATTTTTTTTACATTGAAACATAATTCAAAATCAGAATTTCTTTACCAGGTATTTCTCCTTAGCGGGTTGGAAAAATAACGCAAGAAACTTCCAAAGATGCCGAGCTCCACCCGGTTTGAGCGATATCGAGAATTGGACAGGGCTGGCTTCATTTGCTACTAAATATTGACGATTCATTTTTATTTCTTTTTAATAATAAATAAATAAATACAATGTGGCAGCCTACCCTGGTGTTCCCTAAATGACATTAAAGCGAACCGGGTAGATTTAGAAACTGATCATCATTTAACCCTGACCTTTCGCAGTATAATTGTAACTAACAATTTTTATTGTTTCAGTCGTTCTTCGGGAGGACGTACAACAACATCAGTTCGATATCGGAATGCAAGAACAACGGCGAGTGCGTCATCAACAAGAAGAACCGCACGGCCTGCAAAGCCTGCCGATTAAGAAAATGCCTTCTAGTCGGAATGTCGAAGAGCGGTTCCCGATACGGCCGCCGGTCCAACTGGTTCAAAATCCACTGCCTCCTCCAGGAACAGCAACAAGCTGGAGCTAACATGGCCGCAGCGGCAAACCTCCTTCGCCCGCACCCTTATCTAACCCCGTTGTTTCGCAACCCCCCTACGACGATTCCTCACCCAGCGAGAGATACATCCGGCAGGTCCTCGGAGTCGGACAGCGGGGCGTCCTCGGCTGATCCTGAGGACGACTTGCGATCCACAAGTGCCTTAAGTTACTTAAAACCGTCCGCTTCGCCCTCCAGTGATCGCGATTATTACTCCAATAGCTCACTTAAGAAACTGCCCTCGCCTGCCAGTGACTCTGAGTGTTTCGCGAGAAGGAAATTCGCCAGTGCCTTAAACCACGCGCCGTCAGTGTCGCCAGCCTCGTTACCGTCCGTTTCTCCTAGCGGCGTAGTTCCTAAATGGCTCCCACCCCTTCAGGGCATTGGGGACCCTTCCGCTTGGAGGGAGCTTTGGCTGAGAGCCCCGCCGCCGGTGGCGGCTCCTGCTCCCGACCAAGATCAACCAATAGATCTCTCAGTTAAGCCTACAAGTGGCTGTACGCCCACGCAGGTGAATTCCGACAGTGATCACGAACTGAGTATAGATGTCGGAGTCGATGAACCAGTGAAATCGGTGCCTTTAGATTTGACTTTAGATAGGCAAGTCGGCGATGTTACTAACTAGTTGTCTTCCTGAAAATTGTGATTTTACAATTTTGTAGATCTGTATTTTATTATTGAGCTATTTATAATTATATTTAGGTGTTTTATCGAGTACAAGGTGGCTACTGTAGTGTGGGTGAGCTGAAGCACGTTACGTTCCGTGTTACTTTATTTCAAAATTTATTTTATCGTTTGTATATATTTTTGTACGTTATGTAAAAATTTAAACTATATTGGAAACTGTTTCACTCTTTCGTTAAAAAACTATTTTCTGCATAAAAGTAAGTAGGTACTCTAATATACATTAACCTACGTAGACTATTAGATGTGTTTTCGTATCGCAATAAAACGAATTATTTTATATATTTACGTTTAAAAAAAGGTATCAGTGTTATTTTATAAAAGCAAAACGTTTTATTAAAATAGATTTATTAATTATAGTAAACAAATAAACAGAAATATAAAACAAGATTTCACTTTTTGGGAGGTTTTCGGTTTATCAATATTTTAAAGTATTCTTTAATCTACCTATATTCACTTTCAGAGGATAAATTTCGAAAATATACAATACTGTCAATATTGAGGCATTTTCATTACACCTCAAATTGTAATTTATTTTGATATCTCGCTATTTACTTCTTAATATTTCACATAAAAGTAATATTGCTTAAAAAATAAAATTGCAATAAAATATTCAAAATCCTCAAAAGTATAACAGTTGAAATTTTTGATTTTATATTTAGTTTAGCTTCTTTATTATAAGAATTATAATTAATAAACGTTTGCTGTTTTAAAATGAATTGGCGCCTTGCTTTGGACATAAATTTATAAATATGCCATTATTAACAAATAATATAGTAATCCAACGAGTCTTACGTATGTTATTATGTATATTATTAATAGCTTTTAATGAAGGAACATATATTGTAAAAATACATATAGTTATGTATTTTTTTCAATTATAATGAAACAGTTTTTTTATGTGCTAGTTCTTTAAGAACAGTTTTATTTTAAGTGTTTTAACTATGAACCATTTTTGATTTTTAAAGCAGGTATTTTAACTTCCAGGTTTAAGTTGATGAAAAAAAAAGAATACTACATATTTCAACAAATGAAAAATACAGACCAAAAATAATTTGGCTCTGCTTTAATAAATAGTGAAAAATAAAGGAAAGAAAAATTTTTACTAAAAGAAAATATTTTATTCAAACAAAATACCTATAATCTAATAGACTCACTTACTTTTAGATATTGCTTCTACATTTCTTTCATATTCTTCCTCACCTTCACAGGTTATTTTTGTGGCAATTTAAAGCACATTACGGTAGGCACTTTGTATAATTAGGCCTTGGAGTAGTAGTGTTTGATAAAATACAAAATACATGTAGAATTACGCAGGTAATTTGCGTATCCAAAAGATTATGATTAAAAACGGCCAAAAATAAATGATTAAAATGAGTAACTCTAAAATGTAAAATTTTTAGCAAACCTATTAAGAGTGTCTCTATATTTGGTTTTCAAAAAATTGAATAAATTTTTCGAATTTAATAATTTTTATTTTAAGAGAGAGAGTTTTCTGTTCATACTACACTACGAATGCTTAGAAAACATTCTTTTATCTCTTAAGATTTAATCAATAGTAACTACATTGTCGCCGGAGATTTTTTAAAAATATATTTAGGATCACGTTTACCTCAATTTGCAAAAATTGTTAATAAGGAAGCTAATAATTCATTGGCAAATATGATACAATGGGGAGTGTATTTATTTTGCAAAGATGAAAAATATAAAAAAAAATATTTTTTATTATTTACATATTTTTACTAAGCGAATAATTTTAGACATTCCAGCACCGAATTAATTAGGCAACCGTAAACAGGTCGAACAGTTAAACAAATTAATTTTTGAATCGTTTTTCAAATATCTTGAAAAATAAGCAAAATATGGTAATACAAAATTATCTACAAAAACAATCTCAGAAAAAAATTATCTACAAAAAACATCTGAATACATTTTTCTGCCCAGTCAACTGTTTAGCCTGTACGCCCCGACAAACTCAAAGGCCCGGGGTCCCGAAAATGTTAAATTTAGAAATTTTTTTTGTAGTTTGTTTTTATATAATAATAATAATGGCTTTAAAAATTTATAAAAAAATCACAAAAAATCTAAAGATCTCAATGAATACGTTTCATACTGCAACCTCAATTTTAAACATTTCTTTATTTACCTGATAGCTATATAAACAAACAAAATTCAACAAATCACTTAAATTAAAAATTTAAATTTTTTCAATATCTAATAATGCCTATTTCGGCCCTGTGTACAATATTTGATAAATTTGTGGGCCAATAAACAAATCAGTGCATCCTCTTCTGCAAATTTCATCCCCAACACCATGCATTAGGAAGATGAGAACATGTTCTGAAACCTTGAAACTGGAAAAAAATTAAGAATGTTCCAAAAAGTACATTTTTTTTACATACATTTACAGGATAGACAAAGAGGGAATTAAAAATATAATTTGCATTGAAAGTATTATTTTATGTCTCCAGACAATATGTGGTATTTTGTGGATCCTTAATTTGATTTATTATTATTATAAATGACCGAAAACAACACCAGCAGTGAAACAGCGAAAAAATATCAAAACCATTTTGAGGATCTGGGCATCGAACTTCACGACTGATCATTTTTGAACTTAATTTTATGCTCTATAAAAAATACCTTTTTGTTCAATTTCCGACACATTTCAGCAAGAAGCTCGAAGCTCTGTTTATTAACATTTTTTATAACGTTCCATATTACATGTGTAACTTTTTGGTGCGAAATTGTACCTATTTCAGACTTGTCTTACTTATGGTAGTTGCATCTTGTACTGATTACTTCGAAGGTCAATCCCCTAAATCGGTTTAAAATGACTGGTTTATAATGTAGATAATAATTTTTACTATGATTTGCGTCTTTTCATTACTACGATATTCGCTCCAGTAATGGTTACGGGATTAGTTTGGCTGTATACCATCCAGATAATGTCACTTATACTTTTGCAATCGCTTTTTGTGACACTTAAAAAAGTACAAAAAAATACTAATGTTATTTTAATTATTTACCCTCTTCTAGACGTCTAGAACCACCCTCTTTTATATTAGGAGTTGAGCGGCAATAAAAAAGAAATTTTCCCATTTTATTATGAATTTGCCAAAAAAAAACAAAAAAATATTTAATTTTTTTCGAAAACCTCGCGAAATTATATTGTTGTCTTCAACGCATTGCCACCTCAATTTCCAAGCTCGCATATCTTAAAAAGCAATTCGTTTCAGCGTTTCCTCGGCAGCTCTTTCGGGACGGGACACTTTTTTATGTATTTTTTTAAGCTTTGATTAACTAATATATTACATTTTTTGATCACCGAGTTGCAGCTTTCTTTTATTTCGAATTTGTCGAAATTAAATATGGGAAGGATATATCACTGCTAAAAATATAATTTTGGTCATATCAAGCAATATTATAGAACCTCCTCCGGTTTAACAGGGAATGACGTTAGCTTTTGATTTTTAAATGGATTCGTTTATGTTTACGTATTTTTATTCAGTACAAAATTATGGGAATACAGGGTTGATCAATTTGTTCAGTGTTCATATTATAAATCATTGCAGAACAGTTATTTGAAAAGTAAAAAAAATTCTCTTAAAAAGTTGTAGTGTCTTCCTCAAAGTTTTTTGCCCACACTAAAAAAAAAAAATTAAATTTCATTACTTAATTAGAAACGAACATAACCTAATTTTTTTTTCAAATGAAACACCATGTGTATTATTTATTATACTAGAGTTTCTTTTCCCTGATTTCAGCAATGTATAACATATTTTCGTTTGATTTTTAGTCAAAATAAACATAAATATTATAAATATGCAAGAGTAACAAATAAAATCGAAAATGTTGGCTGTGACATCATTATAAAATTGTTTAATTATTTGATAAATGACAAAATAAAATAATTTTCGCTTATTAACTTAATTAACTTTAATCAAATAGAGCTCATTCTAATTCGTAATTCAAAGTAAAAATCAATGAGATTTATGGAGCAAGAACGATTTAATATGGTCTAACAATCAAAGACAAATATGGAGTGTTGCAGGTCTATTGCTTAAATCAGGAATTATCGAATGAAAGCTTCGAGCATTTTTGATCTGACGTTCAATTGTTTCCAAAACTACAAGACTTGATTCTAGAGTGCTTTGGAACTCGAAAATTCGTTATATGGGTTTTATGTTTTAAGAGAAAAAAATAATTTTTTTTTTATTAGATTAATACCTACCTTTCTAAGAGCCATTTAAAATTGGATAATAACTTATTCTTAAAATGGAAAGGTGACTGGTGACCATTAAATTCTAAATATTTGTTCTGAATTTCAGTCATTTCATTTACGAGCAGTAACAAAAATTATTATTTTTAACATTACTATTTGATGCATTATAAAACAAAATAATGAGATGACTTTTGTAATTGTTAGTGCAAGATTGGGTATATCTATATAATAATGTACGTTTCAATAAAAATTTTAAAAGTCGATATTTATTATTAAATTAAATGAAAACCAAATCACAATGAGCTGACGTAGACATTAATAACTTTTTTTTGAATAAATGCATTTTTTTCCAACTTTGAGCACCTCGTAAAGCGGTTTAATTAAATTAAAAGAAAAATTTTGCCTCGAAACTCCTGTGGAATGAATTCTTCAAATTACAAAGCATTTTAGATGCAAATATTGAAATGCTTAAAAAATCGACTCTAAATTGAATAAAATATGTGAATATACAGTATGTTGTATTTAAGAATCAAGGTGAGGTTATTTCTGAGTAAACTGAGGGCTAAGGCATTAATTGATATATCTAAAAATATTTTCAGCAGTTTGTACTCAAGTTTCATTTCCAAAAGTGAAAGAATACAGAAATACTAAGACCAGCTACTATACTACATCACCCTGTCTGTTTATACAGGGAGGTCAGAAGAAAATAATTGCAGTTAACTATGGTATCAAGATAGTATAGATAGTATAGATAGTATATCTAATTAGTTACTGAGATAATAATAGGTTTTTTATCTGTCTGTATAAAAGGGATACTAAAATAAATATTTCTTACAGTACGGTCAGTTTGTCATTTTAGACTATAATAATTTCGGGACTCTTTTTGACACAAACATAATCCACAATTTACAATTCACAAAAATGCAATTTTTCTCCATTATCTCCTCTCCTATTAGTTCTACCGTAAAATTAGTTTTTGCCAATAAATAAGGAAATAAATTTTTATTGAATAATTTTAGTTTATTTAAAAAATTTTAATTAGTTATTAATTAAAAATTTCAAAATTTTCTACTTTTGTTGAAACAATTTTCTTATAACCAATTTAAAATTTGCAGCTGCTTCAATTGTGGGAAATTTCCGTAGAATGTAATAACAGCGGAGGAAAACTGTTTAAACAAAAATTGTTTTTATTCCCTACAATAGCAAAATAGCTGGCGTAGTTGAGGTAAACGTGAATTAATTAATTCTTCCCGGTATCTCCCCTATTTTTTGCTTTACACGTTATATTAATAGTAACATTAATAAGAGATAGTGGGCCAAAACACTGCGAGGTAATGTCAGTAATCAAAAATAATAGTGTCACAAATGGCCAATTTAATTATTCATTTAAAATGTTACGTACAGTATAATATATAATTTTATTTAATCAAAACCAGTTCATGAAAGTAGAATGATATTGTTGATGTTAAGAAAAGATGGTAAACAAATTAGTTGCTGAATAATAGAAAATACTGCTGAAGCCGAAATTCATGATCATGGCGGAGAGACTGGGAAGTTGCAGGCAGTTGTGTTTTTGGGATTGTCGAGGCAGGACGCCTCAAGGGTTACCCTTTCGGGGTCCCGCAGGTTTAAATGCATTTCGGTTACTTTGACCCCTTTGTAAGTACTCTCTTTTTATAATCGTCGTCTTCCTATTTTAATAAACATATTGTTATTGTTGGAACCTTATCACGATGTTTTGATTTACTAAATAAAATAAATAAAAGCGAGTCAACTATCTAGTAAAATGAGTGTCTTAGTTTGTCTCATTCAATCAACCCCTGAGTCATAACAGGTTTAATCACAGATATCCAACATGTATTTTGCGATTTTATCAAAAACTACTCTAGTACAATAGATGATGTTTAAGATAAATCATTCATGATCGTCAAGAATTATGTAACAGTAATAACTTAGTTGGCCAGTGTATAGAGATTTATAAATACTGACAAATTAATTAAAATTTTATTTATGTAAATATAGCTTGACCGAAGAAAAAACTGTAATATGAAGAAAGAATTAGGTATAATATATTCACATTCAGTGCCTTCAAAATGTGTATTCTAGTTCGATATTGAAACTTTACATCAATAAGAACTCGAATGCTGAGCCTTTAGTAGTGGTTCTTTCCTTAGTCAAGCTATATGGTGGTCGAACTAAACGTGCCAAAGTTACAACTTTGTGCAGGATAAACAAAATTAAATTTTACCATGATCCTGCTTCCTGCTAATCTGAATTGATTCAGCTTAACTTTGGTACGTTCACGTCTACCACTACTGTAATATGTAACGGTGTACATCACTTAAAATATTTATTTTTAGTATTGTTTTGTTATGTTTTTACGTTTTAATAATTTTTATTTGATTGGTTTTGATTAAGTGTAAATTAAGTTAAGGCGCCTATACAGTGTGAGGGCTACAAGACAAAGACAGAGCAAATAGGAAAAAGACGCTCGGAAAGTTTATGTACGAACATGCGTTGAAAAGAAGGAAAAATAATAATAAACAGCGACATTAAAAATTATTAGCAATAGAAGCGCATAATGAACAAGCGTGTGAAGACATGACAAATGAAGTATTGTCAATGTCTCTCCATGCTGTTGTTATGAAAATATCTTGGAGAAATTAATTTCTGTTGATTTTATTTAACGTTAATAAATTTGTTACTTACGCTACTTGTCAGTTTTATGCGGTCCAGTTGCGAAAGATTCCAAATGTACATGCCTTGCATGCATTTGATTCGTGTTATTTATTCTCTCTGATAGCCCTCATACTGTAATATTACCTTGTATAGGAACAAATGCAGGGTAATTGTTGCACAACTTATGAGGCATGTTCCTTAAAAAAATCTATATATTCAAAAAGTGCCATTAGTGCCGCATTCGTGCTCCGAATTCGTTGGATCAAAATATATGTACAATTCGAAAACTGGGCAATATTTTTAACATTGCTACACAAAGTATTTTAGAAAATAGATTGTTGAGAATGTCGAAAGCCCAGTGCATTTTTGCATTAAGTAATTCGCATAGAAATATCATCCAGAAATTGATCTGGACTTGGTGATACTGAATTCCGTCCATTTTAAAGCATTCCAGTAATAATTAAATGCTAAAACCAAGAATTGTGAAAGAGGTATCACGTAAGAACTAAGATTTAGTTTATCAACCAGAAGGAATTAAATTAGGGTACAGTCTGCTCTAATCAACATTTTACTGGTAAAAAATTTTAGGTTCCTAAATGGTTTAAAATATTTTTCCGCGCCAAATCTTTTAAATACACTCTATATACGTGTCATTTAATTTTAAAATGTGCCTTCTTTAATCACATTGCCATTGCCTTGAGCAAAATTCCTGTCTGATTGAGGGTAAAGCTAGTTGAAGAAAGCAGTACTAAATGGACGCCCTGTATATGAACAGTTGCTGTAATTTCTTCCTTAATGAATAAATAACTGAGATACATCATCATCAGGAGGAGTTCAAATACATACAAGTGTGAAAAGTAGCAGATTTCAGAATGAGCCGCATTTTCCACACGTGTTGCGGGCATTTTTTGTTCCTATGAAAGAAAAAATACAATAAAAATACTTAAACGACAGTTCAATATATTTATCATTTCAATTCAATTAGTCAGTCAATCAGTAATCAGAAATAAAATACTTTGTTTCATGTCGTCAATGGAAACAGGGTTTAAAGTTCATTACAGCACTAGTACGATAAAGTACTACCTACTTTACACTCTAAAATAAATTAGTAAAAGTCCACTTTAACAAATTTAATATATAATTTAATAAAATTGCTTTGTATCACGTTGTCAATAGCAACGGGTTACAAAGTTTCATTATAGCATTATAGCACTAGTGCGATAAAGCGCTGCTTTACTCTCTAAAATAATTATGTAAAATCTACGTTATTTGACAGTCTTAGGAAACTAATGATTTACTTACGAAATGTAAAAGGCGATACCTACTCTAATTATTTAGTAGGCAAATTTCAGGATGAGCCATAAGCGAATTCTGCAAGCCTAAAATTTCAACAAAATAATCTTCCACAGTTGTTAGGTAAATAACTATTTATTCCGATCACCGAATAAAGTAGACCTTTACACAATTATTTTAGGGCGTAAAGTGACACTTTATCGCACTAGTGCTGTAATGAAACTTATAGTGTTGCGTACAATGTTTTTCACCCGACACCAAAATTACAAATTCGTATGCTTGAATGACAGTTCAAATTGTTTGTCATTTATTGACAGTTCCATTTTAATCAGAAATAAAAGTACTTTATTTCATGTCGTTAACAGCAACGGGCTTTAAAGTTTCATTACAGCACTAATGCGATAAAGCACTACTTTAGGGTCTAAAACAATTTTGCAAGAGTCTACTTTAACAAATATAAAAGCGATACTTTATTGAACGAGTAAACAGTTTCAAAAGCCTGCAACTTTAAGCAAATCACTTCCCATACGTGCTACGCACTCTATCTTTCAAACGACATCAGAAATACAAGAAACATACTTCAATTTACTTGTCACCCATTGACAGTTCTATTTTAGTGAGAAATAAAAGTGTTTTGTATCACGTTGTCAATAGCAACGGGTTATAAAGTTTCATTACAGCAATAGTGCGATAAAGTGCTATTTTACGCTCTCAAATAATTCTGTAAAAATCTACATTATTTAACGGTGGAAAAGGAAAATAGTATTTTACTTACGAAATGTAAAAAGCGAATTATGGAAGCTAAAAATTTCAATAAAATCATTTTCCACATGTGTTACGTAAATAACTTTACTATTTCCTCCGATCGTCGAATAAAGCAGGCCTATACAAAATTATTTTAGAGCGTAAAGTAGCACTTTATCGCACTAGTGCTGTAATGAAACTTTATAGTGTTGCGTACAATATTTTTCATACGACACAAAAAATACATACTCAAATACTCGAATGACAGTTCAATTTGTTTATACCGTTTATTGACAATTTTGTTTTAGCATGAAATAAATACAGTTTTGTTTACAATTTTATTTAGGAAGCAAAACATTGAATTAAATGGCAATAGTCGGCACTGTTGTGTTTAGAAAATTATGTTTCCTTCAGTATTAAATATTTTTATCAGATTATAATGAGAGGGGTCATATTGATGACAGTAATAATGATGGTTAGAACAATTTACCGTGTGAAATATTTGTTTCCTGTAAACGCCATGATTATTAGACACCTATTCGATTGCTATATTAGTAAATTTGAAAGATAAAATCAGTACCTGATATATAATCACTGTTATAACATCAAATTAGTTATAAATATGCATCTTGGGCATTAAACGTTGTATGTCTATCGTCTACCGACATTTTCTTCCCAAGGTGCAGAAGAAACAAACTACGGGGAGCAATTAAATCTACTTATTGATTTTGTATGTTATATTTATCATGTTAAAGGTCAGTTATTATGGGTTTAGAAATGCATGGCATATATTCCTGTACATTTTTATTTATATTATATATGTAATGTATAAATGCCAGATTATTTTATAAAAAAAAATTATTTAATAAGTAAATGTATCCGGCCAGTAAAGACGTGCCTTATGTTATATATTTTTTATATTTTGCTTTAAATAAAAATGTTTTGTTTTATAGAAAATGTTTTATTTTTAATTATAAGGAAAATAATAATTACAGATACCTATTTAAGAAAATAGTAATTTGTTTAACTCAGGACAGTCAATTTATTTTCCTGCTGAGTTGAACATATATAATTTTTTCGCCGATTGCTTAAAAATATTTATTTGAAATATTTAAATTATTACAATTTCCATAATTTACCTATTTTTGTTGACGTGAAATATTCAGTTGCCATGACAACCATTTACCCTGCCTAGGCAGGAAAATAGTGATACTTTGCTGATTTATTTGTTACAAAAAAAAATAAAAATAATTGAACGCATTTTAAAGTCCCGTTTTCGTTTATTTTTTTATCTGACATATGCCAGCGCGCTCAGACACGGATACATAAAAAACTAGGCATGCTTTGGTGCCACATTAAACATAAAAAACATAGATTTCCACTTGCTTCATAACTGAAATAATACATATTTATTTTTTACAACGTATCACATTTCCTGGTGCCTAATTTATCACCAAGCACGGTGTATTTGGCACGCATCTTAGATACAACGTTGTAGGTACGACAAATTAATAGGCGGAAATCAAAAAAATGCCTGACAACAAATTAATAACACTTTTTAGTTGTACAGTTAGCGGCTTCCCATTCATAAATTACAAAAATTGTATTAACATTTTTGTGAATGAAAGTAGCTGTTCATGATTATAATTCGGATAAGCTTATATGTAGATTAGAACGGTACATTAGAAGACGAACCCTGTGTGTCTTATTCCGGTTTAAATTTTTAAACAAGCTTTACCAGTTTATTTTTATAACATTAATTGAAGACCTTAGCGCATATATATCATCAGAATATTGTGTAATGATCTATACATAGAAAAGCCTTTGTCACGGAGTTTTATTAAATTAATGATTCTCTTGGGAATCACTAGTAAATTGCAAATAGGTTCGTTTTACTATTTTCTTGAATTTGAATTGCTTTTTTGAGAGTAACAACAATTCATTGTTAGGTAACAATAGAAGATGTTTCCATATAATAATGACATAAGGGCATTGTTCCATTTTTGATGAATTCAGTCCTTTAAATTGGTATTTTCACGAGGACTAGTGGACTCCCTCTTTTATCTTGAAACTTCATAGATGTCAGACGTCTTACTAGAAAGCTATGGAATTCATGTTTTCCAAGTTTCTGTTCTCTTCAAGTCTTTAAACGCTAGAGAAATTTGTACAGTTGTTAAAAGTGTGAAAATGGTGAATAGAACATTTTTATTAGTGACGAGTGTACAGGGTAGTTCCATATATTTTGACATCTACCTACAGCAGGATACGAAAAAAGTATAAAAACAAAAGCTGTAGATTTTAGTATGAACTATAATTGGGGAAGAAAAGTAAAACAAAATAGCGTCAGAAAGTAGAAAAAAAGGCACAACCTATGTTTTTTCATAAATGGGACACCCTATACATTCTGTCGTATATTAAAAGAACTTTTTACTCTGATTTTAAAAATATATGCAAAAAAAAATTACAAAATATTTCTACTATTTATGACAGTTTGCTTTCTGATGTTCCTTTGTTCTATTTTTTATCTCCAAAATATATTTCACATCAAAATCTGCAAAAATTTTTTTACATAATTTTCATATTTTTATAAATAAATTCTATAGGTAAGTGTCAAAATTGATGGATGACAAATAGAATTATGTTTCTCCACACCTGAATAAACCATTTGGGATTTTGCATCTGCGTGGTGAACTATCAGAAATTATCAGAAATATTTTGCCAATTTTTTTTCATATAAGTATTCTACGCGAACTCTTTACACAAAGAGACATATACTGTTTTAAAAACAACCCGAGCGAATGCCAACATATTATATATTTTTGAAATTAGCTAAAACTGATCTTTCAAAATATGCACAGATATACAGGGTGTTTCATTTAAAAAAGCATAAGCTGTGTGTATACTTTTCGATGCTATTTTGTTTTATATTTTCGACAAAAGATACTTAACATCAAAATCTACAACTTTTGTCTCTACACTTTTTTTCATATCTCTAAACGTAAAGGTTGTAGGTAGGTATCAAAATATAAGGAACTCTGTACATTCCCCAATCCTCTTGTTTCCTTTATCCCAGGCACCTATGTTCTACCAGTCTGTGTTTATCGAAGTGCCATTCAACAAAAAATATATATAATTGATGATTCGACATTTTCTTGAAGAAAAATTTTTAAGAGTTCCACTTTTTAGTTTGTGTGTAGTGTTTTCAGTTATTTATAATAAAAACTTCAGATCACAAAAGTAAACGAAAATCTTAAGATTACATGAATCATTACGAATGGTACAATCTTGATCCAACAAAAATCAACTTATTCCCAAATTTTTCAATTTTTTTCTGACATATTTAGATAACTAAATTTCGTTGTTCAGATGGAATCCTGTTTTTGGTAATGAAGTTATTTATAAAAAAGGCATATTGCAGCAATTTACTACAATAAGTTTTGCTTTTCTAGGTCTCAGAAACTGAGAGAAATGTATAAATATATGTCCACGAAGAACTGCAATAATTTAAGAAAATTCTCAAAACATTAGTGACCTCGAAAATAATTTAAGCATTAATGAAAATTTCCATATTGACTGCAAGAGGGCAAAATTGCTATGGTCTATATAAGAAAATTGGGGTTTTTCCCGGATTTTGGCAGTTAAGGTGTGCCAAAAATATTTAACTAGATCACCAGACAATTTCGTATAACTTTGATCAGTATTTTACCCTATCAACCTTACTAAGCGACTGGCCGTTAGGTTTCATTTGTAAGAAAATTTCCCATAACTTTAACTTAACTTCTTTCGCTAAAATAAATTGCTAATTAAAAAAATATTTATTGCTTCGAATAAAAATCATCCTCTATCCAAATATGGCACTTAAATAGTTACTTCCTCTTTGAAGAAATATCCTCCCACCCATTATTAGGGTTGGTGAATAAGTTATAGCTTTAGTAAATCGTCTAAGGATTTCGATAAAATAATTTAGACCTTAACTTCAAAATTTGTCACACGGACCATGTCATCGATTATAAAAACTTTCAGAGATTCTTTTGGTCTCATTTCGGATAGTAAATGCTTCTTAGAAACTCCATTAATTAAAAGTTATAGTTATATCCCAGTTTTAAATTGGCTGATTTGAATATTTTTTAAATAAATCAAATTTTTTGGATGTGAATTTCAAGAAATATGGTAATAAATCCCAAAAAAGAAAAGGAAGAGAAAAAATATATGAAATGCGATAATTAACATTTAAACAATAAACTAATGGTTCTCCAGATACACTGGTTTATCCTCAATTACAATTCACGTATATGGCTAAATGCTAATTAATTTAAAGCACATTAGTTAAATTAAATAAATTAAATTAAAAAACGACTCCAAGAATTATTGAGGTATATCGGTCACGAGATCGGTCTTTAGTACAATTGGGAGAATTTATTCTAGAATATTGAAAGATCTTATAGAAGAAGAAATCGCAACGAAACAATCGGAGGAACAAGCGGGATTTTGAACAGGTTGGTCTACATCGACAAAAAGAGAAAAATCGAGAAAAAAGTCTATAGAAATGGGGAAACCCACATAGCGCTGATAGATCTCGAAAAAACTTATGACCAGATAACACAACTTTGGATGAAGAAACTAGATATACAACCCAATCTTATCCGAGCAACTACGAAAACATATAAAGACAACACCAGAATTAAGAACGGTATAAAATTTACTGAAGCATTTGATACAACTATAAAAGGTCTGCGATTCTTCGAATGCTTTAAAAGGAATGACAAATGTGGCCAAAACAATGGAGGACGACAAGCTCATTACTCTTTACTTTGTCGTCGTTCAAGTAACCATTGCTGAAGACCAAGAGCTACATAGTAAAACAAATGAAAGAACTTTATGAACGAGCAGGGTTAACAATATATGAAATGATCAGAATATATCACTAGGACATGAAGAAATCAAGAATTTACCATTAGAAAGAGAGACTATACCTGGAATCATGTAAATATCTCGGTGTAATATTAAACAAGCGTGAACGCAGTGCAGATGGATTCATCCAAGAAATTCATAAACGACGAAACATAAAAAGTTTCAAAATTCAGTACTGTGAGACTGGATGTTAAAGGAGAATCAAAAAAGAAGAACCTAAGAAGAAGCTGCAGAAAATCCAGACTTGACCAATGAAACAAATGAAACCATATAGAAGAAGCAGTTAAAAAAAATAATTATTGACATGGTCCGGATATGTAAAAGGGATGGACGAAGGCCGATGAACTCCACCAGAAAGAAGAATGAGAGTACAGTACGACCAAGAAGGAGTTGGAGTGATGGGAACCTTGAGGCTATGGATGCGAGAGGCTTGAACACAGAAATGTGTTATGGCAGAAAGACTTGAAACTGAGAACGGAGAAGCAGCGACAGCTATAGAAATCATAATCATCAATCAAAATTGGATTATAACAGATTTTGGACAGCTTCCCCCAGTACGTATCTAGTTGATTGAACTTGCTCTTGGTTTTCCAACGCTAACATATTTAGGGAAACTGATTATTCTCAATTCAACAGATTCTCTTATTAATTTTGATTAGTTTTTTCTTGGAGTTTTGAAGTCATTGCATATTGCTTTTATCAGATGCCTGCAATACCCATCAGCACTCTTTGTCAACAATGTGTGTACAACTACCTGTTTCACGGAAGAGCTTGTGCTAACACTGCTGAAGTTTATAAGTTATATAAAGATTTATTCAGATCATCGAGCTCCATATAAAAAAAATGTCTCATTGCACAAGTTTGCACGCCTTCTCATGCTACAAAACACATTTTGCAGCATTAATGGTGTTATGGATTATAGTTTTTGTTATAGTTATATTCTTCAGCAATTATTTTTGTTCCCATTTTTTAAAATTAGGTTATTTGTCAAGAGATACCAAAATTTCTTCAGCTTAAGCACTTGACCTGACATTTACCTCAATTTTCGACAATTCTAGCGATAGATCAGACTTACAATAATTTATAAAATTTTAGCAATTATAGCCATATTATTTCACTAGGTATATTGAAACACGAAGAAAATTACATTTTTTTTGCATTTATCACTTTTTTGTCAGACGACAATTTTTTTATTTTCTTAAACTCCCCTTCCAGAAATATAAAGCATCTCATTGTAACTGAAACAATATTACTAGACAATTACTACAGTTGCTCCGGCAACAATTCCAGCAGATAAATTCGTAAGCAGTGTAAATTAGTTAGCTCGGGACATTTGGACAGGAACTGAACTAGCTACGGGCACGGCAGTTCCTCTTCTTCGGTGTGTTGCTGTTGGGTGTTGCGTGACTACATCGCCTTGGGTGGCTTACAGGCTGAGCGCTACAGTTGTCGCGCGCCCACACCGCTCGATACTCACATGTCCTTTATATCAAGTACATATCTGTGCTCACGCGATCTACACTCATCAGACACCACACCCGCGGCCGAGGAAAAATCCTGCTCGGCTGCAGCTACTCTACGTTGCATGACGAGCTGTGACCGGTACCGGCGGTGTGGATCGTCGTGATTTATTAATGGACTGGATGGTATGGTTCCAAAAACAAATGATGGACCTATGGACGTGTAATATTGGATGAGAGAAGTGTGGAAGGAATTAGGCGAAAAATGAAGATTTCGTTGCAATTGATAGTAAATAGTAATGATAATATTTACTGAATTCAAAAACATTACTGAGAGTACTAAGTAGTTCAAATTTTAAGATAAAAAGTGGAATAAATTTAGCATCCTACCAAAAATTGCGTGTCTGTGTTTAATATTTGCAGGACGATGAAATTCCTGCTCGAGCATTTCAGACTGAATTTAGCTTCAAAGTTTGGATAGGAATAAGAGCCCAACCTTTCTGGTCCACATTTTTTGTCACCTAAGCTAAATTGAGCTCTATTTTGGACGTTTTGGAAAATGGTTTTGTAAATTTAATCGAATAAGTTCTTCTTAATATAAGGTAAGCAAGTTGGTTACAAATGGATGGAGCTCCAGCTTCCTATGGGGTTCATGGATTCAATAGAAGAATTAAGCTGTAGGATCAAGAAGTTTGCAAGGCAACAAATGGTCGTGGATAATGGGGGCATCCAAAGTTTACCCGATATTTACAGGGCAGAAAAATGACAATCAAAAAATTAAAATTTTTTTTTTGGAAACCCGGTACTTAGAAACTTTGGTTAAACCAAAAAAGTCGGAATAAATGGGCTTGTTCAGAATTAAATTCTCTTTCAAATTCTGCAAAGTGCGCATCGATATTTTTTTTGATTCGCAAAATATGACTTCAAAATTGACCTTGAGTTACATGAACCCACGTTTTAACATTATCGGCAATGTGGTGTGCGACTGAAAGAAACAATTTCGATATGTATATATATATATATAATAAAAAATGTACCTACATCCAGCCAGCTTAATATGACAACATTTTTTAAATTTAATTCAGCGGCTATTCCTCCTATATATAAACTAATTTAAAGTTACATTAGAGAAAAGAGTAATAATTTTTATACATTTTAAACCGTTAGTTTTTATTGCCAATGAAGATCCTTAATATGTCTATATAAAAATTCCTCGTTTTAAATAGATATACTCAAACGAATTCCGTAGAGAAATTCTTTTCATTTTAAGGATTCTTTTAATAAAGTTGTTGTAATATTAATAAATATTAATATGAAGTTAATTTGTATTCAATTAAAATGGGCATTACTAATTAGTAAAGAGAAACGCGTTTCCACAGATTGATGAGATGTGGTCAGAAAAATGCTAGTGGTAATTTTTATGCCGTATTAAAATAATAATTACTGTTTGCCCTTATTAGATAGAAAAATTAACTAGTATTTTTTATACAATTTGCTGCATATTGTAGCTAGAGGGTATATTTATGATAAATGCTTTAAACAATTCTCGTTAAAAGGTATATCAGATTTTTTAAATAAAAATGGCATACATTTCTTGATTTAATCTCCTGTGACGGCTCCTTCGTTAGGGAATTCAGATTTATGTTTAAAAAATAATAGTTAGAAAATGTTTATTAATTACATCTTGAGTAATTCTTCGAGGATATGAAGATCTTAATTTGTTTGTCAGTTCGGTTATGATTTATCACAGATAATTTTTGAGAAAAAATCTTTAAATCAAGCACCATTGTCGTTAACACCAATTGTAACAATGTTCTCCACAGGGAAAACGTTACCAGAACTTACTCTATATCTTTGTTACGATTTTATTTAATTACCTTCCTTTAAATTATGTGCAGCTTATCCACCATAACCTTGAATAGGTACCGAATCTTCACTTTATTCCTATACATAAAAGTGTTGCGAGTGTTGCGAGTCCTAATTTATACTACTTACATATTTTCCTACCAGCATATCATTGAAAGAACGAAGAGTAATTGACTTTCGTATATGTAGCAAGACGGTTCGACCATATGTCTCTAGTCCTCTTACGGATATTTACACCACTTACATTTTTTCAACAGAATTTTAATGAGGGAACAAAGTAGTGGCATCTCCAATATACCAGTATATTACACCTACGGGATCGTAAATAGTTCGGTAATGTTTTTATCACGTAAACGGTGCAGTAATTAAGCTTAATTTTCGTACCTACATTACAACTCTAAAAGTGTTTAGTTTAATTAAAACTTAATAAAAACGAAATCATTTTTGGCAAGCATTAACATGTTTTATAAAGCTATATCTCAACCCAAAGTGAAACTACTTTCGTCAAAAATGCGCAAAAAAGTCAGTATTTGGTGAAAGTAGTAATTAAGCATATTCAGGAGTTTCAGGACAATCGTCTTTTTGGCATTTCTACTAGAATTTAAATTTTTGGCATTTTTACTAGAATTTAATTTTTTGATAACATCGTAGGTCATTTTTACTAGAATTTCAAGGTCACGTGAGCATTTTAACTAGAATTTAAAGTTCAAGATTTTTTCTGCAATTTAAATTTTTCACATTTTTCCAAGAAATTAAATTTTTGGCATTTTTACTAGAACTTAATTTTTTGATGACGTCATAGATCAAAGGTCATTTTACTAGAATTTAAATATCAAGATTTTTACTGCAATTGACTTTTTTCACATTTTTACTATTAAATTTTTGTCATTTTTACTAGAATTTTATTTTTAGATGACGTCATAGGCCAAAGGTCATTTTTCCTAGAATTTAACTTTTTGATAACGTCATAGGTCAAAGGTCATTTTACTAGAATTTAAATTTCAAAGTTTTTATTAGAATTTATATTTCATGGTCATGTTAACATTTTTACTAGAATTTAAATTTCAAGGCTTTTACTAGAATTTAGATTTCAAGGTCACTTGAGCATTTTTACTAGAATTTTCATGACGTCATAGGTCAAAGGTCGAGAGTACATTCAGGACAATCGTCTTTAGTGAGTACATTCAGGACTATCGGTATTTTTACAATAATTTAAAATCGTGAGTTGATCACGTGATCAATTCGTGATTTTGAAATTCTGTAAAATACGTACTTAATATATTGTAAAACTACAGAAAATTTTAAAATATTGTAAAAATACAGAAAACTGTCGTCACGTGTCACGTGACCTTTGATTCTAGTAAAAATGTTCAAAATTTAAATTCTAATAAAAATGTCAAAAATTTAATTTCTATTAAATATCAAAAATTTAAATTCTGGTAAAATATCAAAAATATAAATTTTAGTAAAAATGTGAAAAATTTAAATTGTGGTAAAATCAAATTTAAATTCTAATTAAAATGCTCACGTGACCTTGAAATTTAAATTCTAGTAAAAATGACCTTTGATCTATGACGTTATCCAAAAGTTAAATTCTAGTAAAAATGGCAAAAATTTTAATTCTAGTAAAAATGACCTTTGACCTATGACGTCATAAAAAAATTTAATTCGAGGAAAATGGCAAAAATTTAAATTGTAGTAAAAATGTGAAAAATTTAAATTCTAATAAAAATGTGAAAAATTTAAATTGTAGTAAAAGTCAAATTTAAATTCTATTTAAAATGCTCACGTGACTTTAAAATTTCAATTCTAGTAAAAATGACCTTTGATCTATGAGTCCTATGGAGCCATCAAAAAATTAAATTCAAGTAAAAATAGCAGAAATTAAAATTCTAGTAAAAATCTCAAAAATTTAAATTGTAGTAAAAATGACCTTTGACTTATTACGTCATAAAAAAATTAAATTCAAGGAAAAATGGCAAAAATTTAAAGTGTAGCATAAATCTTGAAAGTTAAAGTCCAGTTAAAATGCTCACGTGACCCTGAATTTTAAATTCTAATAGAATGACCTTTGACCTATGACGTCACCAAGAAATTAAATTCAAGGAGAAATGGCAAAACTTTAAATTCTAATAAAAACATCAAAAATTTAAATTGTAGTAAAAATGACCTTTAACCTATGACGTCATAAAATTTAAAACTCAAGGAAAAATGGTAAAAATTTAAAATGCGGTAAGAATGTCAAAAATTTAAATTGTAGTATAAATCTTGAAATTTAAATTCTAGTTAAAATGCTAACGTGACCTTGAAATTTAAATTCCAGTAAATATGACCTTTGACCTATGACGTCATAAAAAATTATTTTGAAGGAGAAATACCAAACTTTAAATTCTAGTAAAAATCTCAAAAATTTAAACTGTGGTAAAAATGACCTTTGACTTATTACGTCATAAAATTAAATTCAAGGAAAGGTAGCAAAAATTTAAATTGTGGTAAAAATGTAAAAAATTTAAATTGTAGTCAAAATTATATATATCATAATATGACGTCATAAAAAAAATTTTAATCAAGTAAAAATTCCAGAAATTTAAATTCTAGTAAAAATGACAAAAAGACGAATGTACTCACTTTACTACTGGTAAAAACATTTTGACTACACTGACACCGCAATTTAAAGCTTGTGTGGAAGATCAATTTTGTGTTTTCCAGTTGATATATTTATAATATAGTAGCTTTCTAATATTAATATTTTAAAAGCAAGTTTTATCATGGATGTATCTCTTTCTATATAGTTCATAGGGGTAACTTTCATCTCTCTAACGACACTAGCTACTTGTCTTTGCTTAAGGCGAGGAAGTCACTAACTTATTTATTAAGTCAATGAATTCATAAAAACAACTTTTATATTTTCACTTGAAACTTTAATATTTATCTACCTACTGTGCAACAATAGCTTTCACAAAACCAAGGAGAAGAAGCGTAACGACAATTTTTTGAAATACGAGACTTGCCTCTTGATATTTTCTGTTGAGCATTGCTCTGTGTACTATTATTAATAGATGTGATATAAGTTTATGTATCTCATATATTTTCCGTAACTTCTCATTCAGCTATTTCTTGCGTCGGCGATGCGCCTCAAGAACTATTGCAGAAAGCGCAAAATGGTGCCGTTTAGTATCCGTTTGGTATCTAGACTATTACAAACGGTCACATAGACATGGGTACTAACAGCTTCACTTGTATATATTAACAATAAAAAGAAACCGTGAATAATAATATGAAGCGCGTTTTTTTAATTAAACGTTTTTCTCGTCGTTAGGCCGACTAAATAATTCATTGCACGTGTTTTAGCTCATGTCTAAGCAGATTTCTGACGTGCCGGGTCTGCAGAAAGGCATCTGGGGACATTATCACCCGTTTGTCGTCCACTCACGGCGGTGGTCTAGTGCCAAACATCCATGTATTTTAGTTTTTATCCTAAATAGCGGTGTCTTGTTAGACTTTGTCAATTTATCGGGAAATAATTGTGCAATAGATCAAAGACGGAATTCGGTATAGAAGAACGCTATGATGCCTTGGTATGTCAATGTCAGACGAAAGTAGTTTTCGAAATAAAAACTATTTACATGTTTCATCACTTGAATACAAAGTGTGCGCTTTTTTCATCGGTACTCCTCAAATGGAGATCACTGCCAGCACTGACAGAAACGCATTAATTGTGAGTAATTTGCAAACATCCGTTTTACATGCATTACCAACTGGTTTCAGTTCGGTGTGCGCGTGTTTTTTATGTACTCATTTGCATCTTTTAATGTTACTGTTGCATACCGATTCGCAGGGCTGTTTATTTGCCACCGACCGCTGATTAGCTATTCAAAATGCTCAACTTTTCAGCTACAATATATCTTTTTGTTTGTATACGTGAAAAAGCAAACTTTCTGCTTTTGCCAAACTCATTTGAATTTATCTCCACATCTTGACGGTTTATGTTTGTATATTTAAGCATAATTTATGTGCCAACAATTGTGTAACATTAAGCCAATCCCAATAAATAAATTTGAATAAATTTTCCTAGATTTACGTCCATCGTTCTCCGCTATACCAGTTTCGCTCGCCTGAAAAATAGTCTTCACTTCTGAATAGACTGTGATAAATTCAAAGGCGATTTAAACGTAGAGCCGAGTAAAATTTCAAGTTTCCAAATAGTACATACAGTCTGAATAGGAACACACATAAAATACGGCTGAATGATTATCTTTTATTGGTTTATGAATGTGGTAATATATTACAATCAATGCGGCATCGACGTGTATACGAGGTGGATGTGAGAAAGGACCGTTCGTAGACCGTAGAAGCGCTGCTGTCCCCCAGCTATATGTCATTCGAGATGTATCTTCGCGAGTAAAAGCTTCATCGCAGCCTTTATGGTGTCTCACGTTTCCTGTGGGATTACATTATGCTTGTTTGGCGGAGAAAATAAATTATAGTTCCATAAAATACTGGTCTAGGCGGAGATTCTAGATTTCTCTAAAAACCACGACTATTTTTACCTCGTAAACATTATAATCAAGTTTGTATGGGTACGTACAAATACGAAATTGTTGACTTCCTATAATAAATTAGTCTGGAAGTATTGTAGATATTAATTCTCTTCAATAGTACAACTGCTAATACAATTTGGATTTTGATAACAATAAAATTTTGTTTGAAATATTAAGTAATAAATAATAGTCATCTGGCCCGTTCCTTATTTTCCCACAGGACGCAACATTCGTGCATAGCGTGATTATCAAGCAGTACGCAAAATAATAGTAGTTTATTCCACAAGCATATAATGCTGTTTTATTCACGAAGGTGAAAGTTCACTCACCCGAGTGAATAATAGCCATTACTTTGTCGGCTGTTTTAAAAATATAAAAACACTTCAAAAAAATTCACAGTCCTTCGCAAAGATGCAACCGGAGGAGACATTGGAAATGACGAAGTAGAACGCAAATCTTGTGATATTTCGGATATGATAAAAATGAAAATTTGTTGCAAAGTAGTAAATAGTTATTTCATTAACACAAAACATTTTCAAAAAGTAAAATCTTATTATCAGTAGTTTTATTTAGAAATTAAAATAAAAAGTTATTTTATTAACAAAAACATACTCGTAATGAACACTAAAATGGTATTATACAAATTTCTTTCACTAACAAACATTTTTAATGTTAAAACTGAAATAATTTAATATAATTTCGGGAAGATGAAAAGTGATTCCTAACAATAATTACAAATACCGATATCGATTAATCGCAAACTATTAAACGCAGCTAATAGTACAGGAAAAGAGTCCAAACTGAACAAGAACATAGTGAATTCGTTGAAACTTAAAATATACGTTTAAAAATATATACCTATGTTTCAAGAAACTTAAGAGTCCCGAACCGTAAGGAGTGTGTCGGAGCTGCCTACTTGAAAAATCGTGGGATGAACTAGGTTTTTCACATGCATAATAAAAATTGGCAGTTGAACCATGAGAAATTTTCAAAAAATAAGAATATTTTCATTTATAGAGAAATATTAATTTTTGACTTTTTTATTAAATTTTTTTACCAATTTTACGTTTGTTTCCTTCATTTTCTACTTGTTTATCTGTGAGTATATTCTGCAAAACGATAAAGTACATAATCATTGTACAAGTGAGGATTATCGAGTTGTTTAAAATTTTACATATATTGAATGAAACACACTTTGTATCTAAAGAAGATCGGAATCGATTGCATCTAAATCTTCTACGTCGTTTAGATAATTTTATCCATGTATGAATTTAGACATCGCACTCCCTGATAATTTCCGTAAATTTGTGAGCATCTTCAACCTGCTTTTCTGTTGCGGTTGCAGGAGATAAGCTGCAATATTGATTCTGCTGTTAGCACAAAAAGTGTTGTCACAGTTTGTAAGGAGGCGTTAATTTTCTTCTATCCCCACTGTTGTAGATTTTTTTCATTGCCAAGCCATTTCTGAATTTTGTAGAATACTAGTAATGAATATTAAGCGACTGCCTCTGAAGTTGGTGGTAATAATTCCAACTTTGATTTTTGATTGTGCAGCGGTTTTTTGAATTGATTAAATCTGTATGAGTTGAGTGAGACATTTGTGATTTTCCTTGCACCGTATACAAGAAGGAAAAGAGTTTCACCAGCCTATTTTACTTGTGAGGGGATTGAATTCTTGCCATTGAAAGTTCTTACTACATTAACTAACTGCATTTCTTTCTAAAGAAGTTTGATGACTTTTAATTTTTCTTTCTGAAATATTCTAGACGTGGTTATCATAACCACTGAAGGCATGAGTCAGTAAAATTGTATTTTTCTACTACCGTCTATATAAATGAACTTTATAACACTAGCAACACGCGCGATCACGAAAGTAAACATTCGAGTTACCTGGTTGCTAAGGCGTTGCTATCTACGAAAGTAAAACTTATGCGGCCAGGACAGAAAAGTATAAAAACAAATTTTAAACGAAATTAATTCGTTCTATTTGAACAAATTAATACAACTAAACAATTTTGTATTAATAAGGAAAGTTCTTTCTAGAAAGTACGCCAACATTTTTGTCGGCACGTAGTACCTACCTACTCCATTTTAAAAACGCTTCATAAGTTTGCATATACCTTGCTTTGGATTTCTTGGGGTAAAACAAGGCACAAGCAATATTCCCATTTATATCGCCACAAAACATATGTATTTGTTTATTTTAGTTTGAAACCACCAGAAATTAAAATGTGTAATATTTCGTTGCCATGGAAACAATTTTCACAGGCAGCCTCCTAAACTATAAAATTTATTAAAAACGTCAATTAATTTCATGAAATAATTAGTTTTAAATTAGTAAATCCCATAATTTTTTTCGGTATAGTAGAAAAAATATAATACATTTCACGATGCAAAAACCCTTTTAAGTATTCGGTGTTTTTTGAAAGGTCTCGGCTTCGCCTCGACCATTCAAAAATCACCTCACACCTTAAAGTAACCTTTCGCATCTAGTAATGTAAACAACTATTTTTATACGTTCTTGTCATTTCTGGATTTCTGACGAAGAAAGAATTTTCCATATAATTTTTCCTGTTCCTGGCCTTATGAAAAGTATATATTTTTCTTCTGGAGTTAAAGCGATTAATAGAACAAGGAGATCAACGTCCTCATCAACTAAGTACAAATTTCAATTGCTATTTTAACAATAGATGAATCCACATCATCTACAGCTTGCTTTACAAACAATCCTTTGTTTTAAAGAATTTTTGGCAACATTGAAATTAATCGGATTTCGTTTATATCATTTGACAAAAACTTTTCTTGAGGGAGGGCTATGATTACTGAATTTTGCCTAATTTGGTTTTCACGTAGTTAACATACGTCGTACAAATGTGGATGCAATAAAAATCCACCTTCAAAATACATAAATAATAAGTATAAATAAGTTACAAAGATTTCGCAATTTTCTTGCTTATTTGATTAATTTCGGTACATTTTGCCTGTACTGTAACCGTGTGACATATCATTGGATCAGGCATTGAGAGAGGAGTTGAACATATATTCTATTTTCCTTCAAATCACCGCTATCTTTGTAAATTGCGAAAAACAACAAAATTTTAAGTTACATATGGTTTTCGGCTATACATATTTCGACGAGACAAGGAAATAAGCTGTTCGACGTGCCTCTCGATGTTAAGTTGTCTTGGAGATTGTTGGGTGTGACTTTTCTAACGCAGCGATAAATTCCCATGTAACAATTTTTTGTTTACTTAACCTACTTCATGTTAAAGTAATGACTCTCAAACCTCTAACACTCCGTAATACGTACAAATCAGGTATCGGCAACCTGCCAGAGCAACCCCGATCCTAAATCCACCCCTATGATTTGTCAAATTGCAAGTCATTGACAAAATTGAAAAAATGGCAAAAACACGAAAACTTCAAATACTATTTCCAAACGAATTTCCGAGATACTGTTTTGGTAAGAAATCCAAGATAGAGGGTCGAACTTAGAACTACATCGTGAATTGCACGGTCACGCTCTGATTTTAGGCTCAATCTGAGTGAACGAAAAAGTGTAATTGTGACGTCTATCGTTCTGAAACCACTGAAATCTGACGCGTTACGTCTTTCTGCCATGAAACTGATTTTCGAACCCCTACTAGGAAACTAAAAACATTTGTTTAATCCTGCTTTTGAAACATGCACTTTCTTACTTGGATACAATACTCGATACAATTAAATGTCAAAGTGAAGGAAAGGCACTATCGAGAAACAGAAAATTGTTTCGGGGTCCTGAAGTTGTCCCGAGTCCGAAACTGTACTTGGTTCTGTCCTAGGACCGATATTAAGAAATCATTAAATTTCGCTGGATCGACTATAAGGTGTAATCTATCGGACGCACTATGGATTTTTTGGCGAATTTTGCGAAAACACGAAAATTTTTAACTTTATTTCCAAACGGAAACAGGCCGCCGGGCCGCCGTTCTGGCAATAAATCCAAGCTCGAAAGTCCAACTTGAAAGTACATCGTGAATTGTGCGGTGCAGCTGCGATTTTGAGGTCATCAGATCCTAACTAAAAAGTGACATTTGTGACGTTCACGAAAAATTTTATAGTTTTGGCAAGACCTGCACGCGCATGAAATTTGGAGGGTTCTGCGCGCGCATTCGCCTATAAAAAAATAATAACATTACTGCTGGTACCACGTGATTTAGACAACCAATCAAAAATTGGTCACGCTGTTGTCGCCACTGTTTCTATAAGTTATGCTTCATAATATGCAACATGAAACTGATTTTCAACCCCCTATACGAAAACAAAAACATTTCCAATGTTAAAAAGTGTTTCAATTGACTTTGGATAAACTATACCAAGAAGAATATTCATTAAGATCCTCAGAGCTGATGCGTTTATAGTTGTTTGTGCCCCCTAAATTGGTCCAATTTGATTGTATAATATTCAAACAATTTTACCCTTCACTCCAAATATTATACCCGGGATAATTGAGCCTCAAATGGCACGGCATTGGTAATATATTTATTTCAACTTCCATCGCGTAATAACTACACCATAAACTCGCATTTTCTTCAAATAATAATTGTTAATGATATTATTCTAAGGTCAACTTCATGACTCGATTTATAATTAACTTTCAGAGAATATGCGCAATCATTTCATTAAATCGTATTACGTACACGTATTATCATTAACTTGTAATTAAAACAGTTTAACAGACTTTTTATCGTCGACAATAAAATTAAATTCACCAGAAAATGAGAATTTGATATTACAAACGGCGATTCACGTATTTTAATAAGTATGCCTGCAATGCGTCAGTCTGCGAGACATGCATATTACATTTCATTAAATTGTATAAAATCATCTTTTAAGTCATTATGGGATACACCAGAACCGGACAAAAGATGTGACTGTGCGAGCTCGTGCTTGAAAATGAACGTAATAAACTGTGTAATGCAATGGCATAAATCAGGTAATGAAAAAAAAAGTTTAATCTCCTTGTAATACATTAACTGAATCCGAACGAGGAAGAGGAGTGCGTTTTTCAATAAGGCGAAATAATTATTAAGAAGTGATTATCGCTGATGCCAATCATATTTATTATACACATATTTAAGTCGAAAAGTTCACGCTAAGTAATTCTATAATATATGCCTAATTAAGAACGGTGGCAGTTGGGAACTTGCAGACCTTTTCACGTTCTCCAATCGCTGTAATATTTCACCCGAACAGTTATATAATCGAGCCCGATTAATTAATGTAATGAGAATAGTATTTCGGATATCACACAGGAACAGGTTTAAAGTTGATACGATGATTAGAATTGACAGCAATAAACGCCGGTGTGGTTTCTCGGCCTATTAGTTTTGCCCGGTGAAAAAATAAGTAGCTGAAGATTAGACTTTAGAGTTGGAGAAAGAAAATGCATGCAGAAGTACAAAATTGCAAAAAAACAAACGTTTCGCTGGTAGCATCCTAAAGACAATTACTGGCTCATTTACCTACCAAACAAATAATTTTTATTAATTATCTGCTTGTAATTTTATGAATATCCAACACTGGTACGTCATCGTGCGCGCCTACATAGTTGCAAATTAATCATCTTGGTCAGGCGCGAATAAAAAATGCGAAAACAAATGCTGTTTTAATTGCGAATTAAGAGTGAAATAAAATGATTGTCCATTTTTGTGACCGCTCAGTACGGCATGCGGCATGTTAGTGGTGATATATAGTCAGTAACCTGCGGGGAAGATAGTAATTATCTTTAGAAAGCCCGGCCACAAATGGTAACATGGAAGATGCTACAGTTAAATTACCATAGCATTTCAAAAGCTGAGCAGTCACAAAGAACTCGTGACACTTAAATTACTGCAGGATTTTTAATTGCATGAAACGCACAATGGCTCTGGTGCAACCTGTTCGGCACATGCCATGATATTTATTAGTTTTGTACTAGGAAAAACATGATATAATGCTAGAAAAGGACAATGAAATGTAATTAATGTCAATAATCTATATAGAGAATGTTTCATCATGATATTACCTACCTTGATTGAGCAAAAACTTCTATGACTTTGTAACAGTAATGGAATAGGGTTTCCTATGATGAGAAAATTAAAGTTCCAGTAAAAAATTTAATTGAACTCGAAGCTGGATCTGTGGGAAGTTCGGTTTTGCGAAGATAATAAAATCAGTAGGCACTGTGAGTGAGATGAATGTAATTAATGGAAACATTTTAATGTTATCGTTTGTTGTTGCTGATTAAAGGAATGAGCATATTACATGCGTTGAATCCAATTTCCTTCAGTTCTCTCAGTGGAAGTGGCTGAACAACTGAAATGGTTCAGTTCAATTTATTGGCCATGCAAGTGGGGCTGCATATTTGACCAAAAATGATACGAGGCTGCTCACTGTGCTATATTGACTATATTTGGATATGAGGACTATTTTTTATAGAATTGTCGAAAGTATTTTGAGTAAATATTTTTTTTTAGTTAGTTAATTCAAAAAAATTAAATTACTTGTTAAATAATAACCTTTATTTTCAGAATAGGAATCACCTAATAAACTCATAATCAGAATAAAACTTTGTGCAGTTCACAGCCCACAGACTCACTGAATGGTTTTAATTTATACGGTTTTTCAAGACAAGATATAAGTTACTTGCATTAAGAGTATACGTGTCGGCATCAACTTTGTTAATTTACGATCGCAAAAACAATGAATTTATCTTCATAAAAACATCCCAGCCGACACCAATCATTTCGCGATTTTTTCTCATTATCTCCATTTTTACTCCATTAGGAATAAATGATGGCCTGCCGATGGGAAAACATACATTTTATGGCATTATCGACTAACACCATATGTAAATTGGAGATATTAAAATGTCATAAAACCGAGCAGCATCTCTACGTCTGCATTATCCATTAATTTTTTACTGTTGTTCAAATAGATGGAGAATCAAGTATGTGCTCGCATGCAACTATACGGGACGGAGTTAAATTTCAAACGGGAATCAACGATCAAGAAAGTGGCCAAAGTTCTTGATTCTATTTACTTGTATTGAATTTGAGAACATTTGATAAATCCGGTAAAATTTTTTAAACCCATCAAAGTATATTCATAAGTCATAGATACAGTAAAAAGGCTATATATGCCTGTTTTTAAGTCTAGCCAGAAATGTAATTATACTGAATATTATCCTAATATTTTCATTATATGAGTCTGATGGGTCTGTATTTTGAACATCGCCTCGTACACAACCTGAAAGTGGCCTTTGGGCGGCAGTAAATAATTAGTTACAACTATAAAGTGAACATAAAAGATACATTTTAAAAGTATACGGTATACGTGACTGAGACTAATATAAGTTATAAAATTAGCTATAAAGTGATCAAAGTCGATTAAGTAATTAAGTAGGATATTGCAGCGCTCAATATACAATTTATATCATTCTGTACGGTCGCATGAGAAGTTTTTATTGTACCTAAGTACCCGAGAGAAAAGAAGTTGGCGCAAGAGCATGCTAACCCATCGTTATGTGGCTGTGATTGCAATATTAAAAACTTATTAGCGGATACTAATATACGGAGCGTTAAAGGAGTGCGTAAAACGCCGATTTTCATTTAATCGGGAAGATTGTTGAGTCTTATGCATGCACTAGTATTAAGTTGTTTAGTTTTTAAATTTTAATTTAATTTTTTTTTTAATATTGTTGAATATAGTTCTTGAATTATCGACTTTATAACATACGATCAGTGCCCCTGGGCTGGATTTTCCAACGTTTTGAACCATAAGCGACAGTGCGTATGATTTTAAGATAGTTTAACGTGAAACTTACTATAGGTTTGCTATAATTACTCTTTTACCTTTCAGGGCCTTAGGGGGTTCCCTTCTACAATCGAAGAAATATCTTACCTATAAATCTGCTGTTGTACAAGTTTTGAATAAAGATTATTTAAATTTTGTGCTGGTTTTATTTCTTATCTGATTAGTAAGGACTTAGAAAAGATAGAGATCTTTTTCAGGATAAATATTATTTTGTCATTTGACAGCTAGATGTCTCTGCTTCTGCTGTATTTTAGAGATTCAGCTGAGATGATTGCAAATACTTTAATTACTTGAATTAAAATATGGAACTCAACAAATATGTTATCTGTATGAAACAGTTAAGAGCAAAAATGTTTCTTAAACTATGTCCCTGCTCTAACTTAAACTAATCTAATCTACAACAAATATAGGATAGTGTCCTTGTGGATAACAACAAATTCAATAAAGTTAAGGTTTCAAATTTTAGTTCAGTGTACTCTCGACACACTAACGTTACCGTGTCGCGTTATTTACTTGAATTGGCAGACCTGTTTTTAAGTTTTTGACACTTGTGGTTTGTAGTCCGAATATGGTAGCTGACAGTTCTACAATTTAGTGCCCCATTTACTGGATTTCCATAAACTAAATAGGCCTTGGATGCCCATTCGGATTTCGACCAATCAGGTGGCTGCTTATTATTTAGGATAAATTTTACCTTTATTGCTGGTAAGTTGACGCTGTTTTTCTGGTACCTTATCGTATTTGGCCTTGAACCATTATTCAATTGTAGTGGTAATATAAATTTCCGTTTCAAATTTTATATTTCTCTATTTATTTCAGGAGCGATCTGGACGTGGGTTTGCTTCTTTCACCACCCAATAACAACTCTCTTTTTGTTTCGTTTCTAAGGACATGCAGAAAATTTGCCAAACCATGGATTTCTAGATTTTCAACTGTCATGATGTAGGTAGGTATTTCCGCCTTTTTTTTCACTTTATTATGTAATTTTACTATGAAATTATGGTATTTTTAGCTTTCTTATTTGAATATGAATCCGTGGATACCCATGTTTTGATATTACGGAGATAAAATTTAGATTTGCCGTTGGCTCGTACGAGGGATCACAGAAGCGTATCGAAGATCACTGCTCTCACTTCTTAGGAACTAATTTACATTGTGTCTGGTCATTTTACTAGACTGGAGGTTTTACAGGTTTGTCTTAGGCTAATTAATTACAAATTTAATAAAAATTTATATAAATAAAGTCCATCTTTGTTTAACCGTAGTTGACAATCGTTCAACCTCTGTTTAAAGCATGTAACTGACAGCTGTTATGTTATTGATTATTTTAAAGAAACATTGCACAATGTATTTATTTCATTTACGCCTTTAATTTGTTTACTTTTGGTTTGTTTTAGCGTAGCTGACCCTTTGTTTACATAAGATTCATTGACCTCTCTCGCCTCAACAGGGGTCCTACAGCTGATTTATCAAATGGTTCTACGATATAATATCCTTTTTTGAACTTGTATTTATCTAATGAGTATACTACGTAAGATTCTCCTTCTAGTTTTATCAGAAGGAATTTTCTTATTACCCTGGTTTGAATTGAATTTATTTTTTTTAAATTTATTTGTGGGGTTTTAGTTTAAAATACATGACAATAGTTTCCCAATCGCAACAATCGGTTTTCACGACTACACCTTATGCTGGCGCCTCATACAGAGGAATTTTCCGAATTTAAGGGTAGTTTGCCACAATTAAAAAAACTGGAGAATTTTCTCCACCAATAGCTTCTATTTTCAGCAATCTTTAGAAAATTGCAACCAATTTAATAACGATAGAATACCATCATGTTAATCTAAACCAACAAATATAATTGACGCTATTTACCACGACGATATTATAAAATAGACCACAGCAACAGGAGCTATTAATAATAACCGTAGCAGATTCAAACATTTTTCCATTGAATCCATTGTGATCCACAAGAATATATTGCAGCTACCGAGCAGTCTGGCATCATGTAGAGAACATTGTGGTTGATACAACTGAGTAACTGTGTTACCAGCTGCTATATAAACGCCTTTTCTAATGGCTCATTACGGAATAATAGTTTACATTTATCTAAACATATGATAAATTAACTGCTGTCCAAATAATATATAGCAGTGATACATATTGAGAAATATAGAACAATATTGTAGCATTGTGTTTAGGGATATAATTTATTGGTAGCATAAATATACGCACCGTACTGTCGTAATGTGCCTCTTGTTGCGTCGAGCCCTTAGAGTCAAAATTGCTTTTATATTTTTGCCGAAAAATCAGAAATCGATAATGAAGAATGTAATGATCAATAATGATTAATATCGTATTACCTTTGAATTCATTTTATATTTTGAAAAATATATTCTGTTTTGTTCCAACTAAAAACTTTTGGCTTGATCAAAATTGAATCAATTGTTTGACAAAAGTACAAATAAAAAAATGTGTGCAATTATCTAGACCGACATTCCCTGGTAATACCCCTTTATTTAGCAACAATGGAGGCACAATAGAGGTAAACGAATGTTTACAATGTTAGACAAGTCATAAATAAGTCCGCATCAAACTCACGATTTGATGACGCTGATATATATTTTTCAATTATGCCATATAATAAACCATGAGCGACATCTTCACGCTCCAATTCCAAATCGCGCCCATCGTGCTTCCATTGTTCGGTAGACCTTGGTGTATCCTGTTGAGTCACAATAAATTGGATCAATTTCCAAATGATTACAGATCTGAACGCAGAGCCGAATTTCGGGGATTTGGGAATTTAAAGCTTTAGTTCGAAATAATGAAGTAGTACCTAAGTTCTCTAAGTAAATAACTATGAAAAATAGTACCAAAATAATAACCAGTTAAAGCGGTAAAATTGGTTTCACAAAATTGTGTTAATTCCAAAATTTTGATTTTTTTTAAATTGGTTCAAGAGTAAACGTTATCGCCGTTGATTGCTGGTCTCTTCACTCTCTTCACGAACGTTGGTTTGAGACTGAAGGAAAACATGAGCTCCAGGATTTTCCTGAGATATATGGATGATATTTTTGTCGTTTCTGAGATCGCTGAGGTGGAACATTTTTCTCGAAGTACTAGTAATTAAATAGTGAGAAGTGGTTAGAATTTGATGTATATAGGAAATGTCCTATTACTTCCAATGACTCTCATCATTGTGGTCAGCACAAAATCTCAAGTCTTAATTTTCTTGTTCATGCTTCCTCATAAATGAAGAGAGATTAAAAAAAAACATTGATTAAGGATATAGCTGCGAGCAATGGTTACTCCACATATTTAGTTGGAAAACCAAGTAGAAAACGTGAATTTAAGGATCCACTTGGAAACAGATAAGTCTAATGTTGCCAACATGCAAGAACAATCACAGAATTTTATTTAACTTTTTTTTATTTTTTTTATTTATTTTTCTGGCCCCACGTTGGGCGCCAATTAATTGTAATGTAATAGGTGGTATTTCTATTTAATTCATTAAATTTATTTTATTTAGTCCTTTATATTTCTGGCCCCACGTTGGTTGCCAAATAATTGTAATGTAAGAGATGCAAATTTGATTTATTTTGAATTTTGTATATAATTATTATTAGAATTTTAATTTAATTTAGTATATATTTATTTATTTATTTAATTTAGGAAATATTGCAATTTAAGTTAATTTTAGAATAAAATTTCTTTTATTTGTTTTACTTATTGCGTTTATTGATCAACCCACATTAAATAATCCCTCCTTTTTCTTTTCTAGGGCGTTCCAGGGATCCTCTAGTAGAGGAAAGTTACCTTACCCAATATTCTGTTAATTTTGATTTGGTAATGACATATTAAGATTCATAGCATAATAGTTTAAAGATTCTTAAATTGTTTGAAATCTAAGGTTGGATATTACATGATTTTCTTAAGCAACCATATAGAGAGGGAAATTCATGGTTTTACCAGAGGCTGCAATTTCTGCACAAGCTGAATTTTCTCCACCACCCACTTCCAGCCGGAAGGAAACGGCACATTTTCGACCCTAAAATACGATAAAAATGTCATTTTCTGTGGAGATAGCTCTTTGTTTAATTCAGGAGGAAAATTCATGATTTTGTCCCGTAAGTAGGTAAAATTCCTCCCAACAGAAGGAATCACACTTCACTATGAGTTTTTCTAGAACCATCTCAATCGAAAAACAAATGAATACGCACATTTGAGAATCAATTGTATAAACGTCAATTAAAATGACATAAAAATTATCTACCTCGGGGAGGAAATTGATAATTTATTTATATTTAGAAATCTTAAAGATAAAAAGGACTTTATTGTTTACTGTTTACGTAAATAATTTGTACTCTTGCAATAATTTTTAAAAGAATTATTTGTCACTTTGATCGCAGCATTACTTTGCCGTTACGGTCCTGGTTTGTTTGTTTTATAATTGAATAAAATATGGATTGCACCACTGGACTTCCGACATTATATTTAGTTAATGTTATGAAACCATCGGTGTGTTCCATTGTGGGTGCATATGATCTCCTATTGTTATCGTATTGTCAATGTTCAATAACTCATAAATACTGTGAAATTTCACCACACGTTTTGAATGTTTAACAATACTGCGCGCTGTTTATTCCGTTGCATTGACAGTTGTTGGTGTGGCTATGGATTACTTAAATCGTCCAAAATATGCCATTGTCAAGGAACTCAATAGCAATAGTGGGTCATTCACGCATTCGTAAAACTTAAAAATAAATATAATAATAGTTCTTTAAATAAAATCTACATACAGAAACAAAGTTTAAAGCAGTCCGTATTTCTATTAACAATTTTTGCAAAAGTACAGAGAGTTATCGGATAAAAATTGGAATTATTTTTTTCTATTTTGGCTTTAAATATATTTGATTTCAACGCCATTACTGTTAAATATCCTCAAGGCATCCAGATTCATGCAATTTTTATTTCTTTGCTATCGGTACAGTAAATTATGCCATATTTTATTGCATTCTTAATACCATATAATAATAAACACGTGTTCAGTCTTTTTGTTATTAATAGCTTATTAATATTTTAACCTGTAATTAATCGTGAAAAAATAACTCATTTATTATGGGACGGTAACTAGCAGCAAAACAAAGCAAAAATATTTTATTCAAACACCTATCGTAAATTTTAATTTTAAGTTTAATGTGAGGCAGATGCGCTGGCTGTTTCGATAATGAATTTTAATTGCACAAGTAGGTATGTATTATCAATCGGTACACTTTGTCGGAAAGAGGATCTAGTAATTCGAGGCAAAGTATTTTTATGACCAATTATTATTAAATGCGTAAATGAGTAAATAATATTTCTAATAGAACTACTAATGTATCTTAATAGCAATGCATAAAAACTGTATTGATGTATAGACACCCGTCCCACGACGAACTGCGGCGATCGATATCCGAAAAGTAGACATTGGAAAATTTTGAAAAAAGTGAAAAGTCGATGGTGGAAACTCGGCTAAAATATTTTCAAGGTGGTGGCACTTCCGGTTATACCGGAAGTTGATACCAACTTGCTTATTTTAAATGGGACACCCCATATATTGTGGTGGTAGGGGAAATTAATATATTTTTATTTTATTTTAATTGTTTAACCTGTATTTGGCCCCACGTTGGGCGCCAATTTATTTGTGATGATAGGGGAAATTTATGTAAAATATAATTATTATTTTTCTTTCTATGCCCCACTTTGTTAGCCAAATATTTTTGTGATGTTTTATGGGGAATTTTTTTTATAAATATCTGATTATTCTTAAATTATTGAAAAGTTAGGTGATATAAATTTAGTAATATTTATTGCATATTACTTTAAAGAATAGTTTTTGAATAGCATGTCTTTAGTATTTATTTTATTTAGGAAGTATAGTAATTTAAGGTAATTTTAGAATTTATTTACTGGTTTATTTTAATTGTGACCTTTTTTGACTTGGTCCACCCGTACTACTGATGCAAAATACTAATACCTGCGCCTTACACACAGCGACCAGTCTATTTGCGTTGATAAACGACCGTGTGTACTGCGCGAAGCGAATAACTTACTTTCAGATTTTCTGTAATTCCTGATTTCCTTTTCAGGGTCTCTTTGGGGTCTTTTAGTGGAGGAAACTTACCTTTCGTATTCTTTAGCTTATGTAATTTTTGTTAATAAATGAATATTATGTTCTCAATAGGTTTTGTTTTATTTTCTAGTGATTATATTTAAAAGTTGGTATGGCATGAAGTGCAGGGACCTGTAATTATTGACTAGAACTGGTTATACACCAATCGTGCAGTTCTTTAGCAGAACTCACAGATGTGGCCCCTACGAAGCACGGATACTATTCTGATTGTTAGAATGAGCAAAATTTATCGTTTTATCAAACCAGACATCAGACATAGATGGCTTTCAAATTTACATCATTTATTCATTTAACAACATTAATATCGACAAATTTGCTAAATAAATCATTAAGTTAAGAGCTTGCGATTACTTATCTATATGTAAAATCTACTAACAAATGAAATCCTTAATTTAATGATTTAAAAGAAAATGTCCCCCTTAACCATTGAGTAAAAAATAATAAAGAGTTGCAACTGTCAAGGTTTCGAGATTTTAGTATTGTATTTCTTTGCCAATAACTTCATGATTGTCATCAATTTTTATTGCTACGGGAAGGTATTTGTAGTGTGGCTGTATAGCCCTTAAAATTGAAGACAATCATGAAGCTATTGGTGAAAAAATACAACACTAAAATCTCGAAACCTTGACAGTTGCGCCTCTTTATTATTTTTACTCAATGCCTTAACTCATCTTATTAGTAATGAGCAGTCTATCTGATATTTGTGTTCTATGGTTTTAACGAACTTATGAACCTACTGCCTTCACTGAAGTTCAATGGTCGTGGTCAAAATGGCTGTCTTGCCAGATATTCTGTGCTTCTCCCAATTAATCAAGACTATTTTATGTGCCTAAGTCTTCAACTATACTATGTAAGTAACTGATTTTTCTTTCTCCTATTTGTTAATTTCTGGTTATCTCGTTCAACTTCGATAAAATTATTAATTTTAGCTGGTGAGTAGTGATTTACCTCTGGTTTTTCTCGTCTTTATCACAATTTTCTTCAAGAGCTATTTTTTTCAACAACTTTCTTTTTTGTTCCCGTCTCCATGGTGATCCTGAATTATTTTTTCTTATGAGGATACTAGGTGCCAAACTGTCATTTTGGGTATATAATTGATATTTTTCTTATATGTAATCATGTTGTGGAAATAATATCATTTTTGAACTCTAGGTCTCACAACCGATCTATACATATCCAATAATATGTCATATTTCGTTAAAACACAAATTCACTTGCCGTTCTTGGCTACGATGAAGTACTACATTTTTAAATTTCACTTCACTATACCTTTCTACACTTTTAAGTTACAATGTGTCTATCCTTGTGGCATAGACGATCAGTTTTACATAAAATTAAATCTTAATTAACATCAAGTATTAATGCTAAGTTTTTCTACGTTAGACTTTTCGCTAGATAAAATTACAACTTTGCTCATTCTTTATAAATCACTGCTTACTTGACACTAGTAAATTATTGACTTGATTAATATTACCTTTCTGTTGGTTAATGTTATTTTATTTATCAATTTTGTGGTTTTGATTTATTGTTTTAGGTGGTACGAACCACATCTGGTGAACCGTCTTCCTGCTATCCCGTAACAGGTGTTTCTGCAACGAAGATGAGTTTCCTCGGAGTGGTATCCTTTAAAGCTATATGTTTAAACCTTTATTTTTTGTAAAGTAATTTATTTGCTGCCTTTATTCACAGTGAAGTTCTATATGAAAATTTTTTTTCTTTTAAAGTACCTATTGAATTTAATTTTTTTTTATTAAAATACATGACAATATTATTACATTTTTGGATTGTACGCAAAATTCTAGGCCTATTTTAATCATGTCTTATACCGAGGTCTCTCCGTTTTTGACATATTTCAATTTTTGTGTAAAAAATGACGTTTGCAGGCCCTAAAAGAATTATCAATTTTTCTTATAAGGAAGCCTTTTTTATCTAATTTGGGTTGGATTCTTTGTTGAAAAAGACCTACTCTAAAAGACATTTTATAATATTTTGATAAGTATCACCTGAAATCTTATTTTCACCCTTTCCGCAACATCCTGGGACATTCCTTCATAAATAAAACTTGTTTCTTTTGACTCGAACTAAACATTTTTCATGAACTTACCCGTGTTGTGATAACTCGAAACTTTGGCCGAGGGCTCTCCTACTATAAATAGACCAGTCTATTTAAATTTATTGAAATGCTGCCGTTAATTTAAAAGAATCAGTAATAACAAAAAAGGGGGTAAAAAATCCTGTCAGTTGGAGAGCTCTTAATTAAGTGTATCAGATTGAAAGTAGCAATAGCAGCGTATATTTTTTTGAACGCCGCGCCGGTGGTGATAAGGCGTAAAATAAACAGAATTTGTTCCATAAAGTAGGAGTCGATTACAAAACACGATCTGATAACGAAGGCAACACTATGAACTAAATAATTATCAGGATCTTTAATCACTGGTACGAATAGATTCTGTACAACCCGATAAACCGGAAAATTAAGATGTTAATTACTATTTTGTTGTTACTGGCGGCTGAAATTAAATTGACAGTGAATCCGCTTAACAAATTAAAGAAATGAGCGGCTATTAGTTAAAATTATTTTTGCACAACAAAACCAGTCTGTTAATTAAATTTAAATATACTAGACGTTCCTAAACTGCAGAGGACAGACAGACATAATTTACTAATACTGTATCTACAAAAAAATGCTAGTAGATATAGAGGTTTATTATACCCCAGTTTGTTAGTTGCTCAGGAAATTACTATAATACTTTAAAATGACCAATGAGAACTGAGATAGATCCATGTAGACAATAGCGTTCAACATTACAAAAAACGTATCGAAAATCGGGATCATCGAGGATAACGAATAGACACACATATAGTAAAATAGTTATTTTCCTAACAAGTGCGGAAAGTGGTACTTTTCTGCACGCGACTGCCGTTGACCGAACGACACGAAGCGGAGTTCGGTCAAGGACTCGAGTGCGGGAAAGACAGTTTCCGTATGTATTAGGAACAATATTTTTCCTAGGAGCGTGATCACACTTTCAAAATGTAATTATAACTTACCCAAAACTGCAAATAAAAATATAATTACTTTTCCGCACGCAGTGCGGAAAAATACGTTTTTCCGCACTAGTGCGGAAAAGTGCAACTTTCGAAACTAACATGCGAAAAACACGTTTTTCCGCACTAGTGCGGAAAAGTGCAACTGTCGAAACTAACATGGGTGCGGAAAAGTTGTATTTTCCGCACGCTCGTAGGAAAAATAATTATCCGAAAAGTGTCTAAAAATCGAGTTGCATAGTTTCTTTCATCACAGGTAAAGATGATTTCGATGGAGCAAAAATTTTGACCTGTGTTGGTATAATCTGAATTATTAACTCTAATTTCATACTGGCTTATGGAAATACCTTCCCAATGTCTATTTTTCATAATAATTTCAAGTGTTGCGCAAATATTTACGAGCCTTCTCAGAAGTAAATTTGCATGGCAGAATAATGTCGTAACTATTTGCTAAGGGTAATAAATGGTTCTTACATATCGTGCAGCCATCCGAGTAGTTAATTTACGGAGTGGTATCATATAGAACATTCAGTGCGAATTCCATTGTGTGCAGAGAAACAATAAAGATAATCCATTGCCGCTAGGCTGCCGTATACAAACTAGTCAAATTGAATGAATAACGTTAGAAAGATGCAGTGCACCGTGCAATATTTGACCCTACAGGGAATTGTATTAAAAGCACTTTATGAAGTGTTACAGGGTAGTAATGAGGTGGATTCAAAAAAAGTATGGCTTGGATTTTGGATTAAATCTCATCTCCAAACTTATCAATTTAAAGAGCATAATTGGAGTTTATGCTATTTTCCGGAATATCTCCTGCTCTAAAATAGATATCGAAAAAAAAAGGCCCATTCAGGCAAAATATTGGGCAATTTATTAGCTTCCAAAAATAAAAACCAAACCAAACACGGATCCCTTTTATTTGTACCAAATTCGTTATTATTACTATTATTATTATTCCTGCAAAACAGTTATGCGTATAAATAAAAAACCAAACGGTCTCCTCATGTCCAAGTATCGCTCACTACACATAATGCCCTCTATAACCTTACTGTTACATGATTTACAACGCAGCCCTATAATAAGCCATAATAACGCATTCTTTTATTTGTAAAATAATAAAATATTCTTGCATATAAATTATGTCTCTATTATTCAATAGAAAGTGAGTGCATCAATAAAGTTCTTTACAACTAATAAGCGTAGGTTTAGTTTTTGTTGCAGTGTATGTGTGTGTCGCCGTGGAAAACCCTATAAGTTATTCCTAATAACTCACAAGGACATTAAATAAGACATTAATATCGGTATAAAGTTAAAAGTCTAATTTAAAAGTTTCTGATTGATGTACGCTAATATAATGTCAATCGTGAACTATAAAGTACCATAATATTTCATGCGTGCATTTAAAAATGTCACCGCGATTAAAAAATAGTAGACGAAGCCGTCTATAATCAAAATTTATTATAAGAATGTGATGAAACGTAGAATATGATGAAACAATAGTTGAGGCTCCGGGATAACTAACGACTATACTTATTATTTTTTTAATCGTTTGCTTAATGAATAAATAGTATACTGTTTTTACAATAAGAACGTTTTGCTACACGACATAAGTAAAGACAATTATTTACTTCCGTATACAGGGTGTTTTCGAAAGTGGGGCTTTCCTTCTATCTCTGGATAATACCTATATTAAACTGTTCTTCTAGGAATCATACTAATGACAGTTTCATAGGAAAGCACCAATTAAAAATATTTACTAGATTTTGATTATTAAATATCTAGTAAATATTTCGAAGCGATTTAAAATGGAAGTTTTTAATTATACTAAAAATCTATTAGCTTTTTAATTGTATTCAAATTATCTGTCATTATTTTTAAATTATTTAAAAATATCTAGTAGACATTTATTAAAAATATCTATCAGATATTTTTAATCTAACATTAATACAATTGTATTTAAATAATTTACTAAATAACCAAGAGAGGTCAATCCCATGTGAGCAGTTTATGTTGAAAGAAAACCAAAAGTCTTTTTCTCACAAAAAATTCAAAAATTTAATTCGCTGTAAAAATAAAAATAAATTTTTGAATTTCTTGTGAGAAAAAGATTTTTGGTTTTCTTTCAAATCTACTAAATGTTTACTATTTTATAAATTTATAAGTTTTGAATGAATTAAAAATACTTACGGTCAGATATTTTTCATCCAATTAAAAATATTTACCAGAAATTATCATTTTTATTGTTAAATATCTAGTAAATATTTCAATGCGATTTAAAATGGTTAAAAATTAATTATGTTAAAAATATTGATTAAGCTTTTTAATTGTATTAAAATTTTCATCTTAAAATTATTTAGAAATATCTAGTAGACATTTATAATAAATATCTACTAAATATTTTCTATTTTAAAAGTATCTACTAGACATTTTTTAATAGAACAAAAATATCTACCAGATATTTTTAATCTAACATTTTTAATTGTATTAAAAATAGTTTACTATATTATCATTTTTTTAAATGATTTAGAAATATCTAGTATATATTTATTAATATTTACTAGTTTAAAGCTGACTACAAGATATTTTTGAATGAAATAAAAATACGTACTATCAAATATTTTTAATCCAATTTAAGATATTTACTAGAAATTATCATTTCTATTGTCTAATATTTACTAGATATTTAATCTAGTAAATATTTCGAAGTGCTTTAAAATGGATATTTTTAATTATACTAATGATATTAATTAGCTTTAGCTTTTTAATTGTACTAAAATTATCAACTATATTATTATTTTTAAATTATTTGGAAATATCTAGTAAACAAACAATAAAAATATCTACCACTTAAATAACTTCCTATTTTAAAAATATCTGCTAGATATTTTTGAATATAATAAGAATATCTATCAGACATTTTTAATCTAACTTTAATTATTGTATTAAAATAATCTACTACATTATTATTTTTAAATGATTTGTAAATATTTATTAAAAATACTTACTAAATGTTTACTATTTTATAAATATCTATAAGACAGTTTTGAATTAAATAAAAATACGTACGGTCAAATATTTTCCATCCAATTAAAAATATTTACTAGAAATTATCATTTTGATTGTTAAATATCTAGTAAATATTTCAATGTGATTTAAAATTGATATTTTTAATTATACTAAAGACATTGATTAGCTTCTTAATTGTATTAAAATTATTACCATTTTGCTATTTTAAAATTATTTGGAAATATCTAGTAGGTATATTAAAAATATTCACTAGAAATTTTTGAATAAAATAAAAATATCTATCAGAAATGTTTAATGTAACACTAATTGTATTAAAATAATCTACTATATTATTATTTTTAAATGCTTTAGAAATACCTAGTATATTACATTTATTAAAAATATTTACTAAATGTTTACTATTTTAAAACTATATATTTACAAGATATTTTGAATGAAATAAAAATACGTACGGTCAGCTATTTTTAGTCCATTTAAAAAGATTTACTAGAAATTATCATTTTGATTAATAAATATTTAAAAGCAATTTAAAATGGATATTTTTAATTATGCTAAACATATTGATTAGCTTTTTAATCGTATTAAAATTATCTACTATATTATTACATTAAAATTATTTAGAAATATCTAGTAGACATTTAGTAAAAATATCTACTAAATATTTTCTATTTTAAAAATATCTACTAAATATTTTTTAATAACACACAAATGTCTATCAGATATTTTTAATCTAGCATTTTTAATTGTAGTAAAATAATCTACTATATTATTATTTAAATGATTTATATCTAGTATATTTTTATTGAAAATATCTACTAAATGTTTACTATTTTATAAATATCTATAAAACAGATTTGAATGAAATAAAAATACGTACGGTCAGATTTTTTCATTCAATTAAAAATTTTTGTGATTAAAATTTAACTATATAATTATTGATTAGCTTTTTAATTGCAAATAAATTATCTACAATATTATTATTATTATTATTAAATGATTTAGAAATACCTAGTATATTATATTTATTAAAAATATAAACTAAATGTTTAGTATTTTGCACAACTATCTACAAGATATTTTGAATGAAATAAAAATACGTACGGTCAGATATTCTTATTCCATTTAAAAATATTTACTAGAAGTTATCTTGTTTATTATTAAATATCTAGTAAATATTTCGAAGCGATTTAAAATGAATATTTCTAATTATACTAAAAACATTGATTAGCTTCTTAATTATATTAAAATGATCTACTTTATTAGTATTTTTAAAGTATTTAGAAATGTTTAGTTGACATTCAATAAAAATATCTACTAAATACTTTTTAATAAAATAAAATTATCCATCAGATATTTCTAATCTAACATTTTAATTGTAATAAAATAATTTACTAAATTATTATTTTTTACAAATATCTAGTATATATTTATTGAAAATATCTACTAAATGTTTACTATTAGAAAAAACTATCTACAAGATATTTTTAAATTAAATAAAAATACATGCAGATATTTTTAATCCAATTAAAAATATTTTACTAAAAATAATCATTTTCATTATTAAATATCTAGTAAATATTTCGAAGCGATTTAAAATTTCTAGTTTTACTAAAAATATTGATTAGCTTTTTAATTATATTATTAAAATTATCTACTTTTGGTATTTTTAAAGTATTTAGAAACATCTAGTAGACATTTATTAAAAATATCTACTAAATATTTTCTGTTTAAAAAATATCTACTAGATAATTTTAAATAAAGTGAAATTATCTACCATATTATTATTTTTAAATGATTTAGAAATATCTAGTGAATATTAACTTATCTACTAAATGTTTTCTACTTTAAAAATATCTACTACATATTTTTTAATTAAATTAAAATATCTGCTATCAGATATTTTTAATTTAATAAAAAATATTTCATATTTATTTATTAAAATTATATTCTAAATATTTTCTATTTATTATTATTATTTTTAAATGATTTTGAAATACCTAGTAGATATATTTTTTTAAATATCTAGTAAATATTTCTCGATATTTTTAAGTGAAATAAAATTATTTACCACCAGACATTTTTAACATTGTTAAAAATATTTGCTAGAAATTTTAATTTATATAAAGTAGTATTGTTATAACGCCCTGTGTATGACTATTCATTTATAATATTATTATTATTTAATTTAATATCGAAACCAGGACTTTAATATATCGTTTTATTAGTAGATATTATACTTTGCCAACGTGTATACGACCGTACATTGATCACTTACAGAAACATCTAAAAAGCCAAATCAAAAGTAAATATCCTGCTAGTTACGTTCATGCATCTCGTAGAATATTTGTAATGAGATCGGGGTCAAAGGACATACGCGATGTCTGGTCGATGCTGGTGGTCTGCTGGATCAGGACCAGTGCGACCAGTAGGAGCGCCGACATTACTCATCTACTTAGTCCATCCTCATACCGGACTTATAACGCGATATTGTATTATATTGTCAAAACATAATAACAAAATTTTTAAAAGAATTATCGCCGCTGAAATAGCGCGTAATAGAAAAGTCGTGGTACTAGCGGGTATCTGTCGTTTAAATCGAAGAGTTAACAATGTAAGATGATTTACGGCGACATTGTGGCGTAGTGAATTTAGTAAGTGAGCGGAATTCTACGAATTTTATTAGTAGTTGTTAGAGATTTATGGCTCGATAGAGTTCCTGTTTGAAGTTAAGATTTATCTGTTTGTATAAAACCGTGCAAAAAATAGTTCGAAAGTTTTGATTGGATTAGGAAATATATACGAAAGAAAGAAAAAAATATATTTAGGACTATTGAATAGTTTAATAAGTCATAGCCCGAAATATGCAGGTCCCCCTTACAGGCAAGAATACATAAGTATGGGCCCAGGAATGGACCCTTGTAGAATTCCACTAAGTTCAGTATACTCTACAGGAATTCGCCATTTCAGGATTAATTATATTGCGCGTCTCGTTTTCGAAGATCATAAAGTAGTACTCCCCCTTTGGGTGTGATGACATACGCACTTTAAAGTAAATTTGGTTGCCTATCCTAATCCACCTCACATCAACATAGCGTTTTGAGTTGATTTATTTTAAAGCACTCACGTTGCAACTAGAGAGGAATGAACTGAAAGGCTTTAAGGGTCGAAATAATCTTCTACGAGTCGCTAATATAGTTATTATAGTTATATATATAAAATATTCCAAATTGATGCCAATAAGAATAAAATGTGTATTCTCATATTCTGATCATTAACATAATCGTTCAAACAAGCCCTTCCTGGTGCATGGCTTGTTACAGGCCTTAGTAGTGAAGAAGTGAATTGCAAAGAAATATAATGCACGCAAGTAGTCAGCAATAAGCGTAACTGTGGTAGTTATCTCTAATCCCAGTAGGTTCAGTCACCCAGCATTGTTTCCTCTATTTATGACGCTAGCCGGGGATTTATGGGCAGATCCTTGTCTGACCGACGCATCTTCGCGTAACAGTTGTACCGATAATCATCCCTAGTTTATAAACGTTACTCCGCAATCTACTCTGATGGCAAAACAGAGCAGGAAACCAACAATTACTAAGCACTGGACAAATTAATTGGTGACTGCTTCGTCGCGATTCAGTAATAAATATCGAGAAGACCGAGCTCGACTTCCATACACATTCAATGCAGATTTGTCTCCCCGAGGCGGTGCCAGCACATGCCATAACTGTTATACTTTGCTTCTGTGTTGATATAATGAATATTTAAGCTGGGAACGGGTTTTCGGCTTATACCAATAATAATGCTCAAAGTCGATTTACTGACTTGTTAATCACTGGGTAAATAATGGGAGCGTTGGGATTATTTGGATTTCATTTGTTAAATAAATTTATACGGTTTTGGTCGGATACGCATTTGGAATATCAATAAGTATGTAGGATTCGAGTCATGCCGGTTATTTAGGAGGACGTGTGCTCACGAAAGGAACGCTTTTTATATTTTTTCGCTACCGGTAAAGAAAAGAAAGTCGGATTAGTGACGGATTGGCAATGCAACAAAGGGAAAGAATTTGTTCTTAAATTTGGAACCAATATGTTCGAAATTGGAAAAAATGAGCATTTCTCATTTCGGCTTCCATTACTATCGAAGCATATAAACACTTCTTTTGCGCTGTGAGGGTATTGTATAAAAAGAAAACTTTGAAAAATTGCTTGTAAAGCTATGAATTGTGAAGCTAATATCGTAATATCTATAAACACACTAATGTATTTTTAAATTGTTATGAATTTATATTCTATTACTGATGAGGGAGAGGGGGTATACATTTGATAAAGTATTTTACTGAATCTATAAGTCAGGTTGGCCGAGCGGTCTAAGGCGTCAAACTTAAGATTTGATTCCGTAATAGGAGCGTGGGCTCGAATCCCACACCTGACATTTTTTTCTTATTCCATAACTATATATCTGCTTCGGAATCATATTCTTCCCCTTCGCCACAATCACAATCCTCGAAACAACCTAATATTTTAAAGTAGGAATCTTTTAGATTAAATGTTTCTTTAACACATTAGAAATTCAGCAAGACACAAAGGTACTAAGTGCTGATTTTCCAACAAAGGCTGCACAAGTCAAAGAACTACTCACATGATCTAATGATATTCCAACGTTCATCGGACAACGTTATATTTGTCTAACCTAATAGAATTAATTCGCATTTAAATAGGCTTATTTTCATTTGAAGCGGAGAAAGGTACAACCATTGTCTCTATGCATCTACTTATACCTTATTACAAATTCTAAGCACAAATGAATGTAAACACATCATGATATCATTCAGTTTCTGGCTTTGAATTGATCTTCCGCGATAAATTTTCTAGTTGCGATCAATAAAATAACGATAAGCAAATTCTTGTGTCCTTATAGGAGTTATTTAAAATTAAGCCTTGTGCGTTGGATAGGTTTAGTAAATTTAATCCCAATATAGAATAGCAGTGTGAGAACTCGGCTACCAACGAGATGACTTGATAAAGGCAGCGTTGCTCCCGTTGTGGACATTGCTTTATGCGTAATTTCCTTGTTGAATTAAAATGGATGCATGGTTAATTTTGTAAGGAATGTGGAAGTCCGTACAGGCGACGTTGAATAAGCGGAAGCATTTGTCTGACGGAGTGTTGCTTGAGTTTGATTTTACCCATTTCAATTTAACGAAAATAGGAATTAGGATTTATAAACAATTATTGGGTTGTTATGCTTTACACCAATGGAGACATTTAAGAGTAAATTTTTTAACATTGCCAAATTAAGCAAGATAGTTTAAATTCAAAATTTTGAAGGTGTCTCCACGTATTGAATTGGTAGATTTGTAGAAATCAACTCTAAAAAGTTTTATGATTGAATATTTCTATAATAATTATCGAATCATCGATGTCTTTGCAACCAAGTTCACATACATTTAAACGTCGAAATTAAATCATGAAGTATATGGTGCGCTACAGAAACTCATAAAAACCAAAAATTTTCCGGCATTATCTAAACAGTTTATTAAACAAAGCTTCTGACAATTTACGAATATATACACAGTAGTCCACTCGCTTTAACATATCCAGCAAAATTTTGACATAATTATATACTATTTACAATTTATACTAGCCTCAATTGCTTTTACAGTTTTTTACAGGAGAGCCCAAAATGATCTTTGTACTTACTAAGAAATAATCAGGTACCTAGATTGCACTTATTTCCCCAATACTAAAGGTGCACTGTAAGGAAGAGCTGCACTGTAAGGAAGAGCTGCACTGTATGGAAGAGCTGCGCTGTATGGAAGAGCCGCGCTGTATGGAAGACCTGCACTATATGGAAGAGCTGCGCTGTATGGAAGCGCTGCACTGTATGGAAGAGCTGCACTGTATGGAAGAGCTGCACTGTATGGAAGCGCTGCGTTGTAGGGAAGAGCTGCGCTGTAGGGAAGCGCAGAGGCGTAAGGCAGACCAGTGTAGGCCGCAGCTACGGGGGCTACACCAGGCGCAGCTACGAGTGGGGCAGCTGGGGCGGCTGCTAGAGGCGCAGCTGCTACTCTTGCTACTGGAGCGGGTGCGGCAACTAGGGGGGCGGCTACTTTGGCGGCGAATGGAGCGGCGATGGCGTGGTTGACAACGTGAGCGCTGTAAGATGAGGCGTATGGGACCGAGTAGGCAGCGGGGACTGCTGCTGGGACTGCGGGGACGGCGCCTCCCAAGCAGCAGGCGATAGCTGAGGCGAAGAAAGCAATGGACTGAAAACAAGGAGAAAATAGGGTTAATTTTGCTATATAATTTATTTAGTATTTCACTTTTCAGAGAAAAGGATAAGGTAACATTTTTCTTTACTTTAAAATTTTTTAAATTTATGATAGAAGTTAAATCAATTGTGACCAAGTATGCTCGTCACAACTTGAAATATATATATTGGAACATTGGAATATTTATAAATAAAACATTATGAAAAATTACGTTATACAAAATAATGTTTGAAAATGTTTTTTGCACTAAATATTATTTTTCAAGCGTATAAGAAACAGGTATACTGTTTTATCGTTTCTCTTTTAATTTCCTAATTGAATATTGAACACCAAAATTGAAAGCAAACAATAAAGAAGCACTTACCACTATTTGAGAAGCCATTTTACTTGTTTCTGTTATGATTGTCGAATTGACTATGCCATCGATAAAAAAATGTGCGTATTTATAGGTGACTCCGCAAGACAAATAAATAATCATTGGGGACGCAACTTAAAAAAATCTTTAATTAATACTATGTATTATTTTGAAATGGGTTAAAAGAATACCAGAATTTTTATTGCCTTTCTCGTTGAGCTGAATCATGATTAGTTCTATTAGTATTCAGTGCAGTCTAGTAATTGGCTAACCGGTGTCGTTTGTAACATATTTTTAATTTATATTTGCTATATTTGATTACCAAATAGTCGAAGGTTATTGTACAGTACACTCTCTTATTTTTACTTTAACCCTTAATTGTTCTAATTGAAGTTATTATTAAATTAAGTTGGTCAATATTATGCCCTTCCAATCGAATTATCAAGTCTTCTGTGCCATTTTAATATTTGGTTCTCAAATCTACTGGAAATAATGGTGAAGTACGAATAAGTGCTTCATCTGTAAAATTACGTCTTCCATGGTAATGAGTTTAGGAGCAACATAACATTAAGATTGTTTGAAATCAAGTTCAGTCATTATTAACTTTTACTGGCTTCTCTAAGTTGACAAATTATTTTTCTAATACCACCCACTTGTAAAAGAGGCAGTCCTTATATTTAGGTCTTCTTTCTTCTTTGCTTCTTCATCGTTGCCAATTGTTGTAACAAATATCCCAGGGGATATTCCACATCGTGGTAATTTTTTGATTGTGATTCTTGAATTTGGCCCCAAAATCCTTCTAGGAACTCATATGATTCTGAAAGAAGCAATACTGAAGTGGTCGTCTTGGTTTGAAGACAAGGGATCCGAAGGATTAGCTGTGTTCCTTTTGTGAGAAGGTTTGGACACTTGCTCACAGAAGTTCGCGGTTACCAATTGTTGTAACAAATTTCCCAGGATATTCCACATCTTGGTAACTTCTTGATTGCAATTGTTCCAAAATTGACCCGAGTTTTGTTCTACAGGGTTCGCTTCTGCAATCATAGGCATTAGTCAATTATTTATTAGTGTTAAAATAAATAGATGAAGGAAGTGGTTCTTGAATTAGGCACCAAAATTCTCAAATGGTCCCACGTTGCTGATTCTTTCTTCTAGGGACTCAAATGATTCTGAAAGAAGCAATACTGAAATGGTCGTCTTGGTCTGAAGACAAGGAATCTGAAGGTTTAGCTGTTTGTTCCTTTTGTGAGAAGGTTTGGAAACTTGCTCACAGAAGTTCTCAGTTACCAATTGTTGTAACAAATTTCCCAGAATATTCCACATCTTGGTAAATTTTTGATTGCCACTGCTCCAAATTTGAACTCGAGTTTTGCTCTACAGGGTTCGCTTCTACAATCATGGGCATTAGTCAATTATTTATTAGTGTTTATAAATAGTTGAAGGAAGTGGTTCTTGAATTTGGGTCAAAAATTCTCAAATGGTCCCACGTTGCTGATTCTATCTTCTAAGGACTCAAATAATGATTCTGAAAGAAGCAATACTGAAATGGTCGTCTTGGTTTGAAAACCAGGAATCTGAAGGATTAGCTGTGTGTTCATTTTGTGGGAAGGTTTGGACACTTGCTCACAGAAGTTCTCAGTTACCAATTGTTGTAACAAATTTCCCAAAATATTCCACATCTTGGTAACTCCTTGATTACAACTGTTCCAAAATTGAACCCGAGTTTTGTTCAACAGGGTTCGCTTCTGCAATTATGGGCATTAGTCAATTGTATATTAATGTTAAAATAAATAGTTGATAGAAGTGGCTCATGAATTTGGCCTCAACATTCTAAAATGGTCCCACGTTGCTTAATTCTGTCTTCTAGGGATTTAACTGGTTCCTAAAGAAGCAATACTGAAATGGTCGCCTGGGTTGGAAGACAAGGAATCTGAAGGATTAGCTGTTTGTTCCTTTTGTGGGAAAGTTTGGACATTTACTCACAGCAGTTCTCAGTTATACCAGAGTTAATACTTTGGCCGGGCTTTACTGCTAATTTCTTCCTCGGATTGATATTTTTGGTACTTCATTCCATTATTTTCTCTTCCAGTCCATCCAAAATTTATTTATTGGATAATTTCTCGCTCTTCTGGAACCAAATTCAAATTTTGAGCAATCTATGCAGTCAGTGCTTCCTCTTTATTTTAAGCGGCTGAAAATGCACATTATGCATGTAATTTTTCAAGTTCTTCAGCTCCAAATGCTTCAGTATGTTTCAAACAATTCCTAAAAAATAACTGAAGCAAAATAAACGTTTTAACGCGAATCCTCCATTAGGAACGTATTCTATGAAGATGAACATCTGCCGGACATTATCCAGATTAAAAAATGACCGCCGATTTAATTAACAGACACGGTAGCTACAATACATCAAAGCAAATCCAGCATGTATCGTACCGACAAGAAGAACGCGTTCAAACATAAGTTTTATTTAGTTTAGCAAAAAAAGGTTTACTATGCCTTTGCTTTTGCCATGTAATATAACATATGGCAATACAAAGTGCACCTCACGCAGCAAAACAGCGAGGTTCTTCATTTATTGACTCCATAAAATAGTGAATTACTGTTTAAACTATATCTGTACCGCAACATTCATATAAAGCTCATACGGTATATTACGGATTAGTACACGTAGTTTAATTAATCTGAGCTTTATGTGGTCTAATACAGGTTTTCCTTTCGTATTGTATGGGAATAAAAGTAATGCATTACTAATAATAATTTATATATGTATGGTACAAGTACTAAAGATATAACAACTTAAGGTGGGAATCTTTACTTTATTAAGGTAAACGTCCAAGTTAATGACACATTAAGGTTAATATGGAACTATATTAGATGTAATAATGTACGTAGCCAATAAGGTCTGAATGTAATTATTTATATGCAGTGTGTTTTCCTAAGCAAGTAAACTCCTTTATTAAACAGCCATTAAAATATAAAGCTATTTCAAATAGGTAGGTTTTGTTGAATGAACTTTGCGGGTTTAAATTCAATTGGTAAACGAACTGACACTTTATCAAGATATCAATCTGATATTATATTTATTTTTTTATTTTATTTTCTTATGAAATTATGTTATTTTTAGCATCCTTATTTGAAGACGAATCTGTGGATACCCTTTTGTTGATATTACGTGAGATGAATTTTTGACCTGCCGTTCACTTTGACGAACCATCACTGAATCTTTCGAAGATCACTACACAACACTTCTTAGGATCTAATTAACATTGTGTCTTGTCATTTGACTAGACTGGAGGTTTGACAGGTTAGTCCATCTTTGTTTAACTGTTATGTTGAAAATCATTCAAACTTTGTTTTAAGCATGTAACTAACAGCTGTTCTGTTATTGATTATTTTAAAGCAACATTTTACAATACATTTAGTTTATTTTCGCCTTTAATTTGTTTACGTTTGGTTTGAATTAGCGTAGCTGACCCTTTGCTTACATGTGGCTTGTTGACCTCTTTCACATCAACAGGTGTTCTACAGCAGATTTATGCAGATGGTTCTCCGACATGATATCCAATTTTTTCTTGAACTTGTATTAGTCTATTGAGTACACCATACGTAAGTTTCTCGTTATTTGTTTTATTAAGAGGATTATTTCATTTTATCCTGGTTTGATCTGAGTTTATTTTTAATTTTATTTATTTAAAATACATGACAATACATTCCAATCCAAACAATCCAGAGCTACCAAATTTTTCTTTTCTTCAATAAAATGGGACACCAATTCTTTGTGGAGCTTTTGTTAGGAAGAAGCAGAATATTTAAACTAAATATTTACAAATGGATGCATAAGCAGGAGAGGTGCGTTGGAATGGTCTGTAAAATCGCTTGACTTGACTCCACTGAATTTCTGTTTGTTGTCAAGAAGTAGAAGATGCTAGTTTTGGACATCTTAATAATTAACATTAATAAATTAACTAAACCAGATTTTCGTGTAGATTTCATTAAAACTAAGATATTTTAGATATTTTTCCTCTTTGATTCTCCATCCTTTAGGTGCAAGGACCGACCAAATTGAAAAAAATTAGTGCATAGAGAATTAAAGACTTCTTGTATCATTTGAAATTTGAAATACGAGTTGATTTGAAGGGAAGAGAGTTAATGTGGGTACAAAATCTACTGAAAAAAATTGGAGTTTTAAAAATAAAGATTTTAAGTATTTTATCCAGAAAATTTCTGTTATCAGTATCAGAATTTATCATATCATATCTATATCTATATCACTGTAAGACTTCTCATTTTAGAGAATTAATATTTTGAAATAATTTAACTCAAACCCTCAAAAACATTTCCTTACTTATTATGAGTTGTCTCAAGCAACTAACTGATACTCAAATTTTTACCGGATAAGACAACACTTCCTCTTTCCACTCTAGTCCTGTTTATATATTAGGTATATAAACATGACCATTCATAACAAATACTTTTTGTTCAGATTCCTGCAGGCTTTTCACCGTCTCTTTCTGCAACAAAGCTCCTCGGCTCCTTCCGTGCCGAAGCACAATCTATTATCGAATTACCGCGGGCATTTCGCACTCTGCGGTAGCGATTTCCAATTAGATATATTATTAAGTGTGCATCTCCTTCGACAATTTATGTACCCGTGATATTATACTTATTTTCACACATATCTGTTGAAAATTGTCGGAATATCTTAGATAGCGTCATAAGGCGAGCTACTGAATTATCGTCGAATTCATCTGGGAATTGAAGATGAGCGTTGGATAACTCGAACGGGAAATATGTTAACTAAGCAAGAACAATTAAGGAATGAGGCTAGTTGATATTTTCTATAGGATAACAATTGTGATAATAGTAATAATTTATAAGGTGAGTTCTTCTGTGGTAAGTTTAGATACCAACTGTGAAGTTTCTGTAGCCGTTGCCATTCCGGTTAGTTCTGATAAATTAATTGCGTCAGTAAGATATCTGCACTTTGTGAACATTCACAGAGTATTCCGTTAATTAAGTTAAGAAGTCCAGGAGTTGGAATAGATCAGGGCAGTGAAAAGAGTCACAAATGAATTTGGTCTCGTTTTCGACTTCAGGTGAGGTACTGATATAGAATCAGTTATTGAGCTTACACTTAATCATCTCAAGGCTAAATTGGAACTGCCGAACAGAGAAATCTCTTCAGAAAAAAACATGTCTATCGACAGAGTTGATCTCCATCCTTTCAAGTTAAGAAATTCCTTCAAAATGAAACCTGTACTCTTTAAGGAAGATATCAATTCTGGGCTTGATTCTCTAACTCCTCTAACTGAAAAAATTACCTTCCAAGATTCGAATATACAAATTTGGAAGGTTTTTTCCTCAGATCCTGGAGGTTCGCGTTCAATAACTGCTTCTTAACACAGTTTAGTAACTTCAATAGCATCAGACTTTCACTTTCATAGATCATGTCTTGTTTGATTCAATTTCGATTGATTGTTGATTGATGTTTGTCGACGAAGCCTTTGGATTTTCTAGACTCAGCAAATACTCCTTGGTTTATTCCAATCTTTTTGGATAGGGAGCATAATATGGGACAGGTATTTTGGAATACGCCAGTCATCATTCGGGACGTTAGATGCTTCCTGCAGGTCAACCCTTGACTTTTTTATCAATATCAATGATGATCCATACAAAACGTATATTTTTAACTTTGGTCATCAAGGTTGGAAATGAGTCGCATACGTTAGCTGTCATGTTGACTATTCATGAGGACTATAAAGGCCATTTGAACTTTTGTCCTATTTTCGTTGTTATTGAAAATCTATTTAAAATAAACTCCAGGCTTGTTGTTTTTGGGGTAGTTGGCCAAGTCTCCATTTTTATTCTTTAATAGCACCCCAGCGCTCATAATTAATCAAGTTAGGTGTAATTTGACCGACCCACTTTCGTTTCCTAAATCTTGTGCTTTAGCAGTACATCGTATTATAACTGCTGATTTTTTATAGCAATATTTACAAAGCTTTGTTTGTAACTGTCATAAAAAGCATTATTACGTGTGAATCTCATCATAACAAACAACGTTCGTGATCTAGTATTAGACATTTTTTTCTCTAAAATAATCACCGGTTTCCCTAATACCTTCCGCTATTATAATTTAAAATAGTTTAAAGCGGACAATATCAAAAACTGGAGTAAAAATAAATGACATGAAGATTACAGAACCAGTTAAGTTGCATAAAAACTTGGGAACAGAGTCGCCGGTACTGATTATTATGGCTTTGCCGCGTATTAAATATAGTTTATTATAACTGTTGTAATAAATCACCTGAAAGTAATATATAGTACATTAAAACAAATATGATTTAAAAGCAATATTTCAAGTGAACCCTTTGCCAACGGAAAAACCTGTACTCGTATAGTTTTTTGTGAAATATCGCTTTATAAGCGCGTTGAGGCTGCTCTGCAACGCGATAGGTGCAAATAAAACCGTTCAGATTTTGCTATAACTCTTATTTAATACTTTTCGAAAGTATCAACCTTAAACGGGAAGGATAAAAAATATAAAAATGTGTAGAAAAATATAAAATAAACAGCGCGAGACTTGCATGAAAGACGAGGCGTCGCGGACAGTTTCCGTCTAACCGTAAACTGGAGGAAATACCATTATTTTTTATAAGCGTGCGATATTTGGAAGAAGAGATAATGATCGGAGCACTCCTATTTCTAAAAGAAGATATTATATTGCGAACACGTCTAAAGTCTTCTAGGAAAGCGCAGATGTTACTTTAAATCTACAACTGTCTCAATCCTCCAGGCGAGTGTGAAATAGTTTTCTTTTATTTTGCAAGAGCAATAAATAGATTAACGGCTACTATGGCAATGGTGTTACACATACAAATTACGTTATTGTCTATCTAGGGAGTGAACAAGAAAAGGATGTCCATTATACATGGCAAAATGATAGTAGATTTGACAGAAATACGATTATTTAATTCCTGCTTTATAGGTGTATTATGAGTCAAGGAATTTGATTTTTAATGTCTCCCTTTTATATATGAACTCTCATACTTTCAGATCTTGTAACAGACATTCTCTTTTGCAGTAGCTAATAAACTATGCCAAAAAAATATATTGGATTCTTCAGATGTTACCGGCTGTATGTTTTCCGCGCGTTATTTACGGTCTCTGCCGATAATGCAGGATTCTACTCCGCGTGTGTTTTAACTTGTCGTTTTTTTTCCAAGTTTATTAGACAATTTTAACGCTAATTGCTAGCTATTATTGCTTCATTTATGTCTTAATTCTGTAATTAGAAAATTAATGAGAAGTCTGGTCTTTTGTTAATAATCTTATTTATTGACCACTTGCCGCGGATATTTCCATTTCCATTAGGCGCCTCTTTTATTACAAAGAAAATTTATTATTTTACTGGTTCATTATGTTATCTCCACTTTGAGCACAATGTTTCATACATGCATGCAATAAATTATACAAAATACGAACTTTTTTACACTAGTTTACGACAGGAGTCTTAATGTTTTACTCTGATGCAGCACCATTACCTACTTAAATCGTAAAATCTTATCCACTAAAGAACATAAACTTGTATGTTCTACTATATTTTTTATACAAAACCCCTCCTTAGCCTTTAACAGAGTCCTTCTTGTGGAAACGGTAGAGCATAAAGTATTATTTGAGAGCATTACGAAAAATAATTTAAAATAAACTCATAATTTGGCAGTAAAATGAGTTCAATTTGTGAAACGCAATCAATATTTGTATTTAGAATACAATTACAAAGAATTCTAATATTTATGTTCAGGGTCCTAAAGGATCAACTTGGCAAACTGACGGGTTTAATACCGAGAGAAATATGGAGATACGAAAACGAAAAAGAAAGAGGAAAGAGGAAGAACAAAAAAGGTAAAGGACAAAGTAAAGCGAAAAGTAGAAGGGCAAAAGGAAAGAAAGAAACACGAAAGAGGAAAGAGGACAGGGGTGCGAGGAAAACGTAAAGGGAACAGAGGAAAATAACATGGAAAGCCAAATGAAAAGGAAAGATGAGGAAGAGGAAAAAAAACAAAAAGAATACAAACAGGAAGAGGAAAATGAAAAGAAAGGGAACGAAAAAAGAAACGATAATTAAATGAAAGGGAAAGTAAAGGATCCTAAAGGATCAACTTGGCAAATTGACGTACTTAATACCGAGAGAAGCATGAAGGTAGGAAAAGAGACAAGAAGAAGGGTGAAAGGAAAGAAAGAATAACGAAAAAGGAAAAAGGAGAGAGGAAGAAAGAAAGAGGAAAGAGGGCAGAGGAGAGAGGAAGAAAGAGGAAAGAGGAAAGAGGAAAGAGGAAAGAGGAAAGAGGAAAGAGGAAAGAGGAAAGAGGAAAGAGGAAAGAGGAAAGAGGAAAGAGGAAAGAGGAAAGAGGAAAGAGGAAAGAGGAAAGAGGAAAGAGGAAAGAGGAAAGAGGAAAGAGGAAAGAGGAAAGAGGAAAGAGGAAAGAGGAAAGAGGAAAGAGGAAAGAGGAAAGAGGAAAGAGGAAAGAGGAAAGAGGAAAGAGGAAAGAGGAAAGAGGAAAGAGGAAAGAGGAAAGAGGAAAGAGGAAAGAGGAAAGAGGAAAGAGGAAAGAGGAAAGAGGAAAGAGGAAAGAGGAAAGAGGAAAGAGGAAAGAGGAAAGAGGAAAGAGGAAAGAGGAAAGAGGAAAGAGGAAGGAGGAAAAATTAAGAGAAAAAATAAAAAAGATCAAAAAGAGGAAAAGGAAAATGAAAATAAATGGAAAGAAAAAGAACCGATGGTTAAATGAAAGGGAAAATGAAGGAGAGAGACCAAAAAGAAAGATAGCAAAACAAACATTATGACCATACAAAAAATACAAACAAATTTTTGGACAATTTTAATGCAGATATTCTCAAATTTGCTCATAATGTAGGAAACAACGTTAACAGCATTATTAGGACACACGTTTTTTTAAATATTTAAATATTTGGATGTTTTAATGTTTGAATGGTTGAGTGTAATATCTAAATATCTAAATGTCTGAATGTCTAAATGTGTAAATGTCTAAATGTCTAAATGTCTAAATGTCTAAATGTCTAAATGTCTAAATGTCTAAATGTCTAAATGTCTAAATGTCTAAATGTCTAAATGTCTAAATGTCTAAATGTCTAAATGTCTAAATGTCTAAATGTCTAAATGTCTAAATGTCTAAATGTCTAAATGTCTAAATGTCTAAATGTCTAAATGTCTAAATGTCTAAATGTCTAAATGTCTAAATGTCTAAATGTCTAAATGTCTAAATGTCTAAATGTCTAAATGTCTAAATGTCTAAATGTCTAAATGTCTAAATGTCTAAATGTCTAAATGTCTAAATGTCTAAATGTCTAAATGTCTAAATGTCTAAATGTCTAAATGTCTAAATGTCTAAATGTCTAAATGTCTAAATGTCTAAATGTCTAAATGTCTAAATGTCTAAATGTCTAAATGTCTAAATGTCTAAATGTCTAAATGTCTAAATGGCTAAATGTCTAAATGTCTAAATGTCTAAATGTCTAAATGTCTAAATGTCTAAATGTCTAAATGTCTAAATGTCTAAATGTCTAAATGTCTAAATGTCTAAAAGTCTAAAGTCTAAAAGTCTAAAAGTCTAAATGTCTAAATGTCTAAATGTCTAAATGTCTAAATGTCTAAATGTCTAAATGTCTAAATGTCTAAATGTCTAAATGTCTAAATGTCTAAATGTCTAAATGTCTAAATGTCTAAATGTCTAAATGTCTAAATGTCTAAATGTCTAAATGTCTAAAAGTCTAAAGTCTAAAGTCTAAAGTCTAAAGTCTAAATGTCTAAATGTCTAAATGTCTAAAAGTCTAAATGTCTAAAAGTCTAAAAGTCTAAACGTCTAAACATCTAAACATCTAAACATCTAAATGTCTCCATTTCTTAGTTTCTCAGTTCCTTTGGTCCTTAGTTCCCTAGATCCCTAATTTTTTAGTTCTTTAGTTTCTTAGTTTCTTAGTTCCTAAGTTCCTAAGTTCCTAAGTTCCTAAGTTCCTAAGTTCCTTAGTTCCTTAGTTCCTTAGTTCCTTAGTTCCTTAGTTCCTTAGTTCCTTAGTTCCTTAGTTCCTTAGTTCCTTAGTTCCTTAGTTCCTTAGTTCCTTAGTTCCTTAGTTCCTTAGTTCCTTAGTTCCTTAGTTCCTTAGTTCCTTAGTTCCTTAGTTCCTTAGTTCCTTAGTTCCTTAGTTCCTTAGTTCCTTAGTTCCTTAGTTCCTTAGTTCCTTAGTTCCTTAGTTCCTTAGTTCCTTAGTTCTTTAGTTCCTTCGTTCCTTAGTTCCTTCTTCTTAATTCCTTAGTTCCTTATTTCTTTAGTGCCTTGGTTACTTAGTTCCTAAGTGATTTAGTTCACTAGTTCCTCACTTCTTTAGTGCCTTGGTACCTTAGTTCTTAAGTACTTTAGTTCACTAGTTCCTTAGTTCTTTGGTTTTTTACTCTCTAACAAAGTAAAGTAGAAAAAGAGAAAAAACCGAAATGAAAGACAAAAATAAAAAGAAGAGTGATAGGAATAGGAGTAGGAAAAATAAGAGAAAACGAAAAAGAAATGGATAATGGTCAAAAGTAATGAAAAGGAAAGAGAAAAAGTAAAAGGGATAAAGAAGAAAGTAAAAGAGAAAGAAAATGGAAAAGGAAAACGAAAAGAGAATGAGAAAAACTACAAAGAAAGGTAGGGTAAAAAGAAAAGGAAAATATAACAAATTAAAATGAAAAGAAGAAAAGAAAACGGAAAAAGAAAAAAGGACAAAGAAAAGGTCTTTCTTTGGGACACTACTTCACAATATTCTCGACCAATAATTTAATTTTGCTTGAGTGTGTACAAGAAAGGCAGACGGTTTTACATTATCCTCTAGAGAGAGATTCAAATTAATACGCCACAAAAAGTTCGAAGTTCTGGAAAATCAAATTATCAGCATGACGCGCGCTCAGGAAATATCCAAGGACATAATAAGAATTTCTCTTTATTTTCTTCACTTCTCTTTGGGGATTTTCTGACACTTTTGGGACAGTATTCTCACTTTGCGATTTTGTTACTTACTCTATTTTATTTTCCTCTTTTTCTCTGTTTCCACATATTTTTTCAAAATTTTAAAATAAGACAAATCATTTATAGATTAGAATTGAAAAATATCTTAGTACCTACCTCACAATTTTCAGAACTAGTTTCGGGACTATGTATGTACCTATTCTCACCGATTTCTTAAGGAGGTTATCCTTAAATAGATTTTTCTTGGTAAATTTCCGGAATAACTTTATCAAATAACCAATAATATCAAAGAAGTACTCTGTAAATTATTTCTTTAATGTGACTTATGGAGGTCTCTGGCCTCAACTATTTACCAATCTCTTGGGGAATTCCAAATTTCACTGCGGCCCAGTTCAGCTCTAATTGCTGAGAAAGACTTACAACGCAATTATCTATCTAGTAACATAAAATCGCAGATTTTCTAGAAATCAGAAGCATGTAAACACATATTTTGTAAGTAATGTTACGCAAACAGAAGCGCTAACCATAATATTATATTTATTCAAATCTGTATTCTTCATCAGGACTTAAATAATTACTTAAGCAATACCACTTGTCGCAAAGATCGTACTAATTCGTATTTATCCTAATTTGAATAAACAAACATTTCACCTCATCATTTAGTCAACTTTAAGAGTGTTTAATAACATTTGACGGATCACAACAAAAATAAGCAGGAACGGTCTAATTTTGGACCCTTTGTTATGCATATTTTTACCCATCAATCAAAATGTGTTAACCGTACGGCAAACGATCCTGTTACACATTAAACATACAAATTATTTACATAGTTGACAAATGTTTAGTGCCTATCTACGTGTTAAAATGATTTATTATAACGATAAATAATACCAAATGGTGCATTTATGACAGATGGTTATATCTGAAGGCTAAGGCAGGGAAATCGAAAAATAAAATGCAATAGGAATCATACACAATTACAAGTGTTAATAGAGTAAGTAAATGTCAAAAAATATTTATGCATATTGCGAAATTGAAAGGGATTGCATAAATTACGGCAAATACATTTTTCAATAATAAATTTATACAACAATGTAGAGTCTGGATGTGTGGCCAACTTCAATTAATTATAACGAACTTCTTTGAAATATAATGGCTCATAGTTCAATTGTTTTTCTCTTTCATCTGAATTCTTATAAAGCTCTATATCACTCAGCTTCCTTGTAGAATATCGAGGGAGTCCCTCAAGGACGTATTCTCGGAAGAGATTAGCTCCTTGCTGTTATTGGAACATCAAGGAAGTCTTCCCCGTGGAGAGAGAAACAGAGAAAGAAGTTTGTTGAGTGGTCAGTTTTCCAAGTATTAACCTCCTCCATAACCTACTTCCACTACCTATCAATAATGATGCAGATTTCAAATATCCATGAAGTAGTTTCCGACTGTCGTAATCAACTGTGAAGTTCTAAGAAATGTAGTCTCGAAATACATTCTGGTTTTAGAGGTAAATCCCGCAAGCTCTGAAGCCAGAGATGCCACAGTTTGACCACGTGTGTAGTGTACCAAAAATTAAACAGGGTTATTGTCTAGCTGAAGCCCAGATTTGTCCATGTTAACCAAATGGTCTGATTTGTCTAGTAGATCAATGATCTAAAATTGTTTCTTCAGCAACTGAAAATAATCTTGGACATCTTTTCGGTTTAATTCTTGGAACATGGCTGAAGAAACCCCCTTCCGATTCCCGGATACTCAAGGATCTTTAAGAAACCATGCAGCCAATCGGAACCTGCAGGTCACAACTGCTTATTGAATGGATGTCTAAGCCTATTTTTTCTGCTAGTCATAGGCCTCGGACGCTTTTCTAGTTGGTGCAAAACCAGCCTTTTGCGACTTCATGTGGTTTTTGGTTTTTAGCTGATATTCTTCTCCGAGGAGGCTCGATGAACCTAGTGCAGATTTTTTGACAAAATTTTGTTTAATTCTTCTTCTTAAGGTATGCCAAAATATCTAGGTGAGGCATTAACGCCCATTTCCCTCGGCATTGGTGCATTTACTGTACTTTTTTCAATATTCTCATACAATATTTAATTGTCTTTACGTATAAGTTTATTAGTTGCTTCTTTGTTATTTCATTTTTATCCCAGCATTTTATAATTTAAAGTTAGAACCAATTCCTCTTGACGCTCGAAGCAATTTGACTATCATCAGTACCTACCACTTTTATCCGTTAAGTGTATTAATATGTAGATTATAAGGGTATCAGGATAATTTCTTCATTATCTATAATTACAGTGATTTCGTTCTTAAATTGCGATCAAAGTCACTGTCGTTAATCGCAGTTCCCATTTTCTCGTGCACTTTTTATTGCTACGCTTATTTACAGTTATTATACTATTCATGAATATCTTTATGGCATACCGATGGACAGTTAGGAGCAAGAATAAAACCCATTTGATATTTTCGCTATAAAACCACAATCTTAATGCACATGGCGTTATGATTTATTATTTTTCATGTAATAACGGAGCAATATATTCTAAGGAATCTTAATAAAGATTAGGCAAAAACGAATGAGCTTCAAAGAGTATACATGTAACGTCTAGAGCTGGAGATAAGCAAAAAGCGCTTAGATATATTCAACTGAGGGGAGGGCGCTCTTTGAAATGTATTTATCTTGTGATTTACTATTATAGTCTTTAATGAACGATTTTGCGGCGTAAGCGCCCAACATCATGCCGGCCGCTGAGGTTTCATGACATTTGCGATCGTTATTATTTATTACCTATTCCTTTATGACTATGTTATTGAGAAAACATAACTCGCAGGGTATTGTTTGCGATTTTAAGTCCACTCTCACCTCGACGCAGGCAAAAAGGTCAAAGAAACAGGTAGGTTCCAGTACGAAAAAATTTCGGTGCAGTCATTCCACGCCAAATGTGTTTGACTTCGAAAGTCCAATGATGAACATAGCCAACAACTACTAATGAAGTTAAAATTTTTCCTGAGGATCAACTATTTGGTAGTGGATATGAAGAATATGGCCCACATAACGATAAAAAATACGCCTGATGCAAAATGGTACTGTATTTACCAGCAATACTATTGAAGATCGCATGATCGAATAGCAGGATGAATCCGGCGGATAGGACTGCTAATGTTAATGCTAATGAAGTCGTGCAGAATATACACAACAATTCAAAAGCCGAGGTATGTTCATACCATTTATATTGAATAACTAAAATTGACGATGAAAATATCAGGTACCCACCTAGTTTGAAAGTTCGAATGAGTATCCACAGTTGGCTTGTTTCCATGTAGTATAATTGGGCACTCTAGAACAACCCACTTCCAGCAGCCATTTTAGTTTCAATGTCACTGAACTGATAAATTCAAATCGGTGCGAACACCGTTACAAAGCACGGAGTATACTAATGATAGAAACTAATTTTTATAAAAATAACTAAAAATATTAAAGTTTTATGTTTAATTAAAAGGATAGCGCAATTTGTGAAATAGATAGCGCAGGTTCTTAGTTTATTTATTAATCAATTTAATTTGTCTTTGTCGATAATTCATTGATTAAATGCTGTTAAGTTGACAAAGGACAAAGGTGACATCTGTGTTCTAAAGACCACATAGGTGTACATGATCGCTGTTTTAACCGTTCAGGTAGTTATAATTACAGGCCGCTGCATATTTGGCAGGACCTGTATTTGAAAACAAACAACAGTAAAGTCAATGAACTCAATTTGATTTAAATAAATTTTAATTGAATAAAAATTAATAGAATATTGAGTAAGGTAACTTTCCTCTACCAAAGGATCCCTGGAGCGCCCTAAAAATGAAAAGGATGGGATTACATCAAACCCAAAATGATTTTTTTAAAAATTTTTATAACTCACCACAAAATTCATTCTTTCTTTAAAGAATTTATTTCTTCTTCCATAGCAGATATCCACTTTTCAGATTTCACCGAATTCACTGCTTCTCCATAAGATGCAATCATCGCCAATAGATATTTAGTTGGCTTAATTTGAGTTCTGTGACTTCCTCCTTCATCATCCACATCTCCTATTTCTTCATTTAATTCTTTCGCATATTTACTTTCTCCATTATATGTGTTTTCTTGTGAAATTGACAATATTTCTTCTTCATTTCCAAAATCTTAAATCTACATTTTTTGTTGAAATTTGAAATCAATTGTAATTTCCCCCTGATTAAAAAAAGGATTTGTAAATGTTTCACAAATATTCTCAAACAAAGAAAAAATTATTTGCACTGCAAAAAAATTGGAATGAGGAAGGGGCGGTTACTTCTGCCGACGGTGCAGTTTAATCGGAATAATCCCTGTGCGCATTAAACTGGACAATAAATTGCAGAAATACCCACATTGTAAACAAATATTTATGGTCTCATAAATAAACATTAAAAGTGGATAATTGGCAATTATTGTAAAATAAATGTTTAATTTATGTATTGGATAATTGCAGTGGATATTGGATATTGGCGATGATTCACCAGCAAATACCGCCAGTAATTCAATATCGATCTACTTGTCAGCGATACACGAAAAACGTGAATAAGAGTAAAAGTACGTTGCTATTGATATTGGTCAAGGTAAAAATCATGCTGCGAAAATATAACGTTTTACCAACTTGCTGAGGAAATATCAATTAGCGTGAATGTTATCTTCAATTTGAAAAGTACACAATGAAAGGGAATGCGATGTGCAATAGCAGTTTGTAATTTATTATGTTTGCCTTGTAGTAGCCGGGTTGAAAAACCTTAAGAATTAAAATGTATAAAATTAGCTTCTTATTGAGTGGATGAAAAATTTTTCTATTGGCACCAGTCAGTGGATATAAAACTTCAGACGTCCTAAAGCAGTGGGAATTCGCTCTTCGGATCACCTTATTTTAGCTGTTATAATATACCTTCATGACTTTAATAAATAACACCGGCAAAGGAGGAGTCAAAGTAATTATTCTTGTTTTACAATAACTATAAATTATATTTCTCTAACGTTTGGACACACTCATGGGTGGGCACACATCCAACCGATTCCCTCTCAGCCTTATCAAATTATATCTACGTTACACCCACTATTTGGATTAACTTGTATATAGCCGAGGCGTATGGTTAATAAAATATTATTATCTGGATTGGTGAACGAGATATATTTCATGTTCTGTAAAAACAAAACTCTGATGAAATTGAGGGTTACAGTCCTGCAGGAGGCGGCAAGAGGAAATTAGTCGATTAATAAAAATTTAAACCAATATTGATCGAAAGTAATTTTAATAAGATAAGATATGAAATGTTGAAAAACTGTAACTGTAACGTTTAAGTGACCAACAGACTAAATATCCGATAACAAAATTATATTATTATTATTATTATTATTATAAAATGCATGTACACGGTCTTCGATAAGTTAGCAGTACAATGTTTTCGGCGTGTATCTATAAGAACTCTCTCACAGGAACGTCGAGTTAATAGCTTCCAATATATTAGAGCAAACGTCAGCACCACTTACTCGATCAATCTGTAATTTCGTTAATAAGTTCACGAACGTATTTTTCGCTCGTGACTCATTCCGACGTGCACCTGTACCTAAACCATAAAATACAAATAATTAATTTTGATGTGGAGCGATTAAAATTAAGTGTGAGAAGAAGTTATGTTCTAAATACCAAGGTCGGTAATCTGCACCTACAATTATAAGAGTTGAATGTCATTCAAGTTGATCTCTATCGTGATTCCGGAACACAGAAACGTTGCATGGCTGGAAATGTCTGCAGAAACTTCCCTGTGATTGCAGTTTTTAAAACGATGGTTGCTAAACAATAATAATTTTGAGTTATATGCATTGATGGGAAAGGTTAAATTCATTTTAATATAAGGATTACTCAGGCAACTGTAAATTGCTTTTATTATGGTTATCTAGTTTACGGGCCGGTAAGTTCATCTTGATGATGATATTGGTTAATTATTACTATTATACTGTTTCACGAATGTCTAGTTCACACAGTCTTTTAAACCTTGGCAATTCTGTTAGGAGTTATAAAGATGTTTCGTTTTAAGATAATGTCAGAAAGGATAGGGACTTGATAATTTAAAATGAAGATGAAAGCTATTTATTTACCAAAAAATTAATGGGTTAATATATTCACATTTTTCTGTATATTTTTGGACAAAATTGTTTTCATATTCAAAACACACAGTTTAATTATTCTTCTCCTGCAGCTTAAATGAAGTTGTCTCGAGACGAAAATCTGATATATTTATGTTGTAATTTTGTCTAAATATTTCCGTTGTTAATTTTAAATCACCTCTTGACTTGCTCAATTTTGGTCTCTCTAGAAGGAACATAGAAACTAAAATAAATAAAGCTTTGCTTTAGAAGAAAACCACAATGAGATGATAGAAACGCAAAAAACTCTAAATATTCGAAGCAAAAGGGAACCCGAAAACTCTTCTCCAAAAAAATTAAATAGCTGTTAAGACCTCGCAGCATCGTAAGAAATATGGAGGTACTCAGACTTTCATACAGGATTTCCATATGGTTGCTTGGTTATTCAGTATCAGATAAAGGACAAAGGCATTCAAGTTAGAGCACGTACAGAGGTCGTTACTAGTGCGATAAGAACATCAGTAGCTTCCATGTACACCATACTCTTATCATCTCCTAAATCTCTTCAGCTTTAAGACTACCATCTGCATGTCTGTGGTGTTAAAACGATTCTGCTGGACTGGATGTGTCTACTCAAAAACGAATTGTATTTAGAGGCTGGTAGAAAGGAGAAGCCACCAAGACAACAGTGTCCAACTCTGTTATTGAAAGAGACGAAGGAAATAACGAAATACTCTAAATATTTCGTGTACTTTCCCCAAGGGCTTAGTTACAATATTAAAGGAAGTAGAAGAGATTTTACTCTTGGCCCTACTCCGTAGGTTAAAACCAAGATGTGAGACCAAAGCAGTCATCTCAATAATCTGATGTGTCCAATGTCCTTCATCGTCTAACATTCGTGGCAGTTGATGTTCAACCTCACACAACACCTTTCGGTTTTTCCTTCCTTGGGTCTTTTGAATGGAACCCCCTAAACATGCCCAAAATCCTCTTTCTAATAGATCTGGAATTATAAGAAATTGACGTGACCATTTCAATGGACCTCTATGTCCAGTTAATCGATTTCTAAATATTGTTATTAACTGATGATGCCTGTGTTGGAGGAGACTTTGCTCTTGTCCCTACCTAGTAGATTAAACCAAGATATAAGACCAAAATAGCCATCTCAATAAGCCGATGGGTCCAATGCCTATTCTTTCATCTTCAAACATTCGTAGCAGTTGGTGATCAACCTCACGCAACACCTTTCGGTTTTTTCTTCCTTGGTTCTTTTGAATTGAGCCCCCTAAATGCCCAAAATCCTCTTTCTAATAGATCTGGAATTACAAGAAATTGACTGAACCTTCTTGATCTTACCCCACGGGCTAAAATCAATGGAGGAGACCTTGGTGATCATTTCAATAGACCCCTGTGTCCAACCAATCGATTTTTAAATATTGTTAATAACTGATGATGCCTGTATTAGAGGAGACTTTACTCGTGGCCAAAACAAGCCATCTCAATAAGCCCAATGTCTATTCCTTCATGTCCAAACATTCGTGGCAGTTGATGATTAATCTCCCGCAACACCTTTCGGTTTTTCCTTCCTTGGGTCTTTTGAATTGAGCCCGCTAAATTCCCAAAATCCTCTTTCCAATAGATCTGGAATTACAAGAAGTTGACGTGACCATTTCAACGGATCTCTGTGTCCAGTTTATCGATTTTTGAATATTGTAATTAAACTAGATTAAAACAAGATATGAGACCAAAACAGCCATCGCAATAAGCCGGTGTCCAATGTTTATTCCTTCATCTTCAAACATTCGTGGCAGTTGGTGATCAACCTCACGCAACACCTTTCGGTTGTTCCTTCATTGGTTCTTTTGAATTGAGCCCCCGAAATGCCCAAAATCCTCTTTCTAATAAATCTGGAATTACAAGACTGAACTTTCTTGATTTTAATCTGTGGGGTAAGATCAAGAAAGTTCAGGAGAAACCTTCGTTGCCATTTCAATGGTACTCTGTGCCCAATTTATTGATTTTTAAATTTTGTAATTAACTGATGATGCCTCCATCCTCAAACATTCGTGTCAATTGATAATCAACCTGCAGGGCTTTAATTGTTTTCTTCTTTAATTGTTTTCTTCCTTACTTCATTTGAATTACGTTGTCTACATGCTCAAAATCCCTTTTCTAATAGTTTACTTAACTAGACGCCGTAGCCCCAAGGGGCTTTGAGAGCATTTCGGTTGGTCCTGAACCAATAATGACTGCCTCCTTAGATTCAATCCACGAGTCAATGAGCCATATGAATTGGCCTAAGCACTAAGCAGCTCTGCAGTGAAATTGCACTTTATCACAATCGATCCACTTTTGGGGTCTAATATTAGGTTACTTTTATTCACCTCTGTAATAGAGAATTCAGAAGTTGCCAAAAAAAATCGGAATTCTAGTAGTTTATAGTGGATTTGAGGACAATTTATAATGAAAATGTACTGTATTTACTCGAATCCTTTTTTACCATCCAGATGTCCTAATATTTGACCTACGTGGTCATTTCATGCCAATCTGTGGTCCAAGCTTGGCGCCTTGTTTTAAATCCACTTTGCGTAACATATTGAAAAAAGCTATAAAATTAAGACATAAAAACGTTGCCAATAATATTTATTATTTATTTACTTGGATTATCATATTTATTAGATATATTTTTGCGATACCATAGAAAAGCAAATCTTATTTATAAATTTATGGCTATTCCAGTTCTAAATGATGTACCAAAAATGGTAATCGCATAATATATAAAAATATATATTTAAATTTTAAATTTGTATTTAGGAAGTCCTTCCAAATTTAGCCAACTCTGCAGGTAACCCCATTCAAATGTATGCTAACGCTGTACTTCTTAGGTATCAGAAGAATACGTTTTAGTAATTAAAATAAATAATAGCATTTTACATCAGGATCAACCTACATCGAAGAGGCTGGTAATTTCCCCGTATAACCCCATGTGGAGAGATGCCGTATATCGTCACGCGATACTTGTAATTATATTTAGCTAAATAAATTTATTTCACACGACTTAGACCAAAATAGGATTAGTTCGGCTGCTATACACCAAAATAACTTTTTGTTTGATTCAGTTAACTTTAATTCAATTTTCACAACTAATTTGTTTATAACGAATCCATTCGAATTTACCAGCGGGATGCCCCACGGTTTCATATTACCAGTGTTACACGAAGATAATATTGAGACTAAATTATCTTTTCTTAAAAGGACGGGAGTATTGCGCTTCAGTAATCGAATTCGATTAATAATCCTTTAGAAAGCCTAAATTGCCTTTCTTTCACCACGGGAGGTAACTTTAGGTAAACATGATGCATGTGCGTATTGCGGTATAATTTCCTAAGCCCTAAGTCGCACTTTAATATAACAAAGCGAAGACGCACTCATATTATTTGTTAGATACTAGTGCCGATAAAAACTGCTTTTGTCCATCAATTTCTCTCCTTTCCAGCAGTTCTTCCATTCATTGCCTCACTGGTAGCCCTTCTATCTTTTGTTTCTTCTCCCAAATATTGGCCCATCATATGCATTCTTCTCCTAACCTCCCCATTTCTTACATGTTGTAACTCTGGTTCCGTTTTGCTTCTTAATGCGTCCATTTCGATCTTAAGAATTCGTTTCTGACCCTTTTCCATTATTTCCGATTTAAACTTTTGGATTTTGTCTTTAGCCACTTGGTAACATTTTGATAGTGAAGTCATCAGTTAGGATGGAGATGTAGATGGGGATTAATTTGACTGACAAAAAGGACCACTATTAAGATATGGTACAAAGCATAAGACAAGACAAAGAATATTAAAAGTGAAAAACAGAAAACCAAAAGGGGCGATAAGAAAGAAGAGGAAAATAGCGTCCTTGAATAATTTTTACTTTTATGGGAAGAATCGAAAGAGAAGATAGTTTTTAAATCATCAGCAAAAAATAATCTTTCGAAGCTTAATTCCTCAGCTAAATCATCTATAAAAAATAAAAAAAAGCGCTCCTAAATTTGTCCCTGAAGTAGCAATAGTTTGAATGGGGAGATTGGGAATTTCTATAAATACCAGATTCATTAATAAAAATCAATCTGTTTTGCTTCGCAACTCTTCCTTGCGGGAAATCTCCCAAAAAATTGTTTAAAACTATGCAGATCCCTATATCTTAAAATTCTTCTTGCTCATTGACAACACACACTCGCTTTTGTTAAGCGAATCGTTAAGAAAGATTTACTTAAAATTTTTATATACTTGTTAGACTAAAGATTGAGTCCCTTGAAGTGTTTCAGTTTTTTTAGCTGCGCATCCGTCCATTTGCAATTCGCACACACTTGCTGCAACAACCTTACGATTAGGCCAATTATTTACGATCACCACCGGAGCTAAATGGTGCGATGATAAATTGTAAAGTGTCTGACTTGGATCTATCAAACTGACAACTCAATTCACCTGCGTGATGATGATGCTTCATACAATGAACTGTTTGACCTGCACTTTGGTATTTTTGTGTGAAAAATGTAATGAGCTTTTATACATTTTTGTATCGCAAGGAGAGCAATTTTCTCCTCGGCTTTAGATTGATGGTCTTCTAGGAGCAAACTTCCGTGTTGTAATACGCGTTTGTTAAATTGAAGGTATTAATTATTTTTTATAATGAATATTAGAATATTACTATTTCTCTTGGACAGGTTTACTGAAACCATTAATATATAATTAACACATAATCATCAAAGGTACGGGTTTTTTCAGTACGAGAGCAACAGCGTGTTATGTAAATGAGCTGACCTTTTCAATCAGCGATTTTAAAATTTATAGAAAACAATTTTATTAAGAGACGCATCGAAATTTGTCATCACACCATAAAATAACTCATTAAAGTATTTTAGTGCGAGAGAAAATTTTGTACAACCGATTGAACGTTAAGGAGTTATGGTTGGCATTTGGAAGGCAGTGAATTTCCTTCTTGTTAAGTAAATTTATCGAAAAATAACTGTAATGAGTTATGGGCGTTATTTGGAAAGAAGAAATGCATGAGCATAAAACGAGGTTAAAGTCTTTCTTTGGTTTGTCTTCATTTATTTGGAGCAACCATAGGATAACATTTATGTTTAAACCATCAAGATCTAAGTATTTGAGATCACTAATCACGATTTTGATATCAGAATTTCATTTTGACAGCTGCCAACTGTCAAATTGATAGTATGAAAATTTCGAGGAAAATTTGAACAATTTGAAAAGAATTATTTTTATGTGCATCACTACCTACGTTTTCGAGGGCACTGATCACGATTTTAATGTGAGAATTTCATTTTGACAGCTGTCAACTATCAAAATGACAGTATAAATACTTCAACATTTTGAAAAGAATTTTTTATGCGTAGGTCAATTCATCAATTCTCGCGTTTATGAGATCACTGATCACGATTTTGATGTGGGAATTTCATTTTGACAGCTGCCAACTGTCAAACTGACAGTATGAAAATTTCAACATTTTGATAAGATTTTTTTTATATGTAAACCAACAATACCTACGTTTTTCAGGTCGTTAATCATGATTTTGATTCCAAAATTTCATTTTGACAGCTGTTAACTATTAAAATGACAGTATGAAAATTTGAACAGTTTGAAGAAAAGTTTTTTATGTGTAAACCATCAAAACCAATGTTTTTGAAGTAGATCATCATGATTTTGATGTCAGAATTTCATTTTGACAGCTGCCAACTGTCAAACTGCCAGTATGAAAATTTGGACATTTAGAAAATAATTTTTTTTATGTGTAACTGTAAACCGTCAATACCTAAGTTTTTGAGGGTACTGTGATTTTGACGTGAGAATTTCATTTTGACAGATGTCAACTATCAAACTGACACCATGATAATTACAACATTTTGAAAAAAAATTATTTTTATGTGTAAACCAACAATACCAACTTTTTTGAGGTCGCTAATCATGATTTTGATGTCGGAATTTCATTTTGACAACTGCCAACTGTCAAAACTGATAGTATGGAAATTTTAACATTTTAAAAAGAATTTTTTATGCGTAGGTAAACCATCAATACCCACATTTTTGAGGTCACTAATCATAATTTTGATGTCGGAATTTGATTTTGACACCTGCTAACTGTCAAACTGACAACATGAAAATTTGAGCTTTTGAAAAGAATTTTTTGTGTGTAAACCATCAATATCAATGTGTTGTGGGCACTGATCACGATTTTGATGTGCGAATTTCATTTTGACAGCTGTCAACTATCGAACTGACAGTATGAAAATGTCAACAATTTGAAAAGAAGTGTTTTTATGTGTAAACCCTCAATACCTACATTTTTGAGGTCGCTGATCATGATTTTGATGTCAAAATTTCATTTTGACAGCTACTAACTGTCAAACTGACAGTTTAAAAACTTCAATTATTTTCAGACATGAAACCTATCAATTAAATTAGGAGAAAAATAAAACTCCAGCTGAAGCAAAGAGAGTGACAGGAACAATTTTGAAGATTCGGTTTAAAAGACTAAAAAATATATTAAGACCCAGCAGCTCTATTCTTAAAAAGTTGAATGAATTATAATGGCTGGTTGGTTGAGAGGCTAGGATACTAGACTCACAGCCAAAAGTCGCGGATTCGATTTCCGGCCATGGCACTGGGATTTTTTCGGACAAAGAAATTAATCCTATTATACTCGGATATTGAATGTGTGTCCCTTGTCTCTAAATGTGTAGCCCCCTCCCGCACAAGACTCTCAGAGTCTTCAGGGATAAAGGGGGTCGTATTATCTGTGGTGTTATTATTATTATTAATCAATACTCTAGAAATTTTACAGTGTCCCATCAATTCGTATGTTACTTTAGAACTTTTTAGGAAGACGAATCTAGATACAAAATAAAATATTTTTTCAGGATCTGAAATAATTTTTTTGACCAACAGGATCGTTCGAAAGTTACGATGTTTCGAAGTCGAACGAAATTGTTTCGAGTATTGACTAGATTAGAAAGTAAAAATGATATGCATTTGCAATAAATAAAAATAACTTTGTAACTAATCGCTAATTTATTCTAGTAGTAAGTAGTAGTATTACTATAAATATGCAATCTGGGAACATTCAAAATAGGCAGATAAGTCTGAATTAAAGCCACTAAATTAAATTATATGTAAAGATGCTCACATATCACGTAGTTGCATTTTTTTTAAGTAGTTTAACATTTATCCGTAATCTTTAGAAAAAATATATGACATGAATAATGTATAAGTGACTGCAATTCCTGATGCCAATTATTTAAAATTTTATAGTGCCTTCCCACGCAGGTATTATTCTTTTATCGTAAGATTCATAACACTTCTGTGTTTCCTCGAGGCATCTTTTTTATTATAATCATATCTCACATTCGCGATAATTATTACATATTTATCATGATTTCTAAATGAAGTTATTTTAAATAAATAATAAATTACAATTTTTAACATATACTTATACCATTATACTTGAATATATGGCGCAATTTATCAAGATTATGTTAGAAAACGTTTTCATGGGTTCTATTCATATGTGGTGACCTTCTTATTTCTAAAGTTGGTGCTTTGTAACTGTCTTACCAAACTTTTCATGAATTATTTGGGGACAATATTTTATTCTAAGAGCAATACTTTGCGGAATTTTAGCTACTGTTAATCATTAGATTAAAAGTCATAAATCCAAGAAACATGGAAGAAATTATGTTATAAATTTGATGTGCATAAAAAAATAAATAAGGCCGGAACATTGGATGAGACACTGACAAATACCCCTCGCAAGTTTTGTCAGCCAAGTTGGCATCATCGGGAGATGATTGAGCCCAATACCCTTGGTTTGGGCGTTTGTCCGTTGTTTCCAAACGTGTAGCTCATCTAACTCAAGGTCACGCCAGGACATGTCGTTTAATGAAGTTGTTATTTCATAATAATTCGTACAATGGGTTTAGAAAGTATTGGCAAACTACTATACACAAGTGTCAATAAAAGAAATCAGATTTTGCTATTTATTAATTAAAATACTTGTTATTCTTCTTGCATGCGCAACCTACAAAATATTTATGCAATTCCACTGTTAACTGTGCAATCTACAATGTTGCCGATGGTGAAACGAAATTAAAAAAAAATGTAAATGTAGGCCGGCGATTTTTTTCCACACTTAATTTCTGGCGTCATGAAATAAAATGATCTTCCTCTAAGTGAAATGAGGCTTGCAATTAGTATTAAAGGTTCATCGCTAACTATAACATTTCCTTATGTTACATAAGTTATACAACATAACTAATGGTGAGGAAAAGAAGATGAAAGTTAAATTAAATTTGTATATGCAGTTAAGTTATTACATTCATTTATTATTTCTCGTTATATTGTTTCAACTATACATTCACACAAATTGTAATAAATTGTTCGAATAATAAATAACGTTATACGCATCATAAATTTTGTGGCTGAGATTGCTTATATACGGAATTATCCGAGTGTGTAAACTATTGCCTGTAATATAAGCATATTTTTTATTTGTTTCCCTTTATTTGTTTTACGTTACAAAACGCACAATACAAATGTTAACAGCTTGGTTTGAGGTCAAGTCGCATTGTCTATAATTATTTTTTCAACAGTAGCCATAGCAGAATTATCGGAATAATCTAAAATGTTCATTTAAATTAAATCTACATATTGCCAACAGAAGTGAATCCAGATATGTCGTTTTCATGGTTATCCTTTTCTACGGATCACCAATAAATGTATACAATATTGACAAAAATAGTATTTGTATGTAGAATGTACATAGTGTAAAGATAAGGGGATCTTGGGGATTTATTTGATTTCTAATTTTTGGTTTATATTAAATTTTAATTTAAGGTAAGTTTATAAATTTTTGATTTTATATTTTATATTTGCACGTTCTAGATATTAATTTCACTTATATATTATTATGCATGCACTAGTAGTTAAGTTATTTAGATTTCAAATTTAAATTTATTTTTCTAATTTAGCTGCAAATAGTCTTTTGAGAAAAAGTTTTTTAGTTCTTGTATATAGTTTTTGCAATTATCGACTTTAAAACATACGATCAATCCGTGCGTATGATTTTAAGGTAATCTAACGTGAAACTTACTATAGGTTAGCTATAATTACTCTTTTACCTTTCAGGGCCTTTGGGGGTTCCCTTCTACCATTGAAGAAATATCTTACCTATAAATCTGCTGTAGTACAAGTTTTGAATAAAGATTATTTAAATTTCGCGCTGGTTTTATTTCTTATTTGATTAGTAAAGACTTAGACAAGATAGAGATCTTTATCAGTATAAGTATAACTTTGTCATTAGACAGCTAGATGTCACAGTTTCTGCTGTAATTTAGATATTCAGCTGAGATGAATGTTAATGCTTTGGTTACTCAAATTAAACATGGATGGAACTCTAAAAGTAGGGTTTATTTTATGTATGAAACAATTAAAAGCGAAAATGTTTCTTAAACTATATCCCTGCTCTAACTTAAACTAATCTAATCTACAACAAATATAGGACAGTGTCCTTATGGATAATAACAAATTTAATAAAGTTAACGTTTCAAATTTCAGTACGGGGTACTCTCGGCACAATAAAGTTACCGTGACGCGTTATTTTCAATTGAATTGGCAGACCTGTTTTAAGATTTGACACTTGTGGTTTGTGGTCCGGATATGGTAGCTGGCTTTTCTACAATTTCGTGTCAAATTTACAGGATTTGCATAAACTAAATAGGCTTTGGATGCCCGTTCGGATTTCGACCAATCAGGTGGCTGCTTATTATTTAGGATAAATTTTATTTTATTTCCTGGTAAGTTGAAGCTGTTTTTCTGGTACCTTGTTGCATTTGGCCTTGAACCATCATTCAAAATCACTGGAAATATATTTTATCAATTTAAAGTTTATATTTCTATAATTATTTCAGGAGCGATCTGGACATGGGTTTGCTTCTTTTACGACCCAATAACAACTCAACTTTTGTTTCGTTTCTAAGGAGCATGCAGAAAATTTGCCAGACCATGGATTTCTAGATTTTCAACTGCCAAGAAGGTTGGTATTTTCGCCTATTTTCCCTTTATTATATAATTTTGCTATGAAATTATGGTATTTTTAGCTTCCTTATTCGAAGATGAATCCGTTGATACCAATGTGTTGATATTACGTGAAATAAATTTTAGATCTACCGTTGACTCGTACGAGGAATCACAGAACCGTATCGAAGATCACTGCACTCACTTCTTAGGCTCTAATTTACATTGTGTCTGGTCATTTGACTAGACTGGAGGCTTTACAGGTTTGTCTTATGCTATTTAATTACAAATTTAATAAAAATTTACATAAATAAAGCCCATCTTTGTTTAACTGTAGTTGACAATCGTTCAACCTCGGGTTAAAGCATGTAACTGACAGCTGTTCTGTTATTGATTATTTTAAAGAAACATAGCACAATGTATTTATTTTATTTACGCCTTTAATTTGTTTATTTTTGGTTTGTTTTAGCGTACCTGACCCTTTGTTTACATAAGGCTCGTTGACCTCTCTCGCCTCAACAGGTGTTCTACAGCTGATTTATCAGATGGTTCTACGATATTATATCCTTTTTTTGAACTTGTATTTATTTAATGAGTATACCATACGTAAGTTTCTCGTTCTAGTTTTATTAAGAGGATCATTTCATTTTACCTTGGTTTGATTTAGATTTATTTTTTAAATTTTATTAATTTATTAGTGGGGTTTTAGTTTAAAATACATGACAATAATACTATCTGATATTAATTTCTATATGTGAATAAAGCCGTTTTATACTATTTTAAAACCGTCGAGTTTTCACTAATTCTGTGCATATCTAATTAGACTCGTGTGGTAAATTGCCCAGTCCGTTAGCAACGACAATCATCCACCAGACCCCTGGACAATACCGTTTCTTCACTGTTGCTACTCCAGCCTTTCCCCAAGCCGATGAGAAAGAAAGCGCTGTTTCTTGTACTTTAAAATAAGGAACTCGCCCGAGAAAGCGTTAAAAAGATGGCAGGGACTGTTTGAAGGCAGTAAGTTGCACCAGCAAAAGGTAAAAAAAACGTCACAAAATAAATATCAAGAATATTTATTAAATCTGCAGTGTTTGACTTTTTTGGTAACACTGGTATCACTGGCCTCTTCCATACGTTTGGAAATACGTGCTTGATATAAAGACTAAAGCGGTGGAGGTTAGATTAAACGTAATTTTTCTAAATATCATGGAGTGAAAGAAGCCTGATTAAATCGAAAGCACTAACAGTAGCGTGCACCGTAAAATGTGGAGTAAACTTTAACATTTTGTGCGTGGGAAACATGCAAATTTTTTGTGCTTTCTATCTAAATATAATCTGGGTTAGTCAGTTTATCGGCAGAAACAAACCACTATCAAGATTATCGTGTGTTTAACGACAATGTCCAAATTGAGATGATACATTTATACAACGAGAATACTTCATATTCTGCATATAAGTTGCTCATCATAATAAATAATAACAGTTAAGTGCCTCTGTCTTCAGAATGAAAAAATGCTACAATTATTCGAAATGGTGGTACCGTTACAGGCTTGGTGGAATTAATTGTGCCAAAGTGTAGTGATCCCCGCTTAAGCTATTAAAATCAGGATCATTATCACACATTATTTATAAGTGGGGAGTGTTTTGCCACTTAACGAAAATACCTTAAATTTGGTGCATTTTTTAAGAATGAAGTAAGTTTCGTAATCCATATTTCTAATTATTTTCCTTCAACTTTGAAAATCTGTAACTCCGTTATAAAGCTCTCTCAGACATAATATGTTTATTTAATTCAAAGGCACCCAAATAGGTCAAATTTCCGATGAAAGGATTCTTGCCAAAGAATGCGAAGTTAATTATTTGGGAAGACATGCTTCTCATTGTTTTTGCGGTATCTGCAACCGAAAGTTAATATATTATCATAATTCGTCATTGAATATGTCGTATGCAAAATGCTTGATTTTTATCAAATGAAATAATGGAAGCATACGTGAATCTTTATATACTTACATTTTTGCATAATTAGTTTTGAAATACTTTAACCAAGCCCAATTCAGCATCTTGAGTATCATTGACCTTTGTGTAGAAGATTATATATTTACAACGTTATTCCGGAGACAACCCAATTATTATAAATGTGGAAATAAAATGATGTAGAGACCGAGAAAGTTAGCTCAGTGAGATTAATCCAATAAAGAAAAGAATAGAATAAAGAATAAAAAGTACATTATGGCATTTAAAAAAAAATAGTATATTTTGTAGAAATGTGTTAATTAGGCAGATTGAGAAAAAAATCCTACTAACAGTTAGTAGTCCTACTATTGACCATTGACGATGCTGATGATCAAATTAAGGGCGAATTTTTTTGAATTCAGTCCTTGCAGCTAATTCTGACAATTCTGAAATTACTACAATCACAGATAATCAGTTTATTCATGTTGATTAATATTTATTTCGTTATTCGTCAAAACCTCATATCGACCTGATTCTAACACCAACACACTTATTAATGCTATAAATATCAAATTGTGACGTAAACGGCCATAAAAAGTTGTTCCATTTTACTAAAATAACACTATATTATTGTTAGTTCTATAATTTATATAGTAATTACAGTATATCACGCAATCCTAACTTTAATCTCCAGTAAGAAGCTATTATTTGAGGCACAATAACGTATATCACACGGAACCGTGAAACTTGACCCCCTACTAATTTGGAATAGGTAGTAACGCATAATGAGCCTACCAAATGTGGCTAGAGGATTTTAATTGGAGATGTTTATTATGAAAGATGGGCAATAAACAGATCAACGAAATTGTTATATATCAGCGTGAACAATTAGTTTACGAAATAACTTTCTAAATTTCACAGGGACGTAAATAGTCATAGGGACTGTCATTTTTAATAGCGAAAAGTTAAAATACAGAAGGTCCGGCATCGGTTTTGATGTGTCGATCTCTTGTTCTTCTGCGTTCATTAAAAAACGGTTGAAATCCGGGGTCCGTCAAGTCATTATTATTTAAGAGGATTTTGTGCACTTTCTCACGAAGGTTGCAGGAAAAATAAAAAATACCAAAAAAAACTAGGAGTGGAAACTTGACATCTGCTCCAATCAATCTGATTTCATCATCATCATTATTTGCATTATTTTCCACACAATTTTAAATTTATTTGGAATTTTTGTTTTAATATCGGACAAAAAGTCTGACAGGGTCTCGAGAGAGAAAAAAAAATTAGGGTTCCTTTATTTAAATTTGAAAGAAAATTATTTCAAGGTGACTTTACCCTGCGGGGCCGTCTCTGCTTGAACAATGTGTTTCGTTCGTTAAACGTCAAAAAATGTCCAAAGTGACGTTTAAAAATAAGTACAGCCCATCTCCGGTCGAATGGTAGATGCGAGGGTAGATGTTTTTCGTTGAATTTCCAAAGAACTGTCAAAAGTGACGTTTAAATGTCAAAGTGAAAGGAGGGTCTCATCGAGCAATCGAAAAAGATTTCGGCGTCCCTAAATCGTATGGATTCCGAATCTGTAATCGGTTCTGTCCTAGGACCGAAATAAAAAAAAATAAAATACGTCCGATCGCCTATAAGGTGTGATCTGTCGGATGGAGTATAAATTTTAAAATAAAAATTTGGCGAAATTTCAACATATCTTGATTCCCTAAAAAATTAATTCTGTGGTCGCGTTGGGATATTAACGGTTAAAATTTGGAGAGATCCAACAGGAATGATGAGTTTAGCTTCCTTTAAAGTCCGGTTGAAAAAATGCTCCGGTTAAAGGAGCAACGGCCGCCGGAAAAGTACCGTTTTCCTGCAAAATCGACCTTTTTACAAAAATTTGTATCTTGGGTAATATCGGAGATGCTAGAAAACAAAAAAAAGAGTTCTTCATTTTTTCTTTTCCTGCCCACCGTCTGGGTGCCGATCCTCTAAATACAAAGGGAAAGGCTGCGCGCGTTTCTAAAGGGTACATGTCGGAAGATTCGACGAAATCCGACAAAATCTCCACTTTTAAAAATACCGTAACTTTATTAAGGAGCAAAACCAAGAAAATTGATTTCACTCGACGATTTTCTAAATTTCATGTACTTTTCGAAAAAAAAAAATGAACAATTAGCCGCAATTTAGAAATTTGAAAAATCGAAGAAAATGCGAAAACACGAAAACCTCAAACGGCATTTCCTAACGAAAAATTACCGCCTTTCTTGTAAAAAATCCAAGTTAAAGGATCCGACTTGGCACTACATTGCGAATTTCTACTGTGTGTCCCACTTCTAATTTTGCACAAATTTGCACGACTTTTCGGATTTCTTCAGTTTCGTCCGTCAGCTTAAACATAACCTACAAACAATTTGTCAAAACTTTGCATTTATACGTCGAAACCCTCGCAGATGATAAGAACCAAGAAGTTAAAGAAAAGTATTTCTGGAATGGTGCTACTATTAAAAACTAAGCTTCCTGGGTGTGTGCAAAATGAAGCGATTAAATTATCTAGCACAAAAATATTATTAGGAATATTGTTGGTGAACAGTGATGGAGGAAATATTGCTAAGATGAGTGTGTGGAAAATGCAAAACTTAGTGTGCAAAACTGTGCAAAATAAAGCAATTGGCATAAAAATAGTAGGAATTTGTTAGCGAGGGATCTGGAGAATCACACGATTGTGTGTAAATTTTGATACATGGTGTGCAAAATAGTGCAAAATGTAACAATTAAGCTATATATCAAAGAAATATTAAGAATTTCGTTGGTGAGTAGGAGGATATTTTGTTTACATGAGTGTGTGCGAAATATAAATCATAGTGTGCAAAATTGCGCAAATGGGATGGTTGAGTTGTCTAGCACAATATTATTAGAAATTTTGTTAATTAGTGGGATGAGGGAAATTTTACTTCTACGAGTGTGTGCAAAATAAATCATATTAAGCGTAAAAATAGTAAGAATTTTGTTAATGAGTGGCTGGAGAATATTTGTTTAAATGAGGTAGAGAAAGGATCTGACTTGGCACTACATTGCAAATTTCTACTGTATGTCCTACTTCTAATTTTGCACACACTCACGTTAGCGCCAACTAAGTCCAGAGAAATGAAATTTCATCCAGCCTCTTATACTAACACATTTTGTTATTTTTGCTCTATCTCTATCACTCCATTTTGCACAATTTTGTCAATTTTTTCGCACACTCAGCATGACTCGTTGTTCCGATTTCTTCAGTTTTGTCCGTCAGCTTAAACATAACCCACAAATAATTTGTCAAAATTATGCATTTAAACATCAAAACCTTCGCGAACTGATAGGAACCTTAAAGGAACAGTATTTCCGAAGTGGTGCTACTAAAAATTAAGCTTCCCAAGTGTGTGTAAAGTGAAGCGATTAAATTATCTACGGGGATGGAGGAAATATTGCTAGAATGAGTGGGTGCAAAACTGTGCAATATAAAGCAATTAAGATACTTGGCATAAAAATAGTAAGAATTTGTTAGTGAGTGATCTGGAGAATCACACAATTGTGTGTAAATTTTGACACATTGTGTGCAAAATAGTGCAAAATGTAGAGATTAAGCTAGATAATACAAAAATATTAAGAATTTCGTTTGTGAGTACGAGGTGGAAGAAATTTTGTTTACATGAGTGTGTGCAAAATACGATTCATAGTGTGCAAAATTTTGCAAAATGGGATGATTGAGTTATCTAGCAAAAAAATATTATTAGAAATTTTGTTAATTAGTGGGATGAGGCAGATTTTACTTCAAGGAGTGTGTGCAAAATTCATATCAAGGCATGCGCAATTGTGCAAAATAAAATGATTAAAATATTAAGCATGAAAATAGTAAGAATTTTGTTAATTAGTGGCTAGAGAATATTTTGTTTACATAAGTGTGTGCAAAATACGAATTATAGTGTGCAAAATTGTGCAAAAAAAGGTGCTTGGAATAAAAATAGTGGGAATTTTATTAATACGTGATCTGGAGAATATTTACTAAGATGATTGCGTGTAAAATTTGAAACACGCTGTTCAAAATTGTGCAAAATAGAGCGATTAGGTTATTTGGCATAAAAATATGAAAAATTTCGTCGATGAGTTGGGGATGGAAGATATTTTGTTCACATGTGTGTGTGCAAAATATGAATAATAGGGTGCAGAATTGTGCAAAATGGGGTGATTGAGTTATCTAGCACAATAATATTAGAAATTTTGTTAGAGGGAATAGACGAAATTTTGCTAAAATCAGTGTGTGCAAAATTTGAAATAAAGCATACCGAATTGTGTAAAATAAAAGGATTAAGTTACCAAGTATCAAAATAGTAAGATTTTTGTTAATAAGTGGCTGGAGAATATTTTTTTTACATGAGTGTGTGCAAAATACGAACCATAGTGTGCAAAATTGTGCAATATCAAGCAAATAAGGAAGATACTTGGAATAAAAATAGGAATTTTGTTAGTGAATGACCTGGAGAATATTTTACTAACATGATAAGATTTTTGCTAATGAGTGGGATGAAGGAAATTTTCCTTAAACGAGTGTGTGCAATATTCGCAACAAGGCGTACGCAATTATTGTGCAAAATAATACGATTAAGATACCCAGTGTAAAAATAGATTATTTCATGCATATGACGGTCGGTGTGCAAAATACGAAATATAATGAATTGTGCAAAATGTGGCAATTAGTAAAAAAATTTATTTTTCTTTTGAAAACTAACAAAAATATAAAATAAAACATCACATAAATTAGACCAAAAGATATTAGGTATAGTATTAGCCATTCCACAAAATTTTTAAAATTGTAAGAAACTATCAAACTCATCAAACCCTATAATATATTTAGACAATAAGACTAGGAATAAAAATTTTTAGTCAAACATAGGGTGTCCTATTTTCAAAATTGCGACTATATCACTATATGAACATAGACCACCCTGTATAAACGATGAGGAAAGAATACCAAAAGTCTAGTAATATTCATATAACACTTTCTTTTATTTCTCTTATAACTTCTGAGCAAATGATGAGGACACCGTAACTGGACCACCCTGTACATGTTGGTGTGCAAAATACGAAATATAATGCGCACAATTGTTCAAAATGGGGCAATTAAGTTGCCTAGCATTAAAATACTAGGAATTTTGTTAATTAGTGGGGATGGAAGAGATTTTGCTAAAACGCGTGTGTGCAAATTCGAAACAGGGCTTACCGAATTGTGTAAAATACAACGATTAAGAAACCAAGTATGAAAATAGTATTTTGTTAATGAGTGGCTGAAGAATATTTTTTTGTTTACATGAGTGTGCAAAATACGAAATATGGTGCGCACAATTGTGCAAACTGAGGTAATTAAGTTATCTAACACAAACATATTAGAAATGTTGTTAGTTAGTGGGGATGGAGGAAACTTTACTAAAATGAGCGCGAGTAAAATTCGAAACAAGGCGTGCAAAATTGTGCAAATGAAAATAATTAAGATAAAATGAAAATATGATAATAGATAAAATGTTGTTAATGTGTGGCTATGGAGAATGTTTTGTTTACATGAGTGTGTGCAAAATGCGAAATACGGTGTGCAGAATTGTGCAAAATGGGAAAATTATCAAGCGCAGAAATATTAGGAATTTACTTAATAAGTGGAGGAAATTCTGATGAAATGATTGTGTGCAAAATTCGAAATCCATGGTGTGCAGAATTGTGCAAAATAAATAAATTTGTATACTAGTAAAAAATATTGCTAAAATGAATGCGATCAAAATTTAGCAAATTTGAGCAAAGTGAAAAATTTGAAGTACTTAGTGTCCAAAATAGTGCAAAATTATGTGATTGGATTGGAGAAATCAATTTAATTAGAGCAAGTGGGAGTGTAAGAGACAATATTGCACCCTCTTAATATTCTGTTAATTCCAAAATTGTGCAAAACTGTGCCAAATATGTGCAAAATTATTATGCACAGTTAGGTTAAATTGTTCATGGTAGAGGAGCAAACTTATAACCGAAATTTTCACTTAAGGTAGAAAAATACATTCACTCCCCAGTTACACGTGTTTCTCTCTCCTTTGACCTAGAGGAAAACAATTAACAATCAATTACACAAACGCCAACCATAAGTCATAATAAAAATTGATTACATTACACGCCGTCATCAATAGCAGCGGGATGTAATGTTCACTTTCTGACCAGTCGTCAATAAAATAAATGTGAGAAAAAAAAATATACACACTAACAAATTAATAAGCAGCCAGTTTTCTTTTCTGCAAGATTTTTTCAACTAATTAAATTAATGATGGGTAATTATTTACAAGAAACATCACTTGATTTAAGTCGAAAATCGTATGTTTAATGACTCACATTATCGATATCATAATGGTAGATGCTCCACACCTTGAAGCGCTGTTTCGCATAAATTACACGTTTTGAAATACGAAAGCCGGTAGCGGATTTATTAATAAATTAATGATCAGTATTACTGTATCATATAAGAAACAAGAGGAATTTAATTGCGTTCGAAGCGCTGCTTTGTAATTTTTCTCGGTTGCTCCTTCGGTCGTAAACAATAAATGACAATATTAAAATAGCATTAATAATGCAAATCTATCCGGGAATTAATTAGACGTGGGTAACGTCAGTAATTACCATCGAGCCGGAAAAAGTGGGGTTATAAATCAATTGTACAACAAAACAAATAATTTCTGTTTTATTATATAGGAACTTAGTTAGCGCTTTTGGGTGTAAATGAATTTGCACAACACAATCCGAAATATAATTGATATTCGAGTACCACCAAAACATACATATTAGATCTAATGCTCCCATCTCAAGGCATCGTGTCTACAAATTAAAACGCTTAATATCAGTGCGGTGTTACTGTTATTGTAGAGTAGGATTTTGATGATAGCAGTTATCAAAGTGGTCCGAGAGAAGAGCTTGGAACTGCTGCGTGAGAACGGCCACCTCCGCAAAGGTATTATTGTCTGAGATTCACACGAAGTGTTCCCTAAGACAGTGACGTCCTAATAATATAGTCGCAGGAAGACAATACGGAATCGGTTGTGGCCAATATTTTATTAAATCGAGTCAAAATAGAATTGCAATAACCTGGCAACGGTCAAGATGTGAAATAAATGAAGACTTGGTTAGAAATAGAATGGGGTAGATTTTGATCCTGAGGATCTGGTGATTTGTAGAATGGTTTCTGGGATCTCTTTGGCACCCGAAAATCTCTCTACAAAAAAGAGTACGTTTTTCTTAAAAAAAACTACTGTAGAGGATTTATATCCGTATTTGGAAGCTGTTATTATCCTCGACAGAACTATCCAATCTCTTCCAATTGTGAATTTCATGATGATTTATGTCAACTCAGATACATTTTCTTCAATTTTATTCCGAGTTGGTGCAAAGCTTAGAGTTACGCCAATGTGTAGGCTCTATTATAACCAATTATTTGGGCTGTGTTATACATATCACGCTCAGTCGGCGCTGCACCCGATATGGAGATGTGAACGTGCGCACGAATCGCGATTTTTTCGTAAACAAATATCAGATTAAGGCGATATTTGGAAGATACTAAGATAACAATCTCTACACTTGTACGCTATGTAAAGTGGGTTGTCACGACAATATAATTGACAATTTCAACCTGCTGTTGCTGGGAAATAAGTAGAAATTGTAAATTGCCAGCGAAATCAACCTATTTGAGGATCAAAGTGTGCCAAATTACGGGCATTCTTGTCCGGCAATCTAATGGTTATTTTACAACTTAAAGGCACCTTGCTTGACATTAAGTTATGGTACTAGTAGAAATTACATTATGTTTGAGACTTACCAAATTCAGGATCTGAACATGAACTACACAAATAACGAAAAAATTCACAGTCCTTCGCAAAGATGCAACCGGAGGAGACATTGGAAATGGCGAAGTAGAACGCAAATCCTGTGAAATTTCGGATGTGATAAAAATGAAAATTTGTTGCAAAATAGTAAATAGTTATTTCAATAACACAAAATATTTTCAAAAAGTAAAATCGTATTATCAGCATTTTTATTTAGAAATTAAAATAAAAAGGTATTTTATTAACAAAAACACAAAGGGGTGTGTCGGAGCCGCCTACTTGAAAAACCGTGGGAAGAACTAGGTTTTCACATGCATAATAAAAATTGTCAATTGAACCATGAGAAATATTAAAAAAATAAGAATGACTTATTATATTTTCATTTATAGAGAAACATTAATTTTTGACTTTTTTATTAAATATTTTTTATCAATTTTACGTTTGATTCCTTCATTTTCTGCTTGTTTACCTGTGAGTATATTCTGCAAAATGAAAAAAGTAAATCATTGTATAAGTGCGGATTTTCGAGTAGTTTAAAATTTATATTATATTGAATGAAACATACTTTGTATCTAAAGAGATCGGACTAGATAGAATCTAAATCTCTGCTTCATTTAGATCCTCGATAATTCCTTGTATGAATTTAGACATTGTACTGACAATTTCCGGAAATTTGGGAGCATCTTAAACCTGCTTTTCTGTTGCGGTTGCAGGAGATAAGCTGCAATATTGAATATTGAAAAGTATTGTGACAATACTTTGGTTGTAAGGAGCCGTTAATTTTCTTCTATCCCCACCGTGGTGGATTTTTTTCATTGCTAAGCCATTTCTGAATTTTGTAGAATACTCGTAATGACTGTTGAGCGACTGCGTCTGAAGTTGGTGGTATTAATTCCAACTTTCCTACTAGGAAACCAAATACATTTCCAATGTTAAAACTTTTGTATTTATATGGTCTCTTCGATTTACCGGCCGTCAGACTGGAACCTTTCATCGCCATTTCTCCTACGAAGAGCAAAGTTTATATTCATTTATTTATAAAAATAAACTGTAGGTACATAAAATATATCTACCGTACATAAACAAGAATATGTTGGTTTCCAATTATCTCTTCTCATTTTGATAAACCATTCGTTTCTCCTTGCTGGGTCTCTGGGGAAGTGTTTCATTTATAAAGCCCTTTTTTGCATAGTTACTGCAATTTACTGCTGCACAACCAGGCATTTCGCCCCTAACTCTAAAAAGCAATAAAAATCGATTGCATGGTATTTCTCACAAAGTTTTGAAACACATAGTATAGCAAAGGTAACTATGTTAATGTTCAATAAAAATTATTCTGAGTAGAATTTTTATTTTTAAACGAATGAAATAAAATTGAAAAAAAGTATCACAGATAGAAAATGGATATCAATGAAAAGAAAAATAAAAATTATCAGACATTATGAGCCACCATATACAGGGTGAGCCACGGTGGGTGGAGTATTAGAATTATATGGAGAACGGATCAACCGATTGCTTTGAAATTTTGGTTACCAAGATAATCGAGTATGATCTCTCCAACTAAAATATTTTCGAAAGTGCAGTGTTGCCACTTATGCGTAAAACTGGCAACAACTTCGTTATTTTAAATGGAATGCCCTGTATATTTTTGCATTTTTTGGATCGTCGTCACTTTCTGAGTAACTGTTGTTAATATTTCCCTATTATCTCAAGCGGTTTTCGAGATAATAATTTTTTTCTGAATTTATTGTCAAAAATTTGACTTTTAGTAAATCGTGTTTTCTCCTACCTACGCAGCAATTAAAAGATAATTTTTTAGTTGCAGCTAGGCAAGGCCTGGGGGCATCTCCTTCATTAATCAAATGTTTTAAATTTTATACAGGGTGAGTTAGAGAACGCTTTCTATAAGTGACTTAGAAAAATGCACGAAACTCAATTTTTTTAAATGAAACGCCCTGTATATTATTACTGATTCGGAAAGGTGATACATTTATCTATTTAAAAAGGTAATACACTCTATACCTAGTGCTCACCGTTTTCGATTTATGGGCACTTTTCTGTAACCTTACTAAGAATATTAGTCTTTTGGTAGGTATCATAACGGGTGGGCCATGAAATTTTTATTTTGTCATTTTGTCAGAACTTGTAGAAAATTTAATGAAAAATATCCCAATTTATCGCAGATGAACAACAGAAAAGTTCTACGAATTCGAAGGAATTTTATAATGAATCAAAATTTATAAAATTCCTCTGAATCCGTAGAACTTTTCTATTGTTCATCTGCGGCAAATTGGGATATTTCTTATTAAATTTTCTACAAGTTCTGCTGATAATCTTATTGCACTGTCCGGGGATAATAAACAAATCCATTAAAACTGTATTTGTATAATTATTTTCTGCCATATTTGTGCTACAGCTATTCAAATTAACTGCAAATATCACTAACGTCAAATTTATTTAGAAAAGTAGCATGTCTGTTGTCATTACAAAATGACAAAATACAAATTTCATGGCCCACCCGTGATGATACCTACCAAAAGACTAATATTCTTAGTAAGGTTACAGAAAAGTGCCCATAAATCGAAAACGGTGAGCACTAGGTATAGAGTGTATTACCTTTTTAAATAGGTAAATGTATCACCTTTCCGAATCAGTAATAATATACAGGGCGTTTCATTTAAAAAAATTGAGTTTCGTGCATTTTTCTAAGTCACTTATAGAAAGCGTTCTCTAACTCACCCTGTATAAAATTTAAAACATTTGATTAATGGATGTGATGCCCCCAGGCCTTGCCTAGCTGCAACTAAAAAATTATCTTTTAATTGCTGCGTAGGTAGGAGAAAACACGATTTACTAAAAGTCAAATTTTTGACAATAAATTCAGAAAAAAATTATTATCTCGAAAACCGCTTGAGATAATAGGGAAATATTAACAACAGTTACTCAGAAAGTGACGACGATCCAAAAAATGCAAAAATATACAGGGCATTCCATTTAAAATAACGAAGTTGTTGCCAGTTTTACGCATAAGTGGCAACACTGCACTTTCGAAAATATTTTAGTTGGAGAGATCATACTCGATTATCTTGGTAACCAAAATTTCAAAGCAATCGGTTGATCCGTTCTCCATATACTTCTAATACTCCACCCACCGTGGCTCACCCTGTATATTATGTTTCTCCATTTTATTTGAATTATCATCAATTTATATAGAATAAGTTCTTATTTTGTGGCCTTGGCATAATAGGTTTACTCCTGCTCTTTTTGACAATAATAATAATAATAATAATACAAATTTGTTTATATAATGTTTGCCTGATCTTTACATAATATTGAGTTCTGCTTAAATATGACGTAAGATTCAAACAAAAATATGCATGATTGAGGCGATATTTCAAATCGTACATGACCTGGAGATGATATCTCCCCTGTTTTGCACTTTGTTTTTAAAAATATTAAAATGAAACTAGGCACAATTAATATAGACGTAAAGTGTCACATTCTGACGTATTTGAAGATTTTTTCTAACTTCCGGTATAGTCGGAAGTGACAACAATTTATGATTTTTAAATGGAACACCCTACCCTGTATTTTATTGCATTTTCTGAATCCTGGGAAAATTCTGATTAGATGTTAACTATTTGGTGAGTTTTCATGCCGACTTAATTTTTTTGGAACAAAGTTTTTTTTTAATCTAGAGTGCTGCGATTAAATTTAAGTACTCATTAATAACATAAAAAATAAAGGAAAAATACAAGTTTGACATTTAACCAACAAATTTAATAACTAGCCGGAAGTGATCTAATCTTGAAATTAGTAGTTTCTTATAAAAAAGTTTTTTTTTCAAATGACGACAAGAATTGTTTGACAGCTGCTGTGCATGTGAAGAAAACTTTTTTGCAAGAAACTAATTTTGAAAGATTAGAGTGCACCTAGTTATTAAGTTTATTGGTTAAAAATTAAATTTATTTTTACATAATTTTGTCATTTATAATGATTTAAAGTTAATCGCAGCACTCTAATTAAAAAAAAATGCCATTTTCAATTGTTTTTATATATGATTTTTGGAAAATTCATATAACTTTCTATAATTTTCATTTTCTTAATTTTTCACATAACTCCAAAAATAGCGAAATTAAAAGGAGCTCTAACGTTCGTGTGACCATCCTATACAACAGATAGAATTTATTTTCCTTCTCATTTAATTTGTTAATGTGCAATAGCGCTCGATTAAAAAAGCTGTCCTCAAATTTGAACAGGAACTCGGCTGATACGTCCCAGATGATTTATCTTGGCATGCATATGTTAGAAATGTGAAATGTAAAAGATAAAAACGATAATTTATCACTTGAACGTGATTAAATTAATTTGTCACAATATTAGTAGGTTCGGAGAAGATATTTCCAAATAATAATTATCTGATGTAAAAATGTAGTAGCGTACATTTTTCAAACCGTAAGTTGTTCGTGATCAATAATAAATAAAGATACTTATCCGCTATCGTTCAATCTATACGGTTTTATCTTATGTCATTATTTTTAAAGGTGTAAAGGCAGTAACTAACGATGGATTAGAAAAAAGTTGGAATATACATGCAGGCATGCCGGTTCCGCATTTTTACTAAACAGCGGTAGTTTATCACGTCATTGTTTTAAAATAATAATAAAGCCACTAAGCAACTTAAATTCGAAAAATATAGGGTAATGGTATGAAATCTATAACATATTGCCTAATTTAAAATTTTCTTACTTTTGCACGTTCAAAATATTTGTTAGAGTTTTGAAGGATCACTAAAAATATTTACTTTGTCGTATCAAGTGATAATTGTGCATAAATAATACGAGAATTATTATCTACATTTAGAGAGAAGCTAATATAAACCTCAAATATTGTATCGGAAATTATTTAGTAAAGTTGTTCTTTAATTTATAAGATTAAAGTCATTTAATTACGTTAATAAAATACTACCTACCAGCCTTTATAATAGCGCAAATTACAATAGAACGCGAAAATTCACTGATACTAAATCAGTATTTAATCAAAATCCAAATCACGTAGCTAGATTATTTGTAAAAAAAGACGGACACATTTTTAACATAAATACGTATTGCTTTACATTAAACTACGACAATCTAAAGAATTTACGCAATGAAAGATTCTCGTTGTGTGTAGGAATTAAATTGCATCGATATCAATAAAGATAAGGATAAGTTTAGAATTTGAAAGTTAAACTCTTTCCAAAGTTTTAGTGATATTGCTTCCTGTTTTTCTGAATCCGATGATCAAACTACTCTTAGCACCTGTTAAGAGAACCGTATTAGTCCAAGATTTTTTTCTCCCCGGTACAAATTAGCCAGGATGATCTAGTTCAGGATACCAATAATGGCTTAAGTGCAGATATCTGCACACTTCGGAATTTATAATTGCTGCTCGGCTGTTTTTTCAGCTGATCGCACCTCGTACCAGCGAGCATTAGCTACATAGAGCTTTAGTTATGTCTTCCTAGAAAAACACGTGGGGAACTATAACAATTTGTATGTTTGTTTGCAGCATTTTGTTAACAACTTGAATTATTGTCTACCGTTCGCTTTCTCTTACCTTTAATATAAATAGTAGTGATTCGATGAAATAGCGCCATCAAATAAATATTTTTGTTTCCATAGGAAATTTTCGGTATCGCTTGTTTGGCTATAATTTTCTAAATAATAAAAAAGAATAGTTAAAATAATACAATAGTAAATATTATTAGTCTTTACATTCTTCATCCTCATTGATGATTATTGTTTCATCTTGAATTCCCTTAGTAATTTTTTTTGAGAAGAATTTTCATTACTGGTTTTTTTATTTTAATAATGGCATACACTTGCGACGCTGCCAGCGCCACAAATCAGATAAACGAGTATCGCAGTCGTAACATTTTTTCTCCTAAACCAGTTCATTTTGTGACGAAAATCAGTCATATAAAGCTTATAATAAAAGAACTATAAAATTAAACTGAATATCTCTTTAAGTCGTTCGGTTAGTTGCGTTGACAAACTTCAACATCCGGGTTTCCAAAGTGCTATTCTTATGTTTCTCTACCGAGTTTTTTAGTCATTTATAAGGGAATTAACAATTCACAAAAATCGCGCAATAGTTTGTAATTATGTGAGCAAAATTTTGACGTTCTGGAGTTGCCTTAATATTTTGCTATTTTAAGATCTTACAACAAATAAGGATTCTCAGATTTTCTTCTTAATAAAATTAATTAAATCAAAAAAATCGCTGTATTTTTTGAAATATTGCAGATTTTGAAAAAGTGACCAAATTGGTTTTTGCAAATAGTCAGTAGATTATTGCTAGTAAAGGAAAGCGAACATTTTTCGGGTTCCCTTCCACGTTGAATATTTTTTATTCTTGGCACTTCAACCACCTTAATCTTCGTCTTCTTTTGACATTCCTTTATTTCACCCCATAATAATAATAAGAAGAAGACAAGTTTTCGAGTTATGTCCTACGTTGAAAATCTTAAATTCTCAGCGTTTTAACCTTCTCATTCCTTAACTTCTCCCGACACTTCTTTATCTTACTTCAGAAGAATAAGAAGTAGAAGAATAAGAATTAAAAGAAGAAGGTTCTCTACTGCATTGATTAATTAATTTGAATTATTGGCGTTTCAACCCTCTCATTCTTCGTCTTCTTTTGCGCTTCTTCATTTACTTCAAAAGAAGAAGAAGAAGAATACGAATATGAAGAAGAAGAAGAAGACGGAGAAGAGAAAAAGATGAAAAAGAACGATTTTTAGATTCTGTTCTTCGTTGACCATTTGGTTCCTCTTCTTCTTTTGACACTTCTGTATTTCACATCCGAAGAATAAGCAGGGGAAGAAAAAGAAATATGAAAAAACTGTAAAAACAAAAGTTGTAGATTTTGATATGAAATATATTTTGGTGGTAAGAAATAAAACAAAGGAACCTCAGAAAGTAAACTGTCAGCTGTCAGTAATTATAAGAAATATTTTGTAATTTTTTTTTCATGGCAACCTACGTTCCATGTTCGCACTGTTTTGCATAACGATTAGAGCAAATCACAACAAATTATATATTTTTGGAATCAGATAAAAAAGAGTTTTCAAAATATGCAAAAATATATGGGGAGTCCCATTTAAAAAAAACATAAGTTGTGTCTTTTCCTCGCCGAATGAGAAGAGGATTTTTTCCTGAAAGTTCATAATTACGCTTAAAATTTATTTATTCCATACATATGGACTGCACTGTATACTTATAAGTCTTTTGCTACTGTATTTCCCGTTTCCTTGTTAGTGCAGGAAAAATAAATTTTGACCTTGAAAAAATTTGCGTTTTTAATGTAAGAAAATTTCTATCACACCGTGCCTCTATTTTTTAACTACCAGCCATTTCGGTCTCATTCCAGGAATATCCTTAAAATAAGATTGCAGCATAGCAAATTTTTTGCCATCCATTCTTGTTTATAGCATCTCAATTGGATATATTACAGATAACACCGGACCAAGGACGGTACCTTGTGGCATACCACATTCTACTTCATGCGCCTTACTCAATGTTTCGATTTTTATACTTTATCTCCTATTTAGCAAATAACTTTCAAATACAGTCCTGGGCAATTGAACTGCATATTTGGATTTTTTCTTCAAATTTTGCGATTTCGAAAAAAAATCGTTAATCTGAATATTCCATAATTTGAATATTTTTTAAACGCCCTGTAAGATTAAATGAATATTGACATGTGGCTATAGTTAACAATACCTATGCGTAAGAAAGTGACGAACAAAAATGTCCCATTAAACACCTGAGTGAAAAGTTACAGGTTAATAATGGGAAAAATGTGATATTTTCAAAAAATTCGCTGTATTTTTTTAAATATTGCAGATTTTGAAAAAGTGACCAAACTGGTTTTTGCAAATAGTAAGTACATTATTCCTATATACCAAAATCAAATTTAAAACCGCTATTGTAAATTCTCGGTGTCAATGAAATTTTTCATTTTTGGACGGATCTTGCTTTAGGCGCTGTATACAATATTTGTTGCAAATGCTCATTCCAACAGACAAAACCGCTTATTGTTAATAAAATTTGCAACAAAATGCCAAAAACCGCAACTCCAAAATATTCTTCCCTGTAGAGATATCTTATTACAAAATTTGAAGAAAAAATCCAAATATGCAGTTCAATTGTCCAGTAGTTTATATTGAATTAAACTCGGAATTAATTAAAAATAAAAAAATTGGGTAGATATTTTAAAGAGGAAGCCTTCTGTGTTTTTTTATTTTTTACATAGCAGTTACTTTTGATATATATTATAGAAAAATTGATGTAAAAAACTCAATTTGGTTTTGTAGACTTCTTAAATTTACTTATTATACAGAGTGTAACTTAAACACTTTAAATATTTTTGGGAGATGTAAAAGAAGTTCATATAAATGGGCGCCCAAAAATATGTTTTTATTTCTTATATTTTTTTAACTAGTGCAAGTATTTATTACCAAATAGGTACTTATCAAATTTGGTTTAAATACAAATATTTTATAAGTATAATATTATTTAAATGTTAATTGTGGCATTTCATAAATTTTTTCTCTTCCTTTTCTTTTTTGGGATTTATTTATCATTTTATTATTTATTTATTAAGTATAATCTTTTTTAATTTTCTACAAAGCGTTACTACTTAATGAAAAATTGTAAATTGGGATAATATATAAAATTCCACCCATTTCATAAATAATGTAAAAATTATCCTACGATTTGTTTGAGATATTTTACTTAAAATATGCATGGTGTAACATAAGTGTAGTTAAATATTTCAGAATGGTACTCTTTAGGTAATTTTATGAAGCAAAGTTGTATAAATACGTGACCAAAATTTTTCGTTCTGTAGATCCAAAAAAATTATGATATATTTTATATTGCCTTTATTAGCACAGCTATTTAAACTAAATTTGGCATGCAATATACTTAAGTGGGGTGATTTGATATGTGTTTGTAGCAAGCACTACAGTTAATCAAAAGTTATAAGTATCGTAAATTGGATAATAAGCTCGTAAAGCTATGTAGAAAATTTAAATAGTTCGCATCATAAGATAAGTTATATAATTCCAGACTAATAATTATGCCATATTTTTTTTGTAGTCATAGTTCTTAAAAAATTTGTATTTTCGAATTTATTTCACCGCTGGATTGCAATTTTTTTTATACAATTTGTGGTACTGATTACTGATTACTTATGTTTTCGTCCCTGGTTAAATATAGAGCGTGTTGTAATCCTTTCTATCTTTAGTTTAAATACTTGCACTAATTTGAAAAATATAAGTAATAAATTGATACGTTTTTGGAAATTTATATCTTGAAAGAGAAGAATTTTTTGTAGGTACCACTTTATATGAAGCGAAACTTTGTAAATCGAATTTCGTCTTAATAATATTTTTTATACGTCGAAACTATTTAAGATTACAGCTTTACTATAATTTTTTTTGTTAAATTTGTTAAATTGGAAACATTAAGCCTTCCTATTCCAATTTAAAAATTGTACTTTTATTATGTTCTCTAAACGTGAAATATTAACCTTCAAAATTTCATAAGTATATCTTTTGATAAAATATTCAGAAAACTATGCGATGTGTTTGGGATACATAGTGGAGTGAAATACAAAGATGTATCCTGTAAATGTATCGTTAATCAGTAACAATCAAATACGACATTCTCTTATTATTTTCACGTTAGAAATTTGCGCGGCGTATTTTTAGCACACCCGGTATATAAATTATTCCACTGTATCACTAATCCAATTTTATGCTAATCTAAATGTTTGCTAATATTAAACATTTAAATGAGCAGACTAATGAATTTTAATTAATATTTCTCAAACACCTGTTGCGGCGATTGAATCAAATCGGCAACAATTAACAATAAATGTTGCCATTATATTAGGGGCCTAAGTTTAATTAGCAGTAATTTTATTAATAATAAAAATATATAATAAAAATAATAATTACTTATAGTCTCTTTAATTATTTCATTTTTTCACTCTCTCTCTCTCTCTCACAAAATTTTCCTATATAATATAGTCCATCGACCTTTCTAAATCCCTAAAATGAATGAATTTTTTGGAATCAATAAGCCATTTTTTTGGACCTCTTCTTCAATGACATATCATTCAATTAAGTGTGTTAAACTAATTTTTTTTTTTCAGTTTTTATACCTAACTTCCAATATCGACTTTGTCATTTGTATATATCCTATACTCAAGTGGTTTGAATTCACACACACTAAGTGAAAGATAACAAACGAGTCGCCCCTGAGGTTACACAACTTTTGCAACAAATCATGCACATCTTCATGTTGAAATCTCGAATTTATAATATCTAAAACTCGTTTGCATATTCAAGGTTCTGCTCATCTTTAATTAATATGCTGGACAGAAAACCGTAATATAATTTATATAGAGCTTCTCCGGAAACCTTGACATTTCTAAACGGCAATTAATACTTGAAGAATGCCAAGAAATATATTAAAATGGTGAATAGCAAATAGAATAAAAGTGAAATGTATGGTGAGCACGTGGATGGTAAGTCACAGGTCACTTGATGTAAGAACTTTTAGCTGTGTACGGCGTAGGGGAAAGATGCGATAATTGACGACGACGTTAAAGTTAGTGCAGGAGTTGAAACTAAAATGCGTTACACTAAGTCAACTGTTTTAGAAGTCGCGCTCCCAATTTACTTGAAATTGTTATGTGCAGAAGACTGATTCCATTTTTGGAACTACACAATGTCATCATGGTTATCAGTATAACAAATCTACAACTACAGCTACCTTTGATTTTGTGATAAGATAAACATAATGGATTATCTAGACAATCTAGACAATGGATTTTTCATAGTTCAAAAAGAGGACTAAAACAAAAATATTAATTTTAATTATTATTTGGAATTTTTGAATTTATTTATACAGGGTGATTCACGAGGCAAGGGACAAAATGTTATGGTAGATAGAGTTCACTTAGGTGAATTAGAAATGACTATTAAAAAATGCCTGAGCCTTTTTTTTATTGAACTACAGGGTGATTTGTGAGTTTTGCCCAATACTTCTAAAGGTCATATCTTTTAAACTAATCACTAGAATCAGCTCGTATTGTGGGTATATAGTACATTATTAATTGTCAATTTACATGCATAATCAAAGACAGAAAATTCCACTGCCGGCTCAACTAATTTCTATTTTTAGGGTTCCTATGAAAAATTCACCCTGTGTACGTGATTTTTAAATTCTAATACTGAATTATGAAACTACATACAAAAATGATCGAAAACATGTATTTTGTTGTTTTGCCACACTTTGGGTGAATTTGATCAATTTTCGTCAAAATCGAAGGTCTGCACAAAAAAAATTTATAAAATTACATTTTCCTCTAAACTAAAATATTTGTTATTCAAGATTTTGTGATTTCATGCATGATTAATATGAAATTAATAATCAAAAATAAATAATTTCAACATCAGATCAAGTAATTTTTATTTCTGAGGTTTCTATATATTTTTCTCAAATTCTGATAATAAATTATACCGGCTGAACATACTTACATATTTTGTATTTTATTAGTAAAATTTAAGGAACATTCTTAGATTTTTGAAAAACAAACACTGTTTTCTGGTTTCTTCTCACGCAGAAAAATGAACAATTTAACCTAAACAATAAATAATTGTTTTCAGCACTTAGCTTAACGATTAAATTACAAAATGTTATTCCGTGTTCAAGCTCTGTGCTGCAACTTGATTAATAGATACATTATTTATAACCAATTCATTTTTTATGCATCATTCCACAAATAGAAATACACTTTCACAATAAAAGGGAATGTAAACATTAGGGCAGAATAAATCAATATAATTGTGTATGGTCAGAAATTTAAATATGTTTTCAAATACGCTGTTCTTAAGAGTCAAACCACTTGAGGATTCGTTAAATTTTAACATCTGATTTTTCTAAAATAATTAAAAATTCTATTAACAAATTTTCTGGAAAAAATCATAAAAAGCAGCAATTTATAAAAAAGTGTACTTAATATCTAGAGTAAATTACTTTCTGAATTGCAAAAGGACTATTATGTAAGAAGTTATGGCGGCAAAAAAACTAGACAACAGTTTCTGATTTATATGAAAGAAACCGTATGCTGAAAATCTTGGTAACAATCCCTTCGTATAATTTGCTAATAAAATAAGCTCATCCCTCAGAGGCGATTTATCCAGATTTCCTTCGAGAACGTAACAGGTCCTTACTATTCTTTTGCCTGATCCTTCCACTCTGTCACATGACATAACTATCGCCGCCGTGGAAATCTAAAATAAAAATCCTACGTATTATCAGAATACAACTGCCTGCAACAACTTATTCTATCACCCATCTCCCCATCTGTAGCGAGTCTTCTATCCTCAGCACTTTTACCTTGCTCAGCACGTTATGAGTTCATTACATTAGATTGATTATCCAACTTTTGCCGTAGCATAAACCTACTTTGTTGCCAAAGCTCTAATAATTATGAAATTAATGTACTGAGTGTCGCAGTAAATATTATTTAAAATGATTTTCCATAATAGATATTCAAAAAAGACAATTTTACATGAGGATGTTCCACTTACCCAAGAAAGCAGCGGATCCAGAAATAGGTGCAAAATATAAAGCAGAACTTGCAAACGTTCATGCACAGCGCCAGCGGTGAGACTAAATAAAGCCCAGTTGCAATTGTTCAAAATGGAATAAAGCAGAGAAGCTAGAATAACAAATATGTGTGGACCTAGGACAACATTCATTCTTTCTATAGTATCGCTTAGTAGCGCGTATGCATATTTGATTTCCCTTATTTTCCTGCACTCCTCTCTCGTGTTTATTCCATTGCACAAGGAAAAAGCTTTCCTGATGATAATATTCAAACATTGGTACCTCTTGTTCAACACACCTGTCATTTCAAATATGAAAATTATCATAAATGTGTGATAACATTTCGACACTCTATGGGCAATATAGTACTGCATTATACTTGGATCCAATTTATCCCATAGCACGATTGTGAACGTTTGAGTGAAAATGGAATATAGTAAGTAAGCTAATATCATCATTCTACACCAAGTTATATCAAAAGTGGCATTTTCCAATTTTAATTTACGGTCCACTTTTGAGATATTTTCGAATATAATTCTCCAAGAGGCATTAAATCGAATGGCGCCCAGCACACTGATCAATATGAAGGAAAACTCCAACGGAATTTCTAACATATCCATTATTTTCTGAGGCAAGGTCATCTGTATGAGGACATGATTTACTCTTGCACTTATGGTGAATACTATTCCAGTCGTGTAAATACAGAGCAATATAATGTAGTAATATTTGGAAAGTAACGTTACTTTAGGGTTCCCTTCCAAACATAGCGGAAACACACCCAAAAAAGCACCAACTTTAAAATATCTCTTGATAAACCAAACATCATTTCGATCAACATTTTTCTCCAGTAAAACTTTCATTTTGTTCAAATACTGAGTTGTATCCGCAGGGGATTTACCACACGACTGGCTAACTGCTGTGCAAGTAATATTCATAGTTAAACTGTCAATACAAAAATGCATTACCTTAATGACACCAATAGATATCCTACTTGGTTTTATTTGTGTTAGAAGCTTTATAATCTAGCATCTGACAATAATTGTCACATTGTAACATTTTAATCAATCACACCGCAGACTTAATGTAATTGTGTACCTAAGTAGTCGAGAGAATTGGAAACAAATTAATTACCAGCCAGACTTGAAGACCTGATAAGAAGTTAATCACTTAAAATTGTAATTCTTTTGAAGCTACATTTGATTAAAATGCCATAATTATGAGGAACAATTATTATCGTCAGACTTTGTTAATCTTATTACTGAACTTGTACAGATTCTTCATAAATGATCGTAAACCACGTGACTAAAAATAGGCATAAATAATACTAATTTTTACTGTGTAGTATGCAATATATGAGTTTATTGAGTCATCAATCCATTAATGTAATAAATAATAAGTAGCATCAATGGTGGGATTTAAGAAGAAATAACAAAGGGAGCCTGGAGAGGATTGACAAAAACCGATAGGAAAAAAAAGTGGAGTTTTCCATATTTGATCTTTTGTTTTAGGATTTAACTTTAGGTTTCTAGATTTTGGATCTTGGATCTTGGATTTCGATCTTTGTCTTTGATCTTTAATCCTTGGTCCTTGGTCTTTGGTTTTCGCTTTCTGGTCGTCTAAGATTCCAAGCGATCGAGAATTTTGAGCGCCAGCCATTGAAGAGGTATGTAATTTCTTGTGGAACGAAGCTCCAGTTTTGGTTCCTTCATGGGAGATCCTTCGAACGGAACAGTAAAGCAGTTTCGTACTGGGCAACATTAGGATATGAAACTTAGTATTGTCGATATGTTGTTACTAAGTTCTTGTGTATTTGTGTCTTTCCAAAGCATTATATAGGATATGTCATCAAGTCTACTAAATACATTACCATCTTATGGCTTGATTAACTTGGTTGTAATTGATGGAATCTGATCAGAAACGTTGTTCAAAGCATGTAAATAACAGCTGTTCTGTTATTGATTATTTAAAAGAAACATTCTACAATACATTTACTTTATTTACGCCTTTAATTTGTTTACGTTTGTTTTATTTTAGCGAAGCTGACCCTTTATTTATGTGTGGCCCGTTGACCTCTATTGCAGCAACAGGTGTTCTACAGCTGATCTAGGAAGATTATTCTCCAATATGATATCTTTTTTTAAAAACTTGTGTTTATCTATTCAGTATACCATACGTAAGTTTCTCGTTATTTGTTTCATAGTGAGGAATATTTTATTCAATCCTTGTTTTACCTGAATTTATTTTTAATTTTATTTATTTAATAATCGGGTTTTAATTTCTTTTAGTAGTTTAAAATACATGACAATACTAACTCGTATTTTTGAGCTAAAGGATTAAGGTGCGTACTTTTTTTTTAAATACAATTTTGAATTGGAAGGTCTAGTATTTGATAGAAATTGGCTGCTTAAAATTGGCTATGTAAGTGACATTTTTATAAAGAGAATGAACTTCATTAATCTTTCATATTTGATCTTTCGTTTTAGGATTTAACTTTAGGTTTTTAAATTTTGAATCTTGGATCTTGGATTTCGATCTTTGGCTTTTGATCTTTAATCTTTAATCTCTGGTCTTTGGTCTTGGTCCTTGGTCCTTGGTCCTTGGTCCTTGGTCCTTGGTCCTTGGTCCTTGGTCCTTGGTCCTTGGTCCTTGGTCCTTGGTTCTTGGTCCTTGGTCCTTGGTCCTTGGTCCTTGGTCCTTGGTCCTTGGTCCTTGGTCCTTGGTCCTTGGTCCTTGGTCCTTGGTCTTTGGTCCTTGGTCTTTGGTTTTCGCTTTCTGGTCGTCTAAGATTCCAAGAGACCGAGAGTTTTGAGCGCCAGCCATTGAAGAGGTATGTAATATTTCTTGTGGAACGAAGCTCCAGTTTTGGTTCCTTCATGGGAGATCCTTTGAACGGAACAGTAAAGCAGTTTCGTATTGGGCAACATTAGGAAATGAAACTTAGTATTGTTGATATGTTGTTACTAAGTCCTTGTGTATTTGTGTGTTTCTAAAGCATTTAATAGGATATGTCATCAAGTCTACTAAATACATTACCATCTTATGGCTTGCCTAACTTGGTTGTAATTGATGAAATCTGATCAGAAACGTTCACAAGGATCTGTCTTGTCACCAACTCTTTTCCTTTTCCACATTAACGAGTTGATTTCTGCAAAGTCTGTTCAAAGTTTCTACTCTCCACGAAGATCCTTCCTTGCAGAGACCATAAAGTGCAGATGGATCCTACTCCTCAAGATGCAGACAGACTAAGTTGATAATTTTTAACCAAGACCAAGTTCAACTGGCATAATATTAAAAGAAAGAGGAAGAGATTGGAGAAACTCAGTTAGAGCATTGACAAACGACAGAAAATAATGGAAGAAATTTATAACCTCGATACCCTAGGGTATAAGAGGACAGGATTATGAAGATGATGAAGTTTTCCAATACCTCGAAGCCCTTTTTTTAAAATAAAAAAAATGCTTAAAATGACTGATTAAGTGATTAAGTTCAGGATTTACACGTTTCCTGACTCAATTAAATTTTCTCCATATTAAGACTCCCCCACGCACGCATCTGGGTTATGATTTGATACCAGAATTATTCCTCAAAGTGACAATGCGTATTCTTAAGCGCTGGAAATGCTCCTGATGCAATTACGTCGTTATTTTTATCGGCGTCGCGATCTGGTCAGGCCATTATTGCGTTATAACTATCTCAATCATAACAACATTTGCTACCAATTACCCCCTATAAATAATGTTGTGTTAAAATGTTAACAACATTTTTATACGCTGCTGCATTGGTGAAAATCATTAAATGTTATAATTTAAAATGGCATTAATGAAGTTATTCCAATAAACAAGCCAGTTATAACTAATTAGTTGCAATTAAAGTATGCTCTGATAGCCGATAATTGTAGCAATAATCTTTATATACAATAAGCGATATAAATAAAGTTTTTCGCAGCCTCTGTACAACCATTTACGACAATAAGCGTCATTATTTATCCGTTTCTTTCCTCAAACTTGGAACTAGATTAATTTCAATGGAATCGTTGCTCCTATTTCTTGCGCATCCTTTCTTGTTAACGCATCTTTACGATTTCTCTGCGACACTGACAAATATCATCTACAAATTGTAGCAAACCGACAACAGGAAATCCATATCTTATTTGCACTGTTACACTTTTATTTATTACCGCGGCCGGACAAATTAAGAAATGTTACACTTCAGCCTGCTCTGACAGGATAAAATATACACAACGTAAAAATGGCTTATGTGTCACTGCGAGTTTTTCTTTTTTGCCTCCTTGTCTCCAAAGATTTATCGCCAGGTCTGAATAAATTTATAAAAGTGACTTTGTAATGACGACTAACAACGGCGCGGCGGTTTGCAATAAGACGAACTTTGACTTCTGGCATGAAATAGAAAAAATAAATAAATTTTTTTTTTTTTTGGTTTCGCAACTCTAGGGGGGGGGGTAGGTTTTCATTGGAAACCCTGTATACTTATCGCTCATAAAGTACTTATTACAGAAATTTAGGGGCATGTCCGCAACTTTGTATGCGGACTCTTAATTATGGCCTCTTCGTTCGGCACTGAAATGGTTCATTATAACGACACTACTTAATTACAAATAATGGACGATATTTCATAATCACCTTGCTATATATTCACTATAATAAGAATCATTAATTAAACACATGTGTACAGTAGCCACTAATATTGAGCAAAATTATTGTCGATAAAATTTGCTTTATAGAGGGACTGCTCTATTAATAATGTTACCATTAAATACACATGTATCCTTAATGTAATTGCTGGATGTTACATATTACTTTATTGGTCAAGGAACTATTAAACGATTTGGATGCCTTGAAGTACCACCGAGCTCAAAAATCTCCGCGAACATATAAAACTTTATATCTCTCCCTTTCTAATTATTGCCGGTAATTAATTGCTTTCAAATGTTAAATGAATTATGCGCTAATTAACGCAATATTTATGCATTCACTGTCAACAGCAATCACTTTATAAGGTTCAGTGCAGATATATCTATTTATTCTTAGTGTAGTATTTATTTTTTAGATTTCCTGATAATTTGTTTTATTTCACTTCAATTAACTTTTTGTCTATGTTGAGACTAAAAAAATACGCCAGGGCTAAAATTATATGAAAATATTTCAATTTTAATACAAATAAATTTAAAAATCAGAAAAATTATTTTCCGAATTAGGTACTTTGAAAAATATTACTTGGCGATTTTATTTAAATATGTTTATTACAAGAGCGCATTATAATTCAGTATGTCTAAATAAAGATTTATTGCATCACCTTGATGCGAGAGACCACCTGTGTGGTATATATTTATATATAGCCTAATTTTATACAATTTGGAAATAAATTAGAGAAATAAATCATCGCCGGCCTGTAGTAATAAGCATTCTTGCATTTTATATTATATGTGTAGTACGAATTTCCATGAATTAATTATTATGTTTATTGTTGAAAGCTATAATATTGGTTTAAAGTAACCTGAAATTTCAGAAGGGGAGAATGGGGCAAAACAACAACAAAATATGAGAATAAAATCAAATTACACCGCTTCATATCTTCAATATCTAAATAAGTAAATTTCTTCTAGTTTTCCTTAAATATCATTTTAATTTATCCCTATAAGTGTTATATTGAACATTGTAGTTTTTATTTCGACTTGCTAACTAAACTATGCTCGGGTATTCGGATAATTTACTCCGCTCTCTCCCACGCATCCTAGAAAGTGATCGATATAGACATTTAAATCAATCGACAATGCATGTAGTTTATTGTATTTGGGTGATGAATAACATTTCACAAAAGGAGGCGAATGTTTAACCCGATGAAAGTTATTAACATTTTGAATGTCCGTACCTGATAAGAATTGTAAACTAGTCTAAAGGTTGGACGGGTTACGATATTGTATTTTCAAAGAGAAATGTTATAAATCCAATTTGGATTGAATTGTTTTAAGCAATTTGAAGCTGAAAATAAAATTGGAAAATGCTTTTAAATAATCCAGATTATGGATCTTGAACTGTCCGTCCTCATAAACATTCTCTATTTCTCTAAGAAGAACACAGAACGACGAAGAAGAAGGAAAGATAGGTGAGTATATGACTATTGGATTATATCTACAGTACCTAAGTGAATCTTCCCACAAGAAGATGAAGAAGACAGAAAGAAAAAGGAAACAGAAAGAAGAAGCAGGCAAGATAAAGATAAAATATGGCAGATATGCTGTCATATATAACTATTGAAATATATCCAGAGCATGTGAATATTCATAAAGGAAAAAGAAGATAGAAAGAAGAAATAGACTGGAAGAAGTAAAAATATATCTGACGTGCAGTATTATATGACTATAGCATTATATTTACGGCGTGAATTTCCCTGCAAAAGAAGATAAAGAGAAGAAGAATAATGAAAGAAAAAGTGAGCAGAAAGAAGAAGAAATATAGCGTGTAGTATTATGGGACTATTGGATTGCATTTACAGTAAGTGATTCTCCCTACAGGAAGATGAATAAGACAGAAAGAAAAAGAAAGTTAAAAGAAGATGCAGACAGAAAGAAGAAGAAATATGTCTGAAGTGCAGTATTATATGATTATATTATCAGCATGTAAATTTTTCTACAGGACGAAGAAGGGAACCAAAAGAAGAGCCAGACAGAAAGAAGAAATATATAGGGAGTGCAATTATATATCACTATTGGATTATATCTACAGCATCTCCTTAACAAACTTGCATTCATTCTAAAGAAGATTTGTAGGCGTCAATTAAATTAAGTCACTTGACTTGTTCTGCATATTAAAGAAATGAGATTAGTTCTTACTCTATGTACTAAACAGAGTTTGTGTGGGAAAGCCAGTCATCAGCAGAACCATGTGTGGAATAGGTGCTGAAGAGATCGTTAATATGAAGAGGAACAACGAAGAAGAAGAAATTAAAGAATAACTTTATCTGGAGCAGTCTCAACCACTATGGGAGAATATCGATAGCATTCCTTACTTCTTTAACAAACATGCAGCTGTGATTACTGTGAAGATCTAAATTAGGTCACTTCTTCTACAGGTTTGAAGTTTTGTGATTTATTCTAACTTCCTGGAAAATAGCGCTGAATTTATTTAATATAGTATATGTGGAAATTCCATTCATGTGCAAAACTGTGCTAGAACTAGACGTTAATTAGATATTTAATATAAAGTGGAAGACAAAATAAGAAGAAACAGAAAATGTTTCACCATCTATTTCATCTCCTTCTTTGTTCCACTTTACATTAACGGTCTTCATCTCGGGTGCAGTCTCAATCACTATATAGCAGCATTTTGACAGCATTTGAACATTCTTTAACAAACCAACAAACCTGCAACAACGATGAAAACCTAAATTAGATCATTTCTTCTCTGCCTGTGTGAAAATTTGTGATTTGTTCTCACTTCCTGAGAAATAGCTATGAATTTGTTTAGTACACTTTATATACAGATTTTATTTATCGTCAAACTTATGGTCGGACTAGACGTTAACTAAAGCGTTAATATAAAGTGGAACGAAGAAGAAGAAGAGGAAGAAGAAGAAGAAGAAGAAGAAGAAGAAGGAGGAGGAGGAGGAGGAGAAGAACCAGAAGAAGAAGCACATGGATTCTTCTTTAATGAGCAGACAGCATCTGCAAAAATTAAAATAGCTTATTTATTCGCTATATTAAAGAAACTGTGATTTGTTCTCATTCCTAAATGAATCTTCTTTATCAAACGAGTTGCAACTGTGAAAAACTCCTGTAGATATTCACTAAATTAGGATATTTCTTCTGCATGTGCTAGGACTAGGCAGAAGGAAGATTGAAGAGAACGTTGAACATTCACATGAAGAGGAATAAAGAAGAAGAAGAAACAGAAGCAAAATAGCCCTAGTTAAGGACAGTCTTATATCATTATTGGGGTATATCGATAGTATTGATTCCTTTTTAACAAACATTCAGCATCTCTGAACAGGCTCAGTTAAGGAATAATTGAATTAAGTTTTCTTTTTGGTAAAAAAATTGTAGTGTATTTCACTTACTCTGGAATAACATTAAATGCATTTAAAAGAATCTTGTGGAGTGTGCAGTTATCAATATGACTGTGGATATGGAATAAGGAGAGAACGTTAATATATAGAGGAGTGAGGAAAAATTAGAAGAAAAACTTTTTCTGAATTGTCAACAAGATACGTAGTTATATTAAATTAGGTGACTAATTCTAATTAAAAAAAATTGATTATGTTTAACAGAGCTGGAATATTCAGTCATCAGTAAAACAGCGTGTAGTATAGGCATTGAAGATATCGTTAATACGAAGAGAACAAGGAAGAATAATAGCAAGAAGAAATTGCTGAAGATGGAGAAATATAAGAAGAAGAGTAAGAAGAACATGAAGAAGAAGAAGAAGAAGAAGACGAAGAAGAAGAAGAAGACGAAGAAGAAGAAGAATAATAAGAAGAAGAAGAATAAACAGAAGAAGAAGAATAATCAACATTAAATTAGGTTTTCTTCTGCATGTTGAAAAAATGACGGTTTTTCCCCACTTTTTTGAATTGGCGACTGAATTGAACTGAAAGTTTCTGAAGAACAGTCTGGTTTAATCAGAATTGGAACAGAATAAGATACATGTTGCATAACGCGCCTAGTACTAATTGCGATAAATTTAAACTCTTTTCAGCCAGTTGGCTAATCTTATATGAAATAATTACATGTAGACTCATTAGTTGATTTATCTGTACAAGATCTGCCCGTCTAATATTTTTTATAAAAGCAGGTGTCAGGTTACAAGTGCCGTGTAAATTATAGCGTAAAGTACGCAACAATATTTTTACTTGCGGCCGTGCGGTGATAAATTTAAGACTCTATTAGTTTTAGAGAAGACGGATAGCCATGTATTTATTTAGCGATTGTACAATTGAGAGTCGGAATTGTAAATTACTACAATACCAGATTTTAAACAGTGTAATGTTTCTTGATCGTGACAAGTAGATGTTGTGTGTGATTGTTGGAAATGTCTGGACGTCCAAAAATTAGAGAGCTCTTGGTAAATGTCTTCTGCTGGTGGCAAAATTTTGCACTTTTCAATTTACTTCTGTGTTATTCACGTTATTTTTATTTTATGCTTAAATTAGCATTTTCTTCGGATACCAGATGCTGGATAGTCTCTCTCGTGGTCTCCAAAATTCACTGGGAAAGCACCAGTGCCAGTATGCTAACTACGGAATGACATGATATAACAATCAAACAATATTATGAAGAACAAAAGATATTCAAAAATTATTGACCGTCAGCTATTGTTTATAACAGTATATGTACCTAACCGTCACCATTTAGGCATGTATATTTATTATGCAAGGTGTATAAATAAATGTTGACTAAAAAACACAAGAAATCTTTGACATTCAATTAATAAAACTGAAATGTCAGATTATTTTGAGACATCCAAGATATTTGTTATGTATCTACTTCCTTAAAATTCCTGTTATTTACATTTCTGTTTCAGAGATTTATTACACCTTAGATGAACAAATCAGATAAATTGAATTAAGATGTATTTCCTGCTTCATGTAAAAACACGTATAAGGTTACCAAAAAATCTTACAGATAAAATAGTTGCGCTGTGTTCTTGAAACTACGGACACTAAATTATCGATGGATTTCTCCTAAATCAAAAAGCTCGATGTGATGTGGATATTTATTAATCAATACAGTTCTTTATTATTTTTTTTTATTGTTCTGTTTCAGACGATATTTTATACAGAATATTTTATATCAATTTTATTATAAGTATATTTGTAAACATGGCCATAGTATATGAGGAATTCATTAAAAAATCTAAAAATGTTGAATCAAAATTTTATAAAAATGTCAGTTTTAATAATTTGTTGATGATGCTAACTTATTTGTCCAAACACGCGTCGACTATTATATTCGATGTGTTGGTGTCTAGTGTAAACTACTTCAGAAGCAGTGCCGTTTAAAAAATCTCAATTTAACATTTCCTTTTTTTGTACACTTTTTTATCTTTGCCATTAAAAGAAATATACCGAGTGGGGAAAAAATCAAAAATTTTTGTTTCTTGGATGACATTTTTTTTTACTGACCCGATTCGAATAATAATTTGACCTATAGGTTTTGTAGCCTACTAAACCTATCTAATGACACCAAGTTTATTAAAATCGGTTAAATAATAAAAAAATGGCATCCAAGAAACAAAAATTTTTGATATTTTTCCCCACTCAGTATATCTCTTTTAATAGCAAAGATAAAAAAGTATACCAAAAAGTAAATGTTAAGAAAAGATGAAGCTACAATTGGGTCATACTCACAGGGTGTTTTGAATTTTTGAAAAAAAAACATAGCGTTATTGTTACATCCTATATTTAAAGAAAACATAATTTTTACTTATTTTTACAGAATTAAATCGAGGAATTTAATTTTCAGCAGTACCCATTTTTATAGAATTAAATTATGAAATTTAATTTTCAGCATGATTTATATAGAATTAAATTGAGGAATTTAATTTTCAGCAGTATTTCTATAGAATTAAATTGTGGAATTTAATTTTCAGTAGGATTTCTGTAGAATTTAATTTTAGGCAGGATTCTCATAAAATTAATTTGGAAAATTCAATTGTTGGCAGGATTTTTATAGAATTTAATTTTCAGCATTATTTTTATAGAATTAATTTGTAGAATTTAATTTTCAGTAGAATTTCCATAGAAGTAAATTGGAAAACTTAGTTGGCAGAATTTACATAAAATTAAATTGGGACATTCAATTGTTGGCAGGATTTCCGTAGAATTATATTGAGGAATTCAATTTTCAGCAGTATTTTAATAAAATAAAATTGAGGAATTTAAATTTTAGCAGTATTTTCATAAAATTTAATGGTGAACTATATTTTTAGCTAGACTTTTATAATAAATATATTAAATTTAGGTATTTAGTTTCTAGCATGATTTTCATTATATTAAATTGAGGAATTAAATTGTTATTGTGTAGCTTAATTTTTAGCTGGATATTCATTTCATTAAATAGGGAAATAAATTAGGAAACTTAATTGTTGGCAAGATTTTTATAGAATTAAAATGGAGAATTACATTTTTAGCAGGATTTCATAGAATTGAATTGGGGAATATAATTTTTAGATATATCTTCATATTCTGAACTTGGGAATTTAGTTTTTAACAGAGTTTTCATTAGAATGAATTGGGGAATTTAATTGTTGGCAGGATAGTTATAGAATTAAATAGGGGAATTTAATTCTCAGCAGTATTTTTATAGAATTAAATTGAGGAATTTAATTTTCAGCAGTACCTACTTTTATAGAATTAAATTATGAAATTTAATTTTTAGCAGGATTTATATAGAATTAAATTGAGGAAATGAGAAATTTAATTTTTAGCAGGATTTATATAGAATTAAATTGAGGAAATGAGAAATTTAATTTTCAGCAGTATTTATATAGAATTAAATTGTTTAATTTAATTTTCAGTGGGATTTCTATAGATCTAAATTAGAAAATTTAATTTTTGGCAGGATTTTCATAAAATTAATTTGGGAAATTCAATTGTTGGCAGGATTTTTATAGAATTTAATTGTGGAATTTAATTTTCAGTAAAATTTCCATAGAAGTAAATTGGAAAACTTAGTTGTTGGCAGAATTTACATAAAATTAAATTGGGACATTTAATTGTTGGCAGGATTTCCGTAGAATTATATTGGGGAATTCAATTTTCAGCAGTATTTTAATAAAATAAAATTGAGGAATTTAAATTTTAGCAGTATTTTCATAAAATTTAATTGTGAACTATATTTTTAGCTAGACTTTTATAATAAATATATTAAATTTAGGTATTTAGTTTTTAGCATGATTTTCATTATATTAAATTGAGGAATTAAATTGTTATTGTGGAGCTTAATTTTTAGCTGGATATTCACTTCATTAAATAGGGAAATAAATTAGGAAATTTAATTGTTGGCAAGATTTTTATAGAATTAAATTGGAGAATTTAAATTTTAGCAGGATATCATAGAATTGAATTGGGGAATATAATTTTTAGGTATATCTTCATATTTTGAACTTGGGAACTTAGTTTCTAACATAGTTTTTATTAGAATAAATTGGGGAATTTAATTGTTAGCAGGATAGTTATAAAATTAAAGGGAGGAATTTAATTCTCAGCAGTATTTTTATATAATTAAATCGAGGGATTTAATACAGCAGGATTTACATAGAATTAAATTTGAGAATTTTTTATTGTGGAACTTCATTTTTAACTGGATGTTCATTTCATTAAATTAGGGAATTCAATTTCTACTAGGATTTGCATTAGAATAAATTAGGAAATTTAATTGTTAGCAGGATTCTTATAGAATTAAATTGAGGAATTTAAATTTTAGCAGAATTTCCATAGAATTGGAGAATTTAACTACTGGCAGCATTTTTGTAGAATTAAATTAGGGAATTTAATTTTCAGCAGTATTTTTATAGAATTAAATTGGGGAATTTAATTTTCAGCAGAATTTTTATAGAATTAATTGTGGAATTTTATTTTTAGTACGATTTCTGTAGAAAATTAATTTTCTTAAAATTAAATTGAGAAATTCAATTGTTGGCAGGATTTTTATAGAAATGTCCATCGTGGCCATACGCCACTATTAAAATAAGACCAAAATATAATCCTCCACATACCCTTTTCAGAATTTGGTAGTTACATTTTAAATTTAAACATCCATGCACGTTTCATGAACAGAAATGCAGTTGCTCAAAAATGGCAATTTTTTATTAGCTTGGTATGTAAAAAAGAAAAATTATATATTTTTAAGGTTTTCTTTTGTCAATCGAACTAGGTCTATTGCTGTTATATATTTGAATATATCGCCAGTATCATGTCCCATAATTGCATTAGGAATCATTCATGTGTATGAGAACCAATTTTAATTTAGTTGGGAAACTGTATTCAAACAAAGACAAAGGGCTCATTGTTAGTGTTGTTTCAGCATTTTGCCCCGGGACCTTTGTAATTTCGTGAAGTTTGAGTCTTGCAGACAAACGGTTTAGAGAAAAATCATATTCAAAATCATGGTAAATTTTGGGTGATGCGTTGGTCATCAGTGTTTTAAACTTTAACTAAAAAAAATAAAAGGAAACTCTATACTATAAAATAAAAAGACTGTACTAAAAAAGAAATTAGAATTAAAAAAAATTGTTAAAAATCCCGAAAAGTTTCGATTTTTTAAGGTATTGTCCTGCTTACTGAAAGGCAATGAGAGCTTGTAATTCTATTGGGTCGCTGGAATCGAATCCGATGTTGAATAAATAATCTTATTTGTTATGGTTATGAGCCATTGAATCCAAATTTGCTGTCTAAGTCATTCTAGCATAGTAGGTAAAGTTTTTTCTAACTACAAGAAATTAAAATTCCACAAAATTCCACTTTTAGAAGATTTTTCTTCATTTCATTTTTAAAAATATTTGTTTTTCCTTAATCAGATTTATACATTTAATAAAGTGAATTAGTGAATTTTAAACAATTCCCATTGTCAATTTAATTTTAGTATCCAAATATTAAAATTCCACCAATATTTAATAATATCGAAAATGCATGCAGTTGCTCAAAAATGGCAATTTTTTATTAGCTTGGTATGTAAAAAAAAAATTATATATTTTAAGGTTTTCTTTTGACAATCGAACTAGGTTTATTGCTGTTATAAATTTGAAGATATAGCCAGTATCATTAGGATTCAAAATGAGCTAGTGGGTAAGTCGTAAAATTTAATTGCAGTGTCTAATCTATAACAATTTTTACTACAATGGAGCAATATATCTATCAATTATTTTACCAAACTAGCATAAATCGAATGAGATAATTATCATTTCCCAACCAAAAAAACGACTTTATAATTCACCCAGTTTCTTTGTCAAAAGTTGAAAATTTATTCCACAAGTCGCTCCTTCATTCTGTGTTTCCTTCGTGTCCTGCTGCTTTTGTAAAACATTTACATACATAATGTACAATAATATATTCACGAGTAACTAAGGAACATAAACCGCGTAATATACGTGTCACACTATGCATTTTTAAATCTGTTTTAAATTTAAATATCCATATTAACGATTATCTTATTCCCTGTACTAAGTGTACACGCGTTTGCATATACTTACGCTATATTGCCCTATAAATACGAGTGTGGAAATCAGGATCAAACTAATACCACTTAAAGGACTTAATTTTGCATTTATATTCCCAGTCTTATCGTAGAATATTAACACATAGTATACAAAAACTTGTCTACGTCTTTATTACCCTATATTTACTATTCTCGGTACAATTTTACTACTTAATTGTCCATTAGCTGATATTTACACTCGATTTACACTAATAATTTTTGATAATCTGCATAAAGTTTTGTTATTATTGGATCGTTATCATACGCAATTGCTGATTATGGTGTTCTGTGGCAGGTAATCTGGTGCATAAGTGATACGTTTAGGAAGTGCAATTAAAATAATTGCAGTTATTGCAGTGTCTGTTGCATAAATTCGTAGTTGGAAATAAATTAAAGCGTTGAAACAAGTTTCTTACTTCTATTATTCAAACGGTAGATTAACCAAACGCTGATTTTAATTTAATTTAATTTTATTTTTGTTTTATTAACGAGAAATCGGTTTTAGAAAAAAAATTCTCTTTTGGACACCTAATTTACCTAATAATAGGCATTGTAGGTTTTTATATTTTGCGCAAGTATTTCCATGACGTTCAGTAAAACATTTGAGGAGGAACTATTAGGAGGAAATTATAATAATTTTTGTATCATTAACGCCTCCAAGTTCTCTTTCGTGTTGATTGTTTTGAATCCTTGACGTTTGATATCCTTGTCGTGTTGTTCTTCTTAAGTAATTCAAGATGGTTGAGACTTCAGGTACCTATTAAAAAAATCAACTCCGGAAACTCTACAAATCAAAAATTGAATCTCAATAATTAAGAGCTTTTACCTGAAGCTTTGTAATTGTATTCATGAGAGGTCAGCTTATTGTACAATATTTTCCACAGAGTATATGTTTGCTAGAGTATATGTATTCTTTTAAAATATTTTGGATTCCTTCGCCAAAGTTTAAACGAATATACGAAATTTCAGGGATAATTGGGTTTTTGTAGAGCTAATTAACAATGATAATTAACCGAATGCTAATTAAAATAGTGGCACGTTCAAAAAATTATTCTTCGTTGTCGAAAGAGGACAATGAAACGTGGAAATAATGTGAAAAAGAAATATACTTTGACCTACATACACTGCCCAATACATATAGGTATTGAGTGCCAGGTTAAAAATATTAGAAAGTAAATAAATTAAATTTGTATTATATATTATATTTGATTAGAATTGCCAATATTGACAGATCTCAATCCACTTAACTCCATAAAATATTTGAACGGAAAATTCATAAATATGAAAAACAAAAAATAATAGAAAATCACACTAAGAATTGGATCATTTAGTTTCAATTTCACTTAAAATTATTTGGGGAATAAAAAAATTAAATTGGAAAATTTTGGTAAAAAGTAATTATCTAATGGATTTTTAAAATTTTTCTGTCAATTTGCTGCTTGGTTTCAACAATATCATTTTTTGACGAAAATCCATTATAGTACAGAAAATTTAGTCGAAAAGAAAAAGGAAAAGAAGGCTTTTAATTATAATCCTTTTTATTTCTGCGCAAAATTTTTAAAAAAAACCCAAGTTTTTGCTACACAGTCATCATCAGGAGAATAATATTAATCTAGAATAATACATATAAATAAAATGATGCATGAAAGGATAATTTTGGAAAGGTGCATAAAAAATATTTTACAAATAACTTTTTATAATTACGTTATTAGGTACCGTTACTTGGTGGTCTCACTTCGATCTACATAATTCTATAGCTGTTTCAAATTCAATAGCTTGATGCAAAATGAGTCAAATATCATGTATTAAAAAGGAATACCTAAGGGTGCTTTTTCGTTGGGGGTGAGTTTCACCCCAACTCAGAGGCTTCAAAAAAAAATTGTCTATTGGACAGAGTAGATCGTCGAATTCTACCAAAAAAAAATTAAATTAAATTTCAAATTAAAAAAAATTTCCACAATGTGTTTTTTGTTAGTTATTATTATTAGATATATATACTCTCAAATTTTTTTGACCGTGATGGATGCATTATCTAAAAGATTTAACAATTAATGTATTTTGAAAATTTTTTAAATAATGAATTTTTTTGGTTTTGGTAGAACTTTGCAAGGAAGAATCTTAGCTGAATATTACAAAAGACAAAAAACGATGGTAATAATTGCTAATGTTTCTATTTTTTTGTTAAAGATAATAGGATAAGAGATAGAAGTGTTTGAAGTTAATTCTTAAAGTTTTTTGTTTTAAATTCACGCATTTAAGATGAATATAGAAAAACTGATAACTTTTGTACTGTTTTCACCTACTTGACCTTAAAGAGGATTAAAAGACTTTCAAAATGCTTTTTTTGGATGACTTTTAGCGTTAATTGCAAGATATGACTGAAATAAGAAGCGCTTCTCGTTTAGCAAATTATGACATTGCTCGTTTGGTGGTAATTTAGTCTCAGAACTTCGGTTAATTATTGATTTTTTAACTTTAGGTCGTTTTCACCCCCTTAGGGGTAAAAGAAATAATTTTTTTTTGAATTATTGATTATACTACAATCTGCTTAAAATTTGCAGCAAAAATTTTGGAAATCCCTTCTGAACACGAATATTTTTCCCCGGAAACAAAGGGTTTTTCCAAAAAAAAAATTTTTTTGGCGAATTTTTACCAACATTTTCTATTATTTTACACACTTTAAATACAGGGACGGCCATAATCAAGTACCCGATTTTAAGTAGCGGCCGTGTACAATGCAAGGAAATAAAAAGCAAAAAAATATGGGTAGGACATTTATTTGCATTTAAAGTTTAAGCCTAAACTAAATTAAAGATGATGTCAGTTAAATGACCGCCTCTAACTGCGATGCACATCTGAGCTCTTTTTACGGCATGTTCCATAACTCGAGTCAAGACATTTGGCGTTAGATCCTCTATTTCTTGACGGATATTATGTTTCAGCTGCTGTAGCGTCTGAGGGTTATTGGCGTATACCTTTCCTTTGAGATAGCCCCATAGGAAGAAATCAGGAGCCGAAAGATCTGGCGATCTCGAAGGCCACGCTAAGTCGCCAAATCGAGAAATTAATCGCGCAGGGAACATGTTGCGCAACATGACCATTGTCTCTCTGGATGTGTGCGCAGTCGCACCGTCCTGTTGCAACCACATATCCTCCAGTCCTAGGACTGAGGTGACAAAAAGCCGAGACATGCCCAATTGTGTGGCACGTCTTTCTGTTGACGTTCTTGGATCTTCTGCAATGCTTTCTCTTACACGCCGGATATTTTCAATTGACCGTCCTGTTCGTGGTCGTCCAATATGCCTTGCATCAGCCGTTGTCCCACTACGCCGAAATTGTTGACATAAACGGCGTATTGTCTTTTCAGTTGGAGCAGGACGGTGAGGATATTTTCGGCGAAAATTTCGCTGTGTTGAAATAACCGATTCATTGTTTTTAATAAATAAAATTACTATTTCCGCACGTTCCTCTAGTGTGTATCGATTCATAATAAAACTTGAATATGTGCACTGGAGAAATGTCAAAAGTACACTAACGAAAGCTGTCAGATAAAACAATTACGAACGCTTCAAATCGGGTACTTGATTATGGCCGTCCCTGTACTTACCACTTTTGACTTTAACCAATCAATATAATTCGTTAAAAACTGTTATTGACTAATGAGCTAAAATGACTAATATTTCACTGGCGGCTAGACATACGAATGCGATCTTTTTTTCCTTTTTAAGGCTAACCTAATAAAATCTTAATAAAATTCAGTGTTTTGTTAGGTTAGCCATGCTTTTAGACACAGCCAGAATCTGTTAGTTTCATATGTAGTCGCAAACAGGCACGATCTTTGTTTATGTCGAGTGTCCTGTGTATAAAATTCAATTTTTCTAGTAAAATATGCTTTTTTGCATAAAATATATGTGACATTGTGTTCAAGACACTTTAAAGGATAATTTTGTGAACGTAGTTTGTGTCAAAAGTCGTACTTAAAGTGTGAAAACAATAGCAAATGTTGGTTAAAGTTCACCAAAAAATTCGATAAAATATATATATTTTTTTTGAAAAACCCTTTGTCTCCGGGGGAAAAAATCAGATATTCTTGTTCAGAAGACCCTATTTAAAGAGACTTTTGCAAATTTTAAGCACATTGTAGTATATTCAATAATTACCATTTTTTTAATTAGGGAATAAGTTTTATGTCTAAATATGTAACAATCTGCTAAGGACGTATTATTTTCTCAAAATAAACAAAAATTGATTATTTCATTCACTTAACCTCTTTTAATATCGGCCATATTGAGGGTACAACACAACATTTTTAATTTGTGACTTCACATTCGTAATCAGCGACTCCAAAAACATAAATAATATAAGTTTCAATAATTTATTCTCAGTGCTTCATTAATTATTGATTTTTTTATATTAAGGGTAGTTTTCATCCTCTTAGGGGTAAGAGCAATCATTTTTATTATTGAGATGCAGGTTTCATGTCCTAAAATATAAGAATTTGCATAAAAACTTCTACTTGCTCAAAACAAACAAAATATGTTTTTCCATTGTATCTCCTATTACATCGGCCATATTATATTAGGGGTGCAATCGCGAATTCTAAAATTCTGCCTTGAAATTCGTAATAAGCTACCTCAAATACATACCGGTGTAAACGAAATTAGGCTCACCCATATAACTTTTTTGTTTTTTCAGATATCATTTTGAAATTTTGGTAGTCGCAATAACAAGTAAATTTGAATTAATGCGTGTTAATAAAATAATTTTAGCACTTCCGGTTTCACCGGAAATGACGGTAACATCTGTTTTTAAAATGAAACACCCTGTATATTTTTACATTTTAGGATTCAGGGATTTATTCTGCATACGATGGTATCAACTTCGAGGAAGAAACATAACCTCAAACATTTTTTTAGGATAATTTAAGTTGGCATCTACGGAGCCATGACTGCTGAAAAACGTTTCTTTCTGAGCCGTTGAGTATTGGAAAAGTAAAATCGTGATATTAAGTGAGCTAACTTTGCTTTTATAGTCTTTTAAACATCTCGGAAATGGTTTTTTCGATTTAAGAATTTTTCTTTAAATGGAACCATTACACCTCATTATGCTATTTTAATAGAGATTTTCTTTACCTACATTTCAATAACAAACACTTCACCATTAGTTCATAAATAACTTACAAAAATACTTACCTTGGTTCAAATTTATTTTAGTTTAATAAATTTGTTTTTTTTTCAAGGCATTCCCGATTAATATCATATCAAATGTTTAACTCGGTCAGAGCTTACTAAAATAAATTTGAACTAAGGTCATAAAGTATCTTTTGTAAGTTATTTATGAACTAATAGTGACGTGTTTGGTATCGAAATGTAGGTAAAGAAAATATCTATTAAAATAGCATAATGAGGCATAATGATGCCATTTAAAAAAAATACTTATATCGAAAAAACCATTTCCGAGATGTTTAAATGGCTATAAAAGCAAAGTTAGCTCACTTAATATCCTGATTTAATTTTTCCAATACTCAATGACTCAGAAAGAAAAGTTTTTCAGCAGTCATGGCTCCCTAGATGCCAACTTAAATTATCCTAAAAAAATTTTTGAGGTTATGTTTTTTCCTCGAAGTTGATACCATCGTATGCAGAATGAATCCCTGAATCCAAAAATGTAAAAATATGCAGGGTGTTCCATTTAAAAAATAGATGTTACGGTCATTTCCGGTGAAACCGGAAGTGCTGGAATCATTTTATTAACACGCATTAAAAACAAAAAAGTTATAGGGGTGAGCCTAATTTCGTTTACACCCGGTATACATGAATTTTTTCATAATTAACTTTTAATACTTGAGTCAGTATTAAATTATGAACTTCAGGGGTGGTTTTCACCCTCTTAGGGGGTAAAAGCAGATCTATTCCTTTTTAATATTTGAAGCTAATACCCTAAAGTTTAAACATCCTCAAAAAAAATTCACAAGCAGCTGTAGAATTAGTTAGAAGTTTGGGTAGTTTTTGGAGAGATATTTTTAAATAAAAAAATAAATTAGTAGAAATAAATAGATGAACAATCACGAATGTCGTCAAACCCTAGAATCACCAACAAAAGACCCTTTTACAAAATTATGTGCCAAAAATTATTTAAAAAACCTTTTGTGTGGTGAATGACGGAGCCCGACGACAAACGTCATTGTCCAACTATTAGATTAATAAATGTAAGGAAATTAAGTTAATATTCTAGAAACAATTTTACTAAAATTCAATAATAAAATACAAAAACGTTTTTTTTTAGAATTTTCTTATATCCTTCTTGAATTAATTTTTTTTTCTCAACCTGTCACAAAAGTTGCTGTGGCGAACAAGACCAATACAAATCGTCTTAAACGACGCCCCTCTTGAATAAAGTCCATCTCGGTGGCTATTAGTGGCATTAGCAAAGTTACAAACGACTATATATAAGAAAAAATTGAGCCATCTCAAACGGGCAATAAATCACCATTGAACGTCACCCAAGTGCGCCGTTTCACCCGGCCGATATTGAGCAGTGTATATTAGGTATGCAGAAGAAAAACAAATAGAAATTCCTCGTATACACTCCGACGCGTATTCAGAGTTCCAATGCAGTTTCCATAGAATGTGCCCATTTAAATATCAATGAATATACGTGATGTCGGCAAATAGAAGCCGATACCTCATTAATTAAATAAAACATGTCTAAGGTAAATCCAATAGGGATTTAAGTATTTGTCAACAACTGAGATTATGTGACAAAAACAACGATCTCCAATGAAACCGAGACTCGGCCAAATACGGGAAAACACTGAATACCGACAACGGCAGTTCTAGACAGTAGATTAACCGAGTTCGAGCAATAAAACGCACGGCATCAAATGAAATCGAATATAAGTATTTTCTCTGCCTCTCTTCTCTGGCTTTTAATTAATTCCGAGAAGATGTCCCCTGGGTCACACATGCATAGTATATTTCAGAGCTTCAATTAGATTTATTCATTGCATAGCCTAAAACATAAGCTATGAAAGTGAAGAAAGTACTAGCGATCAAAAAGACCGCCGATGTTCTTCAATCTTCCTTACGAAAACAATCAACTTGGAATAAGCACGTATACAAAAAATAGTAGTCATATAATCTGGAAGAAAACCAGCTTATTTATTTTTTTATTCCTAATGTAAAATTAAAAATCTACCTCTACAGATCGACATGCTATTCAAAGACAACCATTATGCCATCTTCATCTGACACTGAAGTAGCTCAAGTTGCCAGGTTGATTCAGCCCAAGTTCCCAATACTAACTCGAATCGACTTTTTCTTGGTTTGATGTCAGTCTAGTTCCTGATATAAACCATCGAACGAATTGAAAAACTTTATAAACAACCAATATGAAATTTTAAATATTTTAGGGCGAATAAGGAAAAATCCAACCTAGATAAAAAATCAGCAGTGGAAACTTCCAAGTATGAGGTGGTGGAAAATTTGACATTGTGAACCAAAATTTGAAACCTGCCGATTTAGCTAATGATCTAGATATTGCAGAGGAAAACTTTTGGCTGACCTCAGAGGATAATTATAGGTCCAAGAAATATAGCCTCAACAGAAGAAACTGAAACATAAGTAATTAGAAGAAGAAGCGCCGGTATAGAATGTGGTATGATGAAGAAAAATTTTGACCTGCTGATTCTGTTAACGATTTGAAAATTGATTCAGTAAGCTTCAATCCTGACTATTGGGTATTCAAATTAATATCGCAGCGTCATGACGGATTATCGTTTCCAAACTTAACTTTTTTGTAGCGTTGTTTTAGAGGTTTTCTATTATTTTTAACTATTTTCCTGTGTTTTTTAATTATTGTTATTGTTGTTGTTGATAGTTGTTTATTCCAGTTGTTTATTCCAGAAAAAGTGTTATTAAAAGTTGAAATTCTTTGTGTGTTTGACATGACTTTTGAAACCAATAATTTATTTCATTTATGGGTTAGAGGGAGTGAAGTGTGAATAATCCTTATTATTATTTTAAATGCTTCAGTTATTTTGTTAATGCGCTTCATACCTTTCAGTACACATATTTTCCCAATAATTCCCCAATATTAAAATTGTCAGAACTCAGCAAGTTTCCAATCCTAGATGATAGATCGTTGCACCAGAACTTGATGTTCCACCCACATATTTTTTTAGTATATATTGTTATTACATTGGAATTTTATTGGAATTTTATTGTTAATTTTTGGAATTTACTTTTATTTATTTTTTATATTGAATTTTTATTTAATTTTATTTTCTATGTACATAACAAATATTATATAATATTTCACTTACTTTATTCTTATATATAATAATTCACTTACTTTCCTCTTTTCTCAGGCTCATCTGGGTTCCTTGAAGATATCGAAATTGGGTTTATTTATTTGATATTGTCTAAATGAATTTTATTTAATTTGTGTTTTATGTTGCCTAATTTTCGGCATAAATTTGGTTAACTGTTTAATGTATACTATGTTGCATATCTCAGTATGGACAAATAAAAGATCCCTGTCTTATCTTTTCAAATATGCATTTAATTTATCCTTGAAAGAAATTGCAGTTTTTTTTACATTCACAAATCAACAACGTTAGTGATCGTTGAGTTTTGTGTACAACTAATATTATCCCTGCTAACTTAAAATGAAGAATACGAGTGGCTATTTAAGAATTGTAGCATAATAATTGATTAAGTGCTTATAAACAGTTCAAGTATGGCTTTGAATTTTTAAATTGCCTGCTGCTTAATAATTAAGGTTATGTCTATACTTAACTACAATACAACACAATTTATAGTGCTTCCTTGCAATGAAAGTTCTTTTTGAATATTTTACGATTAATTAGGAATGTTTATGGTTTTCAATGAGCAATTGAACTGTTACCTATTTCAACAGAAACTTCTTATATGTCTCGGTAAGTAATTGACTTTGATTATTGATAAAATGTCTCTTATTATGTTATGTAATTTTTTACTTTTCCTGTGTTTTCTTTCTGTTTTTCAAACTGGTTATGTTAATTTTCTTGTCTGTTTCAGGTACACCTGGCTGCATATACCTTTCTTTTGACTTTTCATATCTTGACATTCGAGCTTTTGAACTGGATCGGGATGGATTTTCAATAAACACTGGTTTTTACCATAATTACTTCAATTTTTCGTTTTTCTCTATTTTTCTTCTCCAAGCATGATGCTTTTTCTGCAGAGAGGGTTTCAACAACTTTCTTTTCTTTTTCTTGGATACCAAGTTTTTTTTATCTCATGGCTGGCTTCCCATTACTGTTAACTTTCTATGACTGGTAAGTAAATGTTATCTAATTTTTTTATTACTTTATTTATCTATTAATTTTTAATAATTGTCATTATTTTGTTGCTTTGAATTCTTTTTTTAATGTGTCCCTTTTGCATCACTTCTGCTCATTTTTGTTGCACTACACTTTTATTTTAATTCACTTTTAGAACCTTCAGTTCTATTCTTTTCACTTAACACCTTTACTTAAATTTATTTCCTAATTCTGTGTGACATATTTCATAATTTCTAACAATTTCTTTTCTGATTTAGGTTTTACCCTGAACGTCTTCATTTTGGATTTTGGTTTTTAATATTCTACATATGGATTTGATTTGCCATACTGCCCATCTATGCAACATTAATTACTACAGTGAATAATAAGAAAAATTCAACTATGAAATGACTTTAATTTTGTATATTACGTTAGTGAAACATTATATAAACCCCGCAATGGCATTTAAATTAGGTAAACTTTTATATTTTATTATTTTACTTGATTAAAATTCATTCTTTTTTATTATATGTGATTTTATATCACTACAATATTTTAGAATAAGGGTAGCAGGAAAAGGGGAGCCAGTGAAGCTCTCATTACATTTAACTTTTTAGTTTATTATCTACCTACTTATTGAGATTCAATTAACGAGAAACTGATCTGTCACTGGACCGATAAATTTAATGTTTAGATACTGCGCAGAAAAGCTTATTTTTTAATTAATTAGCAGTCCTTATAATTACCGTTTATAACTGGAGATAATATTTATTGGACGCATTAAAAAATATATGAACATGTGACATAATACAAACGAATTAAAAGTTCCAGCAATATATTTTCCTTCAAATATTAGGTAGTTTAACATTGTGAACAAACGTTTTTATGGCCTACTGAGAACATACTACATTCCTAGCATGGTATTTCGAACAAGATGACTATGAAGTAGTTTTGTCACAGATTCATAAATTATCGGGATTTATGGTTATCACTTATTCTCCATATAAACATAGTATTTTGGTCATTAGAACCCATAAAAATAATATATTTCTCTAAGTAGAATATTTATCGATCGAGATGCATTATCTCTGGTTATAATTCGAAGGTGTTCATTTTTAAATTATATAAAACTTTATTTAAATTATGGGCACTGTAGAAATTGTTAAAACGTAGGAAATGTGTTTCATTAATCAGGTTTTTAAATTAAGTCGTTTTAAATTAATATCCAGTATGTGGGTGCAAATGAAATATTCGGTGCTGAATAATAAACACCTAGGTCAATGATACAACGCCACAAAATAAATAATCTACAGATATGTTAAATAATTGCTTCAAACGCGACACATACAAAAAAACAGGTAGGTATTTGTATTTTGTTTTCTGTTCTGAATGGGGAATTTCGTATTTTTTATTTTGACAAATGAATATGCTGCCAGATTTTATCAGTAGGTAACTAACTACTAATTTTTTGACATTCGACCGTGATCGTCTGAGAATTTTGCGATTAATATTGTCATTATTTCGCTAAATTACGATTACAGTAATAAGGTTAAGAAATAAGGGGCACTAAGGGCACTAATAGGGGGTTCCGTCGCATCATATAAATAAGATAGTAGTATAGAGACCGTAGTGTTCAAATATGTAAACTAACTTCTAATGGCCTTAGAAAATAACGAAATTCCTTTAGGAATATTTTTTGACTTAATAAAAGGCCTGCGATTCAATAAATGATATTTTGGTTAATAAAATGGATAGATACGGAGTAAAAACAACTGCTGTCAAATGGGTACCGTCATATATAGAAATCGTCAACAATTTGTAAAAATAAATATGATCTATAAAAAATGGATAAAATCAAATACAAAAAGTAGTGAGCTCACAAGGAAGCATATTGGGCCCTCAATTATTCAATTTATACGTTAATAATTTATATAATGGCTTACTGGATAGTAGCCATAGGATAATAAACTATCCTGACGACACTTTATTATTAATTCAATGGCAAAATATTCATTTATTTTTTATTATTATTTAGTTAGATCAAAATAAATGTTTCCATGTCAAACAGCAGCAGTTTCATTGGTGTCTAAAAGAATAAATTATTGAATCCGCTACTTAAGAACTTATACATACTTCATATACCTACCTACTATAGCAATTTCCACGCTTTTTACACACCCTCTCTATATTATTTTTAAAACTATTTTTAAAATAACTATCATTAATAGTGGACGGAAATTAGTCAAAATAATTGATGAAAAGTGATGTAATCGGGAACTTGAATTTTTTTCTTTGTTTTCTTTTTATACATGGAAATGAGTCGAAAACAGAAAAATGTGGCAAAATCGGGCTGGGGCTTCGCGAGAAAAGCGCATAAGAGCGCATTTTTTATGCATTTCAAGTGCATCGCTACACTATTTTTTAAATATCTCCTGCTTATTGGTCGTAGGAAAACTAAAAAAAAAAACTAAAATACTCGTAAATGAATAGCCTATCTGTTGGGGTATAGTTACATTAAAAGTAGGTAAATCTTAACCTCAAAAAATCCAAGTAGCTCAGTTTATTTTTTTTTTACTAATAATGCAATAAGTGGGGTAAAATCTTCTGATCTTTACCAAAATTAGAGAAAATATGTATTTTTATGCTATAAGTCCGTGATTAAATTTAAAAAAAAATCATTTTTACGATCGCAATTGAACATTTTCGAAAAAAATTAATACGCTTGCCATTTAATGCAAAATGGTCGTAGGGTAACTTTTCTTTAAGATTAGGTCTACTATTTATGTACATTTTTGTGAACATATACTAGAATCTGTTTATCAAGTTACAACATAATTAAAAGAAAAATAATTTAATTTCACTTTTTTGACTTTTTTTCATATCTTTTATGCCAGATTTTCATATAAGTTTAGTATATAACGAAATTCAATTCATTAAAAGAGCTTTCGTAAGGTGTTGGTGTTATATTATGATATTTACCTACTTTTTACTTTTTACCAATCTTACACATGACAGCCCAAATGCTTATAGGTTAGGTATTCATTAAGCACATCTCAGTGAATCAGAAGTGGTATCTAGTGATAAAATGGAAATATTAAATAAATATTACTAATAATATTAATCTACAATCAAATGGATATGATTTATAATGTATAAAGCGCTATTTATTACATATTTAATGTTACATATATGAAATATTTCGGTTTAACATTACAAATTACATTTGTATAACATTTTGTAAACATTTAGAAAGAAATGTTAAAGATACATTTAAAAGAATGTATTATTGACATTTACAAGGTGTGCCGTATGATATTATAGAAATATTTTGTAGTAACATCGAGTTAATATTGTATAAACATTTATTAAATATTTTACATTTTAATGTTTCTAATTATCATAACAGAAATATAATATTTCATGAAAACATTAAAAGTGTTACCTAGGTCTAACATTACATAATATGGTGGTTATATATGTTGTTTAGTGGGATTATACATATACTTATTATATTGTTACGTTATTTTTTTATATTGAAATTTTTGTTCTTGGAATTTATTTTTATTTTGTTAAATTGGAATTTTACTGTTAATTTTTAATATTTTATGTACATAACAAATAATATATAATATTCCACTTGCTTTACTCTTTTCTCAGGCTCATCCTCGAATGTATTAAAATTTTATTTTTTTTACTTGATATTGTCTAAATTGATTTTATTGACTTGTATCTTGCGTTGCCTAACTTACTGCATAAATTTTGTTAACTGTATACCATGTTGCATATACTTTATTTTCGCCTGTTGTGACTCGACTATACTCTTTGCTGTTCACTGAGTTGTATTTACCTTAGTATAGACTAAAAATAAAAGGCCACTGCATTATCTTTTCAACTATGCCTTTAATTTATCCCTGAGAAATAAACTGGCAATTTTAAACACAAATTGAAACGTTAGTGATCGTCAAGTTTTATTTACAACTAATATTATCCCTGCTAACTTAAAATGAAGAATACGAGTGGCTATTTAAGAATTCTAGCATAATAATTGATTAAGTGTTCATAAACAGTTCAAATCTGTCTTTGAATTTTTAAATTGCCTGCTGTTTAATATTTAAGGTTATGTCTAAACTATTAACTACAAAATATACTTTAAAGTGCTTCCTTGCAATGAAAGTTCTATTTATTTCTTTTCCCGATTAGCAATAATTGAACTGTTTCTTTTTAACAACAGAAACTTCTTATATGTCTTGGTAAGTAAGAAACTTTGATTATATTAATAAAATGATTCTTATCTTGCTGAATTTATGAGAAATGTTAATTTCTTACTTTTCCTGTGTTTTCTTTCTGTTTTCTCAAAATGTTTCTGTTAACTTTCTTGTCTGTTTCAGGTACACCTGGCTGCATACACCTTATTTTGACTTTTCATATCTTGACATTCATCTTTTGTGCTGGATCTGGATGGATTTTCAATAAACACTGCTTTTTACTATAATTACTCAATTTTTGGTTTTCCTCTATTTTTTTCTTGTACAAGCACGATGCTTTTTCCAACAGAGAGAAAAATTCAACAACAACCTTCTTTTCTTTTCCTTGGATACAAAGTTTTTTTATCTCATGGCTGGCTTCCCCATTACTGTTAACTCTGCACTTCACACAATTGTGGGATTATAGGTCCAAGGGAAAAAATCAACAACACTTATTGGATTTTATGCATAAAATCCAATAAGTGTTGTTGATTTTTTCCCTTGGACCTATAATCCCACAATTGTGTGAAGTGCAGAATTAAAAAGAAGGTCGCTACACTCCCGTATTAATTACTGTTAACGTTCTATGACTGGTAAGTAAATTTTATCTTATCTTTTTTTATTACCTACTTTATTTATCCATTAATTCTAAATTGTTATTATTTTGTTGATTAGATTTCTTTCGTTTCGTTTTGCTGTTGCTAACCTTGACCTATGTATCTAATTATGGACTTGTGTCCCTCTTGCTTAACTTTTGCTCGTTTTTGTTGCACTACACTTTTTTTTTTCACTTTACACCTTTATTTAAATTTATTTCCTAATTCTATGTGACATATTTCATAATTTCTATCAATTTCTTTTCTGATTTAGGTTTTACCCTGAACGTTTCATTTTGGTTTTGGTTTTCAATATTCTACAAATGGATTTGATTTGCTATACTGCCCAGTGCCCATCTATGCAACATTGATTACTACAGTGAACGATAGGAAAATTTCAACTACGAAAGGACTTTAACTTTGTATATTACGTTAGTGAAATATTATATAAACCTTGCAATGGCATTTAAACTATAGGTAAACTTTTATATTTTATATTTTTACTTGATTAAAATTCAATTTTTTTTTTATGTGATTTTATATCACTACAATACTTTGTATTTTATATGTATAGTAAAACAAAAGTAAATATAATAATACACATTACGAAAGCTCCTTTAATATGTCCATTTGATAGCGTCAAACAAAGTTGATCTAAAACATTTAAGTATTCTTTACAAATAATTATTTTAACTATCATATAATCTTCATAATTTAATTGAATTTCGTTTTATACAAAACTTATATGAAATTTAAGCATCAAAAATGCACTTTTATGCGCTTCTCATTTGCATGTATAAAACAAAAAAAAATCAACTTCCCGATTACAGCACTGTAAAATTCTAATTTCCCTCCACTATAACCGCATTCCTAATCTAGGATCCCAAACACATATCTATTCGTAACTATTAATTCCATTCCTTTGTATGGTGCCATAAAAACAGTCCATATTTTTTTCCAGTTATTAGATACCTATGTAAGAAACAAGAAATTTAAAAATTCATAAAAATTTTATATCCAAATAAAACAAGTGGATAATTTGTTTGCTTAATACTTGTTAGTAAATTAGCACGTTTTGGTGGGCGTTGGTGACACTAAATAAAGTAAACTGATGGGCGTTTATTATTGAGAATATTCATAGACATGGAGACTGCTCTTAACCACTGAAGATTGATGTATTTTACAAATATATGCATATTAAGTTAGCCAACATAAATACAGAAATATAATATTTTAGTCTATTACATACAAGAAGCTTCCTCATATATTTGTTTTTATTCCATCTATCGATCTAAGTTACATTTCATATGCTGTACTACGCTGAAAAGGAACAAATTCCAAATATTTACCCCGTAACTGTTCTTAATTTTTTGGAATAATTGATACAAAATTCATTGTTGTTTTGTATTACCTCCCTAAATTTTAAACTCTAATTTTCAAAAGAGTTCTTCTTTTAACTATAATTAAAATAATGATCTTTCGGATTCTTACCACATTTAAACAACGTTATTTTATTAATACCTACACAACAAAATGAAAAATATCAGAGCCAAACTAAATTATATACAATTTACAGTCCTCATGAATGATTTACCTTAGTAAAAACGAAAATATTCATGGCACATTAAAATATTTGCCAATAAACCCAACATATGCTGCGTCAGACGAGAAAAATGCAAATAACCTTCTGCGAAACGTGATTTCGATGTGAATAAAATAGATATCAGCCCATAAGTTCACGGGCAAAAAGTCGAAAAGTACAACGTTCGGCCTGTGCTAAATAACTTTTTAGAGGTCTTGTCAGGATCTGGACCACTCTCTTTATGGTTCCAGGCTGGTTGAATGTTGGGACATGACCGCTTTACAAGCTCCTTTATCTATCAGTGCTTAGAACTCTTGTGTGGTCCGCTCGGTGACGGCCAGAAAAAAATATTATCGATTCTTAAAACACCTAAAAAACATTTTAGTTAAGCTGAAATCACTCGTTTTGATTGCCCTTTTTAGATAGAGGTTTCGATATAACTGGAACCATACTGCCAAGTCTATCTCGAGACAAAAAAGGAGCGACTACGAGGGGAGATTGGAGTTAATGCGACCTACAAGTGCCTCGAGAAACTACTTCCATACGCAAGAGGGGCAGTGAAGTGGTGGTGCATTTATGAAGGGTTTGTTTTGAAATAAAGTGATAAATATAATCAAAGTGTTGAATATTCTTAGGACCCATAATTTAAGTTTATTGTAATATGATACATATTATAATGATATGGGGAAATTATAGGGATAATATTGTTTATTATTTTTAATTTTTTAATTTTTATTTTTGTAATTTATTGATATAATTTAAGGTAGTCGTTTTAAATGCACTTGAATTGGCAGACCTGTTTTTAGTTTTTGACACTTGTGGTCCAGTTATGATGGCTGACTGTTCTAGAATTTATTGCACCGTTTACTGGATTTGTTTAAACCAAATAGGCCTTGGATGCAATTCTGGATTTCGACCAATCAGGTGGCTGCTCATTAATTATGATAATAATTATTACCTTTATTCCTCGTAAGTTGAAGCTGCTTTTCTGTTACTGTTTCGTATTTGGACTCACCATTGGAAAGTCCTGGGCATATAAATTTCCAATTTAAATTATAATTTTCTGAATTGATTTCAGGAGCGATCTGGACGTGGGTTTGCTTCTTTCACTACCCAATAACCACTCTCCTTTTGTTTCGTTTCTAAGGAACATGTAGAAAATTTGCCAAACCAAGGACTTCTTGATTCCCATCTATAATTATGTCATTTTCAGCATCCTTATCCCCTGACGAATTTGTGGATACCCATTTGTTGATATTACGTGTGATGAATTTTTGACCTGCCGTTCACTTCGACGAAACATCACTGAACCTTTCGAAGATCACTACACAACACTTCTTAGGATCTAATTTACATTGTGTCCAGTCATTTGACTAATCTGGAGGTTTCACAGGTAGTCTTACACTATTTAATTATAATTTTAAAAGAAATTAACAGAAATAAAGTCCATCTCTGTTTAACTGTTGTGTTGTATATCATTCAAACTTTAAAGCATATAACTAACAGCTGTTCTGTTATTGATTATTTTAAAGAAACATAGTACAATGCATTTACTTTATTTACGCCTTTAATTTATTTACGTTTGGTTTATTTTAGCGTAGCTGACCCTTTGTTTACGTGTGGCTCGTTGACCTCTTTCGCATCAACAGGTGTTCTACAGCAGATTTATGAAGATGGTTCTCCGACATGATAACCTTTTTTTTAACTTGTATTTATCTATTGAGTATACCATACGTAAGTTTCTCGTTATTTGTTTTATTAAGAGGATTATTTTATTTTACCCTGGTTTGATCTGAGTTTATTTTTAATTTTATTTATTTAATAGTCGGGTTTTAATTTCTTATTTATATTATTATTTATTTATTATTATATATATATTATATTTATTAAAAAAAAAATTATGTGTGTAAATGTACGAAGCTTTATGTTGGGCAAAAATAACCAATAAATACGGGGATTTTTAGTTACAGTTACAGTGAAATCGTTTCCTACGTGTATGGGCATAAATTCTAAAAGCATAGGCCTACTTTTCGTTTTAGTATCGATTTATGGCAGCATTTGCAAAATATTTACATTTTACAGTCGCAAAATTAGTGAGGAAAGAGTGCTTATTTTCTATAATAAATTTGTTAAATTTTACATACTGCAATTATAGCATTTATTATCTATTGTTAGAAGTGCGCACAGTTTGCACATCCTAGTTCTCCTTGTATTTAGTTTATAATAAACTTAATGAGCAATTTTCCATACGTCAAATATACTGTAATTTTCAAATTGTTAATGCTCGTTCGGATAGAAACCACGTTACAAAATTAGCAGAATGTATTAAAATTTCACTTTGTAAATAAATGAAGTTCTCAAAATATCCGTCTGTTTATTTACTAAATTGTCGCCATCATTTTATTATTTGGATTCACCTACGAATGGCTACTTTTCTTTGAATTTCATACTTTTCTGTCGACCGATAAAATTAATCTTGCGACTTTTATTATAGAAAAAAATAATCAACGCTATAAAAATATAAAAAAGGTCGTGAATCAATAACGCATGCACACAGTAATGTGCAGGGATATTTGCGGATTAACATGCCGCCTTATTATCAGTTATTGGTGTTCTACAAATCAAACAATGAATCACACAATCTGATAGATTAGAACAGAATCTATAATGATGCCCCATTCAATTTAACGGTAACGATTGTTCGGCTTTATTAGTACAAACCTATTTGTTCGGTATAATAGAGTTCAAAACAATGTTGCTAATACCCTAATAAGATTTTATTTTATTACATACTGCAGCATCGCGTGTTAATAGATATTAACAAAACACATAATATCATATCGTGGGAAGCCGCACTCTACTTATTTTTGTGTCTTCATTTCTCCTAATGGGTACGGGTTAATTATCGTTCTGTTCTGCTTTAACGTCTTTACGATTTCTCCAGATAAACTCTTGATTTGGAGTGCCTTACTTAATCTTCTATTATTTTCCAAATTAAAGCGGTGCGAGGACGAGGGTCGTATCAGACGAATATTTAATGATCGCGTGTACTTTTTGCCATTTATAGGGTCCATAATGAACAGTGTGTAGATTACATGGGATAGTTCTAATAGAAAATTACTAAAAATAATTTAAAAAAATTTTTTTTTGTAATTTTTCAAAAGTATTTCTTTGACATTTTCACAAGATAGAAATATTGGATGGATATTTTTCCTTTCCAACGGAAGACCCATATTATTGGACAAGTAATCCAGTAAAACAGTTGAAAAAATGTCAAGTAAATTTTTTTAAACTCCTATTGTTTTAAGAAAAGAAAAAAAAATTTAAATATTTCAAAAACTAATGACTTTTGAATAATATACAATGGGGTTCAAAATGTTGCAAAATAGCTCCATTATCACTTTACCAAAGAGATGTATCGAATTACCAATAACGTAGGTGAGTTGAACTTTTTGGTCACACTTATATTTTTTAACTTACCTTTATAATCTCGTAAAGTTCTCTTCTGCTCTTTATTTAATTATCAGTTGTTGCTAATTACATATTATAACCTTTTGGAAGTTGTCTTCATAGTATCTAAACATAAACCTTCATTTTATTTAAGGTTGGTTATAAACGGTTGCATATCCTTTGGTGCTAAATGTTTTATAAATTAGCACAGATCGCCACCTGGTTTGTTGGTTTGTTAGTGCTTAGACTTATTAGTAAATAATATTGTTACATGTTTACACCTCTTAGTAAACACTCCAAGCGTGTATTCAATAGTTGCAACAAGATTATCACTAAACCAGTAATTTATTAACAATTACAATAATCAGCCACTTAAACTATGATTACTATTTTCAACCCATATTATTCACTGTACTTATCACTGTTCCTCTTTTGTTCTGTTCAGGTTACTCTCTAATATTCAACTGCACCTTTATACAGGGTGATTCACAAGGGACAAAGGGACAAAATGTTATGGTAGATAGAGTTCACTTAGGTGAATTATAAATGACTATTGAAAAAAGCCTGAGCCTTTCTTTATTGATCTACAGGGTGATTTATGAGTTTTGCCCAATACTTCTTAAGGTAATATCTTTTAAACTAATCACTAGAATCAGCTCGTAGTGTGAGTATATAATATACTATTAATTGTCAATTTACATGCATAATAAAAGACAGAAAATTCCAGGACCGGCTCAACTAATTTTTATTTTTAGGGCTTCTATGAAAAAATTCACCCTGTGTACATGATTTTTAAATTCTAATACTGAATTATGAAACTACATACAAAAATGATCGAAAACATGTACTTTGTTGTTTTGCCACACTTTGGGCGAATTTTAAATAAACGATCAATTTTCGCCAAAATCGAAGGTCTGCACAAAATAAATTTATAAAATTACATTTTCCTCTCTTGTTTAAACTAAAACATTATTTTGTTATACAAAATTTTGTGATTTCATGGTTGATTAATATGAAATAAATAATCAAAAATAAATAATTTCAACATCAGATTAAGTAATTTTTATGTCTGAGGTTTCTGTGAAAAAAATCAGTGTGTACACATTTTTCTCAAAGTCTGATAACAAATCAAGGAACTACATTTAAAAAACCGCTGCCAATTATGGGATCAAAACTTCCTCACCGTGTGGTGGAGTTTATAACAAAAGTAATTTTTGACGTATTTTGTTTTTTGACGTATTTTGGTTTCTTGTACGTATTTTGTTTTTTTGGAGCATTTTTTGTATTTCAACATTTGGACACAATATTATAATGAGTTGTATATCAATCCTATTTATAATCTTTCATCACGAATAATTTTTTTTGTAAATTTAGAAATAGAAATGTTGAGGTCCGGTAGACCCCATTCCAGTGGACTGATTTTGCTTTTCAACAAACTCAATCTTTTCCTTGACCTCTAGAACGTATGCACCAAATTTGAAAGCTTTATTTCAAAAAAAGAAAATTTTTGTGTATCGTCATAATTCGTCGAGAATCGTCCAGAAATGCAATAAAAATTTTCAAAATTTTTTTTTTCACGAATACATATCTTCCTCACTTTTGGTGAGGAAGTAATTAACGAAATTGTTTATTTTTTTTATCACAGTACTTCAATAAACAGAACATTAATAATCCTGTCGTTATTAGGAAAGTCGTAGGAAATTTAATATTACGACAAAGAAAATGTAGGGAGGCAGAAGGCTTTCATTTTGAAAATAAGTTATAAGGTTTTATGTTCTGTGAATTTGTTGTTTATAATGTTCTGTTTATTGATGTATTGTGATAAAAATAAATAATTTCGTTAATTTTTAAATGTAGTTCTACAATTTATTACCAGAATTTGAGAAAAATGTATACAGACTGATTTTTCACAGAAACCTCAGAAATAAAAATTACTTATCTGATGTTGAAATTATTTATTTTGATTATTTATTTTATATTAATCATGCATGAAATCACAAAATTTTGTATAACAAATATTTTAGTTTGAATAAGAGAGGAAAATGTAATTTTATAAATTTATTTTGTGCAGACCTTCGATTTTGGCGAAAATTGATCGCTTATTTAAAATTCGCCCAAAAGTGTGGCAAAACAACAAAATACATGTTTTCGATCATTTTTGTATGTAGTTTCATTCAGTATTAGAATTTAAAAATCACGTACACAGGGTGAATTTTTTCATAGGAGCCCTAAAAATAAAAATTTGTTGAGCCGGCCCTGGAATTTTCTGTCTTCGACTATGCATGTATATTGACAATTAATAAGTGTATTATATACCCACAATACGAGCTGATTCTAGTGATTAGTTTAAAAGATATTACCCTAGGGAGTGTTCGGAAAAACTCAAAAATCACCCTGTAGATCAATAAAAAAAAGACTCAGGCTTTTTTCAATAGTAATTTCTAATTCACCTAAGTGAACTTTATCTACCATAACATTTTGTCCCTTTGCTCGTGAATCACCCTGTATACCTTATACCTTATAAAACAATCTAGATAATCAGACTAGAACTAGAACTAGAAGACTTCACAATTATTTTGTATTTCTAATTCGTTTTTATACCTCTGACGCCATTTATTGGACAACTGCTGAACTACCACCAATTTAGAACTCTGCTATGGGAAAACATACTTTAGACCCCTGTAAGCATTGTAAATACATCACAATATGTGAATAAGTTCGTAGGGAATTGCAAGATATGGGAATGAATCCAGCCATTTATTTGAGATCTCTTTAAAATTCGCAAATAAGCAACTCCAATTGTTATATTTGGATAACCTATAGCTATTTCTTTGGAAAATTGATTTCCTTAGAAGGATATATTTGCAAACATTGTGCTATCTTTATCATAACTTGGATAAGAGTGCCGTTGGTAGTAAATAATTATTTCTTTGGAAAGAAAATCTCCCAGAAACAAGTGATTGTTAAAAATTTAAATTTAGGTTTCAATTAATTTAAATTTTCTACTAACAGGGAAATAATTTCCTTCTAGGATTTTTCCAGCAAATTATTCCACTGCTTGCGTTTTATTCTCCCTCTGCGGGTCTTTTATGGCAAGAAGTTTTATTAGAGTATTCCTTCCTGAGTAACGTCTTCTTTGCTTAGAGGATTCTCAATAAATTGTTAGAGAGTTATATTTAAGAGTTGCCGAATTTATACCATTAAACGTTCCGATGTAGATACATCTTTCTACTGGAATTACTACTATTCCTCATACCAGCAAGTATTGGAAATACACCAAGGAAGACGCAAATTTTTCGAGTCTTTAAAACTATTTCTATATACTATTTACAAAAACGAAACCCATCCAAAATACATAACACACAAAGCAAAATCGCTTGACATTTAGAAACTAACATTTATGGGAACAAATTGCCATCGATGAACACAAAAACCAAGAATAGGCAACAGTTATTTTATAGGACACAGTTTACGTTACATAATTCTATACAGTTATAATAAAATAACATTTTTATTAAGATGCTCTCAATAAAACAGGGTAATTTTAAATTTGTTATTTAAATTAATACAAATTGGCCAATTATAGGTTATTTATTTAATAACAATAACATTTGAACTCGGCCTCAGGTCAGGTCAACGCACATCATATTTCAGTGTTGGACTTGCACAGAGAGGATGCAGTAATTGTTTTAAATTTTCCTCCAATAAATAATACGATTACTACTACTAGATAAAAATATATCACAAGCAAAACAGAAGAACTATCATTAGTGGGCATTTAACAGAAATAAAACAATATAAAAATCCTCATAACTACAAAGCGAATTTCAGATACATGTATTATAATTAGCGAAAATTGAGAAAAAAACGAGCTGAATATTTGGAAAATTTTTGTTTAGATTTGCGGACAGTGTTCGGAATTTGTCAGTTTGTGAGTGCATACTTTAAAAATGGTGTCTCACGAGGTAGTATTCTTGACCTCTTAATATTATTTTAATATGGTCGTCTTAGTAGGAACCTACACAGTGCAGCACTATGCAAAATACATCTAAATTTATTCGTTTCATTTTCCTTGAATAGTTGAGGACGCAGAGTTCCAAATTGAAACAAATTTCGGCGCAGGCGCAATTAAATTGGTTTTTCACTAAAATATTGTTTATTTTGTAGCCCTTGTCAATCTTGTCATATCTGTCAATTCCAAACATACGTATCCTGCGTCCTAGCACATTGCCATCCTGCCGTCCTGGTCCTGCCCTGTAACAGTCTCATTCTCATTGCAAGCGTACGCGGCGGAAAACAGTATGTGACATATGAATGGCTTTACTAGTTGTACTCTCTATGCGGAATACCCCAGTAGTTCCGAAACCGCTTTCTCGATGTTTTTTTTACGCTTCTTAGAAAATACTTCGAAGTATTCTAACCAAAGGTCAAGTGTTCGTATCGACGAGGATAATTATTAACTCTGGTATTTTTTGCTCAGATGTCAAATTTGATAAAATTATTAATGGAATTATTTATCCAGTATCTGATGTCAAATCATGGAGCAACGTTCCTTATATAGTCGCACGTATCACCTACCAGAAAATGAAATACACTCAAACATTGTTCAAAATACTTTCGTATAAATGTGTGAAAATATTATATTTCTAAAAGTTTTTTTTATATTCATTATCACCGCTGGCGAAGCGTCTTTTTCACCCATATGGTACCGTTTTGGCAACAACGCACATAATTACCTGTCTTTGTTTTTCTTCAAGGATTTGCATTAGCCATTTATTGTCGTCTCAGTATGGCCAGTTTTTTAATAGTGACGCAGTCAGCTATGTAGAATATTTTATTAAATGGGTACGCTTATCTGTAATATACCGGGAATTACTTATTTTATGGTATTTACTTTTATCTACAATCATGGATATCAGTTCCTCTAACCAGTCTTTTAAATAAATATACTATTGCCATGCATACAGACAAGCGCGCGAAGTTATATTTACTTTTTCCAGCTGACAACAGCCAGTAAATTACATACGACCGAAATTTGGTATCTACCTCAAAATAAAAAAAGCTTTCCGATTAATGTTATTCAACAATTAACAATATTTACATTGTTGTCTCAGAAATAACTGCAAAAAATACAGTACATATTCCCGACGTCCAAATAAATCGATTGGACCAAACTTACCTCTGTACCAAAACGCTTCCTAAGAGAGCTGCAGGTAATAAAAATGGACCCCTGACGAAGATTTTTAGTTATTATCTCCGAAACTGTTCTAGTTAAAGTGTAGAAATTTAACACAACCCCTAAACTTTTTAAGCAAAATGAGGTGAACATCATCTCAAAATATTTTACCCAGCTGTACCAGTGGCGGTAAATTTCAACTTTTTCATTTATATTGTTTTCAAATTTTAACATCAAATTATGATTTGTCAGAGTTTTTCACAACGGAAATGTCCTCTTGTGTAACTTCGATAAGAAGCACCGTTTTCGGATGAAATTGATTTCAAGAGTTTAATGCATAGTGATTTTCTCATTAAAAAGCAATGATGATCTTTCGTTGAATTCATCATGGCCCAAGCATTTTCCTTTGTGGAACAAGTATATGTTGTTGGGGTATGGCTTTTATCAAGGAAATCGACGGCTGCCAAATCCTCGAATTTCCATTTTCATCTCTCAGCTGCAAATCGAGACGCCTGTATAATACTAGAACGGATGAAGTCGAAGAAGACATTTTGGAAGTTGTAAGCGGCGACCCAATATTAAGTACCAGGCAATTATAATTTGGAGTATCCATAGATACCTGTTCAAGAATAGTTACTTCATCTTTTTCTATTCAACCAATTCAAGACCTGTTGCCTACTGATCCAGATCAGCGTTTACGTTTTTGTTAATCCATTGAAGAAAGAACAGCAATAGAAGTGATTTCCCACAAAAAAATCCTCTTCACCAATGAATTTTGCTTCACTAGGAGGCGTGTAACGGATCTTCTCAACGAACACGTGTACTGTACTGCCACAAATGTGATCCATTTCCAGCACGAATTCAAGATATATACAGCAGGCTACTACTACACGATGCCCATTGCTTGGCCCATTTAATTTATGAAAACCTCTGTTAGAAAATCCTGTAGGAACCATTTTGAGAAGATATTGTAATGTGTAGTGGAAATTTATATTTTAATTATTTAATTTACTCCAGTTTACTCGCCCCACGATGGGCGCCAATAATTTTGTAATGTAATTAGTGGAATTTAATTTTGTTTTTTATTTGTTATTTTATTTATTTTTTTAACAATTTATTTATTATTATTATTTGATTTATGATATATTTTAATTTAAGTTTACCAGTTTATTGATTTATTTTTTTTTGTTTAAGTTGATTAATAATATCTTTCGTTTTATCCTATCCTTTTATTATAAGTGAAATTCATACTAAACACGATACAAATTTCTTTCTCGGAATATACCACAATCAATTTTATTTCTGTTAAAAAAAAACTTAAAACACCATAGAAATTAAACAAACCCCAAATCCAAAGCCAAAGGCTGTCCAGAAGGGGGCTACACATTAGAAAAAACACAGACAAACGTCCATACCCAATGTCATTGCCATCTGCCGGTGCCGGGTCGCGAACCCGGACAAGATAGGAAGTGTGGCCAGAGAACTGTCACTCTAGCCCACTATGCCACCAAGTCGGTATAATTCTTTCATGCACATGAACGAAAATGTGTACGTTACCAGGAGGATTTACTTACTAGGGTTGGTTGTAAACCCTTTTCATTTTATATTTTTAGGGCGTTCCAGGGGTCCTCGTTCTCTAGGAGAAACTTACCTTGTTCTAGAGCCTGTTTATTTGTAACTAATGGTATTAAAGTTTTGTGGAAAATTAATTTGGTTTATGTATTATTTATTGAAACGTAAAAGAAAACTGTAAAAATTATGAATCTGACGTCTGATTTAAATACATTAACCAGAAAAACATAACATCATTTTTCAAGACCATTACTATAGATTATTTCATGTTTTTCAATTGTTAATGTTGACTTGACAGCTGGTTGCTGGTCGCCAATTTACCATTAGATTAGAATTGAGAGATTTAAAAAACATATATACGGACTCATTGCCAAGTAGGTATATAAAAAAAATTTAAGCAATAATAGCACAAAAAATAGTACTCAGAGAAATTTTTGACTTCTCGGTCATATTGGACACCATATTGGATTTGCTATTTTAAATTTAGAAAATATCTGTATAAAATTACTTAATAATGAATGTATACATCCAAACACAAAAATTGGACATCATTTCTTACTAAATTCCTAACTTGGACTTTATTGATTTATTCGTCTTTTTTTCTTATTTTGACCAACATTTTGAAGCTGCCATTTTGAGAGTCAAAAGTTAGGCAGCAAAACTAAATTCAACATACCCAATCGTTTAGTGTACCAAATTTTTCTAATTTTCGTCAAAAATTGGCGTGGTGATATATTTTTGATGCCTACTTTTACAAAAGGCACCACATAATAAATCAATAACTAACATTAAACCAATACAATTTGACAGTTATTTTAATAGCTTTCGATTGAACGCAATATTTTTCAACTAACAACAGTTTTTGACTAACTCAATTATTATGAAGGCAATTTTCTAACGTTTTAATATTAACCATCGAGTTTTCCAACGATTGGAATAAACCAAGACTCGAAAATCCTAATTTCCATCACTATTAACGAGTTGCCACTGAATAGGAACGTTTACTATGGTCTCGTGTCGGCGCTAGAGGTCGCACAGGGATTAAACTGATGACAGTGGCATGGCACTTTCTGCACATGGGAGGCATACTTGTCAAACGTTACAGTTTAGTGCTTCTCAAAGCACCTTTGCAAATGCCGACCACTGCCGTTTGCCAGTCTATGTTCGTTTTATGGTTTTTATTGCGTGTAATTTCCTAAGGTTGCAGACGCTCCAACAGTGCATTTTATTCAGCGTATCAGTTTTTAATAAATCCTCTATAGCCACGAGACTGTCGCGGAAGAACATAGCCAGTTTCGTTGGTACAGTGACGATATTTTTTGTGAGAGGTTTTTTATCATTAAAATTGTTGCAAATAGATTTATTTGTTGTATAAAAACATAGTAACTAATAACAAAATATATTATTTATTGTCAATTGATAAAAAGAAAATACTGTCAATAAAGTTTTCACTAGTATTTTCTCAATTATTCTTAACTTTCAATTGGTTATGGGCCCAGAACCGCTGTTATAATCATTTACCTAAAGTTGAGAAGAAAGTACCGTTGTTCAGAGTAAAGGAAGTGTGAAAGATGTCGAACATATTACCTTGCATTGAGAAGTTGAAAGGACGTGAAAATTTTGATTCCTGGAAGTTTGCTGTGAAGAATTATTTGGAACACGAAGATTTGTGGACTGCAGTAACAGGTGAAGAACTGGATCAAAAGAAAATCATTAAAGCTAAGACTAAGCTCATTTTGTTGATAGAACCTATAAATTACATTCATGTGCAAAATGCTACAACTGCTAAACAGGTTTGGGATAATTTAGTTAAAGCTTTTGATGATTCTGGTTTGTGTCGGCGTGTTGGTCTATTAAGAGTTTTGATCACTACTAGTCTTGCAAACAGTTGTTCACTAGAAGATTATATTAATAAAATAGTGTCTACAGCACATAAGCTTAATTCTATTGGGATGCCTATCTCAGATGAATGGGTTGGCACATTACTGTTGGCTGGTCTTCCTGATGAATATCGCCCAATGATTATGGGAATAGAAAGTTCAGGTGTTGTAATTTCGGCAGATTCCATCAAGACAAAGTTGCTCCAAGATATACGAACTGAACCAGGCGACAGTACCGAAGAGACGACCGCATTTTATGGTTATAATAATAGGAAATTTAAGAAGAAATTCGTTTCTAAAGGTCCGAGATGTTTTGGTTGCAACAAGTATGGTCATATCAAGTCAAAGTGTCCCGAAAATCAACCAAATGAACCGAAATCAAATAACTTGTTATATACCTCGTTAACTGTGCAGAAGACAAATCAAGATGAATGGTTTATTGATTCCGGTGCTTCTACGCATATGACCATGAAAAGAATGTGGTTGAAGAGGTCGAGAGAAGTGACAGAAGAAGTTAAAATTGCAGATTCAACTACTTTGCCAGTATGTGCCAAAGGAGATGTCGAATTAAAGGTTTTATTAAATAACGAAGAAACTGATATCACTGTTCAAAATGTTCTACATGTGCCAAAATTAGATGTAAATTTGATATCCGTCAGTCAACTAGTCAAAAATGGAAATATAGTTCACTTTGATTCCGAAAAGTGTTCTATTTATAATAAGAAAAAAGAACTTATTGCTACTGGTACCCATGTGCATAATATGTTCAGACTAGATACAACCGGTGTAAATATCGTGAACGTTGCAAGAGAAAATGTATATTCCTATGAAGTGTGGCATCAAAGACTTGGACATGCCAATTTTGACATTGTCAAGAAAATGAGAGATGGTGCAGTAGCAGGTGTGAGCTTTATAGAAAATACAAATAAGCAATATTGTATTACTTGTCTAGAAGGTAAACAGCAACGTCAATCATTTCCTATGTCAAGTTCTACAACTTCGAATCTTTTGGAATTAGTACATTCAGATATATGCGGACCAATAGAAGTTGCTTCTATGAGCGGAGCGAGATATTTTTTGCTGTTTATGGATGACTTTTCAAGAAAGATTTTTGTATATTTCCTTACTGCCAAATCGGAAGTACCTGAGAAGTTTATTGAATTCAAAAATCTGGTTGAAAATCAAACAGGACAAAGAATACGTATATTACGCTCTGATAATGGTACCGAGTACACTAATTATAAGATGAAATCGGTTTTTAGAAAGTATGGAATAGTTCATCAAACTACAGTTCCATATACTCCACAGCAAAATGGGAAAGCTGAACGAATGAATAGAACAATTATAGAGAAAGCACGATGTTTACTATTACAAGCTAATTTTCCAAAACATTATTGGGCAGAGTGCGTTTTAGCTGCAGCATATCTCATAAATCGAACCTCGACAAGAATTTTAAAGTACAAGACCCCGGAAGAAGTGTATTTGAAAAAGAAACCAAATCTAAGTCATTTGAAAATAGTAGGTTCAACAGCAATGGTTCATGTGTCAAAACAGAAAAGGAAGAAACTGGATTCGAAATCTGTAAAAGGGGTTTTAGTTGGTTTTTGTGAAAATACGAAAGGCTATAGAATCTACATTCCCGAAAAGAAAAAAGTACTTATAAGTAGAGATGTTGTTTTTCTTGAATGCGAGCCATATTTTCGCAATGTGAAAGAAAATAAAAATGCCAACGTATTTCCTATTTACCTGACTGATTTAGAAGATTCTGCTTGTGAAAAGGCTGATGAAGATTTTCCCGAAATTGTGTCGCAGGAAGAATGTTCAAATAATGACAGTGACAACGAAATTCGTGATATAAAAATTCTGGAACTTCAATCTGATAGTGACCATGATGGGTTAAAAAATAACGATGACAGTCCTGACAGTGACAGTGACAATTTTCATCAAGTCAGAACCAGAAATATTCCTAAGAAATTTGATGACTATGAGCTATATATTGCAAAACACATTTCAAGTGTAAACGACCCTGTTTCCTATCAAGAAGCAATTAATGGAGATAATGCAGAGAATTGGAGAATAGCTATCGAGGAAGAATATGCTTCGTTATTAAAGAATGATACATGGGAAGAAGTTGTTTTGCCTCAAGGAAAGAAAATCCTAGGTACAAAATGGGTTTTTAAAACGAAATTGAATCAAAATGGAGATATTGTGAAATATAAAGCACGTCTAGTAGCCAAGGGATACAATCAAAGAAAAGGAATCGATTATGATAAAGTATTTTCACCAGTTGTAAGATATGAATCTGTAAGATTTTTGTTAGCCGTCGCAGCTAGATTGAATTTAGATATTGATCAATTAGATGCAATTAGCGCATTTCTGCAAGGGGATCTCAATGAAGAAATTTATATTAAACAACCAGAAGGATTTGATATTGGTAACAAAGTTTTACGTTTAAGAAAATCTATTTATGGACTGAAGCAATCATCTCGAATGTGGAATCTGAAACTTGATGAAGCGCTAAAGAAATTTGGTTTGAAACAATCCAAAAGTGATCCTTGTATTTATTATCTAAATACAGATGGAAATATTTTAATTGTCACATTGTATGTTGATGATTTACTGCTTATGTCAAATCTGTCAAGTTTGAAAGAAAAGTTAAAAAAATGTTTGTCAGATAAATTTTATATGAAAGACATTGGACCTGCTAGTTTATTCCTTGGGTTACATATTGTTATAAATAAAAAGGAAGGAACGATTTGTATTGATCAACAGCATTATATTAAACAGATGTTAGAAAAATTCGAGATGGAAAATTGCAATCCGTGCTCAACTCCCATGGACGCAAATCAGAAGTTGAGTCAGGAAATGTGCCCAAAAACAAGGGGAAATGCAGAGGAAATGGTGAATGTTCCATACCAAGAGTTGATAGGAAGTTTATTGTTTTGTGCACAAATATCAAGGCCAGATATTAGTTTTGCTGTGAATTTCATGAGTAGGTTTAATAGTAATCCAGGAAAAGCACACTGGACAGCTGCTAAACGTATTTTAAGGTATCTGAAGGGGACGATAAATAAGCAGTTATGTTTCAGTAGATATTGTTCTTACAATGAAAGATTTATTGGTTACTGCGACTCTGATTATGCTTCAGATTTAGACGAAAGAAGATCGGTGACTGGGTATGTTTTTATGATGCAAGGGGGAGCAGTTTCCTGGTGTTCCAAGAGGCAGCCTGTTGTAGCTTTATCGACAGCTGAATCAGAATATATAGCCATCAGTGCAGCTTTACAGGAAGAAAAATGGTTAAAAGGATTGGCAAATGAAATTATATCCTTAGAGAAAACATTAATTTTCTGTGATAATCAGAGTGCAGTTTGTATGGCAGAAAGTAATAAGTTCAATTCACGTACAAAGCACATTGATGTACGACATCATTTCGTGAAAGAAATTGTCGGTCGAGGAGAAATTGAGCTGCATCACAAACCAACAACCGAAATGGTTGCAGATGTATTGACCAAGCCTTTGCCAGTTAAAAAGACACTTTACTGTTCTAATTTAATGGGACTTAAAGATTAGTATAGTTACTTGTTTTAGGAGGAGTGTTGCAAATAGATTTATTTGTTGTATAAAAACATAGTAACTAATAACAAAATATATTATTTATTGTCAATTGATAAAAAGAAAATACTGTCAATAAAGTTTTCACTAGTATTTTCTCAATTATTCTTAACTTTCAATTAAAATTAACTAATAATACAGAGGCGCAACTGTCAAAGTTTCGAGATTTTAGGGTTGTATTTTTTTGCCAATATCTACAGAGTTATCTTCAATATTTACTAAACATTGATGACAATCCTGAAGCTATTGGCAAAAAATACAATAATTTAGTCTTCCTATACGTTATTATTACAAAAATGTTCCGGATTTTGCCATTCTTGGGAGATCATATGAAAAATGACAGAGTGATAAATTGATTGAAGAATATCAAATACCAAAAAACTAACTAAAATCATTGAAGAGTCCATTCCAGGAAATGTGAACCATAAATATGTCTATAAAAACTCGTCTTTGCTTTAAAAAGTTTCCAGTCGTCTTCAATTTTGTCCACAACTGCCCAAAATCAGACAAGGATAAGGTTTTTTCGTCTCAAAGCCCAAAACAGGTCTATAATCAGAAAATTGTTTTATTCTTCCAAATTTAGGCAAATATGTTGATTTTAAGGCTTTCATGGGAGCTGTTGACTATAGAATGGTTTCCAATTTTTTTTTGGGTTTTCTGTATCTCCTAGGCCAATTTTTTGTGTCTGATAATCTTTCGGAATCATGGAATTTTATCCATTGACTTCGTTACAAACTCCTGGTGAATTCTTTAGGTGTCTTTGGGAAATTGTCCAATTTTCTGTTTTGCATCATTTACTTTTCTTCTCTTCACATTTTGTCCGTGCAACCATGTTTTGTATATTTTTCTTTCTCTTGTACTTGTTATATTATGCCTTCTGATGACGTTGTTTGAGTCTTTGTGCTTAAACATTTCTTTGTAGAATCCGGTATTCTTTTGGCGGTGTTCATTCAAAATAATCAACGCAAAAACCATTCTGCAACTAATCCACTTTATCCACTTATATATAACCTAATAATTCCTTGAACTACTATTAATAAAATCCGAAAGCGCAAGAAATAGAAAACAGAAACCAACGCACGTGTAGTCCTGCCGTTGGTTGTCATACATCGAAGTTATTTTTGTAACAAATGTGTTATATTCATCGAGCATTCCATAAAAAGGAGTCTTCATAGCAAGCTGATATCCACGTGCACGCTTCATTGTAAAAACAACTGCGTGCAGCGGTAATCCTTTTGTACCTATTGCAGTAATCACTGGTGGCACATAAATTAAATTTATTTCTGAATTACCTGGAAATGATAAAACTTTTTCTATTTAGCGCTCGCATCGGCAGCTGGCAAAACTTAGAAATGGAGTAAGGCACATTTGATTAGTATGCAACGTTTAGAGCCTGAGGAATTTTCGAAAGATGCATAACCTGATGAAAATTTATTTTCCGCGAATTGTCTTCGCAGATTCGTCTATGCGTTTACATGATCTGTGTAGCAATGAGCTTGGCTTGTTCCCAGGCGTTTTTTCGTACTTTTTATAGCACATACTTCCAATAGCTCGAAGAAGAAAAGATTTAATATGTAAAAATGTTTATAAAGCGCCAATACGTGATTCGGAAATAGACGAATCTGGATACGTTTTTCTGCTCATTTATAAACATATAATCCATGGGATTAGACGATTTAGGATCTTCAAATCCCAATGTGACTGAAGTGGGGTTGCTTTATCATGAAGATTTTAATTTTCTTTATTCTCTTTTAAAACTGTTACCACAAGGCAGTAATTAACATTGTTGAGACGAATATTTTATAAAATTTTCATACTATTGCCAGTTCCGATTTTAAAAATAAAAATGAATCAATATTGGTGAAACCATTTATAAATTCGAAAAAAGAAATTGTGGTCTGATATCAGAGATTCTATAGAAATTCAGGTCTGGGTATTTTGCTGGTTGGCACCATATTTACAGCCCACTATCGGTTACCTTGCAAGAAACCTATTTTAACATTTTGGGCAAATGATTATACCAGGTAATACGTTCCTCCATATCTGTAACTGACTTAGTACTTCGTTGACCAAGTCAACAGATCTTTTTGTAGACTTAAAATTTTTTATTGCACATAAAATTGTTTTTAGGTCACTTCAACTTAAATAAAGTATTTTCGGCCTCAGTGTCAGAAAAGGCTGGCAAGCTAGATAAGAAACTTTTGCCCCAAAACTTTTAATTTGCGGTTTCCATTTACTCTCAAATCGTTGTAAGAACCGAGTCGCAAGTGGAATTCCACTCTTACTGCTGTTTCTAAACATTCCCAACAAAAACGCATTAAGAAATTGAAGGCATCGGTGGCATGCCATCGCCTAGGCTTGCATGATGTATCCGCAGATCGTACGGGAGTCGTAGCGGAAACGGAGGTGCTCAAAGCACGCCAAAGCATCTTGTATCTCCTTACGCGTACCCAAGCAGTCACTAGTCATTTCCTATCATCTAGTTCACAGGGCATGCCGCTTTGACTGTCTATATGCGTCACAAGCGCTCCGACTACTCCATATCGGCGACATATCGATTCCTGACGGGAATACAGACGACGTTGTAGATCATACGGTAGCCACAAGCGAGGGCCGGGTATTGATGCAGATGGGGATCTCGCTCAGCTAATGCAATACACATTTTACAATGTCAGAAGCATGAATTATATAATCAAAGCCCAAGCTGTTCGGAAGAACGCAGACACAAATCCAATTCACGTTGTTATTATAGAACTGGTGATTGAACCCACTCAATGATGGACAGTGTAACTAGGTAAGCTTCTGCAACACGCCTCAGCTCGATATTTGCGATTTTAAAATTTCGCCGGCAAATGTAATATACCGGTAGACGTTTTATCAGTGGAAAGTTATGACGAATATTAATGCGATAACTTAAAATCTAATCTCCTTTCCTGCGAACGGTATAAATATATCTTATCTTACCATCGGTTTTAATATTTGTAAATAACCAATTTCTATAGATGAAATGTGTATAAATTACTTTAGTGCAAACAGTGTATATGAGCAAAATGTGTTCCTGTTTTCTAAGTTGCTGTTGTTGCTGCAGTTGTAGAAAAAAAGAGAATGAAGCAGAAGATAGGATTAATTTAAGAGACGTGACAAGAAACTATGGTAGGTTTTATGCTAAAGTTTATTAATAAGTTGATTTAAGTAGGTATACAATTGAGTGATAAGAAACTAAATTTGCTTCCATTTTTTTAAATTATATTTAGACTAATGAAGGAATAATAACTGAAGAGGTTCCTCTTATCTGAAAATGAATTATAAATTTCTTGTAAAAATATTTTTCCATTACTGGTCAAATGCCTAAATAAGTGGGTGTTTCAAATAAATATAATCTTGTGAATTCACTAACTGATACATCATAGTAGTAAAAACAAGCAATCAATGATTTTATGCACAGCACGAGTTTCTTAACTACCAGAAAAAACCATACTTTTTAATTTTCTTTGCCAAATTTATTTTTATTTGGCCGATTTTAACAAACTTAACGTCTATATTTAGCTGATTAAATATACTATAAAGACCATAAGTGAGATAGGCCGAAATGTCAAAATTCAAGATGGCGGACACGATTGAAAATAGATTTTCTTTTGGGCACGTTGTTTTCAATTAAAAGTTGTCAGAACGGCAGAACAATTAGCAGATTGCGAAATAATTAACTTCCCTCTGCATTTTAAGACCACGATGAGTTAAATCGGTTCATCGGTTGTGACGATATAGCGAATTCAACGAAAACTAGTCAATAATGTAACAAATGTACAACTCGTTATAAGTACGCGGGACGGAGATAACACTCAGTATGAGGGGTCTTTCATTTTAAGCTGTAATTAGCTTTAAAGAAATAGCAGTTCTTTTGCTTTTCCCAGAAAAGACACTTTAACCATAATTCGAACATTTTTGTAAAAGTTAACGAGAGGGTCGTTCTTTAAATAATAAATAAGTCAACTACAAGTGTTATTGCTTCATTTAAAAACTTATGAATCAGAAACGAATTCGAAACCCTCTGTACAGATTGATTTATAACGTGCACTTTTAACATTCCTAATACGATCATTTAGAAACCCTTACTTAGGTCAGTAAATTGCAAACACATGTTTTGGGGTACATTGCGAGCGTCCGAGAGACCATTAGTCCGGGAGCTTCTGCTAAATGTTAACGAAAGCTATCTTTGATTATACATACATAGTAACTGTCGGACAGGTAGTTATCAGGCGAACAAATTTTTCAATAGGGTAGGGCAGTTGCTCAATTAAACGAGCATACCTGAAGGTATATCTCTATCTACGGAGTAAATTGGGTAACATAACTGGGGTAATTAATTCATGAAACATTACATTATCGACAATGTAAATAATATTAATTTAGGTAGACTCTATATACACCTGAGCTAGGTTTTGTCCCGATAGTAGTAAATGAATCTTAAGAATGGGTTTCCCTCAGCTCGAATTGCGAATGCAGGTGCTATAATAGAAATATTTCATATGAGTTGTATTCATGATTAGGTTAATTAATTAATAGGAGGCGTATGCAAACTTATTTAACGGGGCCAAGGCACTTGCCCTAGGATAGTAAGTTTCCACTACGTCAGCTTGGCAGAGCAAACAGGTTCAACCCCTAAGTAGGATACTCAGAGGCGGAGCTGGTCTCAATTGGTCAAGTCTTTTAACTTAGCTAACCCCCGCAAGTCAACAGCCCCTCAGGCGATAGTTCGAACCAGGGGCCGTACTCTGTACGCTCGCTACGATACGATAAAAGATGGTAAGCGCATTTTTCAGCAAGCTAAACAAAGATAGATAGATTGCTACGAGTTACAGAGCCCCGGCACTGATGTGCTAAATCCTGAAATTTTTAGAAATCACTTTTCGTTTAAATTTTCGACTGACAACATCGCCTCTAGTTTCGCTAGTAAGAAATAAAGAAGTAAAGATAGTATAGTGATTGTTCTGTGTTTTCTGATTTTGTTTGTCTATGTAATCATTGTAGTCATTCATTCATTTTTGTTTTGTTTTGTTGATTGAATTAGTGGACGTTTGTCTATTTTCCACTATTCGAGGATTCCAGAACGTTTGTCTATTTTCTGGAAATCCTAGTGATAATAGCTTAACCGTGGTTTGCGGGATATTTTTGAACCCATGTAATGTTGTCCATGCGTTAAGATAGATATCCACTTTTGCCACTGCCAACTAGCATTTTAAGTTAGAACGAATTTGCATATTGTTCTATTTTAATTGTATCTAGAGACTAATTAATCCAAGTATTGGTATATTGAAGGAACCATGTTATTGAAAAACTGGTTATTAAAGTATAAAATAAATATCTTTATAAATAGTAAAACAGCTCGGCAAGACTGTTATAGTAAGTAGGTACCTACTTTTACACCTTGAGCAAAAAAATGTTTTGCAATTCTTCTTCTCTCAACCAATTTCTATCAACTTGGTCTTGTTATGTAGGCTTATTATAGCTCATTTTGGTTGCCACATACTGATGTTCAATCATTAAAAATGCAGTATGATTTTTTTTATTTTTTTTTTGTTTTTCTATTTAATCAGTTTTCTTTAAATTTTCACAATATGAAGACCTTAATTCTTTAAATTTCTCTACGAATTTAAGCGCTTTCAAATGCTGGACGTACCGCAAATATTTGAAAAAGTCAGAGAAATTTCCAAAATTAGGGTTCTCATGTTCTGAAAATATTATAAAGAAAACTGATTAAACAGAAAAAAAAAATAGAAAAAACCTCATACTTCATTTCTAATGATTGGACATCAGTATGTGGCAACCAAAAAGACCTATAATCAACCTACATAACAATAAAGAAGAAGAAATTGGCTGAGATAAGAAAAATTACGAAACATTTTTTCGTTCAAGGTTTAAACATACTGACTAGTTTTGCTTGAAATCGCTCTGTCATCACAACCAATGAACCGATTTAACTCATAGTGGTCTTAAAAGCAGAGAGAAGTTTATTATTTCTGAATCTGTTAATAGTTTTAGTAGACATGGAAAACGTAATTCCATTGCACTTTACAAAATTCATATGAGAAATTTAGATAGTTGTGATGTTGTTGTATCGTAAAATTGGAATAGCTTTCTATGTTTTTTAAGAATATGAAGTCGATAGCGCCATCCCAAGAGCTGCACCGACCAATGTTATGATTGCGAAATATAATTACAGAAACTCGGTAAATGATTGCATTGAGATAAAGAAAAACGACAGATACACTCTTATTGAAGGTGACGATCCGGATTGGAAGTTAGTTAAAAACCTGGAAACAAACGCTGTGGGTTATGCACCAGCAAATTTTTTTGTAGCTGAGAACAGCTTACTTAAAGAAGAGTAAGTATATATATATTGTCATCATCAACTCCTTCCAAGGATTTTTTGCTTCTTAAACAATCCTAACAATTTTAGTTGGTATTTTGGAAACGTTAGCAGAATGGAAGTAGAAGCTAACCTCTTGTTACCCCACCACGAAGATGGCACATTCCTAATACGAAAGTCTGAGAAAAATAAAATTTTCCCCTTTGTTCTGTCTGTAAAATGCGACGATCCTGCTGCAAAAAGCCACGTGAAACACTACAAAATATATGAAATAGCCTCCAGTAAACAGTATTTTATATCTGAAAGTTACAAATTTTCGTCCCTTGCAGAACTGGTGGAGGCTTACAAAAGTAAGTACCTAGTACGAACTGATTTTACACCAGATTAAAACATAAAACAAATGAAGACCATCATAGTCAATCATTTATGATCATAATATATAATAATAGCACCAAAAAAACTAAACATTTATTCTTGTCTTGCCTTTTCACAATTTTTCACATTACTTAAACTGTATCACCAATAGAAGCCATTTATGATGATAGTTGTTTTTTAGGTGAACCATTACTACGTGTCCGCCTTGTCAAGCCATGCGACTCGTCCGAACCAACAGTAGGGACTCTAAGCCCTAATCACAAACGCTGGGAGATTCCTAAAAACGAAATACACATATCAAGAGACATAAGGTTAGGAGATGGCCAGTTTAGTACGGTTTTTCATGGAATCTGGAACTACTCCGTCGGTGTGGCTGTCAAAATGATAAAGGACGAAGCTGATATCGAACATATACTAAAGGAAGTGAACATAATGAAGAAGCTGAAGCACAAGAACCTTATTATGCTTTATGGAATATCTACCTTGAGTAAACCCTATTGGATTATAGAAGAGTTTTTAGAACACGGGGATTTATTGTCGTGTATAAAAAACAATGATTTAAATGAATTGCAAAATATTTATATATCGTATCAAATATCAGACGGCATGGAATACTTAGAATCAAAAAACATCATACATAGAGACTTGGCAGCTAGAAATATTTTACTAGGAAAGAATCAAGTGGTTAAAATAGCTGACCTTGGCCTCTCGAGGAATACGGATGGTGAAGGAAATTACATTATGACAAGCGAACTCAAGCTGCCCATTAGGTGGATGTCTCCGGAAACCTTTACTACCTCCAAATATTCAAGTAAAAGTGACGTTTGGTCGTTTGCAATTCTGTTAATAGAACTGTACACAAATGGAGCAAAACCGTATGCTGAATTGAATAATATGGAGGTCGTGTTGAAAGTGCAAGCAGGTTACAGATTACCGAAGCCTCAGAAAATGCCAGGAAAAGTTTACAAAGCTGTTTGTAAATGTTGGAAAGCAAGTCCCGCTAAGAGACCTACGTTTGAGGAACTGAAGACCACATTTGAGGCGTTTTATGAAACGCATGACGTTTAACCGTTTAGCGTTAACGAAATACTGTTGTTAATGAGGAAGTTAAACTTTTTGACATTTTAATATTAATTTGGTGAATTGTCCTGAGTAAACGAAGTTAATATTAAGTTATGCGCGTTAGAATATCGTGAAGAAAAATTAATAATAAGCTTTTGTATGCTTTATGCTATATTTATTAACCCTTTATAAGGTAAAACTATTTTTTAAAGTTTTTTTTAAACCAATATATAATTATGTCAAAACTGAGATACATTTAGTATGAACCGTTTTTTTCTTTATAAGATATCATGTTATTCCTCTTAGCCAGCATATTGTCGATTTTTTTACACCATCTTAAAGTAGAGGTTTCAACGAAAAAAATTCCGTCTTGAAATTTTCAAAAATCAAAATTTTGTTAATCAACTTTTTTAATTGAAAATTAGGCCTTTTTTCAAATTAAATTCGCAATAAAATCAAAAAATAAATATTTCGCTTCAAAAATATTACAGCTTATTTGAGACAAAAAATGTACAATTTCAACAAATTTCATTAAAATCGAATCATTTTTATGGGAGATAAAAATAAAAAATCAGAAAATTGGTTTCTGACGTTTTTCTCAATAGTTTTGAGGTTATGTTGAAAAATGGTGGAATTAAAAGTTGTAGATCTTTCAATTATCTACAACTTTTGCGTTTAATTTTTCGATAGAAGGTCTAGTTTTGCCAGAAATCGTAAAAACCACGTTTCACCCATAGAAACACCCCTTTTGCCACCCCCACCCTACTTCCGGTTAATTGCTGAGATCCAATCGATTTTTCCCCATTTATATACTATTAATCCTAAATTTTCTGCCCATCCATATACTGCTAAGTGTTTATTTTTGAAAAAAAAGTATTGGCGCTGGACTATTTGTCGAACTGATGTCAATTAAATAAGAATAAGAAGTGCTGGGTGTTGCGATAAAATATATTTAAAATAAGTATGAGCTTTGTCATTTGTGATAAATATTACGTGCTGATGTTATGTACAATGGGAGGAAAAGTAAGTATTTCGTCCCGCGGCTATTAACGACGGTGTGTAATAAGATTTGTTGTTATGACATCTTAGTTTGGCAATTGATTGTGTAATATATATACTTATTTTGAATTTGTAGACTCCTTAAATCTATATTTTACTTATGAAATGAGAGGACGCAAACGCCGCAAATATCTTGTATGTTTAGAGGCATAAAATGAGACGATTATAACTAGAGATAAGATAAGATCTATAAAATGTTAAAAAATTAACATAATAAAAAAATGCTAACTAAAGGTAGAAATTTATACTTTCCGATTATATCATTTATATTATTGGCAAATCTATATCTTATCAAAAAATAAATTACGCGTTTGAAAAAACGGTGTTTCTTCTCATATATTTCGTATAATTCATGTAATTTCTATAAGTAATTTAAATTCTCACTCTGAAACCATGACAATATACTGGGTGGGGCAATAGTGAGTCGGACTTCTATAGCTCGAGTTCTATGATGGCTAGAAATTAAAAAAAACATGCAAGTAAACAAAATAAAAAAGTCTACAACTGTAAATTATTTTTTAAATGAAATGCTATTGTGGTGAAAGATGGGGAAAATTATTTTATTTTATTTTTATTTTATTTTTACTCAATCCTTTCTTCCACCTATCACACACAAAATTTCTTCCCCAGCACACACTACACCTGTTTTAGATCTGTGAAAGAGCATGCGTGTGAAACTAGGAGGTTTTATTTACTAGGGTCTGATTGATCCCTCTTTTATTTTAGTTTTTCAGGGCCGCCAGAAGGGTTCCTGGTGCTTTAGGAGAGACTTACCTTGCTCTTACTGGTTTACTCTTGTAATTCATGTCAATAAGGTGATATGAAAATAGATTTTGCTTAGTTTTATTTGTTTTTGATTGAATTGAACAGTCCTATTAGAGCTAGCTGCTTCCTCTAGATAGTTATGTTTTGTACTAAGATGAACTAGAGAATGATAATTTTGTAACTCACTGTGCCTCGATGGCGCTTACTTTAGTCTTTTATAGATATTTTATAATTCCATGAAAGAAAGATCAGATTCCTCAGAACACATAATACAATTTATTGTAAATCAACGAAAAATGATCTTAATATCTAGTTAAAATAATCCTGCGATAACTTAATTTTTATAACGTGGTACAAAATTGGTTCACTGTGTGAACTATTGTGAAATTCTTAAAATGTTAAAGCTTAATTAAAAGCGAATTAGCGATCTACACTGTTTAAGAGTCTATGCTCAATGCGCATTTTCAGACAGTGTTTTAAATTGTCAAAATTGAAAATATGGCTGTCTTTTGCCTGTTTATTGTGTTTTCACACTTTGCATTTGAAAAGTTAGTCCACTTTGGGTAAATTAAACGTTATTTCTAAGTTAGGTAAGTACCTTGTATATTTCTTTCCTTGTTTGGATATTTTCCTCTGCTTCGGAGCCTCAAGTTGTTTGTTTTCGTTTTGAAGTATGCTTGTAACGACTTTTCATAGGTTTTTAGGTTGATTTTTTTAGTAATTAATTAAATATTTTTCATTTTTCAGGAGCCACGCCGAAAACTTCTTCCTCTTTTTGATTCAAAGGACGCTCTCCTCGACTGTTTGTTATTCGTCGTCAAGGAGTTTTTAAGAATTTTGTGCATTTTCCATAGCAATCTAGATGGATGACATTTCTGTTTCGTAAGTATTTTCTAAGTTTTTCCTCTTATTTGGATAAAATATCGTGAATTATGTTTCTTTTTAGCTTGTTGGAGCCAGGACCTTTCTTTTGAAGCCCCATATGTCATATTACGTTAGATGAAATTTTGATCCTCCGAACTTGGTACGTTCTCACACTGATTTTTATATTTCATTTTTTAAACACTGTTTGACGTTTCGATTTCACTTGATTTAGGTTGGTTATGTACAGATTAAGTTATTCTACTTACATTCTATTATACATTAGTTTTAAACTACATATTTGCATCGACTGCTGGTATCTGAACTTTTTTAATGTCTGTTTGAACTTTTAAATATCCCTTATTTTTATCATAGTACATTTGTAATTGGTTTGTTATTGACTCTTGTACATTATAAAACTAGGTTTGTCTAGGGTTTTAGTTAATTTATTGCATTTTGAATGATTTTTAGGTGTTACGAGCCTCTCTCCGGTGTCTGCAAGTACCTTTTAGAGCAAAACAAGTTTCCCAAGATTTGTATCCTTTTAAAGTGACTATTTGCTTCGTAAGTAAAATTTCCTGGGTCTTTTTGAAGTAGGAATTTTTACATTAATTTATTTAGAGTTTTCTTTTATTATTTATTTTTCACCCGGGGTGTATACATGACAGTATATCAGTACATTTTTTTAAACTTCTTTCTAAACTCCTTTCACTGATATATTATCTCCCAACCACTTGAATGTAATAATTTTTTTTGTTGAAATAATGCCATCTGCAAATACATATTGAAAAAATTACTGCAGTTACAATTATGAGATTATAAGAAAAGAATGTATGAAACAGTTACTAGACATCCAATCAATGTTTTTTCACTTCCTAAAAATATACGGGGTGGCCAAAAATGATTTTTCATTTTTGAACTTTTTGAATTGAATTTTCCCAATTTCTTTAAATCTTCTTTTCTATCATTTAGAAAATAAAAAAAACATAAATTGTCGCGGTTTTAATCAATTTCATTCTTTGGCACATGTACTACAAGTTTGCCCAATCAATCAGAACAATCTGCCTGGCATTAGCCCATAAAAAGAGAAAACGCAATCTTTGCTAAACAAAAGAAAAACGAACATTCATCTAAAAAACCGTAGATAGTTTGCGTGTTATTCATAAAAACTAACAATATGATTATAAATCAGCGGGGTACGTCAGTGTGGTTTTACGCAGCTACTGATCAAAGAAGACTTGATTTTGCATTACACGCACGAGCCTACCGGTTTACTATGCCGGTTTTTGCTCGGTGAACATACTTAGTCTGACGTATCGGCGTATTTCTATGATAATACTGTCATGTATGACAAACTTCATATTATAGCGACAATATAAATATCATGGACAGATATGCTTTCTTGGAATCCTTTTCTCATCGCAGGAATTGTCTATTTTTTGCAAGAAATATAATTGCTTTACTACATATATTACGACACTGCCCATCTGGAAGAGACAAGCATTTATTTATGATTTATGGACGGCTTGTACAATTTGGTTTTTATACAGTTTTGAAGGTTACTGTAAATGTATGTACTGCTGTTGGTGAAATAGTATGAAATTGTGATGGGTAGGGTAGGTGGAAGTTTGTCTCAATTTTTTCACGGAAAATGTGATTTTCTCCGTTTATTGTATAAAAATAATAATAATGCAACCGCAGCAAGAGCAGAATATCCATTTGATGAAAATTACGAAATATTGGCATATAGAAGGCAGCATCCTGAAAATTTAATTGCAGTTAGAACGAAATTCTTTAGTTTTTTATTTGAACCAGTTCTTAAAGTAATTATGGAACTTAAAGGATGTTCCTGAAGCCTGCCCTCAGATATTCAATAGGATTTTGATTTAGATAATATAAAATTTGACTTATTGAAATTTACCACGCAAAGGAAAATTCTAAATATTGTGGTATTTCGCTACCCAGTCAAATAATATGTCAGCGCATTATTTAACCTTATCTATACAATGAAAATGATAAAACAGAAATTTAAAGCAATATTTAAGATTATATATAAAAAAATTGTTTATTTACTCGATTAAATACAAATAAGAATGTTCAAATAAACATGGGTCCGAAAATGCTTCGTTTGCAAGATACAGGTTGTTAAATTTATTTAAAAAAATTGCTTTATAGTAAATATCTTAAATATCCTTTACCCAAATTTGTTGTAATTTGATAGCGTTATTTGTAGTGTTAAGGGGTTAATTTAGCCCTAACTTGATTAAATTTATTAAGCCCAATGTTGTCACGAGCGGCACCTTAACGAATATTTTTGCCAAAAAAATGTACGTCACAGATTTTTTGTAATTTTATTATTTTTTTTATTGGATTAAACAACTAAAAATACAACTTTTGTGTCTCTTGACTTTTTTTCGCATTTTGGTTAGTTTTTGAAAACGAAGCATTTTCGGACCCATTTTTATATGAACTTTATTCTGTTTTAAAATCACTAAAATATTCGTCTGTTAAATTTATTGTACACTTAATTAACACCCTGTATTTTAGTATATTTATGTTCTATTTTGCAATTATCTCTCCGTCTGTTTAAATAGTGATTGATATTATCCATAGGTACAATGATAAAATAGATTAATTTTAAATTATTTTAATAGATTACAAATTTACTTCATCAATTAAATTAAAATATAAGGAACTTGAAGTTTCTGTCATTTCTAGCAATTCAGGATATTTATTCTTATTTTATAATCATTTACATTGATTTTTATTGTTGTAAATTTCACACATAAGATAATATAATTAGTTACAAGTAACAATTGTGTTTGATTGAAGCAATTCTACATTTTAATGCTAATATAAAGAGCATCTTAATGTACGCAAAAAATATTTGAAATATATCTCACAGTTTGGAAAAAAATTAAAGTATTAAAATGTGGGTAATTGTATGATTTGTTCATTATTGTTAAAAAAATTATAGGCATTTCATTTAAAAAAATTCAGAAAAATTTAATTAAATATCAAGAAATGTAAACAAATATTTTGGACATCCGGTCTTAAAATAATTCATTTCAAACATGTTTTTCGGTAAATACATCATTATCAAATAACATTCTACTTTTAGAAAAAGCAATTGATAAATCGCGGAGATATGGCAGTCAAAAAAATGTTTTTAAATAAAAAAAAATAAAAAATGATTTTCTGAAAATTTTATATTGCTCGAAACTAAGAAGGTTAATAATTTTTATTTGGTCCTTCTTATGTTCAGATAGTCTAATTTTGATAAATATCCCCCTCTGACCAATATATGCCTACTAAAAATTTTATTTTTAATTTTAAATAAAACAGTACATTAATTTCCTATATTGTCATTATAAAAGATTTAAAATGCAGCGACGACACTGCGAGCGAGCCTCGTTGTTCCCAAAAGGGCACGCACTAGAGTACAGAGTGACAGGTGACAGCATCTAAGTCAGTATCTCTGGCTGAACATCTCCAGAACTCCAACAGCGAGCTGGAGGTGGCGCTACACAAAACTAAAATACGAGCGAACAAGTGTAGGCAAGAACTAATCTGATTTACACATATCACAACATGGAATTTAATGTCAGGGCTTTCTTTATTTTTCTGCCCATGTTTTTATTAAAATTATAGTCACCTGTCACAACAAAGTTCAACGCTTCGGCTTATCTCTTTGTATTGGATTTCAACACGGCTTTTACATATTTCATGAATATCTCTCAAATGAAATTATGTGTTCAGCACCTGATGACTTATGCGGACGCTACACTCTAAATACTAGTTAATTGTTAAAAAAAAGAGTTTTATTACTCTGACCAAAACGTGTCTAAAATGTTCATAATCATGAATCAAATTTAAATACGCGGCGGTATAAACCTTAAAACATCGTCACTTTAAAGGATGGAAAATAACAGACTAAATATCGACCTTTGAGTGACATGTCAGAGCACTCACGGGTATGAAACTATCGCCTCAGATTACTTACTTGACCTATTTGTCGGCGATTGGGCGATCATCTTACAGAAAACAACTGCGCTTCTTGTACACCTTATATATAAAATATTCCATTAATATAATAATAATAAACTCATCTTAAGGAAACTCTTTAGGTATAGCTTAATATTCATGTATGCACAATCCATTCGCAACCCAGTTATATAATATTTTCCTGGATAATTAATTAAATCATAATGATCACCAAAGAATTTCCTCACACCGTACAGGACGCGTTAACAACATGCAAATGATCGCCGTTGGGGCAATGTTCAACAAAGGGTGCAGTAGTTCATGCACACAATCTACTAATTATAACACGTAGATGGCCATGCAACAGCAGCGAAGACTAGCCAAACTCTAATAGCTCAGGAGTAGCTCAGACGATGCGTTCAAAATAAGCAAAGGAAGATTTCAAGCGATAAGTAGCGTTTATTTGAAAAATATTGGAAATGATGGGGTTTGATGGGAGATTAAGGTGGTGCAAGGAGTAGCAGAGTGGATTTTATCAACTTAAGTAAGAGTAAGAGCAAGGATCTAATCAAATTTGGTCACCACCTTTTGGGTAACGAATGAACCTAAATGTAAAATACTAAAATTTTGATTTGGTAATGTACAACTCAAGGACTATTCAAGACTAAATAAGATAGCTTCACAGTACGTATTAATTATTGAGCCAGAAATTTATAAGAACTTTAATTTGTGTACCTCTTGAAAGGTGCTTGTAAGTGCTCTTTCCTCATAGAGAATTTAAGGAAACAGAAACGACCATTGTAAGGGGCAAACAGTATATTCGAAGAGGTGAGTCTCTTCGAATATACTGTTTGCCCATTTACAATGTAGTCATTTTTAGTATCCTCTCTGATCATACATCATGTGAACACACTAGTGATAATGATTTAGTAAACCAAGCCCTAAAATTTGCTAGACATTCTTTGTAGCGACGTAAATTTTTATTATTTCCTATTACAGGTAGATAATGAACTATGGAATTATATACAGGGTGGCCCAAAAATGTGCATTTTAAAATTATTTTTGAGTGCACAGGGTGTACCATGAATCCGGGGCACCGAATTCGGCCCCTTTTTAAATGGAACACCCTGTATATTTTTCACTTTTAGAAACTGTCTTACATGGGCATTACCAATATATTTTGTTTTTGGGTATAAGATGCAACGTTGTAAAGTTATTTATTTAATTTTATGAAGAATCATGGACAAGGAAAAAAATCAGTAAATATATATTTTTTGAGATTTAATAAAAAATCTAGGTATGCTAGTAGTCAAGGTATGTACTAACACTAAAACTCATTATTTAGGTCCATTTAAAATGTACAAGGTGTTCTGACTCAACGATTCAATTACCGCTGAAATTCATTTTTTTTTTTCAAATAAAACACCCTGTATATAATTCCATAATTTAAAAGCTTGTTTAGTGAGCTTTGCAATGATACCATATGAGCACTATCTGTAACGCTTACTAATGGATAAAAAATGTGAAAATTTAACAACTTAATATTTTTATTCTTAACGCCTAATAAATGTTTGAAGAGTTTGTTTTGACTAAGAACTTTTATGATTTTAGAAGAGTTAAATACGTTTTTTTTACTTAAAAAATACACCAGTCTATTATTAATTCAATTCCTTTCAGCGTACAGTTGGATCGAGGTAGTTGTTTTAATGGATTCGATATAATCATATTTTAAAGTATGATTAGTTGATCTTTTATCCAAAGTACTCTTATGCAAGATGTTCAGATTAGAGCAAAATAAGGCTTAACAAGGTGTATAGTGTGGAAGAAATGTTTGAGTACAAATAATTTTTTGGAATTATGGTAATCATATTTTCATATTTTCATATTTTCATATTTTCACATTCTCATATTCTCATATTTCTATATTCTCATATTTTCATATTCTCATATTTTCATATTTTCATATTTTCATATTTTCATATTTTCATATTTTCATATTTTCATATTTCCATATTTCCATATTTCCATATTTCCATATTTCCATATTTCCATATTTCCATATTTTCATATTTCCATATTTCCATATTTCCATATTTCCATATTTCCATATTTCCATATTTCCATATTTCCATATTTCCATATTTCCATATTTCCATATTTTCATATTTTCATATTTTTATATTTTTACGTTTTTGTTTTTAGGTTTTTACTTTTTTCAATTTTTATATTTATTATGAGAATTATTACACTACCCTTAGAAATGAAACGTGTCAAATATCTACGAAAATGCACGATTCTTTAATGCAACAAAATTTGTATAACAAGGATCCAGGATTTTATTGAAGATGTACCTGTTAGAAGGATGCGCTCTTTGAGCAAATGATGAGTTTACTTGATACAAATGTCTTATTAACTACACATACATGTCATAGAAAATACAATTTCTAACAATAAAAAAAATCAAATTTCTTATTGAAATTTTGATACATAAATTATTTGCAGATATTTTAAAGTAAAATCTGGGTAGATCCTTTTAAACTTCTTCGACTTATTTTGTCGAAACTTCATTAATCTCCACATTATATTATTTAATACAGTAAAAGTCACAGATTCATAAATTTGTATTAATCGTGACACATTATCCAACGTTAAATCAGTATATGATCTCTAGTACTAACAGCTGTTGGATTACTATACCTAATACGTTTAAATTATTTTTTATACGCGCCGTTCGTAGTATATGCTAGAGAAGAAATTTTCTCATACTATCATCAATTTATTCAGGTGCTTCAAAACTATTAAATTTGACTTTACAAAACCTTACTAATTAAATCATTAATTAACAGATTCTATTTTTATTATTACTACACTTTCTAATGTTTCTTATTATTTCCAGTAATTATTGGGTTTAATATGGTTATTAGATACAGTTATCAGGTTTCTCACCTAGTCGCTTGTTTTCAAGGAAATTTTAAATAAATTTATTTATTAATATCTCTTTTATGTACTTAAATCACCGAAATGAATGTAAATTAAAGTTTTCGGGTTAAAGTAATTAGATAAAAACCGTTAGCTGACGGATAACTAATTTTCCAAATAAGTACATTAAATTGCTTCATCCTTGAGTAAGAATATAGTTTAATTAGTACCAATTTCTCTATCCAAAATATATGAGAAAATGTTAAGCTTCCAAACGTAATAAATCTTTAATTTTATTTTTATTTTTACCACTAGACTAGAAATTTTCCAGTTCACTGCCTGAACTAAAACAGCAATAGAGACATGTTCGGCCGTGTATACCGATAATGAATCTGAGGAATCGTGTTTATGTAAATTCTGCAAGTATCAGAGCAGCGCCTGGTAATTATTAAAGTAGTGTTCTGGACCGCATTGTCTTATCTGATGGGATACCGTAATTGACTCATTACGTTATGGAGCGTCTAGGTGTGCACTAGTAAAAAATCTCTCGCCGTTAAGATAAGACCATAGCTACCTCTACTATCTCAGCTTTTTTGCCTTGTTACTGTACTTTGCTACCACACGATTATCTCGATGGTCGTTCTGCGAGAATCCGATAAGAGTTATGGAACTCTTTCTTTATGTCACTTACTATACGAACTATAGTATTAATGGAACTCATTTACATTCCGTGGTTCAAATAATCCGTTCGCAGCTTTGATAATGGGTACATTTTCGAATGGGTCAATTAGTCGATATTTAGTGAATCCAGATCACATGTTAGTGTTGCCTGTATAGATGATTAAATAGATTTTTTTGTGAAAGAAAATAATAGTAATAAATCTAGTAAGTGTGCTTGAAATTCCTACTTCCGATACTAGTCACGTACATACGTACAAGGGATTTTAACTAATTCCCAAAAAATTTTTAGATAAGCCAATAGTAAAGAATTTATTGAAGAGGATGTTAAAAAAGGTCAAAAAATTGATTCGCTGTGAAACCAAAATGGACGCTTTTTCTGTTTTCTGATACACTGAATACGAATGTATGACCATTAAAATGCAAAAACAATCATGGTTTTTCTTTGGAAATTCTTGAAATATCGAAAAATCGAAAGAGGCATAAAAAATCACATAAATGGAAGCTCCAAGCCCCTGAAACTTCAATTTCTTAGACCACAAGCCCTTAACCTCCAACTTTTTAAACTTAGAGCACTTAGACTTAAACAATAAATACTTAAGCGAGAATTTAAATCCTAAACCTTTATCAACCTAATGACCCATAAAAATTCAAATTCGTAAAACTTATACTCATACACCCTAAACCAGTAAACTCAAAAAGCATACCCATAAATTATTAAACCTAAACCTCTAAACCCATTGACTCAAAATCCATTACCTGTAAAATTTAAACTATAAACTCAAACACATACCTTAAACTCATAATACCTATAAAAACCCTTAAGTTTCGTGGGTTTTAATTTTATAAATTTAGAAATTCAAGATTTAAAGTTTGTAGGTTTTACTGATTTGGGGGTTAATGGTTAATATGTTAAAGTTTCGGGGATTATTGGATTAATAAGGGAATGAGGTTTAAACGCTTGGTGTTTCAGTACTTTGGGTTTTAACGACAGTAATCTATTGGGCAACTCTTTATTTATGTGATTTGTCACAAACTTCTTACCATTTCTTGATTCTACTTTCCAAGGAGAATAAAATGCAGGGCAAAAAATTCCGTTCGGAAATGTTCAAAAATTAAAATTTTGTTAATCAATTTTTATTATTGAAAATTATGCCTTCTTTCAAATTAAATTCGCAATAAAATCAAAAAATAAATATTTCGCTTTAAAAAAATTACAGCTTATTTGAGACACAAAAATGTAGATTTTCACCAAATTTCATTAAAATCGAATAATTTTTGTGGGAGATAAAAATAAGGTATCAAAAAATTGGTTTTTGTAATTTTTCTCAATAGTTTTGAGATTATGTTGAAAAATGGTTGAAATAAAAGTTGTAGATCTTTCAGTTATCTACATCACTTTAACTTTTTCAGTTGGAGGTCTAGTTTTGCCGGAAATCGTTAAAAAAACGTTTCACCCCTAAAAACATCCCTTTTCCCACCCCCACCCTACTTCTCTCATTTATATACCTACCATTAATCGTAAATTTTCCGACCATCCATATACTGTTAAGAGTTTTGTCGATTTTTGACCTCTGAAAACCGGTTCGGCACTAGACTATAAAACCTTAAACTCAAACCCATAAATCTTAAGACCATCATCTAGAAACTCGTAAGCTTCATGGGTATTAATTATTGGGTTGGGGATTTAATGTTTATGAATTTTTAGTCTTACTGGTTTTTGGGCTAATGGTTAATAGGTTTGAGATTTTAATGGTTACATTAAATATATGTTAAAGATGCGGTGTTTATGATTTGAGTTTTAACGCTTTATGATATTTTGGAGTTCTTGGGTTTAATCTTACGGATTTGCGCTTACAGGTTTAGTATTTTTGGAATTATGGGTTATTGGATTGATGAAGGATTCAAGCGCTTAGTGTTCCAGTGATTTGGGTTTTGATAGTTCCAAGTTACTGTGCAACCATCCATTTACATGGTTTTTTTGAAAATAGTATTCAAGGAAAACGTAAAAATGGACGATTTTATTGATTTTATTATACAAGTTGCTGTCAAAAATGGCGATTATTTGATCTTTTATGCGGTCATACGCATCTCAAATAATGTGAAAATAATCATAATTTTTCTTGGAGACTTATAGAAAAAAATTCACAGTCCTTCGCAAAGATGCAACCGGAGGAGACATTGGAAATGACGAAGTAGAACGCAAATCTTGTGATATTTCGGATGTGATAAAAATGAAAATTTGTTGCAAAGTAGTAAATAGTTATTTCATTAACACTAAACATTTTCAAAAAGTAAAATCTTATTATCAGTAGTTTTATTTAGAAATTAAAATAAAAAGTTATTTTATTAACAAAAACATTCTCATAATGAAAACTAAAATGGTATTATACAAATTTTTTTCACTAACAAACATTTGTAATGTTAAAACTGAAATAATTTAATATAATTTTGGGAAGATGAAAAGTGATTCCTAACAATTACAAATACCGATATCGATTAATCGCAAACTATTAAACGCAGCTAATAGTACAGGAAAAGTGTCCAAACTGAACAAGAACATAGTGAATTCGTTGAAACTTGGCATATACGTTTAAAAATATATACCAATGTTTCAAGAAACTTAAGAGTCCCGAACCGTAAGGGGTGTGTCGGAGCTGCCTACTTGAAAAATCGTGGGATGAACTAGGTTTTTCTCATGCATAACAAAAATTGGCAATTGAACCATGAGAAATTTTAAAAAAATAAGAATATTTTCATTTATAGAGAAATATTAATTTTTGACTTTTTTATTAAATATTTTTACCAATTTTACGTTTGTTTCCTTCATTTTCTGCTTGTTATCTGTGAGTATATTCTGCAAAATGAAAAAGTACATAATCATTGTACAAGTGAGGATTATCGAGTTGTTTAAAATTTTATATATATTGAATGAAACACACTTTGTATCTAAAGAAGATCGGAATCGATAGCATCTAAATCTTCTACGTCGTTTAGATCGTCGATAATTTTATCCATGTATGAATTTAGACATCACACTCCCTGACAATTATTTCCGTAAATTTGTGAGCATCTTCAACCTGCTTTTCTGTTGCGGTTGCAGGAGATAAGCTGCAATATTGATTCTGCTGTTGGCACAAAAAGTGTTGTCACAGTTTGTAAGGAGCCGTTAATTTTCTTCTATCCCCACTGTTGTGGATTTTTTTCATTGCCAAGCCATTTCTGAATTTTGTAGAATACTCGTAATGAATATTAAGCGACTGCCTCTGAAGTTGGTGGTAATAATTCCATCTTTGATTTTTGTTTGTGCAGAAATTTTTTGAATTGATTAAATCTGTATGAGTTGAGTGAGACATTTGTGATTTTCCTTGCACCGTATACAAGTAGGAAAAGAGTTTCACCAGCCTATTTTACTTGTGAGGGGGTTGCATTCTTGCCATTGAAAGTTCTTACTACATTAACCAACTGCATTTCTTTCTGAAGAAGTTTGATGACTTTTAATTTTTCTTTCTGAAATATTCTAGACGTGGTATCATACCACTGAAGGCATGAGTCAGTAAAATTGTATTTTTCTTCTACCGTCTATATTAATGAACTTTGTAACCCTAGCAACATGCGCAATAACGAAAGTAAACATTCGAGTTACCTGGGGTTGCTAAGGCGTTGCTATCTACGAAAGTAAAACTTATGCGGCCAGGACAGAAAAGTAGAAAAACAAATTTTAAACGAAATTAATTCGTTTTATTTGAACAAATTAATACAACTAAAGAATTTTGTATTAATAAAGAAAGGCCTTTCTAGGAAGTACGCCTCCATTTTAAAAACGCTTCATAAGTTTGCATATACCTTGCTTTGGATTTCTTGGGGTAAAACAAGGCACAAGCAATATTCCCATTTATATCTCCACAAAACATATGTATTTGTTTATTTTAGTTTGAAAACCACCAGAAATTAAAATGTGTAATATTTCGTTGCCATGGAAACAATTTTCACAGACAGCCTCCTAAACTATAAAATTTATTAAAAACGTCAATTAATTTCATGAAATAATTAGTTTTAAATTCGTAAATCCCATAATTTTTTTCGGTATAGTAGAAAAAATATAATACATTTCACGATGCAAAAGCCCTTTTAAGTATTCGGTGTTTTTTGAAAGGTCTCGGCTTCGCCTCGACCATTCAAAAATCACCTCACACCTTAAAGTAACCTTTTGCATCTAGTAATGTAAATAACCATTTTTATACGTTCTTGTCATTTCTGGATTTCTGACGAAGAAAAAATTTTCCATATAATTTTTCCTGTTCCTGGCCTTATGAAAAATCTTTTTCTTCTGGAGTTAAAGCGATTAATAGAACAAGGAGATCAACGTCCTCATCAACTAAGTACAAATGTTCGTCTATTATTTAATATTTCAATTATTGCTACTTTAACAATAGGCGAATCTACATCATCTACAGCTTGTTTTACAAACAATCCTTTGTTTTAAAGTATTTGTGGCAACATTGAAATTAATCGGATTTCGTTTTTATCATTTGACAAAAACTTTTCTTGAGGGAGGGCTACGATTACTGAATTTTGCCTAAATTTGGTTTTCACGTAGTTAACATACGTCACGCGTCGTACAAATGTGGATGCAATAAAAATTCACCTTAAAATTACATAAATAATAAGTATAGAGTTACAAAGATTTCGCAATTTTCTTGCTTATTTGTTTAATTTCGGTACATTTTGCATGTGCTGTAACCGTGTGACATACCATTGGATCAGGCATTGAGAGAGGAGTTGTACATATATTTTATTTTGCTTCAAATCACGCTATCTTTGTAAATTGCGAAAAACGACAACATTTTAAGTTACATATGGTTTTCGGCTATACATATTTCGACGGGACAAAAGGAAATAAGCTGTTTGACGTGCTTCTCGATGTTAAGTTGTCTTAGAGATTGTTGGGCGTGACTTTTCTAATGAAGCAATAAATTTTTTTGTTTACTTTTGCTTAATCTACCTCATGTTAAAGTAATGGCACTCAAACCTAGTCTAACAGTCTGTAACACGTACAAATCAGATATCGGTAACCTGCCAGAGCAACCCCGATCCTAAATCCACCGCTATGATTTGTCAAATTACAAGTCATTGACAAAATTGAAAAAATTACAAAAACAGGAAAACTTCAAATACTATTTCCAAACGAATTACCGTGAGACTGTTTTGGTAATAAATCCAAGGTAGAGGGTCGAATTTAGAACTACATCGTGAATTACACGGTCACGCTCTGATTTTAGGCTCAATAGGAGTGAACGAAAAAGTGTAATTTTGACGTCTATTGTTCTGAAACCGCTGAAATCTCACGCGTTACGTCATTTTGCAATGAAACCATTGAGTAAAAAATAATAAAGAGGTGCAACTGTCAAGGTTTCGAGATTTTAGTATTGTATTTCTTTGCCAATAATTCCATGATTGTCTTCAATTTTTAGTGATACGGGAAGGTATTTGTAATGTGGCCGTATAGCCCTTAAAATTGAAGACAATCATGAAGCTATTGGTAATAAAATACAACAGCAAAATCTCGAAACCTTAACAGTTGCACCTCTTTATTATTTTTACTCAATGAATGAAACTGATTTTCGACCCCCTACTAGGAAACTAAAAACATTTGTTTAATCCTGCTCTTGTGACATGCAGTTTCTTACTTGGATACAATACTCGATACAATTAAATGTCAAAGTGAAGGAAAGGCATTATCGAGAAACAGAAAATTGTTTCGGGGTCCTGAAGTCGTCCCGGGTTCGAAACTGTAATCTATGGATTTTTTGGCGAATTTTGCGAAAACACGAAAATTTTAAACCTTATTTCCAAACGAAAACAGGCCGCCGGGCCGCCGTTCTGGCAATAAATCCAAGCTCGAAAGTCCAACTTGAAAGTACATCGTGAATTGTGCGGTCCAGATGCGATTTTGAGGTCAGCAGATCCTAACTAAAAAGTGACATTTGTGACGTTAACGAAAAATTTTAAAGTTTTGACAAGTCCTGCACGGGTATGAAATTTGGAGGGATCTGCGCGCGCATTCGGCCTTTTTAATTTCGCAAAATTTACAAAACTCTTCGACATGGGGTATTGAAACGCTAATAACTTTTTAAATATTCAAAGAATCGCAACGAGATATAGCCGTTGGGATTTTCTCGACAAGAAGACTTCTATAAAAAAATAATAACATGACTGCCGGTACCACGCGATTTAGACAACCAATCAACAATTGGTCACTCTGTTGTCGCCACTGTTTCTATAAGTCATGCTTCATTTTATGCAACATGAAACTGATTTTCAACCCCCTATACGAAAACAAAAACATTTCCAATGTTAAAATCGAAAAATAGTAAGAAGTTTCTGAAAATTCACGTAAATCGAGGGACGTGTAATAGATTTCAGCTGCCAAATTTCAAGAACTTTAACACCAAGTGCTTAAGCCTAAAACCTTTAAACTCCAAGCCCTGCTGTAATTATAAATGCACCATAAGTTGTTTTCTATTTTCCTGCCCCACGTTGGGCGCCAGTGATATTTTATCCAGTGTGTTTGTTCATTTTTACATAGTCTATTAATTTACCAATGCATTTTGGAATTATTTTCGTTTCAAACGACAATAATGAAGACCATACCTACCTATTTCCAGTTCTATTAGGACATTGGTCCTAGTATTTACAAATTCTAACTGGACTGGACAATAAATTACTTTCTATTTAATTAGTTATCAGCATTTTAACGTGTAATTACGACAAATCTATTACCTCGTCTTACAATCCTCCTGCTTGGTACATCGTAAACTGTTGCGTAAAAATATTTATATTTTCAACATAATTAAATGAGAGCTATGAGAAACATTTAGATCTCCCGGTGAAAGATTACGGCTATTACTTTGTTAACACTTTACTGATCGTGTTATAGATATAACGTTACTCTGGTTTCGACTGACGCTTATAAATCGTACCTTTAAAATGTACACTGATTTCATTTTTAATGGTCTATCTGATTTAAGACGGCAATTAATCACTTAATGTTTTAGTTTGTTTAATTTAGAGGCGCATCAATATTCATCTCTCTCTCGGATAGCTGATTGGTATGACTAACAAACCTTCTAATTGGACGTATTTCTGTATAATTAAAATATCTGTAGTGGCATAATTGCCGGGCCTTTTCATTTCGTTGGTCTTTGTTCAGGACGTACGATTTTTACATAAATTACTGATTGCTTGATTCTAAATTAAAGCGCATTTTTTAGGTTTTATTTGAAATTCGATTCAGTTATTTATAAATGGAATGTTTAAAATTGCTATATTCAAAGCCTATTAGATCGATAACAAAATTTCAATTATATACAAAATAGGATGTTATGTTGGTATAATTAAAATCCGTTTAACGTCCAATTAGCACTCAAGAGCTTAATAATTCAGATTTCCCTCCTATAATTATTTACTCTGGCTAATAATTTCCCATTACGTAACAGCTTATATGAACTTTTTCCTGCTCATCAGGTTATGTGGAGGACTGTAATTGACTGATTAATTAGTTGATGCAGGTTTTTTGCTCTGCCACATGTAATTATTTCAATTAAATAAAAAACAAAATTGTATATAATTATGTGTAACCAAATAGGTTTTTAACATATAATTAATCGATTTCACAGTTGTGGTTGGACGGTGAATATAAAGCAATTTGATTGATTCAACATGAAAATTGTTTCTTTCAGGCGATAATAGAATGGTTTTGTAGGTTATAATAATTGTCTATGATGGTTCATTGTGTGAATTGGTCTAATTTGTACATAATTAATGTAATTAATGTCTCAATTTCTGTCAAAATATTATGGTTGGAATTTGAAGGAATAACCTCAACTTTGGAAGATAAAAGAAAATGTGTCCAAATCACTGAGACTGATTTAATTTCAAACACGTTTTGTCAATCAAATTAGCATCACTAGGACTAACGAGATATGACATTATCTCAATCCCACAAATTCTTATTAAAAAAAAATGTTCTTTCTATATACAAGGATTTTTACCCTTGAATATTTTGAACTTAATTCAAAATTTAGCTTCGTAGATACAATTCTCTTTGTCTTGACGTATTTTACAGAAATCTGCAAGACATATCTACAAGGAAACTCAACCCTCTGTCTTCGAAAACCATTGAATATCCCAGTGTGTCTGAATCCGCTTCGCGCAAATCATTGCGCCGGGACTAGTAAAGTTGACCTTATACAGCGACTTCGCTCGTTTCTCCAATAAAACCGATAGAATTCGAACAACTGACACAGTGATATAATCATTACTGATACCTTTCTATAATTATATGTATCATGATAAAGTCATTGTAGTCGTGTGTAGCCCAGTCGCACGATGTCACGGTGTAAGATTGATCTAAATAGGGTAAAGTCGTGATTGAAGCTCTTCTGGCTGTTACCGACCTTGACAATTACCAATGAGAAACATTAGTTGTTTATTAAAGGTTAAGTTTTTATTACTTTTTTTCGGTTAATTGCCTCAATTTGCTATGTTTATATTAGAAAAATTAATAACAGTAACGATCAGAACACACGGTCTCACGCGTTGAATTGAAATTTTAATTCACACAAAGATCCACTTGATTACCTTTAGCTTCTTTAATTAGAAGTTACATTAGTGCTTGAAGCGCCTCGGTACATTTTCGTAAACACAGGTGCATCCCATTCTCTCAACGACCATGGAAATATGTCGTGCAAAAATTTTTCTCCAGTTGTTTTTATCATTCAAGATTGTAAAGTGAAAAATGTATTGTTTAGATTATGTAAACATTAGATTCAGTATCAGCGACTCGAAATAATAAGGAATAATATGCTTTCATTCCCTTTTAATTAATAAGCAGGACAATATTTGGTAGAAAAGTGAAATTTTGAGGGATTTTTAGCTATTTTTTGAAAAAGACTATTCTAGTGGAGCAAATACAACGTCAGATTCGATTTCAGCGCTTCAAAATACATCCTAAGGGTATGATGGTTTAGTCTGTCAAACATGACACTTATTTTTCCTTAAAATTCCTTAAGGGTTAGTTTTAATACCTGCAATGTGCAGTTGGAATCAAAATAAGAATATTGGCGAAAAAAAATTTAAAAACAATTTGCGAATAAACTTTCCGAAAACTGCATTGCCCTGTAACAAATGTACATCCTATGTAAACCAAGACGGATATAACACCCGGTATGGTTTCTTTTAGTAAAAGTTAAAGTATCGTAAATAGAATACGTGACGTATCGTGGAATTGGAAAAGGGGTATTTCTTTTAAAACATACTTGTAAAATTTAGAGTCAGACCCAAATTATAACGTCTACCACCCGTAGTTAAGGTACATCAATAAGGTTTATGGAACAATTCGGGAAGCCCCATTGGCTTCGGCCCAACAGCTATTTCTTTGGAAAAACCTAAGGGTAGAGCCAAATCGGTACCACATGTTTGAAATATGTTGAGAGTCTCGGAGGAACTATAGTACAGGCAATTCGGTAATGGGTTTATTAGGGTATTTCATGGAAGACTCGTAATCCATCAACCGGGAGTAGTGAATCAATCGAATACGCGAGTAAAGGTCATAAACCGTCAACAGGAATCATATCTCGGTGTCTATCTCAGACTATTTTGAATAACATAAGTAAGGTAGTTAATTCAGGAGATATTCCATTATATATGTTATGTGCGTAATATTAAGATAGGTAGGAATCTATATACACCTGAACTAGGTTTTGTCCCGAAATGGAATTACAGGAATGAATATTGAGAATGGGTTTCCCTCAGCTCAAATTGCGAATGCGGGTGCTATATAGAAATAGTTTAATATGAATTGAATTTGTATCAGAATTAGGATAATTAAGTAAGATTATAATAGCATGGTAAATTATTAACATAGCCAAGGCATGTGCCATAAGAATAATTTTCCATCGTAACTGGCAGATAGTGCTACAGGTCGGGTCGAACTGAAGTACCGTCGGGGACGACTTACCTACCCCCTCAAGTGTAACCGCCCTTCAGGCAATCGACAACCTGATGTGCTAAATCTTTAAGCTTTTCAAAATCACTTTTCGTTTAGTTTTTCGACTAGCAACATCGTCTCTAATTTCGCGAGTGAGAAATAAAGAAATAAAGATAGTGTAGTGATTGTTCTGTTTGTTTGTTAATATATGTAGAGTCAGTCATTCATTTTTGTTTTGTGTTGTTGATTGAATTAGTGGACGTTTGTCTATTTTCCACTATTCGAGGATTCCAGAACGCTTGTCTATTTTCTGGAAATCCTAGTGATAATAGCTTAACCGTGGTTTGCGGGATATTTTTGAACCCATGTAAATGTTGTCCATGTAAATGTTGTGAGTGATATCAGTGTCCAATACAGGTGGCTGATCTATAATGAGCATAGTAAAGGAGTAAGACATAGTTATAGTTAATGAGTGCTCGTACTGTATTTGTGGATAGTGGTTCTGTCTAGAGACTAATTAATTCGAGTATTGATATATTGAAAGAACCATGTTATAGTAAAACTGGTTATCAAAGTATAAAACAAATATCATTTTATAAATAGTAAAACAGCTCGGCAAGAATGTTATAGCCCCCTGGAAAATCCTGAAATTTTATATATTTGCATTTTTTTTTATATATATCAGGTTAATTTTCGATACAATCTAGGACAAGGTTTTTTACTTTTGAAAAAATATTAATTTTTTGAAAAGTTACCAGCATTTTAAATTTTTATTAAAAAAATTTTTTTTCAAAAGCAAAAAACCTTGTCCTCAATTGTATCGTCTCATGTCTCTAAATTGAAATATCGAAAATTCAGCAGCCTCTATAATGCCTGATAATTACATCTCACACAATACATTCATCGAAAAATGGCTGTGAGTGGGTTTTTACAACAAGCACTGGTACAAAAGATTCTTACAAATAAATATAAAAAAATAAAGGCTTCTTCCTGAAATAAAATAAATACTTAAACCGTTGCAATAAAATCGATTTCTTTTTTCTTTTAATCAAATCAAAATTGTGCAAAATTACAGCAAAATTGTTACACTCCTATCGCTTCTTTTTTAAATATATATTTGAAATGCTTATCCCTAATTTAGTTTCGGCCGGTGTTTTCCCATATTCGCGCATCTGACGTTACTAGAACAGCACCGGATGCGATCTTCGGAATGTGTTTTAAAATTACATTAGCAAGCAGCCGAAAAAATTCTAACAGACATTTCGTGATGGGTATATCTAGCCTGGGAGCAAAACAACAGCGAAACCGATCAATTTGCTAAGCATCAGGATGCGGAGAAACCGAAACATAATGAAATCAAAATCAAAACAAGTATATTACACATTTGTGTTTAAATTAATGTTATTAGCGATATTAGGTACTTTAGTGATGTTTTTCCATTAGTGCTTGTGATTTTTTTACCATAAAGAGATGTATATGAAGAGGACAGAAATAAATAATGGTGTTCTGTTGGCAATAAAAAAATAAATTTAACTATAACAAATTAAATTAGTGAATGTTCTTAGAAAAAACACTGTGTTAAAATATAATTACTACCAAAACTACTATTGTGTTTATCGAATATATTATTGCACCAAATTAAAAAAATACACTCTTCAAATTTCTGGAGCTCCAAACTTATAAACTTTAGATCTTAAAGAGACCTTTTAAATCAGCTTCCACAGAGATTGTAAAAATGAAAAAATATACAGGTAAAAAAGTAGATGATAATCGAAGCAGCGATGACGTCATAGCTAAAGATTAAGAAAATCAATTGAAGGTTTTTTTTACAAAAGAGGGAAAGCAAGACAAGTGGTTAGAGATTTTGGTAATTCCATTACTACCTTTGTGTATGATATTTTGTTCTCTCAAAATTAAACTAATAGTATTATCAAGAATATAAATTGAAATTCGTTATTAATTTCGAAGAGGATTACATAGATTATAGAAATTTAAATGTTTATCTAAACAACAATAGTTATGTTATGACTGATATATAGTGATAACGGTGGAGCATTATTTGTATTTGTAATCTGGTACTCTATTGTTTTTATCTTTTGCATTAAATAGAATTAGTTCATACGATCGATTGTTCCTTTTCGTCAAGTGCTCTTGTGATCAACAGCGAAATTATTGATGCCTGTAAGGGGATAGTAACGATTTTGTTTTGGACCAAGACGTTAAAAAAATAAACAGTTGATGTGCGGATGGACTTTTTTTAATTGTTAAAATATATGAGTGAAATTTTATATCTGTATCTGATACTTGTAAATATTCTAGGATTAATGATTTTTTATAATTGATTCTCATGGCTATTGGGATAGATCTTTAAAATTATATGTTAGGAAATCTACAGGGCGTTTTCAAAATTGCGAGATTCAGGTAATAATAAGCACGAATTTGACATTTCTCAGATTTTAAAATTACTAAATAAATTTAAAATAAGTAGATGTGTTTGAAACTATTTTCCACTTTTAATGCTGGATGAAATAAACAAAAACCTTACACTATTGTGCAAACTTAAAAGGAAGACCCGGAAATCAAGCGAACCAGTTAGCTACACAAGCATTTTTTACAACAAACAACAAATAACCTTTTGGCTTACATTAAAATTAATATCAAGGATACAACTGCTTTTTATTCATATTAGTCATAGCAAGTACACACAATAATTCACACATTGACGGATCCTCACTCCACTTGATCGAAATCTCTGCTAACGTTCACTTTTAATTTCAATTCTTTATTCACATTCACTTAATGACTTTTTAAACCGTATAAGTTTATGAGTTTCTATTGTTGTATAACTCGTGATTAATTATAAAAGTATAAAAGAAGAAAATTGAAGCATTCATACGTCTTAAAATGTCACCCACAGTCGATTTGAGTACATAACGTGACTCAAATAATTTATTTACTATTAACATTCGCATTTGTCTGTGGTTAGGTAAATAGTCTATACTTAAGATATAATTATAGGCACCGTAAATACCTCACCACGCACACAGATACTCTATGTGTTTACGTAATGTTCTGCAATTTATCAGTTTTATATAAATTATAAGATTGTTAGTGCAATCTAGCGATTCGTCCTTGTTACAAAATAACTATTGAAAAAAGCTAATTGGCTATTTTTGTATTTTTATTTTTAGAGAATATCTATTATTCTATTATGTAAGATGCAACTTCAGTTATTTGATGGATGTAGGTAAGCTGTGAAGGACGCGGCGATTATAGGGTGTTTAGCGATTATGATTATAATGCGCGGTATGTATCTCTCACGGTTATTATTAAGAACCTTAACAGGGTGTATAAGTTACGTGGCGGCCATTATCTTTACCGATTTTAAGAAAATTTCACAGTTTTTTTCTCTTTTTTTTCTGTCTTCGGATAAATAAAGATTATTATTATTATTATTATCGAAAAGCTGACGAACGCAAGTAAAGGAATAAATCTTTACCCCTTAATTATGTTTTGGTGATAAGTAAGCAAGTGACACCATGCAAGAGGCATACATTATCTTAATCCAAAACCCCTATCGAGGAGACTCCCTCAAGACTCCATAGTGACGAGCTGCTGTCGTGACCCGACGCCTGTCATCCTTACCTCGATACGGTTCAACGTCTACGTTACCGCGGAAAGTCCAATTTGTCCCACCATCATTGCAATAGCCGACGCATATACACAATTATTGTAGTTTGCTACGACGATAATTGGCGATAATTCGTTGGAATTCCGTAGTGTATGCATGGTTACAGTTACAGTTACAGTTGTGTTTACATGCAAATATCTAAATGTACGATTAGGGGCAGTTGCCTCTGCGTGTATCTGGGTTCTGCATAGAACAAAATACTAATAAAGAAACAAATAGCGGGGCAGTTGCTTTCGCTATGGCAAGATTTTGTCGTAAGCACATTGTTCAAAGTATTTCGTGTAACATAACGATTTCATGTTGATACTGTCGGCGACAAGGGCCTGGTAAGTACTAAGCGAGACTTGTTGCACCTATCAGTTGTTTGGGGTACTGGACACATAAAATAGTCAGTGAGAAGTTCCTCCTTGCATGCGGCAGTTTTGTCCCTGCACATCGGCCCAGACTATTATTAATTATTTGTGATAGTTGTCTAAAAGTAAAATAAACCAGTTTAACCACCCTTCTTAAACCTATTTTAACCTTAAATTGCATATTTACTCATTTAAAACAAATAATCTTCCACTAACTGCCCATGCAGAAATACGTTGTCGTGTTCTTAATTTTTCACAGAAATTATATTTACAGCATTATTATGTAGGTCGATGGGTCAAAGCGCACTTAGATGCCTGCTACTCTTCTCGTAGCGGCACCGATTCCTGCTAGCGCCAGAAAAATTAAATCAGAATCCTGACATGTCATTGATTTATGTATGCAATACATACGTTTCAGCAATAATACAGAACGCTACTTAGAAGTGGACCGAATAATCGAGATAATTAATAACACACGCAGATTTAAGTGTATTCGTGAGCGCAGATATCCCTAATAGATTAAAATTAAAAACTAATTGAAAACAACAATTTAGAATTACAAAACAACCACGGGATCTAGTTTGAACATTAACGATCATTTGATGTAATAGAGATAATTACATATTTATACTGTAACTTCTTCGAAGGTGAATGTAAAAAAAATTAAAAGTCTGCCCTTGAAAGTAATTGAAGCGGTGCATCGTGATACAATTATTTTAAATTAGCAATGATCTTACTTTGTTCCGGTTTTTATTAAAATTACATCAATTACCTTGAAGATACAAAATAAGCAAAAAAATTCTCCTACATGTAAACATATAGGAGCCATGGGCGTATCGTAAATCGGGTATGCAAGGTGCGTAAAGAATGAAGAATACGTTCTATGAGTAGCGAATTTAAAAAATAATAAGTAGTATAAAGATTTTTTTTGTCACGCCATGATTAACTTTTTTAATAGATATTCTGTCTTCTATGGCAAATCTTTAAAGGACACTTATTTTGTGTGTAATGCAATGTATTTTATCTTACGAATTTTTTTGAAAACTGTGGATGAAACTTAAACAATTCAAAGTTTACTTGAGACTAACAATCACATGTTTTTAGGGAGAAACTGCCTGCTCTAATGAAGTGATTTCTTCGTCAAGTCTTTTCTGTTGAAAAAATATTTCCGTTACTTGAGTACACCTTGTAGCCTCTGTTAGTGTTTAAGTTCTGATTTATTTAGTTTAACGTGTTTATGTTGTGTAAAACTAATTAGACCCGTATGGTAAATTGTCCAGCCCAAAAAAACCCGGAAATCATCCACCAGACCCCTGGACAAGACCGTCTTCTTCACTGCAGACTACCCTAGCCTGTGCTGTTCCTTGCACTCGAAAATAAGGAACTGGCGCCCGAAATTCCGTTTAAAAAAGTGTTACAAAGCTGGCAGGTACTATTTGTAGGTAGTAAGTTGCAAACAGCACCAGCAAGGTAAAAGAAGAGCTCCGCAATACAAACACGATATTTATTTTAGAGAAAGCAAAAGTAAAATAGTGATACTAGGCTAATAGTATTAAGTATAGTTAAAAAATTTAAAAACGTTACCTACTTCTTAAATATACTGTTGGTACGCCAATGAACCCAGATAATTTTTTTTCCCATAATACATTAAATATTACTCTAGTCGGTGTGTAATTTAAGAAATTATTTCATGATTTTAAGCGCTTATTATAACAGTACATCTATAAAATTAAACAATGAACGTGAGTGTTTTTCATTTAATTTCCTAAATATATTAGTTTGTATGTCGTGTGTTATTGAGATAATTGTTTACAAATCGCCCAATTTCTATTTAGCGTTTCAAGATTAGATTTGTCTAGTAGTGTTTATTTTTGATCAAGGCAAAATGGATGATCATTTTTATAGTTCGAATCGTGGCGTAGGTGTAAATATCAACTGTCTTGATTTTTTATTTAGCCAAGTCTATTTGAAATTTTATTATTGATCTTCCACAAGGTTCACCATTGAAACCAATGCTCCTCTTAATTTATACCAACGAACTTAAAACTTTTACTTGTGGCAGTTTTGTTAATGGGTATAGATGACCAGTTTCCCCTCGAGTCCCATAATATATTTGATTGTATTTGGGTATTAACTCTTTAAATAATCTCAATAATAATTGGTACTTCGTCAAAATCAACAATTCGGATGCAATTTTTAAGATAGAGTAAATTTTTTTTTATTCGTTATATATCGATCCTTCTTTGTGGAATTTTGATACAGTTTTTCATTTTTGTTTTAATACTTATGGAAAGCCTTGAAAAATATATTTTTCCCTATAAGTATCCTCAAATGTTTCTAGATACTGAATTATTCATCTTAAGAGGTTCCTGGGGTCGATGATTATAAATCAGATGTGAAAATTGGAAAATTCCGCGAGGAAAATCCAATATAGCGGCATTTTAATTTTCTTAAATTGCAGTTTAAGGATTCGGGTAATATGTACAGGGTGGTTCAAATTCGTTGGGATTTGGGGGTTTCTCTGAAAGTATGAGAGATGAGATGAGATCTATTTCGACAACCGAGCTAGAGAGCATTTTTGGGAAAATTGGCATTTTTGGATGAACTCTATACCAAGAGTCGAATCGAAAAACGAGTAACACATTCTTAAATCACTTTTTTGAGTAGAATTAATTACTTTACTCATAAAAAGATAAGTATGCATGCATCAGTTTTTGAGATATTATAGACATAACTTGTGTTTTTTTAAATGGAACATCCTATAAATTATTCATTATCCGATCGCAATTTAAATTAGCTTTCCAACAATATATAACATGCTATATTTATCTCTAGGAAAATTGGTTAATTTTCGAAAAATTAAATATGTAAGGAGGCCATGGAAAACTAATTAACAAACACATATTACAATATAAAATAAATTTGTCAAAAATGGGAAAAAATAAACTAGACTAAATGTTCGAATTGTCTTCCATTGACATCTACGAATATTTATCGCATTTCTAATATTTATTGAGAAAGTCATGGAAAAAAAAGAATATCGAAATAATCGTAAATATCAAAACCTAATTTGTGAGTTGATTGAGTGAGTACTGTTAAAAACGGTTCAATTTATTGATGAAAGTCGTTTGGGCATAGATGGTAATCCTAATTTTGGAGGATTCGAATTTACTTTCTTTTTAAGCAACGCAACGCAGTTGTTTTTAGAATTTTTAAATTTTTATGCATTTCGCGAGATAATACATATATTAGGATTTTCTCTTACAGTCTCTAAAGCAACATTTTCCACAGCTTCTCTACCTGCTTTATATATTTTTGAAAGAGGTTTTACAAAATAAATAATCCAAACTCTTTTATATCTTGTTTGTCTTTTTGGACATTTTTACGTCTGGCTGTCTCCCTTTCTGGATATTATCTAAAAATACACTTTTCGCATACAATTTTAATGTCTATAACTAAGCTCGGAAGCTAAATTCGAATTTTCGCATTCGCATTCTATAAACCACTTAATCATATAAATATTTTCCATAATGAATAAATTGAATCATTTTAAATAATGCTTATCCACATTTTCATATATGGCGATGACGATTGTTTCGATTTTCTTTTTTTTTCCATGGTCTTCCCAATTAATATTGGAAGATATTTCGAACAGTTATTCTAGTTTAGTGTTTTCCTGTTTTTGGCAAATTTATCATATATTATAAGATGTGTTGTTTGCTAATAGTTTTCCATGGCCTTACATACATATATATTTAATTTTTCGAAAATTAACCACTTTCTCTACAGATAAATATAACATGTTAATTATCGTTGGAAAGCTAATTTAAATTGCAATCGGATAATGGATAATGATAATGAAATAATTTATAGGGTGTTCCATTTAAAAAAACACAAGTTATGTCTATATTTCGAGAACCGAAGCATGCATCATTTTCTTTTTATCAGTAATGAATTCTACTCAAAGAAATGCTTCAAGAATGTGTTGCTCGTTTTTTCGATTCGACACTTGTTAATTGAGATACCTATAGAGTTCATCGAAAAATACCAATTTTCCAAAAACGATCTGTAGCTCGGATGTCGAAATAGATAGACGATCGTGGTTTGCGCCATTATTTGTTTCTTGAAAATCTAGCCCAGGACACCTAGGTCAGTTTTTTTCTATGTCTCATACTTTCAGAGAAACCCCCAAATCCCACCGAATTTGGTCCACCCTGTACAACAAGGGATTTTTGAGGTGGCTGATTTTGAATTTTTTGTGAAAGTTAAAAATTTTGTGGTAGGAAAACATTCGAAAATTTAAGTTTTTAACGAAATAGGTAGCTCGAAATTCTTATACTTATTAGAGATTTCTTGAGTCGCTGATTATGAATTTCATATAAAAATTGGAATATCCTCCGAAGAAAATTCAATATGGCGGATTTTCCAGCTTTTTTTAAATAAGTTTACAGAATTGTTTGATACATAGAAAGGGGTTTCCAAAGCTACTGATTCTCATTTTTTCACCAAAATCACGAAATCGAGTTCGGAAAATGCACTTTAAAAATATTGTATGAAAGGAAAAAATCCGGCATTAAAAATGCTTCAGCACGTCAGGATTTCTTCTACCTAAATAATTTCAAAAATAGTCTGAAATATTTAAAGTTTAAAGTACCCCCTCCCCTATTCAAAATACCCACACCCTGTACAAAATAAAAATGCTTAATTCTTTATTTCTTTCATTTCCTTAAACATATAGGGAATATTTAAAAATTTTAGATACATTAACTTTCAAAATACTTATAACATTAAAAAGATTAATAATTTTGATTACTTTAGAAAAACATTGAAGAATCCAGCATATTCTCGCTTAAATTACCGATTTCCATGTCAAGTTCATAATCTGCGACCCAAAAAGCCTTTTAAATGAGAATTTCAAGCTATTTCGTTAAAGATTTAAATTTTTTAAAGTCCTTCTTTCATACAATTTTTGTCAAAGTGAATTTTCCAAACTCAATTTTCAATTTCGAAAAAGGAAAATCAGCAACTGTGAAAACCCATTGCTATATGTATTACACATTCTGTAAACTTATGTTAAAAAACTGGAAATCCGCCATATTGAATTTTCTTCGCGGAATTCTCCAATTTCTATAACAAATTTGCAATTAGCTACTAAAAAAATTGGCTGATTAAGAATTTCAAGGTATTTTGTCAAAACCGATATTTCAAAAATTGTTCTACCCTAAGAATTTCATCGAAACGAATTTCCCAACAAAATTTTCCAATTTTCACAAAACATTCAGAATCAGAAACCTTAAAAACTCATTTTTGTTAATATTACACGAATCTTAAAAAAATGGAGATGCTGCCATATTGGATTTTTCCCGCGGAATTTTCCAGTATTCACATCTAATTTGTTATCAGCAACTCCTAAAATCCCCATGGGGCCTATTTTGAACTCTTTAGTTAAATAATTGAGCATCTATATAGAAACATCTGGGGATACTTGTAGGGAAAAACTATAATTTTCCAGTCTCTCCAAAAGTATTAAAAAAAAAAAAATGGAAAACTGTATCAAAATTTTGCACATAAAGCATCGATAAGGAATTATATGACGAGTATTTGAAAAAAACCTGAATTTATCTTAAAAATTACGTCCGGAATATTGATTGGAAAGAAAAATATTTTTCTCTTATATTTTTCTCATCAATTAATATCCATTTTAAAAATATTCATTATTCTTCTGGCGGTATACCAATTATGAAAATATTCGTCGTAACAGTAATTACCGTCTAAAATAAAGCGATTCTGCACTTGGAAAATTCAGGGACTTAACTGCTTAAACATTTCCCTCAGTCGTACAAACGGTGTAAAATAAATACAATGGTAGTGCTCGACAGGTAAAGGCCTACATAAACAAAGCGTAATCTAAACTGCCTTATCATTAGCTATTACCGTATTCTTTTAATGCGTGCCCATTGCAATCCTATGATCTTCAATAGATGCACATGCATAAGCAATCATTTTCAATGTAAAATGGTCCTTGATCTATGTGTGAGCTGCTTAATGTAATTTATATCGGCAATTACAGGTGAATACTGAATACAATGAACGATGTCAGCATGTCGTTCCAACTTATAGACACGACAGTGTTATTGGTGGCGATGAACAACGCGTAATTGCTCTCGCAATGACCGGTGAAATTCATCCGAAAAGTCGTTAAAGAATTGCAAAAGTAAACAAAACAAATCGTTGGAAGCAAAAATATATTTGTTGCTGAGAGTAGTAGTTAGTAATGAGATACTGTAAAAATGGCGTAAGTGTTTCCTGTTTCCTGTCATGCTGATGGAAAATGTCGCTACCTACTTATTTTTTACTGGTAAAAAATTTCCTAAAGGATATACAGGAAATTATTTTCAACTAGTGCGTCGAGAGGCTATGAAATTGTCAAAGTAATTTGAACTAAATTCAATGTAGGTATTTTACTACAATGTAGTATATTATACAGGAAATACAGACACATCGTTTTTTGGTGTCGTTGGAAACAGATTGCCATAAATATATAAAAGCTTATTACGTAAACACATTTTCAGCAAAGTCCACCTAGATAATATATTGGATGCTCTATTTTGTAAGGAAGGAGACTCAGGATAGATTTTAAATATGAAAAATATTAGATAAGTATGAAATTTGAAAAATAATCGCAACAAATTCTTTTGAACGGCCTGCAATCATCTTCGCTCTTTTTCTTATAAAAAGAATTTTAAAATAGTCGTTTTTTGCCAACTGCCTATTCTTCTGAGCGATTAGTAAATAGTAGAGAGCGCCGGGTTACAGGTGTATATAAAACTCTGTTGATTTATTTATTTTTTGCTGTCCACAATGTCTTGGATGATGGCTAAGAGAGAGAAATGTAACTATTCACACAATTATTTCGACTGCCCAAGAATTTGTTTTCACTTCAATATTTCTCCATACTGTATCTATCGTAACTGATTTAATTTCTTCATCTTCTAAACTACTGATGACTCCTCAATTTCCTGCGCTGCTTTAGTATTGCATTTCCTGCTGTAGTACTTTTTGAGTTGACAGTTTTTATATTCAGCTTTTACTGCCGGACATTCTTTCAGCCTGTGGCTTGGATTTGCACCAAAACGCCCACGCCCCACATTAAGTATACATTTAATTTTTTTGTTCTATTTTATAATATTGTTTTTGAGCAAGGTCCACGTTTAAACTCTTGCTTGTGCCTAAATTATCTCTTTTGTATCTACTTTGTAGTTTATTGACTTCACATTGAGTAATTTTTCAGTTTAAATTAAATATTTATGTAGAGATTTCTTAAAAATCAGCCGCCAAAATATTTTTACCGATACGATGATTGTGATTTAGGTGTCAATATTTAAAAGAAAACAAAACGATTCCTTGCGGCGTTAATATTAACAATATATTACTTTTATTGCCTACTTAATTGTGAAACCCGGACCATCTACCTTCCTTTTTAGGCAACGGCGCATATGAAGATATTGTATTAAATTCGATTTCTAATATATGTGCGTACGGCTTTTACGCGAGGGAGTCGGTACATTTATTTCGTTCCTAATATTTAAATGAAGAACATCTGAAATACGGACGGCATGGCGTTAGTTTTCCAGTAGTTCGCAGCGTGCTGTGAGAAACTTGAAAACATGTGCCTCACTTATCGGACCCGTTGAGTTATTTCAGACCGCAATAGTAACGTTAGATATCGCCGAAGATTTAAAACACCTTATGTCACAACTTGCTGTATTTATTTATTACAAACAGCGTGCATGAATAGGAGATATACACAGAAAATGGCCTCGCTGAGCGCCGTGGTTTATGATTGAGATACACATTTTTAGTGACAACGCACTAAGTGATATATTATGCGCTAATTAGCGATAAACAAGCCGATCCACACGACCAGAAACCTTTAAATTGTTGGATGAATAGCAAGCACCTTTCTAATTTCGTAAGATTGCTGGGCAATTTTACAGAATCCGAAAAACGAGAGTTACATGATTGGAGTCAAATGACTGACCAACACGAACGTGTCAGCATGCAGTGTCAGTAAAAAGCTATGACAAGCAGATAGAATAGTATTATACTTAGAGAAATTTAGTATTGGAGTTTTGCTAATATGTGAGAGAGAATCTCGAAAAAAATTTAAAAAACATGAGAGGGTATGGGATCTCACAATAAGGAATTAACGATAAACCCAAATAATTATGAACTAAAATATAATAACAAAATCAGATCTAATAAAATAAAACGTTGTAGGAAATGTTGATAAACTTAATATTTAAAACATGAAAAAAATTTAATACTGATGCATCTCGTACAGTATTTTCTTCTTCAAAGCATACGAATTAAACAGTTGCTTACCTTAGCAATTGTTTCATTAATTTGCAAATATTCAGTTCGTTCCTTAATTTGCAAAAAAATTGCTTCATTACCTAATGACACGTTACCTGTGTTCTACACATTTAGCGTGTAATGATGCAATTATTTTAACTAAATAAATGTTTACCATTATTACTTTGTCAGGTCATGTCTATATTATTATGTAAATCCGTTTCAACAACGCTACCCTCAGGCTTTTCCTAAATTAACACATCTAGTTTTACTTCTAGTCTATACCGTACCAATAATGTACTTCTCGCGTTTTCTAATTAACACTGGAAACGAAATTCCAAGCAACTGATGTGGAGATATTTTTGATACGTAACTTATTTGATGTTTAGTTCTATAAATGGAAGGAATGTAGATTGTAGAATCTTACAAGTAAAATAGTGGTCATTCTATCGAAGGGGCATTCTTGATATTGAATTATTTATTTCTTTACCGGTCACCAGTGTCACCACTCTACAGGGATAAGTTCCCAATCACGAGGATGTAAATGGAGGTATAGTGATATAAATAAATAATAACAGTGACTTAAAACAATTATATATCCTCCTAGAGAGCATACATTTCCTGCTTTGCAAAGTAAGGGCACATGGATACTGGTGGTTATCGATTTATAATTGGTGCGTAAAATAGAATTATTTATTGCAATAAGCGTAATAAAGGATTTAGTGTTAATTTCAGGGAATTAAAAATGTCAACCATGGATAGGATTTTAGGACAAAAATTTTTTTAACTCCAGTGGGTCAATCTATTTAAATTTTTCGTTTCAATAATTTCGACTTTAAATATCTCTTTGCAAAGATGTGACAGTGGTTGCCAGAAGCAGTTCTTGTGTTCTTTTACCAAAAAATTATTTCTACTTAAGCTAATTTACGCAGATTTAGAAGAGAATCATGTGAAGAAATATAAATTGTTACATATAATGATATTCCAGCCAATGCTGTTAAATTAAAGAGATGGGTTTGGGGAGTTTTCTCAGTTTTGCTCTGACTGATTTTATAAATTCCACAACTCCAACGAAACTTTTGAAATGTTGGAAAATTATACCTTCAATACGAAAGAAGAAATGAAGATGACAAAGAGTCGAGCATCAAATCTATATGAAACACAACAGCTCAAATGGTATACAAATTGATAATTAATTTTCTATATTTATATTTTTATATAAAATGAAAATGCAGCGGGGAAATATTCTGAAGAACTCGGTAACTAGGATGGCCAATAGTTATAAAAAAGAAAACCTAGACGTTGTACAGAAAAAAAATTTTAAAGAGTTAAAGAACGAAGCTTTTTAATTATTATTATAATTCTTTTTTCTCTTTTTTTCTTTCTAACTTTTTTTTACTTTACTCCTTGAAGTTTGCTTGAAGGGACAATGAGACGTCGAACTGAAAAGTTAATTATTTTTAAAAAGAGTGTTATGATAGACAATTCTCCCAGTAAACTTCTATAAGTTTACAAATTCGTTGTTGAATAGAATAGAACTAAACCATAGGGCAGTACGAGACCCTGAATTTCCTTTGTCTTACAAGAAAACGTTTTTGATCAAATTTTGCAAATCAGATCCACTAGGTAGGTATATAAAGCAAATAAAATAATTTGTTCAAAAAGACAGACAGGTGAAATCGAACAGACGTAATTTTCTTTGCGTAAATCATTAAAAAAATTGACACATGTGGTAGTTTTGATCCTCAACATGACAAAAATAGAATCGTTCTTTGTTAATACTACATAAAAATAACACCTATCTAAAATGTGTATTGCTTTTTGGTAATTTTGCTCATGACATTATATTCAAAAGAACTGCTTAATTCTCCCACGTTGAGTCTTGCCATACGGTGAGGTGGAATTGATCCTCTTCTTGGCAGGAGTTTATGTGTCTACATTCACACATCGTTAATATTATTGGCTAAGTTCAGAGTTGAAGGTAAAGTTGTTACTTTGATCTAGTTATCAGTCCAGCAGTAATGTTTCTAATTATTTTTGACAGTAAACCTTGGCAAAAAAAGTAATTTTTTTCTAGGATTAATTAAAATTCGATTGCTTGGTTTTATTTATTCAACAAAATGTTTTATTTTTGCTGGTTTTTGATTTTGAAATCATGTCCTTGCCGAGGTGTATAGGGAGAAATCTTCCTCGTTGAAATCCAAAAATCTTAACTCAATGTGTGCTTTTGTGCAGGGTGATCTTTTTAAGTGCCTCACTCGATTTTCCTGCTTTATTCTTCACCTAGGAAAAAAATTCAAAAACCATACTTGTGTACTTTTTTCCGAGGAATCCGATTCCGAAAAGATAAAAACAATTGAATGTCAACGAAAAAAGTTATGGCCGAAAAACTGAAAAAGAAAAATATATACACCCTGTATATTAATGCGGAAATGGATATGTGACATTTCACTGATTGTAAATGCGTATCATATACTTATTTTTCACTTCCGGTTTGACCGGAAATTGCTTTAATTTTTGTATTTTAGGTGATACACCCTGTACATTGAGCTCAGTTTAAAGAACATTTCTTTCTGAATTCAGCAATATATAACCTGTTATCATTATCTTTCATATTTAATAAGATATTGGGGTTTAAATTTAAAATAACACAAATATATGTTATGAAATAAAATCATCCATGAAAACAAACAAAAGCATTTAAATTATTTTTTATTTATTTCAAAAACTAAAGAATATAATATATGATATATCTTCATTTGTATTTGAAATAAATAAATAATTTAAATGCTTTTGTTTGTTTTCATGGATGACTTTATTTCAGAACATATATTTGTGTTATTTTAAATTAAAACCCCAATATCTTATTAAATATGAAAGACAATGATGATATGTTATATATTGCTGAATTCAGAAAGAAAAGTTCTTTAAACTGAGCTCATTATACAGGGTGTATCACCTAAAATAAAAAAATTAAAGCAATTTCCGGCCAAACCGGAAGTGAAAAATATGTATCTGATACACATTTACAATCAGTGAAATGTCACATATCCATTTCCGCATTAATATACAGGGTGTATATTTTTTTCTTTTTCAGTTTTTCGGCCATAACTTTTTTCGTTGACATTCAATTGTTTTTATCTTTTCGGAACCGGATTCCTCGGAAAAAAGTACACAAATATGGTTTTTGAATTTTTTTCCTAGGTGAAGAATAAAGCAGGAAAATCGAGTGAGGCACTTAAAATGATCACCCTGTACTTTATCTTTCTCTACTCCAAATCACCATTCAAATCTAAAACTTCCAGGGGTCTATCAAGGTATTAAATACTTACAGAGTAAGATTGGTAGGTAGGTATATAATTTTCAGAGAGTCCAAAACGATTTTGCAGCCACCTACATTTTTATTTTCAATCAGTATTTTTTGAAAATATTACTGATAAATGGAATAGGGAGGGTAATTTTTTCCATAATTCCTTCAGCAACCATAAAGCTGTTTCATATTATTTGTATTATTACTGTCAATTCTTCAAACTAATTTAACTATATATTGTAAAGATTAGTTAAGTGAGTTTGACGTTTAACCTAACCTGTCTGTCGTTTCTCAACCTTGTATCTGAAAGTGGCTACTAAACTAAAAAATCAACAAAAATCATATTGTTGCACTTTAATATTCATATAATCTACCCTATATCAACGCTGACGTGGCGTATCTTAGAATTACGGTTTTTCGACAGATTAAAATAAACAAATACAAATACTTGGTGTCAAAAAGTATCCAAACTTCGGACTAATTCTAAATTGGCTTGGAATTTTTTTTTGCGGATTCTTAAACTTTAGGGTACCAACTGCTTTTACCCCTAAGAGGGTGAAAACGACCCCTGAATTTAATACATACTCAAGTAAGTAAGAGTTAGTTATGGAAAGAATTCATGTAGGTATACAGGGTGAATCTTAGAGTGGCGGCCATATTTTTGGGGTTAATAGTACTAGTCGTCATGAACATGAATCCGAATTTTTTTTTTTGTAGGTTGTAAAATGGCCGAGTTATGAATTTTTTAAAAAAATTCGCGATTCAAGTTTCCTGTAATTTTGGCGCCGCTGGGCAAGCACTTACTGCATTACGTGTTACCGGTCGACAGTGTTGCCAAGTGTAGATGATATAAAACTCTCGATAGCGCATTCCACTGGCGGGGTACCCAAATTCAAATAAAAAGGGTTTAAACAATATTCATTTTTCATAGCGCGAAAAAAAAAAAAAATTGTAGTTTTGTGTTCCCATAGTGAACGGTGTCGCCTCCTATAAATATGGCATAAATATGGCACCCTGTATATTTTTGAAGACAGCATTTTTAAATTTGCGATTGCACCCCTAATATGGCCGATACAATAAGGGTACAATGGAAAAATTTGCTATATTTTGTTTGTTTTGAGCAAGTGGAACTTTATTTTTGCAAACATAAACTTATATCCTAATGAGAAAAATGATTGTTCTTACCCCTAAGAAGGTGGAAACCACACCACGCCTAAAACTAAAAAAATCGATAATTAACGAAGTGTTTAGAATATTAATAATTAATTAATGAAATTATTGTTGACTCTTTCTTCATTTAGTGCAATTACATTTAATTGTTTTGCGTTTATATGTAGAAATAAAGAAATATTATTATTATTATTATTATTATTATTATTATTATTATTATTATTATTATTATTATTATGTTTTTGGGGTTGATGCTCCTTCATTTCAATAAACAATGAAGAATTCGTGACATTTACAGAAAAATCGATCTTGAAAAGATGTTTGTTTTGGTTTCTCCCAATTTTGACAATGTTTTTCATAGTAACAGTATGATTTTTTTACACCATCTTAAAGTAGGGATTTCAACTAAAAAAATTCCGTCCTGAAATTTAAAAAAATCAAAATTTTTTAAATCGACTTTTTTTATTGAAAATTAGGCCTTTTTTTCAAGTTAAATTCGCAATAAAATCAAAAAATAAATATTTCGCCTTAAAAATATTACAGCTTATTTGAGACACAAAAATGTATATTTTCACCAAATTTCATTAAAATCAAAACATTTTTACGGTAGATTAAAATAAAAAATAAAACAATTGGTTTTTGGCGTTTTTCTCAATAGTTTTGAGGTTATGTTGAAAAATGGTTGAAGTTGTAGATCTTTCAACTATATCTATATCTTTTGCTAACTTTTTTGTTATGACAATCTTTTTCGAAAATGTGATCCTCTTTGAGTAGTTTGCTTAAAACTTTTGGAAAATCAGTGTTTTTCTGCTTAAAAATGAAAGTTTTCAACCCGTAACTAGACGACTATTAAAGCAAAAATAACATAAGGGTATTTTTTGAGGTAGAATTCTTTACATTCCAATAGTCACTTTTTGTCTTCGAAACCCCTGAGTTGGGGTGAAACTCACCCCCAACGAAAAAGCACCCTTATTCCTTTTTAATATTTCATATTTGACACATTTTGAATCAAACTATCCAAAAATATTTGAATTTAAAACTGCTATAGAAATAGTCTAAAGTTACTGTACTAATGATAATCGCACTGTAAATGTCCAAAATACACTTTTCAAATCATTAAATCAAATGAGTAATATTAATATACTAGAGTAAATCGTATATATAACTAGTATTTGATAAACATGACATAACGGACTCCGTGGCGCAACGGTAGCGCGTCTGACTCCAGATCAGAAGGTTGCGTGTTCAAATCACGTCGGGGTCAATCTTTTTTTTTTTCATAATTTTTAATTTATCTGCTGTCTTTTCTATATTACTAAATTAATTCCAAAAATCGCTATCCTAGCACGGGAATCGAACTTGCGGCAAAAATAGGCCAAGAGACGTTAAATAATTTTCAAAAAATGTTCATGCTTGATTGCAGCAGAAGATTAAGTTACTTGTAGATCTCTACTTTGAATACTGTGTTCATTGAACGCAAGCAGTGAAAATCTAATCCAGAAAATTTTTTTGCAAAACGGAAACGCAGGAGTAGTGAACTAATATTGAATCCCTTTAGTATTAAGAATACTTCTGCCAAAATGTTCTGATCATTTTTAAAACTAAATATTTATCAGAGATACAAACGGTTCCGGCTGTGTTTGGTGCGAAAATCTACAATTCCAATCAATTCAACAGTGTCATTAATTTGCTAATGGCACAGGTATTAGATGATAATTCTTTAGAAATCTCCAATGGAGAAGATTTGGTACCATTTGACGAATTTACTGATGATCATGGGGACTGATATTATATTCAAATGTAGCGCTTATTATTGGAGGAGCTCTTACTGAATCTCTTCATCAAACAGATTTATAGTACAAATGACATTATAATCCATGACACGTTAAGTGTTGATGTCGTTGAGATAAGTAAAGACAACAAACGACGACTACAGTAAGATAGCTGAGGACGACCACTGAAGTGCAAATTCGATTCTATCACCTTAATTCCGAACATTGCCCCGTGATCTGCCGGGATGAATAAAAATAATGAAATAAAATTTTATGTGACTTCCGAACATCCATCCCATTAAACAGAATACTGGCAAATACAACCACGACGTCTTCTATAGGTGGAACTTAACATGTCATTAAAGTTTTTCATAACATTAATATGGGAACAGAATAGGCAATAGAAATGTAATAAGCCAGGCAATTTCTCCGAGGATTTACAGCACCGTCTAATATAACGGCCACATATAAACGAAGCTGCAGCACACACGGCCGCAAATGTTAATGTCGAACATCGCAATGAATAATTCCCGAGATTCATAAGTACGCAGCATCTAATGTAAGAAAGTAATTACCATTTAACACACGGCTCCGGTATCTCCCCGGTCTCTTTGACTCCGGAGTTATAACATCTCTGTGGTTCTGTACACAATAAGGAAGAACTCTTCTTAAGATCTACTTGTGATCTTTTGTTACAAGGTGGCCCAAGATGGAGTGACCCGAAGCATTTGAAATTTGGAATTTATTTGCTAGGTTTGGAAAATATACAGGGTTCCAAATAGTGCGTCAAAATCCATTAAGGATTAAATTGCGCGATATTTTAAAACTATTCTGAAATATACGGGATAATTCATTGCTGTGGAGCTGCTTTAAGTTTCTTTTAACAGATCGTCTTGTATATTTTTCCATTATTGCATTGAGTGTAAGATTCGTTTACCAGGACAGCCTGCTCTTTAATTTTTATTGCAGCGTTGCCAATATTGCGAAAATTTTTGTCGGTAAAAAGTTAGGGTATTTTTTATACAAGCAAAGTTTTTTATGGAGCACCCTGTAATATTGTCGTATTTTTAAATTGGCACATCAAATTGTCTAGAGATTTTGCGAATAAATCGGTTATGTTAACTTTTTAAATAAATTATTAACTGAACTAATAAAACAAAACATTTGAAAGTCACATTATCCGTTGTAATATGTGATTGTTCACGCAGATCGCCTTCTATATATGTATGTACTCGAACTCCTAGTAGATCCGAGAAAGCAAATTTTGTGCGATCCTCGTACATATGATGGATTTATCTCTTTTTGTTATGGAGCTATATAAGACGTTCGTTTCATGCGCGGGAGCCTTTTTAATACCAATATTGGCTTTCTAATGCGGAAATATTTCTTTTACTGTATTCTGCTCGACGCATCTTCTGAATTCTTACTTTGATCGGCAAGAACATTAATAAACTTTCTATACAAGCAGTGCAGATTCTTCTTGTGCCACATTAGATTTTATTATATTGACAAACAGTACAGCACGTACCACAGCAGGTAACCTAATAATAAATCTTGGGCTATTTATTGTGGACAATAAAAGTCGACATATTTTTTTTAGTATGGCTTTGGAACAGTACAGTTGAAGTTACTAGCAATATATGAAAACATTCTATTAGTCCGGCCGAAATAGGATTTGAATTGGAAATATTTTCACCATCAGATTTTTTTTGCATAGAATTCTACACAAACAGAATATTATAACGCGGGCACTTGATAGGTAGAGGAACTTATATTTATGTGCACTTTTATGCAAAAAAGTGCATTTTTAGTGATTTTTGCTCCTTTTTTGCTATGTTCAAATGTATACGGTTTAAAAAAGATTAGTGTGGTAAAAATGTGTTGCTTTACTTTTATTTAAATTTTTCTTATCATATAAAGTCATTATTTATAAGAGCCTTTTAGGGCACAAAATTGCATGCATAAGTGCATATTATGCATAGGGAACAAACATTAGAGTATACGGTTTAGTACCTATTTAAAAATTCATAGTCGGGGGTGTTCAAGGTCACTGATTCAAAATCTGTTGTGAGAATTGGAAAATTCAAAATGGCGCGAATTTCAAATACAGAAATGTGATTTTTGACGTTATTTTAGATTTTAAATAATAATGACGTGAAAGAAAATGCATTTTGTGTATAATTCATTCTTCATGGATTCTCATTTATATATTTTTCGCTCCCCTCACTTATTACTCTCTTACCTTGTACCTTAAACTGTATCTTTTTCCTATTAAATTGTATCAGTTTATTTAAATGGTTTATATTTACTTGAAAAATAGAAAATGCAATGTGACCCATTGGAAATTAGGACTCCTCTGTAAAATGTGTTATTTTTGGTCCGATTTTGATCAACTTTATTTTGGATTGTTGCTCATAGCCCAAAACCCATACAGGAAGTGTTTTATAATATCCTAAATCGAAAATTTCCCAAATATTGATGTGAATTAAGTAAAATTAACAATGTGCTTAGTTTTCTACATGGCTCTATACTTATTCAGTACAGATCAAAGTATGAACTTCAATAAAAGACATTAAACATGAATAATTTAATTACCACAAAAACTCAATACATAAAAGGACAAATATACAACTTCTATATCAAAAACCAAAGAAGACTCTTTAAAGCAACACATTTTACTCACTGCGTTTTAAACAAAAGAATAATTTACTGTTAGCTGCACATTACGCACATTATGTGTAGAATGATTGATTAAACAGGGTATAACAGAAAAGCTAAAATCAATGATAGATTTTAGGCAACAAATTCTGATGATATATTATTATCTCAACTTACCTCTATGAAAAAATGCTTAAAAAAATTTTTGTGAGTCTTTAAAATCTAAACTAAAAAATAAAAAAATTGCTCTAACTCCGGAGTCTTCGTTTTACAATTATTTGTTTTGTAGTGATGAAATTAGGAACAAGACTATTGCAAGGATGCTATATGTGATTTGATTCAAATAACAAACTCAATAATGGCGCTCAGGATTAAAGATGGTGTTTAACTTGTGAGATTTAGTGAATATTACATAACATTGGCCAAAACTCGCACCTAGAACTTTTATTGGAAGCCTATATCCATGCCTATATTTAAAAAAATTGATTCTATACTTAAGTGCCGTTCTCAAGTGTTAGGTATACTTTTATTACTTTGGGAGCATTCAAAAATGTTCTTGGATCTCTAAGGAAGTAGATTAGGAATAGTTTGATTCCATATTAAAAAGCTCTCTTAATGAAGAATGATTAAGGACGTTGTCCATATTTTTTAAAAAATCCACTCCTTTTAACTTTCTTCCACTGAGATATTGCTGAATTTATTGTTTAAAATTAAATAGCACATTATTTAGCCTAAAGCCTAATTTTTTGATAAAATGGGAATGAGGTTATGCGTAAACAAATTTTATAATGCCGAACTCAAAATAATTTTATCCTGGACAACTACATTTTTGTTTTCAAAGCTATTTATTATGCAGTAAACTAATATACCTAGTTATATGCTAATTATAAAATGTTTTTATAATTATTGTGTAATATTTTTATTACTTTTTTTCTATAACTTCCGTACAATTATTTCTTAACGACGAAATGAAAAGTTAATAGGGCAGGCATACAACTGTAATATAACTTTTATATAATACTTTTAAAATCATTTTAAAAAGGGTTGTGTAGAAGGTTATACAATTGCTATAAAACTTGTGAGTTTACAGTAAAGACTTTGTTTTATAATATGAGTTGTAAGAACATTTACACAAATATATTATAAAACCATTGATTGTAAATTGTCGCCATTAGTTACTCTACACACAGAAAACAGTTTATTTGAAATTAATAAAATTAATTCCACACCAATAAATTATTTCTTTAAATACGGCGAATTAAATCTTTATTTCGTGGAACTAAACCATTTACGTGCATATAAATACTAAAGTTTAGTATTGACAACTAACACATAATTAAAATTTCTCTATTCGTTTATTACGAGACACTTAACATTTATTTGTGTCAATTAAATAATCGAGGGGACATTTCGATAGCTTTAAAATTTCTTTGACGCTAATTCATGGGAAATTTTTTTTTGTTATCTTATTACTGAGCACCTAAATTTCTTTTTGTGAAGTCTGTAAAGTGCGGGGTTTGGAGTGTTTGGACATCAAAGTCTCTACTCAACCACATTATATGATATTTCAAAACATCAAACTGCGGTTAAAGGAAATCATTGTTTTCTTTTCCTCACAAGACATAAATCGGTTTCGAACTTATTAATTGACAAATAACAAAGCCATCACCAAATTAGGTTAAGGCAAACTAAGCAAGACAGAAGTGGTGAGGAATTAAGTGTAGCCATCTGGTGGTCAGTGCTACTACCAGAAAATAGGTAGTTTTATTTATATCAACTAAATTTAATAATGGTAACTAAATCGTTCTTTTCTTACATCTCTCCTCATATCTTTAAAAGTAATGCGTCCCTGCATTCATTCCTTCAAAGAAATATTATTAAACGCAAACAAATATTTTGCTACATACAAGCAGATTTTTTATTTTTCTTCTAATAAAGAAACGTTAGTTGCACATACTAATTACATTGAAAATAAACGGTTTAGTTGTGCCAAACTATCGTAAAATTTTCATATTTCTTATGATAAACAAGGTTGCGTTCGTTGTTATAAATTTTTTTATATACGAATAAATAGATGTGTGTCCAACTAAATAATTCTGATGCTTAAAATGACAAATCGTTTATTAACGTAAAGCATAAAATTTTTCTGTGTGTAAGAAATAAAACTGTTCTTCAAAACGCACTAAATGATAATTATAAAATAATTCAGTAGTAGTAGGTACTTCAATATTTTAGGTAATTATGATCAATTTATCACGATTTAAAACACGAGAAGTAGGGATCATGTGACCTGTATATTTAACCACAATTTTTTTTATGAGTTCACCTATAGCAAACAAATGTGTTTGAAAATAAATAAAACTCAATTTTAAAAATGTTTTTATTCTTACCTTTTTCTTATACGTGCTTTAGTTTTCAAAGAAAATTAAGAATAAAAATGCAATTTTGCGTGCTTCCGCTACCTTTCGATAACTTTAGAGTAAAGGCCCACAAACATTTTTGAACCATTTTCACATAGCGGTAAGTTGAGTTATATCGTCACTATTTGTTGCCTAGAATAATAATGTGTTATTGATTTTATAACATGCGTTTTTGTTACACCCTGTAGATTATACAATTTCAATACTCGACATTTTTTGACATTTTATAGGTAGGTACAGAGAAAAAATCAGAAAAGTAGGTATTTTTTAATTAAATTTCTTGTTCTTCTTATTAAAATCACGAGGTCTTTATTTTCCTTTGTTTTTAATACAATATTAATAATTTAGTTAGCACAATATCACAAACTTTATTACTATAAATATTCTTGTTACAATAATTATCCTACTATTTGGTTCAAAATGATTCCTATAATGTGATTTCTTTATACCTAAAACAAACTCATTTATTCTGTAACACGGGCGCATTCGCCATTTATTAAACTTTCATTGACAACCGCTATTTAAATGAGAATGGAGTAAGTTTCCGAATTTATCATTTAAAAAATAGTGGCATAAAGCTTTGTCAATCACAAATGATGTATTAATAGTACCTATTATTCATGAAAAATAAAAAAATACAAGAGCTACTGGGTAGTAATAAGGTAGCATAATAAATATTTAACTGTTTTTTCTTACTTAACAATTTAACTCAATTATCATTGAAGTAAACAGTCAATATAAACATGAACAAATAGAATATTTTCGTACCTATATAGGGTGTACCCCAAACACATGTCGAATACAGAAAGTGATTCTTTGACTTACTTTAAAGAAAAAATGGTATATACTTAACCTCTTTTTTTACCACAAAAACCGTTTACTGCAAAAATTTTAAATGTTTTATCTCTGATTTATTTCTTATACCTAAGTTTCGTGTAAATACTAAAGTTTCTACTTATATTTTACTGAAATTATGAGACACACGTTAAGTAGTAAAATGGCATATACCTCGAAAACTATATTTTATTTGGTGAAATATTTTTATCTCAGAAATACTTAAGCAAAAAAATTAATTAACGTCAATACATGTCTTTGATAAGATGCTTATAATAAAATAACTCAAATTAATCCAAATAGATTTTTTGTAATTCATTATTCTGTTGATATTAAAAGGAACTTTTTTCAGCTACGAATTCCGCTCAACTATTGTCATACTAAGTACCTCAAATACAACCCCCTCCCCCTACGTTAACTTCACCTTAGCGTTTTTTTAAAATTGTATTCGAATTTCTTCTTTCTATAACAAGATCACGTGTGTAAAGCAGTTTTCAGCCGCCACTGCCTATTGCGCCACCATGAATATTCATATAGTCATCCCACAAATAAGTTAGAAGAGTGTCTCGAGAGAATGCATTGTCTGTATTGTTTAAGAGCCAATTAAACTTAAACTTAATTGTTTAGCGCGTCCAGTTAGATAAGGAACTAATTATTGACGTATGAATTACCTACGGTAACTGGTTATTTTAACCTCATCATTACGGACATTTTTACGAACTCAAATTACCGGCGAAACACGGAATTGCTTGCAGGAATCAATTTACGGACTCTTTGGGTCAGTGATTAAAATTATAAAAAAATTATAATCTTCCTAAATGTAAAGTAAATAAATATATTGCTGTAATTGTTCAGTTGGAGTCTTTAAATCTTTTACCGAGAACTTATCCCATGGGTTATAGGAAAGGATTTGTAAATAATATTCGTTACCATTTCAAATACTTAATTTAATTATTTCAAACAGGTCAAACTCGCTGCCGAAATTGACCTTCGTAATTTTTAATCACCTTGTTATTATCTGCTATCTTTCTCAAATAGTCTGCGAATAAAACACAAATAAACAACCGAAACCTTTAAATTTATTGATTCAATTATGTTTCAGCTAGATATTTTTAATAGGCCATTAGATAGATATCTCACTTCTGCTTAAAATTTTAATTAGCGCCTATAAAATAGACACCTGAGTATCAAATTTCTAATGGTGGACACTGATTAATTGGTAATTAAATGTAACGAGATATTTTCTCCTACTATACAGCGCCACGTACCAGATCGATACCGGATGGTGTCACGTTAGTTTTCTTTATTGAATTCAAGCTATGCAGAAATAAGAGGTTGCTAAAAGACTAAAATAATTCTGAAAAATTTGAACGTCCCTCAAATTGTATCTTTAAAATTACAGCGAGATTTTATTTTACATGCTTTAAAATCTTTTGAAGGATATTCAGGTATTTTATAAACATCAAAAAGGGTACATTTTATCGCATTTCAACAAGTAAAGTATACCGTTATTTTAGGAAATTAAATTGCATTTCGATTATAATAGAAGAAAATGTCCAAAACCTAACCATTTTGGGTTAAATCAACTTGTTTTGATATCAAGAATCTGTAGTTAAGCGTTGTCTCAATCTTTTCGAAACACCCTGTATAACGATGTATCTATCAATTTTGATCAAAATATCTCTGTATATATACTGAATGTTATATTTTAAGCGATATTAGATTTTAGGCCCCTTACAAAAATAATACCTGTAATTTTTTTCTGGCTCACTAAATAATCTTTGAAGTTAAGGAGTACTTTTTGTAAAAGCAGAGTATATTTTGAAAATAATGCATTTTCCTCGACATACCTGAATAAAATGGGTCAAATGGTTACACAGTGTCTGCCCAATAAGATCGCATCACCCGTTTAATTTGATAATTTTACAGTGAATTTAGACGAATTTTTAGCAGATCTTATAGGTTGGCTGGATATCAGTTTCGTAACAGTATCAACTTCCTGGCGAGTTTTCACTGCCTACTATCATTCGATAAGTATTCACAAATTTGAAAAAATCATTATAATCTGCCTCACCAACAGATATAAATAGACTCCGCCCCATTAATTTCATAGTAGCGCAGAACGGTGTATAGTCAGTTTTACACGATAAGTACATGTTTATTTATTAATATCTATCACAAGATTCCTTACGGTTCCTTTTACGAATAGTCGTGGAATGTTCAAGCAACAAAAACTATACCAACTATATACCTACATCTTGTTTTATTTTTATCGAGAAAAATCTATAAAAACCCTATCATTTGTTAGAAGGCGAGAGTTTAACTATAAGTTTTAAAATGTCCAAATAAATAAAACAACACATACCTACCTATTTTTTTTTATTTTCAGAAGGTTCTATTACAACTCGTACAAGAAAGTTATGAGAGATATAAATATACTCGTAATATAATAATGGAATGCTTTATTCATCATTTCAACATTTCTACATTTGGTAGACAAAAAGTTGACTTTAAAAGCCCGCCTACGTGTTGCATATATAATATAAATTTGTATTTGTAATATTAAAACAACGATAAGTAATAAGATAAACGTATAAAATATAATTGGAAAAAAATGTATGGTGTATCACTTTTATTATCTATACTGAACTGTCAGAACTGGCGAGCGGTTCTGATTTCTCCACCGAAATAAACCTTTTTGAGAACCTATAATGCCAAACACAATTACATTACGATACGAAGAAAAGTCCGTTTACTCACCGAAAGCCAATTTCTCTTATTCTCAAACTACTCCGTTTAAGATTAGGTAAATAATCATCTTCATGCACTGCTGCTAAATTTTGTTTGTAGTTGGTGGTTCATTTCTTTCAAAAATAGTAATTTTCGTTACAAATCCAGAAGCTGAATTGTTACAGTCGAGTAGATATTATGGACTAGGCTAGGCGACGAAGGAGCCGAGTCCAGAATATCTAAACGAGACTGGAACAACACCTAACGGACGTGAGTAGAGTAGTAATGGCGGAGCTGGGTCTCCCCCCACCCTTTTTTTTTTGTGGTGGGGGGTAACTAGGGTAATTCGAGTAATGTAGGTAATTAGACTGATGTAATTGCAATAGAGGTAATTAGAGTATTGCAGGTAATTAGCCTGATGTAGTTGCAATAGAGGTAAGTAGAGTAATGTGCAGTAATTAGACTGATGTAATTGCAATAGAGGTAATTGGAGTGGTGCAATGCAATTGTAGTTGTAATTAGTGTATGTACTGATATGTGTATGAGTATTTCAAGTAGAGGTGGTGGGGCAGCTTCACTCCGTGTATATAAATGAGGATGAGGAGCACACAGCCATTTGTGGTGCTAGTCTCCCAGAGTAAAGACATAAAATGTATATTTGTACTTCTTGTGGTGTAAGTTTTACACGTGGTGACAATTTGCGAAGACATCAGAGGCAATCTTGTAAGAAGATACATGATAGTGGTCCGCAAGCAAAATATCCTAAACTGGAATGTAATCCTTCAACATCTACAAATATGGAAACTTGTAATTGCTGTAATGTGACTCTAAGCACAACCCAAATGAATTCCCATAGAAGGACATTGCAGCATAGGACAAATTCATGTGTTCCGTTTATAGAAGGTGTAGAAATTGTGCAGAGCGCTTTCAAATACAGGATTGTAACCTATCGAGTATATAGCGAAAATAATCACCAAGACTATGTAATGTTCTTCAATGAAATTAGATCAAAAATATTAAATCTCTTCGAGGAAGTGTTACGTATTCATAATACAGTAAAAGTAAATATGGAAACGTTTGCTACGTACGTATTACAGACACAGGAACTATCTGAAATGAAATCATTTAACACTTCCAACAAAATCTTGGATCAAGCTATGGATTTGAACAATACTTTGGACACCTTTGTGGATGCTATGATTACACAAACTACGGAGTTCCTGGAACGTGATTCAGGTATTTAAACATACATTAAGGTGGAAAGAAAATGACTAATTATAATTTAATTTTAGGATGGGCCCTCGAACGAATTGCTTTTGTTGAAATCAATGTGAATAAATATAGTCCTCTGGGTGGTTCATCATATGTCAAGTTGCCAAAATCCATAGAAAACAAGAAGGCAGTGGTAAATGTAAAAAACCAGGATCAGTATTGTTTTGCTTGGGCTGTAACTTCAGCGTTGTATCCTGCAAATGGCTGCACATCTGAGACCTCATCATATCCACATTTTTCAAGAGTTTTAAATTTATCAGGTATGAATTTTCCAGTAAAATTGCGGGATATTTCAAAATTTGAGGAGATGAATAATATTTCAATTAACGTGTACGGGTTAGAAGAAAAATTTGAGAATAATAGAATAAAGTATGAAGTTGTTGGGCCTTTACGTTATTCTGAAAAAAAACTATTTATGCATGTAAATTTGTTACTACTTTCCGGTGAATGTGGTGTAAATCATCACTGTAAGAAAGATTGCGCTAATAATCACTATTGTTGGATAAAAAACTTGTCTAAGCTAGTTTCCGCTCAAATTTCAGCTCATGATCATAAAAAGTACTTTTGTGATGGTTGCTTACTATATTTTAATAATGAGCGTCAGTTATTCCAGCATCAGAGAAATGACTGTAATCATGTTTATACAACAACACCATCGACACAATTTCGGATTGATAAATATGGTAAACAAGTACCTGAAAATATATTAAAATTTGAAAACTTTGAAAGACAAATGCAAGTACCATTTGTAGTGTATGCAGACTTTGAATCAATTCTGAAACCTATTCATACTTGTGAACCGAACCCCGAACGTTCTTATACAAATAAAACTTTTATACACGAACCTTACTCCTTCGCATATTTCATAAAATGTTCTTTTGACAATTCTTTATCAAAATTTGAACTCTATCGAGGATCTGATGTAGCCAAAGTTTTTGTATCGCGTATTGAAGCCGATGTAAGGGAAATCTATAACAGATATATGAAAGATATAGTCCCAATGGCTAAACTCACAGCACAAGAAAGACAAGACTTCCTGAATGCGACCGTATGCGGTATATGTGAGAAACCATTTAAAGTAGAGGATGTAAAAGTTAGAGATCATTGTCATATAACTGGTAAAGTAAGATTTGGTGCCGCACACTCTGTATGTAACTTAAATTACAAATTACCAAATTTTGTACCTATCATATTTCACAATATGAGTGGCTACGACAGTCACCTATTTATAAAACAGCTCTGTGCACATAAGGACAGAGTTGATGTTATAGCACAAAATAAAGAAAAATATATATCTTTCACGAAACACCTTTATATGCATGATTACGTCAATAAGAAAGGGGAGAAAAAACGGAAATTTATACAACTACGATTCATCGATAGTTTTAAGTTCTTATCAACATCGTTGCAAAATTTAGGGGGCAACTTAACTGATAACCAATTGTTTGTTACGGGAAGTTTCTATACAGATAAGGAAAAATTTAATTTAATGAGGCAAAAGGGTGTATTTCCATATAGTTTTATGGATAGTTTAGAGAAACTAAATAATGTAGAGTTACCCTCGAAAGATGAATTTTACGATAACCTAAATGAAGAACATATAACAGATAAAGATTATCAGAGGGCTAACGATGTGTGGAACTTGTTTGATTGTCAGAATTTGGGCGATTACTCAGATCTTTATTTAAAATCAGACGTACTCCTTTTGTGTGACGTATTTGAAAATTTTCGTAAAATTTGTTTGGAAAAATATAAACTTGATCCTGCTCAGTATTACACTTGTCCGGGTCTCTCGTGGGACGCTATGTTAAAACTAACCAAAGTGGAGTTGGAATTATTAACGGACATTGATATGATCCATTTTTTTAAAAAGGGAATACGTGGTGGAGTAAGCCAGTGTACGGAAAGGAAACATATTGCGAATAACAAATTTCTCCCTAACTACGACCCCAAAGAACCTTCTTCATTCATCACATATCTAGATGCCACGAACCTATATGGGCATAGTATGTCGCAACAATTGCCGACAGGTGGATTCGTGTGGCTGTCCGAAGAAGAAATCATGAATTTAGATATTACGAGCATTTCAGATGAAAGCACCCATGGGTATGTTCTCGAAGTAGACATACATTATCCACAAGATTTACACGACTTACACTCAGACCTACCCTTTTTAGTAGAAAATATTATTCCACCAAAATCAAAATCGAAATTGACAAAACTGATACCAAATTTAAACGATAAGAGGAGATATATTGTGCATTATATAAATTTGAAACAAGCGCTAGATAACGGGTTAATGGTTATAAAAACACATAGAATACTTAAATTCAAACAATCACCTTGGCTTAAAAAATATATTGACCTAAACACCGATATGAGAAATAAGGCTAAGAATAAATTTGAAAAAGATCAGTATAAATTATTAAATAACGCAGTATTCGGTAAGACAATGGAAAATGTTGATAATAGAATGGATATAAAATTAGTTACCCACTGGGAGAGCGTTAGGCGGAGTATGGGTGCAAATGCATTAATAACACGCCCTAACTTTAAATCATGCTCAATATTTACTGATGATTTTGTAGCCATCCATATGGGTAAACTAAAGGTAGTCTACAACAAACCAATTTACGTTGGTTTTTGTATCTTGGAGTTGTCTAAGACAGTATTATACAACTTTTTCTACGACGTTATCAAAAAACATTTCGGCGATAATGCTTCTTTGCTGTATACAGATACGGATTCGTTGATTATAAAAACATTTACAGATAACTTTTATAATTTCATAATACAGAATCCAGACAAATTCGATACATCTAACTACGAAGAAATAAATAAATTTAATATTCATAAGGGCTTGTCGGTGTTAGGTAAAATGAAAGACGAGTTCCCCTCTGATCCCATTATTAGTTTTTATGGTACGGGTGCGAAAGCTTATTATATACAATCGGTGGATAATGAACTCAAAAAAGCTAAAGGTGTGAAGAAATCTGTTATTAGAAAGCAGCTGTCAATAGATGACTATAAGAAAATCGTTGAGCGGGGAGGTTTAATATTTAGAAAAATGAATACGTTTCGGAGTTGCTTGCATGACATTTACACAGAAATAAAGAACAAAGTGGCCTTGTCCCAACACGATGACAAACGTTTTGTTATTCCTAATACTACTAAAACATTACCGTGGGGGCACCGTGACATATCATTTTTTCAGAGCGAACAAGAACAAAATATAGAACGACTGATAGTTGCCATAAATAATATGGAGAAAAAAAATGAAAACTTGGACGCTTTACTTGCAGCAATAGCTGATTTAAGCCAATAATTAATTTAAAATTTTTATTTCATCTTCTAACGTAAAGGTCGAAAATTCGAATACATGAACTACTAAACTGGAAAATTCAAACTACAAAATTTCACCAATATTTAATTGTAACATTATAATACAAAATTATTGTGATAATTTTAAGTACTTTCAAATAATAGAATAAAAATATCTAAATAAAAATCACAGTGTTGTTATTAGTAAACCTTTCTCCCAAAATAAGTTAAATATCGATTAGGTTAAATCGTAAATTATAAATAATGTAGGTAGTGACTTGAAGAGGTGTGTGTAATGATACAGTTTTACAATGTAAGAGTAGGTGACGTTGCTAAAACTAAAATGTCGTTTTATGCTGCAGTCAGGAATGTGATGTCATTTCAAATAGAAAGTTGTTGCGTCAGTTATTCGATGTGCGCATGACATTTAGAAAAGTTTGACGTCACTTTGTAGCGGGATTCTGTTGAGACAAAGAAAATCAACAGTGGGGTGAAAGCTTGGCTTGCATAAATCACGTGATGTCGTCCAACCAATGAGAGACGAGAGTGGTCACCCACTCCCTACCGTTGGAGGGGGAAGTTAGCTTGGCTTGGGTTTGAGGACGCTTACAAGATTCTTTCCGTCTTCGCCTGTGCTAGTGTGTGCAAGTGTGCTCTCGTGAATTTCATTGCTCAGTTTTTGTGAACAAAATGGTAAGAACCGTTAAAAATGTATCATCTGCTGGTGGGCGTAAAAGGCGCTCGTCGACACCGCCACCAACTTTACCGCCCTTGACTTTAATGACGTATTTGGCTACGTTTAAACCATCACCTGACGCATCTACGGCGTCAGGTTCCGCCATTAATGGCGGTGCTGTGAAGTCAGCAATAAAAAATCCATCCTCTGGCAGGGTTAATGTTTTAAACAACATTATTGTTAAAGATGGTATTGCTGCTGACGTTGGGGGCGCTTCGTGTTCTAACGAAGGCGGTAGTCAGCTAGCGTATCATGGGCACCATCAGCAGATGCACGGCAATATACATCCTGGCGCAGATTTACCTGTTTTGCACCTTGAAGATGGTGACCTCGGCAATACCGTCAATGTCACCGTATCCAGGAGTAATGCAGGTAAAGCCGTTCATACCCCGAAATTACATGGTTTGGCTTTAAACAAAAAATTTAAAGTCACACCATCTACTTCAGGGTGTCAGGATGTACGCGCATCTCATCCGCGCAAATCATCTATGTCTCTGGTGGCACATGACTCCGATGACGACTTTTTGCCTAGTAATGTAAACAACAATAAAAACACAAAGTCGTCGTCGGCGCCATCAAAAGGTAAAGGTAGACGTACAGAAACACAATCCATAGACTGTGACGCGACTTTATGGGACGAGATAATGGATTTCGCGCAGACAGTTGTACCTGCCCCTCTAAGTCCGCTACCTGCTTCACCAAAAAAAAATAAGGTTTCGGCAGGTAAAGGGCAGGTAAAACCGTCTGCGTCGTTTGTGGCTGTACCTCTACCTGGCAATAGCGCATTACAACAGCCAAGCTGTTCTAATGCGGTGTTGCCACCACCACGCAATGACGCATTAGAACAACCGGGTTGCTCTAATGCGGTGTTGCCACCGCCGCCAGAGGTAGCTCCGATTGTGAATGAGAATCCGCTCCCAGCACAAGCGGACTCTGATTCTGAATCGGAGGTGTTCTCGCAAGTTGACACCAAAACATCTGTTAAACAATTTTTTAAAATATACGGTCAACTTAAGAGAACACATGATTTAAATTTGAGGCTTTGTCGGGATCATCCGAAAATCTTGCGTCGTGCTGCTGATATGCGGGAAAGAGCCGCAAAATTAGAGGCCGACGTAAAGAGACAAAGGGAGGCTCTCGACAAAACTGCAAAGCAGATGAGGTTTATTTCGGATCAAATGGGTGGCTGAGCACTTGCGCACACGCGGCGGAAAGTTATTTTAAGTTAGATTTTAAGTTAGTTAAGAATATTGTTAGTTAGATAAGATTATTGTTAATTAGGTTTAAAATATAGTATTAATAAAAAAACATTAAAAAAATAAATGCCAAAAAAAATTTAAAATGTTTGTCAAAAAAAATAAATGACAAAAATAATTAAAAAAATAAATGCCCCAAAAAAAATAAAAATTTGTCAAAAAAAATAAATGACAAAAATAATTAAAAGAGCATACAAATAAAGGCAAATTAATTAAGTTAGATTTTTAAGTTATTTAAGAATATTGTTAGTCAGATAAGATTGTTAATTAGGTTTAAAATATATTATTAATAAAAAAATATTAAAAAAAATTAAAAAGTTTGTCAAAAAAATAAATGACAAATAATTACAAAAAAATGATACAAATAAAAGACAAAAAATGATAAAAAATAAATTACTGTGTATTATTATGTAAGAATATATTGTTAAAAATAAATATAAAAAAGTTTAAAACAAATTTTAAAAAGTGAATAAAAAATGATAAAAAAATTAATTAGTTAATAAAATAAATACACCACATGTAATTAATTAATTGTGCATATTATGAGTACATGTTTGACATGAATAAACACATAATGTAAAGGTTAATTAATTTAAATAAATAAAGAGTTTAATAGGTTAATAACAACATAAAAAAAAAAAAAAAAAAAAAAAAAAAAAAAATTAAAAAAATCGAATTTTAAACACATGAAAATCAAAATTAATGGTTAATTAGGAAAGGTCAAAGGTCAAATTTAAAAAAAAAACCGGAGAACCACCACCTCCTTTCTCCGGGGGGCGTCCGAGGATTCGATCCTGTGGTCTTCTGAGTGACCTCAAGATCGACGCGTATTTGCCCGCTCGGCTACTCGAACGCCCCACAAGAGTTAGGTCTATTTCCTAATTTCAACAAAAAACTACCTGCTCATCGATCCGTATTTACCAGGCAGGGTCGCATGGCCTTAGGCTATAAAATCAACCCAAGCTATCGGCTTTATACATTTACAACTGTATTATTTTGAATCAGTTTATATCTTGAGATATTTTAATTTAATTTAAATAATAATAAATAAAAGATAACCATTTTTTTTTCAAAATACTTTTTAATAAAATCATTCATATGTTCATTTGTTTTAATATTTATATGATTTACTAATTTTCACAACTTGTAATATACAGGGTGGCACAAATATTTTTATTAATTAAAAAATATATACAATTAAACTTAAAAATAAAATGAAATATAAATTTACATTAATAAATACTACTTATAACGAATCAAATTTAGTAAAACACGTTGTATCGTTCACGCAATTGTTTTATTTACATTATTACATGTATGACATACTTCAATTCGATGCAATTGCACCAAGTTTGTGCTGCAACATTTACATTTCGTTATCATTGCACCATCCAACGTCGTCGTTTTGTGAATATTTACATGCTGGTGACGTCCGGACACTATCCGTGTATAGGATAATATAACATAGCCCACACAGGAAGTGTTTGGTTGCATCCGGCCTGGTTCTGATTATGACAAAAGACGCTGACGTGCAATATAGTCTCCGCCGATCATCATAATTGTTTAATATTTTTCCGGAGAAGGCTAACTCTCCCGCTTCGTCTTCCACATCATCCCCAAGACCTTCATCTACACTGACGGGAACCAGGTTGCCATCTCCCCAGTCGGCACCCTCTTGGTCGACATTGATATTTTCCACGATGATGGGATCCCCCCTGTGGACAGCATCTTGATTCAAGTCCTGAAGCTCTTGATTTACACCATCTCGGTGTAACACCATTGCACCCATATCATTTTCTGCCAGTTCAGTGAGGAATCGTCTATAAGCCATCTTTAAATGTTGGAACTCAACTGATTTGATGTTAAACCTCCTCCGTTTTATATTCTATAATTCGTGACGGTGACGCCCTTCCTATTGCGTCAAGTTTACTATTAGCTATTTAAACCAAGAGTGACCACAAGAGGAACGCATTCAAACTTCTTACGTAACACAATCGTGTCTTAAAACAGAAGTGCATACAATGGTCCTACCAAGAGAGTGGAAATTAAAACCAATAATAGCAGTACAACCGTATAGTTACAATAATTCAAGAATTTGCCATAATTGCTATACTGCATGGAGGAAGCAAATTATCAACCCATGCACTGGACTGTGCAAAAAGTGTGTAATTCAGAACCCAGTGCAGAAAAAAGAATTTCGAGACAATTGTCCAAATGAAACACAATGTCGCAATTGTCTTACCATACTCAAAAGAACGAATTTTGGTATATATCGAGACGTATGTGAAGCTTGCAAAGCAGACCAACCACAATTAAGACAACGATGCGTGTACTGTAGTAAGTACGAGGACAATTGTTGGAACAACATTTGCATAAAATGTATGTCAGGGGCACTCATCTTGTGTGATCGCATTGGTGTGTTTTATAGTAGTTGGACTCACCATAATAGGGACTGTTGGTGTCTTAATTATAAATAAATTATATTATTTGTATATATGTATGTGTGTATGTAATATATATTATAACCATAAACTGTAAATATATTTTTAGTATTGTAATAACATATTATTTTGTAGGAAACTTTTAAAATTATACAAAAAAAAAAAATGATTATTTTTAATTTTTTTACAATTTAAAATGAAGGAAATAAATTAAATAAATATTTAAGAGTTTATTAAGTAAATAAATGTATTAAATGACTTACAATTAATTTATTTACTAAAACTATTTATTAAATTATTTACAATGTTTAATTTATATGGATGCCTAATCTGTTCCCTCGCAGACATTATCGCACTCTATCAAGAGCTGATAATCTGACCAGTGGCTCTGGTCAGGTGATGGCTGGCCGTCTGGATCGTAGAACACCGTTTCCATAGACCATGCTGATGGTGATGTTGCCCTATCAGTGCTGCTGTCCGGGGGGTTATCTTGGTCCTCGCCTAGATTCTCACCTATCCAATAAGATGAAGGTGATATTGGTCTGTCGTCAATGCTATCTGGGGTAGCTTGGTCATCCTGGTCCTCTTCGTCTTCCTGGTCCTCTTCGTCTATCGAATACGATGGAGGTGACCGTTCCCACCAATCACTGCTGTCTGGGCCGTATTCACTAGGCATTGACCAGGTCGATGACGTTGATTTTGAGTCGGTGCTGGAGGAGACGCAATTTACTTGAGAAGTGTCCATGATGTTAATAATTTTAAATCTGACAAACAAGAGCGTTGCTGTGTGTTATATAAAGCAAACTAATCTCCACCCCCAGCAGTGGCGCCTCCTACAAACATTACTTTACAGGCACCTCTATTATTGATGATGGAGAGGGGGTAAACATTTAATGTATAGTGTTTTACTGAATCAATGAATAAGTCAGGTTGGCCGAGTGGTTAAGGTGTCAAACTTCACTAATTAAAATTCATAATAACACGTATCCTATGATTGGATATGAATACCCCCTCTATTATTTTAGAGTGACTCCCTCCCCACACTACTATATATATGGGAGTAATATTAAACCAAACTTAGTTGCATTTACTATTTCTATCTATATACCACGTATCGAAATGGCAAATCCATCTATTATATCTATTCTAAGACGGTTGGCGCAAGAAGATTCCAATAATTGGATGCTGTTTAATCATGAGGCTGCGGAGATGGGGGTACCTGCTGAGGCTGTGGAGATTGGAGCACCTGCTGATGTTGATGCCAATGGTGCCAACATCGATATCCAGGAAGTCATCGAAGGCGGCGAAAATGGTATAGTGGACGATGGAGTCGACGAAATGGTGGACGATGGTATAGAAGTCGATGTTGCGGACCTCATCGAGGAAGACCAGCACGAGATGGCTTTCCAGATAAAAGATATGGTGGCTGGTACAATGGACAAGGTGTGTGCTACAGCGGCCTTCGTTGTGGTATGCAGCATTGACCAGGGAAAATACTTTATGTGCACTAGGTGCTACGTATCGTATTCTCGCATGGTCGTAGAGGGGGCTGTTCACCAACACGCAAGTCTGCACAACACGGTTGAGTGGTGGGACGTACCTACCATAAAGTGCAAAGCTTGTGGCGATGACACAGTGACAGTCGGTGCCATCGAAGGTTGTTTTGTGTGCAATAATACTGGAAAAAGAACAGTACCCATATAATAATATTAGATTTTCTAGTTTGTACTTTTTATATTATTTTTTATGTTTGTTTAATGTTTAATTATAATTTTTAATTATATTTAATTAATTTTATGTTTTATGTTATATGTATATTTGTATCATTCTTATAATATAGATTGTAGGAAAATAAAAAGGAATTAAAACATTTATGTGTATGTTTATTATCTTTCAAGTGTTAAAAAAAAAAAAAAAAATGATTATTTTTAATTTTTTTACAATTTAAAATGAAGGAAATAAATTAAATAAATATTAATAAAGTATATTCATTTTATTATTCATTTGTGACACATATTAAAATATTTCAATCGACATAACTATATAATGATACATTAATATATTTTTCTAGTTAATGACAATTTTAAACAATAGAAGCTATATCAACCCACGAATTGTGTTCTACAGATAGCCCCAACCACTTTACCAGCACTTTATTTCCTTTCTTCTTTAATACATTTTCAACTAGATACACATCGGGGTATTTTGCTTTTAGTAGCTCCATTTCATAAAAACATCCCTTGATTGGGTGTCCAAACAAGTCTTCTATCAGGTAAGTTGTGGGATTTGTTATGTTTATTTTGGTAATTTTAAAAAGTTCTGTTGAAAAGTTCGGTGTAAACCCTTTATCAAATACACCTTTATACTTGCTAATACGAACTATATCACCGAGATGAAATTTCGGTTTCAGAGCAATCTTAATATAATTATATACGTTTAAATGTGTAGTTGGTTTGACATCAATGGGCTTTCTGCCAGTTGTACGATGGACTTTGTCATTGTAACTTTTTGTAACGTTTGGTAGGATATCGAGCCATTTATATTTACCCATAGCTGAGAATTCTTTATACAACCAATTTTTTAATGTGCGGATTACTCGCTCAACAATTGCTGCTTTTTTTGTGCTATACGTAGAATAATGATTAATTTCGTGCCGCTTCATTAATGCGGAGAACTTTCTGTTATAGAATTCAGTACCATTATCGGTCTGTAAATTTCTCGGTGAATAATTTGCTTCTTGAATAATAGTCTGCATAGCCTTGGTAACTTCTACAGCTGCTTTATTTTTAATAGGTTTGGTCCATACGTACTTGGAATAGCAGTCAATCACTACAAGAATATAACGATACCCTCTATTTTTATCAGCGTATGGCTGCATTTCAGCTAGGTCTGCTTGCCACAAATCACCAAACCCCTTAATTATGGTTCGCCTTCTACGAAAATTTCGTCGAGCATTTCTATGTAACTCGTTAACAACTTGTAATTTTTCGCTGCTAACCTCCATTATAAAATTGTCTTCAGCTATATATCAACTTCAGGCATTAGTTCTGGTGGAAATGCTAGGCCTCCGGATTGCACCTTCTTTGGTTGGAGTTCGGTGGCAATATGCTCTAATTTAGAGATTCTAGTGATTAAAGTATTGCGATTGTTTATGGCCGAACGTTTAACTTCAGAAATTGCTTTATCAACATATTTCCTCATTTCTATTTTCATTTTCTGCATCATCTCATTATTTTGTTTATTGAAAATAGCGCGATTTTCTTCTCCACTTCTTATAAGTCCCACATCAACATATTTTTTCATTTCCCCAATAATTACATCGGTTGTATCAAAAATAGCTTTGGCAGCATTTTCATCATTTGTTTGTAGACGCTTGTTAACGTAATTACATGTTGCACCATCTTGATCATCGACAGGTTCCCCTAAATTTTTTAAACGCTTATTTTCAATATCATAGTGATTATCTCTGGTAAGTTTAAAACCCACGCCAGGTAATCCACGATGGGCTATTAACTTACTCGCACTAATTCTTTTGCTGCGTCCAAATTTGTCGATAGTGTTTACAGTAGACATTTCTGACTGCATCTGATCCAGTTTATAAAATTTCAGACTATATAATACTTATTAAGTATAATGATACTATGTTTTATTTCATCTTTAATACACTATTTTTTCTTCCCTAAGTTCTGATATTATTTCTATTATTTCATTGTCGTGGTTGTTATTTCCCGCTATTTTCGAACTCCATAGTAGACGTAGACGATCCACGAGTTCGCTGGGTTTATTCCAAAAAATATATTCTTTATCTTTATTTCTGTACAATTTGTGGGTAGGTACACGTTTTAAGCCGTGACCACTTGTTGACGATCGTGTCGCAATTGTAGAAGATGTTAATGGTTTGATAATTTTGTGAAATTTTCCACGCTTAGTAGTGTTATAGCCATTCGCTACATCGAATTTTTTGTAAGGTGCCTTTGTTTTTCTTAGTATTTCTCCATATATCTTACTCCATTCATCATCGAGAACACCCTCTCTATTATCATCTAAAATTGTTGGGCGTTTTAGAAATATTAGATCGTACAATTTAGGACTACCTAGATACACGCCAAGTTTCTTATTGCCATACCATAGCGTAATATTTCCATGGGAAAAACGTATTTCGGCATTGCCCATCAGCAGTTTGCCTGTCTTGGGATCTACACGCACTCCATATAAACTATCATACTTGGAATCACCAGATTTTAAATTTTGTATATGTCTTTTTACAACCTCATGTCTTTTTTCTAGTTTACTAGCTGGAGAAGTTTCGGATACAGGGGTTGTTCTTATTGACGATGGTGGTGTTTCCATAATGGGGATATAATGTGGAACATCATCACCACCTACATACTTATCGGATCCTTCTTCAGAAGCACTCTCCCATGATACAGCCCTCTGGGTGGACACCCTTGATGATGATGGTTTTGAATGTAATTGTTGGATATGAGATTTGTTCTCTGCTGCTGAAGATATAACATTTAAAGGTTCAGTTATCGGTTGGTAGATCTTTTCAAGTGTTACGTGCATCTCCATATCTTTGTTCTTGATATAGTTAAACTTCTTCCGCACAGCATCTGTTGCCTCAATCAGCTGTCGCTTGAGTGTTATTTCGCTACTGGGATGTGCAAGATTGTTATATTTTTTATTATCTTTGGTAACCTTCATCTTAGCGCATACGTAAACGAAGTAATCCTAACGACGTATGTAATTCAAGTGAAGTTTTTAATAAAATGCATTATGGATATATGAAGCTATCAAACCCTTTTCTATATCGCCCACCTTGTACTTCTCTATCCTTATCAATCACTAGAAATCCATATTTGTCATTCCAGCACTTTGCACACATATTTTGAAATACTGTAAACGTTACATCAGGTGACACATGATCGGAAAAGATGTGATGCAGATTCATGTCGTCCTGTTTAAAGACAACAATTAAATTACTATTGTCTCTTATTAGCTGCTTCGGGATTCGAGAGTATGTCTGGCCAAGATAAAAACAATCCACATTTCTATGTCGGCCCATACTGAAATATCCCCTTATAACATCTTGTTTCTCACATATTACATCGTCAAATATAAACACAGACTCTGGCTTTGCCTCGGATGGTTCCACTATTTGCGTACCATTACTAAATGTATAAAATCCTAACCCCTCAATCGGCGCTAATACATTACGTAGATACTCATACTTGGGTTGATTTATAGACTTTGAGTATAGGTAAATATTTAAAAAACGTAAACCTAAACGATGCGTGATCAAAGATATTAAGACATTTGTTTTCCCACAATTCGAGGGTCCTATTATGAGGGCACGTACAGTTGAAGGTAGTAGTGGTCCATGGCGATTATCAGCACTTAACCCACGCCCAACTTTTTCATCCAAATTATCTATAGAAAGCGTTTGTTTCTGTTTCACAATGTGCATTGTACCGCGGCTAAATGTTATATAAGTAGATGTGTGATTTACAACTCTTATTTAAATGGTTTCTACGATACGATACACACGTGAAAAACGTACGAAGCGCGGTGGAGGATTAGTTAATTCCCTGATTAATAAGCTCCCCTTTGAATTGCATTTGCCAGGTTATCAATTTTGTGGTCCAGGCACAGATTTAAATAAAAGGTTAGCACGAGGTGATTCTGGCATAAATCAGCTCGATAAAGCGTGTAAGCAACACGATATTGCGTACGACAAAAATAGCAGTAATCAAGCAGCCCGCCATAAAGCAGACTATCAGCTTGAACAGGCTGCGTGGAAACGAGTGAAATCTAAAGACGCAGGACGTGGAGAAAAGGCAGCTGCTTGGTTAGTCACAACTATAATGAAGGGAAAACAACGTCTTGGTATGGGATGTAATTCAACAATATCTCGCAATCCAATAAGGAAACGAATCATCAAGAAAACAAAGAAAGGTAAGAAGAATGTTAAAAAGACAGCGTTTGGATCTGGGATAGTACGAAAAGTGCGTGACACACTGCGAAATGCTGGAGGCAAAAGAGTAAAAGACCAAAAGAAGGTGACTGAAATTGCTCTAAAAGCTGCACGTCGATATATAAAACAGGCCGGTGGAAAACGCAATATTCAAACACCTCGAATTATACCAATTCCAAAAGTTGGTGGTATTTTACCTCTAATACCCATTTTTGCTGGATTATCTGCATTGGGTAGTTTGGCTGGTACGGCTGCTGGTATTGCTAAAGCTGTAAATGATGTGAAAAAGGGTAGAGAAGAATTAGCTGAAGCAAATCGACACAACAGAAGTATGGAAGCAATCGCTATGAAAAGTGGCAAGGGGATGTTTATGAAGCCATATCGAAAGGGAATGGGTCTTTATCTAAAACAGAATTCAAAAAACTAATAGACTCCCTACCTCGGAGACCTCTTACCGACATTGATCTTAAATATTATGCTAAGAAAATGAAGGTAGCATACTTTCGAGGTGTGTTTATGCGCGACTCACTACCAAGACATGGGCCACATTACAATGAATCTTCAATAATCAATTTGGATAGTATATATGGTCCTGGGACACATTGGGTGGCATATAAAAAACGAGGTGGTTTAGTAAATTACTTTGATAGTTTTGGTGATTTACCCCCACCTATAGAATTAGTTACATATTTCAATAACGATTCAAGGAGGGCCAACCAAATATTCTATAACTACAAACGTGTACAGAATTTTAACACAGTGTGGTGTGGACATTTGTGTTTAAAGTTTCTCTCTACAAAACAAATATAAAACGCCATGGAGCTGAAATCTATAACCCCAGCAATGGATCGAGAAAGTATCAAGCGAATGGGTCACTCACTAATTGCATTCTCCCGTTTGCGTAGTCTGTTGAAAATGAGCAAACAACAACTTGCAAATATGCCCAAAGAAGTGATGATTGGGCTTGCTTCACATGAAATTGCATTAGTATGGGATAAGCTACCTACACATCTTCAGAATGATATCGATATATTAAAATATCAATATTGCACAGAACATTACCTTAATGATTATGAAAGCAATGTTGACGTAAATGATGGTCCAACACCTAGAAAAATGTTTTGCTGCTATTGTAAGGTAAACGATGTAAATGTGGCATCCAATAACAATGTAAATATAATACCATCCACTTCTAAGAAGAGGAAATTATACCATTATTGCTGTAATCCACAATAAATTGGGTAACACAATTTAATTATATCAGTCATGTCGTACACGTTCACACTAACGAGCCGCTTAAGTGAGCTAAGTGTCAACACGAGCCGCTTAAGTGAGCTAAGTGTCAACTTTGATCCACCCATTGAACTGGATAGGAGCAGTCGTCATGGGTTAGGTTTAATTGGATTCTACTCTTACAACTCCATATACAATGTGGATGAAACAAATAACATCTTCCAATATAGGGTTAGTGCTAAAGATACATTCACTACTGTTCACATACCTCTGGGGGCTTATGAAATTGATGAAATCTATGCTGCAATGTTGAAAGCTATGAATATTGATGGAAAGGATTACACGCAAATATTCACTTTAAGGGCAAACAACAATACCTTAAAGTGCGAGATTTTGTCAAAGTATGAAATAGATTTTAGACAACCAAATTCAATAGGAAGTCTGTTGGGATTTGGACCAATATATTTACAACCAAATAAAAATTACGAATCAACACAGCCTGTTGATATTATGAAAGTAAGGATGATACGCGTAGATTGCAATATTATTTCTGGAGCTTATCTGAATGCAGAAGAGTCACACACTCTCTTTGAATTTGACATAGACGTTGAGCCTGGCTACAAACTTACTAGAGAACCCAAAAATATCATATATTTACCTGTTAGACCTAAAGGGCGTCAGTTAATAGACAACATCACACTACGCATACTGGACGACAACGGTGATTTGATCGATTTTCGAGGTGAGAAAATTATTGTAAGGCTAGAATTGAAGAAAGTCGGATATCACCAACCAAATGGGTTTTCGATATAAACAGCGACAGCAAGTACATCACCATCAGTATGATACTGTAGCGAACAACAGTATGGATAAAAAGAAAGGGAGATGTGGAAAGCAATTCATTCAAAGTCTATACCTTAAACAGTTAAGACATAGATTGTCAGCTGAGGATCAAGCCTTTTTAAAATCTATTGGATTAAAACTGCGAAAAAATTGGTCATAATAATGGTGGCTACTGCAACTAGTGACAAACTTGAGGTGTTTGATGAACCTGTGTTAGATCATTCCCTAGTTAGCCTACATGAGCATACATATAAACCATATGGATCCCCATATTACAGAAACTCTGATGAAATACGTATTCCCATCAATTTTCAAGATGTTATACTCGACATTTCAGAAAGTTATATATACATAGAGGGAAAATTTACTCCTAGCGACACCACAAAGCGTTGTTATTTATCCAATAATGCACTAGCATTTCTCTTTGAAGAGATACGACTGGAAATGGGTGGTGAACAAGTAGCAGTAGTTAGAAGACCTGGTATTACTACCACAATGAAAACTATGGTGTCGTATGGGCAAACGCATGCACGCTCATTAATAACAACAGGTTGGGGTCTCACTGAAAAGAGACAAGATATTTTAGATACCACCAGTCACGTGTTCAGTGGCAAACTACCCCTTAAGTTCCTTATGGGTTTTGCAGAAGATTATACCAAAGGCATTCTGAATGTGAAGCAAGAATTAATTATGATAATTGCACGCTCATTTAAAGACTCCTATATCGGTGAGGTTGATGCAGAGTTGGAAATCAGCAAAATTGAGTGGAAGATAAGGCACATTGTACCTGAAGATCGACAAAAGTTAAAATTATTGAATCGAATTAATAAAAGTGGTAATAATACCAAAGTTAAGATGGTCTACCGTGCGTGGGATTTTTATGAGCTTCCCTGTCTACGCGATACTACCTATGACATATGGGCTCTTAAACTCTCCACCCGTCTTGAAAGTCCACTTTTCATCCTTCTTGGCTTTCAAGGCACTGATCAGGCCAATGATAGAACAAAGGATGTTACACAGTTCAAACACGCAGACATAAATAATATTCGACTATTTCTAAACTCTGAAGTATATCCATATGAACGTTGGAATTTAGATTTCGATAAGAAGCTCGATTCTGCAGCATATTATGCTTATGAGAACTTCCAACGTAGTTACTATGATAAAGATATGAGCGAACCCATGATGGATCTTGGGGAATTCAGGAAGAATCCTTTGTTTGTCATTGATTGTTCACACCAACCTGTTGCAGTGAAATCATCTACTGTCGACATAAAAATAGAATTTGAAACACGAAAAGCGAAATTTCCGGAACAAACTCGAGTGTATGCACTTATACTTCATGATACATATTTAAGTTATAACGCATTAGATGGCTCGGTTCAGAATGGTTTTCTCGATGTCAAGTAAAAAAAGAAAATATTTATTATTGTGGAATTAAGTAGTGCAACCTATTTCTATCAAGATATCTGGATAATTTTATCAACAATAATCATGATGTACTTGCAACTGTTTATTTTCTCAGAATGTAATTGTAGAATTAAATATAAAATTAAAATAAAAACTGTTCTAATTATACTATGATTGTATTTTTTGTTGTGTAATAAGAAATATGAAATAAAATGAATGTAATCTTTTAATGTGTATTTTATTTATTCAGTTTTATAATATAATATAAAATACAGAATATTGTTTACTACAGATACATACAATATTTGGTGTAATAAATATGACAATAGAAGATGAATATTATTTATGTATCTACATTGTTATCTTCTACATCAGACTGGTCGAGTTGATATTTTTCAATAATATTCTTAGGTAGGTACTCCATTATCTCGTATAGAAAATGTTTTAGTTCCACTCTGTCCATATGCTCACAAAACTCATCCAAATTTAAGAAGCCACGGGAATATCTACCACATAGATTTACACCAATGCTATACGCTTTAGAAGCTTCTTTAACCCGTCGAACTTCTTCAGCGTCGAAGCAGATATTCATATCATAATTTAATGAAACCAATGCATCCCTTATTAAGTCATCTAGTTTACAAGACAATCTCTCAATGGCAGATTTAATGTCTTCTGCAGGGGTCCATGTTTGGGTTGAATATTGCATCCACATCTTTGCTGCGTACCTACAAATAAAAAATGAAATGTAAAAAAATACATAAAAAACAGCACTAAATGGACTTACGTTTGAGCTATTGGTGTACACGAAGTAAAAATATGTTGTACAAATGTCAATTTAGATATATCAGAATCTTTATAGGCTAACAAGTGATACTATTCTATAATACTCCTAGCATTCTTCCACAATATTCCATTTCTACTTAATACTTAAACTTAGCTAACTTAAATACTTTACGATTATTTTTGTTTGAGAATTAAACACCGAAACTTATTAATGGACTAGATTTTGCTCCAGGATAAGCTGGAGAACTTTGTCCTAAATATGTCAATGTAACTTTACCATTTGACGAATTTATTTTATCGATAGTGTTCTCACATATAATTTCCACAAACCGTTTCGGTAAAAATGATTTAAAAGTCGTAATTGAACTTTCCTCAAACAAAGTTACTATGATTGATTTTCCAAATCTTGTATTAACCAAAGATATTTTTTTTATGATATAAGGTTTATTTAAAATTAACGCTGAAATGGATCTTTGCTCTAAAACCTGCATATCTTGATTTATTAGCTCATTAAGTGCTAATAAGTCAACTTCGGAAATTGCCATATTTAAAATGAATATAATGAAAGAATTATAAAGAGTAATATAAGATATTGCTCACTTGAAATAACTGAAGTCACTGACTGCACTAGGCTGATTTGTTAGCTGTAGATGGTTCACGATAGAACACGATAGAAATGATTTTGTGTTGCGACTACATCTTCTTTATAGCAGTCTAGCTGAGCTACCCCACCACCACTACTTGGAGTACTCATACACATATTGGTACATACACTAATTACAACTACAATTGCATTGCACCACTCCAATTACCTCTATTGCAATTACATCAGTCTAATTACTGCACATTACTCTACTTACCTCTATTGCAACTACATCAGGCTAATTACCGACAATACTCTAATTACCTCTATTGCAATTACATCAGTCTAATTACCTACATTACTCTAATTACCCTAGTTACCCCCCACCACAAAAAAAAAAAAGGGTGGGGGGAGACCCAGCTCCGCCATTACTACTCTACTGACGTGTATCGAATAATATTTTATTTCATCCCGTCATTAATTGTCTATTTGTATAAACTTGGGATTTGGGCATTTTGAGTGATTTTGAGTAGGTATCTAACTTTTTCTTATAAAATTCTTCGATAAAAGTGCCCAATATGATTTTTTCCTTATTTTGGAAGAACTTATCGAATGGTAGTAGGCCGTGGAAAGTTGATATTACCCCAAATAATTGACAGCTAACCAACCTACGGTCTGCTAAAACTTCGTCCAGATTTGCTGAAAAGTTATCAAATTAGAGGGGTGATGAGATTTTTTTAGGCAGACCCTGTAGATATAGAATTTTTTTTTTTTTTGTGAACGAAGAATAATTCTTGAGTGACCTGAAAAATTGTTAAATAAGCCTATTTCGGTTGATTTTTCGTCGACACTGATTTATTTTTATACATTTTTATTTACCATTGGCAAGGTTCGAGGCTTTATATAATTTCCATCAGATGCATCATTGCGGCACATTAAGAGAAGGTATAAATAAAAGTCAAATAATTTCATACGCTATTGTATAGATAATTAATTATTAAAAGCAGCAAGAATTAGTGCTTTGCAGTTTTGTAGGTTCTGGTCAGAAAAAACCTTGGAAAAAACAACCCGCTAGATAAATCTTTCGTTTCTCAATAATTCTCAGAGATTGCAATGACGGATGAATGAAGGTAGTTCGCCGATCTGTTTACAGTTTTGTCAAGTCAATAGATTTAGAGCATTGTATTAACAACTATAAAAGAATAGCGGGAAGAAAATGGATCCAATAATTCCTTAAGCGTCATCCTCAGATTACCGATTGAAAGGCTCAAATCCTTAATCCAACAAGGGTTGAGAAGATATACAGATATCATCGATGATAGCTTAATCAGGTATTAATTAATACAAATTTAGTTAGTATACCCCAGTTAATTTACTAGATATATGGATGAAAAAAGGATTTAAATTTGCACTACATCATCAATAGCAAGTTCTTAGCTTAAAGGGGTGCTTGAAAAGTGCACATCATTACTAAGGAACACATAAAAGACGTAACAATAATAAAAATTACCGTTTTTGTGCAAGAAATTTTTTTATGCTTCACGGACAAAAATAAATTGAAAATAAGTTTATTAAAACAAATATTTCAATTTACAAAGTAAGAATATCTATAAAATCAAAATTCTATTTTAATCTAATTTTTTGGAAAGTTGCTCTATATCATCAGATTCAATATAGTTTTCGGTTTCTTCAGGATCATCGGTCGTCTTCGACGTCGTCATGATCCTCAAGTTCACCAAGATCTTTATTTCCAATATTAATTTGAAAATTTGTTGTTGCTTCGTCATCAATTTCCTTCGAATCGCTGATTTCCTCGAATGTCTTGTTTTTCATCTTGAAAAGCTCTTTGTTTTGGTTTTTTCCATTTTTGACAATGTTTTCCATAGTAACAGTATGATTTTTTCACGTCGTCTTAAAATAGAGGTTTCAAAGAAAAAAATTCCGTTCTGAAATTTTTAAAAATCAAAATTTTGTTAATCAACTTTTTTATTGAAAATTAGGCCTCTTTTTTCAAATTAAATTCACAGTAAAATCAAAAAATAAATATTTCGCTTAAAAAAAATTACAGCTTATTTGAGACACAAATTTCATTAAAATCGAATAATTTTTGCGGGAGATAAAAATAAAAAATCAAAAACTTGGTTTTTGGCGTTTTTCTCAATAGTTTTGAGGTTATGTTGAAAAATTGTTGAAATAAAAGTTGTAGAACTTTCAACTATCTACAACTTTTGCATTTAACTTTTTCGATAGGAGGTCTAGTTTCACCTTTAAAAATACCCTTTTTCCCACCCCCCACCCTACCTCTGGTTATTTGTTGGGATTTTTTCCCATTTATATACCAACAATCCTAAAATTTTTCGATCATCCGTATATTACTAAGATTTTTTTCTTTAATAAAAATTATTGGCACTGGACTATAATAATATAGTGTTGCTTAAAGATAAACGAGGAAATGAGGATTGGATGGCATGTCACCTGGTACAAGGATAGTAATGACGCCGAAAGGTAGCATGTAGTCTTTATTCAAAAGTTAAAACATTTTTCTCGATATAAAGTGGACGGTCATGCATTTTTGATATTTGATAGCGCAGCATCTCATCTTGTTATTTTCATGCTAGAAGCTGCTTAGAAACTAGATGTTATTTTGCTTTGTCTACTACTGTCGTTAGACAAATGTGTGTTTAGGAGCTTTGAACATTACTGGAATATAAATTTACTTCTTTACTTTCCAAAGTATTTCCAAACCAATATCACCTCAAAAGTTCGAGTTCTCTTTCAGGGAACTCTAATCATTCCATATGATCCATCTGTGATTCAAGATGTTGGTTGTACGCTCAGAAGAGATTCTAGGTCAGAAAACTTAAAAAAAAAAATTAAAAATTGAATCACCCTTTACCCTTTTAAGTATTTTATGCTTAAACAAAATGGATCTTCTGAATCAACTTTTGCTCTTTATAAACAAAAGCAACATCATAATTTAGGTTCATCTTTGTTGCTCTATCTGTCCTCAATTGTTAATTTTATCTCCTAACCGTGGCCCTCCTGTTTGTGTAGTTTATTTTTAAACGCCTTGATTGGCCCCTAGGCTAGAAGAGTGTGCCCCTGGCTCTCCCAATCGTTTTATTATTTGTTTGATTGGATCTATTTTTTTTTGTTTCTTTTTATTATTATAGGTAAGTCTTGGTGACTGGCTGAATGGACCCTATTCCTAATGCCAAAAAAAGACTTCTAAAGCGTCGCGAGTGATTATATCTTCCCTTTTTCTTTTTTATTAAAAATTTTAGTTGACATTATTTGAGACAAGGTTCCTAATAGTGTCAATTAAAGCTAAAGGCTGAAACATATTTTCAAAGTTCGGATTCACAGAAATAAAAAAAACATTTGCTTCATATATTCACATATTCGCAGACAAATCTCACACTATAGAACATTTTTTTCAAAATGTATAACTTCTACTCGCATCCAACATAATAAAAGCAACAGGTCGAATGATTGCTAAAGGCAGAGCGCACTGTATATAAAATTTAAGCTGAGCAAGCAGAGCAGGTTTGAATAAAATTTTAGGAAGTCGAACAATCTTCCATAAATTATTTGGGACATTCACTATAATTTATTGGAATGCACCTCGACATGGTAAGTTCGATACTGTACATCTGCACATCGCAATAAATAAGCGGTTGCCGTGCATATTCAGAAAAGCGGCTGTCTGATCAACATTTGGATTAAATGTTAAATTGTAATACATTCTTTTAATTCTTGTAAGTACGCAGTTATGTTGGGCTTCTTCTCGGAACTGGCTATTTTATTGCCGTGATAGGATGCATTCACTCCACATGCATGTTATCTAGGCTTAGATATTTTATTTTCTAGTCTAGATAATTGACTGAAATTAAATTTGCGCGAGCCTAGCCTTTCGTAAAAATCTAAGTAGAAACATTAAAAAAATATTGATAGTTTATTTATTTATACAGTGTGGTATACGTAGTTATGAAAAGTAGTTGTTTTAACAGATTCGACCATAATTGCATTCCAAAGTGGTTTACAATACGTACCAAGCAAAAAAAGTAGAAGAATCTTTTATAATGTGCTTTATGCATCAAAATTTTCTATTCAAGTTTCTGATTTAAAATTTGTTTCAGTAAATATTTCCTTAATAGCGTTTACTTTTTTGTATCACTGGCAACGCCGCAATTCGGCATAAGAAAAATCCGATTTAGCGCTTTGGGTAATTGCACTCGGCAACACTGACGCGAGGTCCGAGCTCCAGTTTCGAAAATTAGTCCGTGACCCGCCAACATCACAGGACGTTCTTTATTAGGTGCTATGCTATAAATTTCAGGCATTAAATTTTACAACCTGTAGCTTACAAGTTGTTTTTTATTGTATGAACGCATCAGGTAATGTTGGGGCATAAATAATTTTGAAAGTGCTTATTCGGAATGTGTGGACTATAAATTTAATTGTGAGATGTTCCTTATACATACCATTACAAACTGTAAAAATTGACTATAATTTGAATTTTACAATTCTTATTTAGTGCTGCATATATGGTACGGTAAAACGAGTTGGATTGTCCCTACGGGTAATTAACAACTGGTGTATTTACCATAGGCGGCTCATGGAGGCGAAGCAGAAATACGCCTAATTCAAGATAAGCTCAATTAGAGTAAATGGGAATAGGAGCAATTGAGAACACCAATAACAAATACAATATAGTTAAACTGATGTAAACTTTTAAAGCAGAGATTAATTGTGCATCTTAGATATCAAGAAGCTCATTTAATTTGTGTACAAAAATTTTCAGACAAAGCGATGGTAAATTTAACTTGTTTATAAGACATGTTTGTTGGTTTAATCGTGCAGAAAGTAAGTAACTTAATTTTGTTTATTTTAAAAAATAATTTCTGTATATTTGTGCATCCTATGTGGAAATACATTATGTTATCTATTTTTTTCATGCACAAGCCCAAATGTTTCCTTACAGCCGGTGTTTTAATTAATCCTTAATTAAAACAGGTAACTGAGATCACCAATAGGAAGCAACTGGGATCGCGTTAAATTTTCCGGCTTCTAAGGAAAAACAAATAAAACTAAAACAACTCAAATAGAAACTACAATTCCTAGAACGTCTGAACCAAGACAAGAAACATCGACAGAAAAACAAGTGTCAAAAAGAAAAACCAAAGCAACCAAAGAAGAAAAAAAGACGAAAAAGAAAAAATAAAGCGGATGGATCAAAACAAAAGAAGCCAAAGAAAGTTTTTAATACAAAACAAAATATTCTGATAGTGAAACTAGTGAAGACAATGAACTAAAGAAGAAATTTAAACGAATATGTTGAATAACGACAATGAACAAAAATATCTAGATGAGCAGCAAGTATGTGAAAGAATTGAAAAAGCCAATGGTAGCTGACACTCCAATTATTGAAAGGTCATGAAAATGAATAAGGTTCATCCAAATCTTGTGAATTCCTACGTCAGCATAAAAATGTAATACGTTGTGTATATTAGGAACTTCTTCAACTGTGCTTGTGAGTATGAAATTATTGGAAAGGATACGAAGTGTGTTTAGGTGGCCAAGAAAAAGATTTATATATAACACTAGGAGATAATAGATTAAACATCCATTCTTCTATTGATGTTATTGAGAAAGTTATCAAGGCGTCCAACCATTGCCAATATTTTTAACACTAATTCAGTAATTATTTAAGAATTTTTCACGTCAGGTTGTTTTCTTAAATTTTCGAAAGCTACCCCCTTTTTAAATTTAAAATTAATGTTAATAGGTACATTAATATGATATATTTTTATCGTATTTATGTGACTTTTGACGAAATATTAATGAATATACCGTTATAGGCATGCGTCATTATGACGCCATATACGAAGATGTAAAAATGCCACAATTATGTATTTTTAACATCATAATAGGAAATCTTTGGTTTAACTTTTCCGTCATATTTACTAGACATTAATGAATTAACGTCACATGTTATTATAACGTCACAAACAAAGACGCAAGAAAATTACAATTGCCACTTCTTAGCGTCATAATAATAAATCTTTGGTGACATATTTTTGTCATATTTACGCAACTTTTATAACTGTTAGTGAATTAACGTCATTATAACGCCATAAATAAAGATGCAAAAATGTCACAATTAAGTCTTTTTAACGTGAGAATAAGAAATCTTTAGTTTGGCATATTTCCGTCATATTTGCGACTCTTAAAGCGAAATATTAATGAATTAGCGTTACACGTTATTACAACGCTATAAATAGAGATGTAGAAATAAAACAATTACATCACTTTTACGTCATATAATAACGAATATTTAATTTAACATATTTTCGTCATATTTATGCGACTTCTATGATGAAATATTAATGAATTAATGTCATTATAACGTCTTAAATAAAGATGTAGGAATGTCGTAATTACGTCTTTTTAACGTAATAATAAGAAATCTTTGGTTTGACATATTTCCGTCATATTTGCGTTACAAAATATTAATTTATTAGCGTTATACGTCATTATAACACAATGAACAAAGATGTAAGAATAACACAATTACATACATAGGTTTTACCGCCATGGTGTGATATTTTGTCGTCATATTTACGTGACCTTTATGACAGATATTAGTGAACTAACGTCACAAGTTATTATAATGCCATAAACGACCCAGTGTTCTAACAAAAAACATTTTATCAGCTGCAGTATTTTTTCTTCATGACCCTTTAAACGTTTGTTCCTATGTGCCCATATAACACATACCATTGTCCTATGCAAAATAATTCACTGTTCTTCTTACATCTGGTTCTGGGGTAAATGGAAACACCTGACCTCTAATAAAATAATGTTATATATAAATCAAATTTTAAGCTAGTTAAAATTAATGTAAATTAATGTTATTATATTAATATGACATATTTTCATCGTATTTATGTGACTTTTATAACAAAATATTAATGAATTAACGGTATACGTCATTATAACGCAGTAAACGAGGATGTAAGAATGCCACAATTATGTATTTTTAACATTATAATAAGAAATCTTTGGTTTAACATTTCCGTCATATTTACGAACCTCTCATGACCAAATATTAGAGAATTAACGTTACATGTCATTATAACACCGCAAACAAAGATGTAAGAATATTACAATTACCCCTTCTTAGCGTCATAATAATAAAGCTTTAGTGACATATTCTTGTCATATTTACGCAACTTTTATAACTGTTAGTGAATTAACGTCATTATAACGCCATCAATAAAGATGTAAAAATGTCACAATTAAGTCTTTTTAACGTCAGAATAAGAAATCTTTAGTTTGCCATATTTCCGTCATATTTGCGACTCTTATAACGAAATATTAATGAATTAGCGTTACACGTCATTATAACGCTATAAATAAAAATAACAAATTACATAGTTTTTACGTCATAATAACAAATATTGGATTTGACGTATTTTTGTCGTATTTATGTGACTTTTATGACGAAATATTAACGAATTAATGTTATACGTTATTATAACATCATAAATAAAGATGTAGGAATGTTATAATTACGTTTTTAACGTAATAATAAGAAATCTTTGGTTTGACATATTTCTGTCATATTAGCGTGACCAAATATTAATGAATTAGTGTTATACATCATTAGAACTCAATAAATGAAGATGTATGAACACAATTACATACGTAGGTTTAGTACCACAATGTGGTATATTGTCGTCATATTTACGTGACTTTTATGACAAATATTAGTGAACTATCGTCACACGTTATTATAATGCCATAAACAAACCAGTGTTCTAATAAAAAATATTTTACCAGCTGCGGTATTTTTTCTTGATGACCCTTTAAACGTTTGTTCCTATGTGCCCATATAACACATACCATTGTCCTATGCAAAACAATTCAGTGATCTCCTTAAAATCAAATTTTAAGCTAGTTAGAATTATGCTAATTAAAGTTATTAAATTAATGCGACATATTTTCATTTTATTTATGTAACTTCTATAACGAAATACTAATGAATTAACGGTATACGTCATCATAACGCCATAAGCGAATATGTAAGAATGCCACAATTACGTATTTTTAACATCATAATAAGAAATCTTTGGTTTAACATTTCCGTCATATTTACGAGACCAAATATTAGAGAATTTACGTCACACGTCATTATAACGCCACAAACAAAGATTCAAAAATATTACATTTGCCCCTTCTCAGCGTCATGATAATAAGTCTTTGGCGACATATTGTTGTCATATTTACGTAACTTTTATAAAAATGAGTGAATTAACGTCGTACGCCATTATAACGCCATACATAAAAATGTAAGAATGTCACAATTAGGTCAGAATAAGTAATCTTTAGTTATATTTCTGTCATATTTGCGACTCTCAACGAAATATTAATGAATTAGCGTTACACGTTATTATAACGCCATAAATAAAGATGTAGAAACACCACAATTACATAGTTTTTACGTTATAATAACAAATATTTTATTTGACATATTTTCGTCATATTTACGTGACTTTTATGATGAAATATTAACGAATTAATGTTATACATCATTTTAACGTCAAATCATTGGTTTAACATTTTCGTCATATTTACGAAACTCTCATGACCAAATATTAGAGAATTAACGTCACACGTCATTATAACGCCACAAACAAAGATGCAAGAATATTACAATTGCCCCTTCTTAGCGTCAATAATAAATCTTTGGTGACATATTTTTGTCATATTTACGCAACTTTTATAACTGTTAGTGAATTAACGTCAGTATAGCGTCGTACATAAAGATGTAAAAATGCCACAATTAAGTCTTTTTAACGTCAGAATAAGAAATCTTTAGTTTGCCATATTTCCGTCATATTTGCGTCTCATATCGAAATATTAATGAATTAACGTTACACGTCATTATAACGCCATAAATAAAGATGTAGATATAACGCAATTACATAGTTTTTACGCCTTAATCACAAATATTTGACTTGACATATTATCGTCATATTTGGGTATATGACTTTTATGAGGAAATATTAACGAATTAATGTTATACGTCATTGTAACGTCTTAAATAAAGATGTAGGAGTGTTATAATTACGTCTTTTTAACATACTAATAAGAAATCTTTGGTTTAACATTTCCGTCATATTTACGAGACTCTCATGACCAAATATTGGAGAATTAACGTACACATCATTATAGCGCCACAGAGATGAAAGAATATTACAATTGCCCCTTCTTAACGTCATAATAATAAATCTTTTGTGACATATTTTTGTTATATTTACGTAACTTTTATAACAATTAGTGAATTAATGTCATACGTCATTATAACGCCATAAAGTTGTAAAAATGTCACAATTAAGTCTTTTTAACGTCAGAATAAGAAATAATTAGTTTGCCATATTTCCGTGATTATGCGACTCTTATAACGAAATATTAAATTAATGAATTAGCGTTACACGTCATTATAACACCATAAATGAAGATCTAAAAATAACACAATGATATATATAACACATATTTTCGTGGTATTTATGTGAGTTTTATGACGAAATATTAACGAATTAATGTTATACGTCATTATAACGTCATAAATAAAGATGTAGGAATGTCACAATTACGTCTTTTTAACGTAATAATAAGAAATCTTTGGTTTGACATATTTCCGCCATATTTGCGTGGCAAAATATTAAAGACGCAATAAACAAAGACGTAAGAACAATAGTACAATCAGATTATACATTGAGCGATGCATCAAATCAGGTATTTTTGCTTTTTTGATATGTTGATGGAAAGGCAATGTTAAATCCAAGTTTTTTACGTCGGCAAACGACCGCGTCATTGTCAAAAATTAAGAAAATTTCAAAATTCTTGGCCTTTTTTCAGTTTTTGTCGATTTTGACCCGGAAGGACTGGTTTTTCATCATAGACCGTTATTATTATTTTTGAAACATATTAAATTTGAAACAATTTGAGGCCAGAACGGTTTTTATAGGACCAATAGTTTCGGAGATACAGCTGTTCAAAATTTAGCCCATTTTTCAGCAAAATGTCTCCTTCTATCTGGCTAACCAGTTCTCCAGAGAAAACTGACATTCTTTTGAGTTCTCTTGGAGATGTGCAAAAATTTGTTCCATGGCATCCTCAATCGTGGTGTGCTTGCGACCTCCCCTCTTCACACCTTCTATTGTTGGGGGCAAACAGAGTTTCTTTTGGCAAAATCGGTGATATCTCGCATCTACTGCTACCAAGTCAGTGTCATCAGAAATGCGATCTTTAATTTTGAAGGTCCAGTCACCACCTCGTTTTTCTGCTGCTCTCACAATTTTACACCAAGATCAATTTTTTCCACAATAATGACGTTATTTCTCTTTGCTGATTTTGCGCCATATTGGATTTTCACATTTTCGAATACATAATTTTTTTTTTATTATGGTGATGGTGAAATTCAACGCCTGATAGTTTACTTTTATATTTCGACCAAAATTGAATCACGATTTCTTGTTTTTTACAATATTTTTAAAACTAAAAACGATGTATCAAATTTCTTTTGAGATGAAATATCAAATAGTAGAGTGTCGTTTAAGATTTCAACCGCATTATTATGATCGGTGATATATTTCGCGAGATACCAAATCTGGACACTTTTCTCACTGAATTAACTAACCCGTTTACTATTTAGCGTCATTAAATAACTATCCAAGTTCTTGATAAACTATGCAACGGACAACCATCGGAGTCCGCAATAAAGCAATACCAGAATAAGAAGCGTATAGAATCTCGGCATTATGTAAATAAGTAGCTGAACTAATGCTGAATAATTTCCCTATAATGACGGTATTATTTCCAGTAGCAAGCAGATGATGCGCAGTCAGAAACCCCTTGAGGTCTGTTATTATTTAGAAGCCGCCTCGATTTAGAGCAAATTCAGTAGCGGAATCTAATTTGGCAATATAATTGAAATGCAGGAGCACTCACTGCTATTAAAAATAATTGGCTAAATTTCTATAAAAGATGATTTAAGACAAAACAGAGGAATACCAAGAGTTATCATTTCCATTCCTATCTGATGCGTACAGGTAACTTTAGTTCGTCCTCGTTCTCAAAAGAAGCCCCGCGACAATCGTGAAACAAGTAATTAATGGTGATGCAGATAAACATTTCTCGAATCGGGCATTTCCTCCAAAAATAGCTTTCTAACTAATTGAAACTCATTTAATGCCTTGACCAGCGATAAATTACTCGTTCTTTTGTGTTGTAAAATTAGTTCAACTACAAACTAACGTGACAACTCGGTATTTTATTAATGTAATACCATTTTGGAAAATGACTTTCCGTGTTTTATTTTATTCAGCATTAGTAAACACGATAGTTAAACGATCCGTGTCCCCTTATATACGAGCGTCCGAGACCGAGGAACAATTAAAGAGAGATGTTCTTAAAAATTAAGGATGACTATTAAAATAATCTAACAGCGATACATCTTCTAATCCCACGAGATGCTTTACATGTACAAGGCGAGATAACCAATACCAATAGTGTTACATTGTGCGGGACTACTTCTACATATCATATTTCACATTTGTAAGCGACGTCCAAAGCTGAGGTCAAAAGTTTTAAGAGACTCGAGCCATCCGAGTCGTCAATGCGAGAACTGCAAGAAACAGTGGCGTGGGTGTTCAGTTCAAATGTTTAATTTCATGAAGATTTAAAAGATGATGTGGGAAAACATCATCAGCTGAATTTTTTTTTATCCATGGAAATTTTTCCTCCGCCATCTTGTAGAGTTTTTTTCTACGTAAGTACTTCTTCATATAAGGAATAAATAGCAATAATCAACGCTTGTAATTTTGTTGCTACCACTTTAGTAATTGAACTGAGCAAAGATAATTTTCCAACTAAAAACTAGCATCGAGTCTGAGTTATCGTTTCGCTTCGCAATTGAAACTTCAAAATTAGTTCCATCGGCACCCGCGGATCGACCTGACGTTGCCGCCACTGGAGCCTACGATACCGAGGTACGAAGGATCATCTCCTGTGGACCATGATTGATGTTAGAAACAGTCGAATTGATGGGCTGTGAAGTCTGAGTGATTGGTTTTGTGTGATAAATGAGATATCGTTCAACTATAGTGTGAGATACCGGTTATGACAAGATAAATTACTATAAACATGAGCAATTTTAAATTTTAATAATTCAATAAGGATAAATATAACAATGCAAGAATTTATGTCTTGTTACCTGATGACTAATTTGGAATTCAGTTCAGGTGGATATAAAACTCGAAGGGGTCTCACGACCAATAAATAACAGCAGTAAAATATGGATAACATGGAAACACTAAACTCCAATAGATAATAAAATATATAAATATGTTTTTTCGAGAGCAAGAAAGCCCATTAAAACGTCAACTCGTCATGCATGTTTTTTTTAATAGAATTTTCCATAACCAATAAATCACGACAGATAAGTCAATAAAATCTCGTGAGATAAAATTTATTGGCGTAGTTGCAATAGTAAGTAAACTCATGTATCGTATGCAATAAAAATGGATCATGACATATGTTAAAATGTTAAAAATCGAATCGTGCTACTCGAGGAAACATCGTGATGGTAGCCAGTCTACGTGCGCAACGATCACATCATTGCTCGATATATTTCATGCTATTCACGGCTTCACCGGATTTTTACATGCTCTCCGGAATCTCTATGTGCTCAAATTACACGTTGGCAATATTATATTACCAGCTTTTCTACTTTGAACAAGTGTATCATAGTTATAATCAAGTAGTCGGTTGCAATTCATCCTCTCCCACACACGGCGTTTGATATCAATGGGGACAAATTGGTTCACCTTCCGTACGCAATTCGTATGGCTATAACTCTGATTATGTTATTTACATGGATTTAAACGCGTGAAGTATCGCTAAACTCATTGAAATTCAAAAAATTACACGATTAAGGTAAAAAAAAAATTATGAAAGCAACGGTTTTATTGAAGCTAAAGTTGCATGCAAGAAAGATTGCAAAAGTTCAAAAAGGTAAGCTGTAACAATAAAATCAAAGGAATTGTTATGTTGGCTCAAGTGTCAAAGAATTCGCCTGTTGGTTCAATTTTATCAAACATTTAGATAACGAATTTATTTGCATTTTTTACATTTTTTTTTTATTGGTCCGACTTCTATTCAGAAGACAAATTTGTCTTACCTTCCTTAAACATTCAAAAGACAAATTCGTCTGCTGGCTTAAATTCCTTAAAGATTTAGAAGGAAAATTCATCTGTTGGTGCAATCTCCTCAGTATTTTAGAAGATGAATTCATCTATTGGTTCAACGTCCTCAAAGACTTAAAAATCAAATACCTGTATTGACTTAACTAGCTTATATATTTAAAAGACAAATTTGTCTGTCTAATCGACAAGAAGACATGTTTAACATTTCAATAATGCAGATTAACTGCCTTGGCTGGACTCATGAAACGCCCGTCACTTTTGACTGGTAAAACATAATTATTACCTAAAAATTCAAAGTCTCATAAAACACGATTTAAAAATTTGAATATTCCAACATTAAACAAAAAACATTGTTTCATAATATGATGTTTCCGTACAGCGGATTACCATCTATTTGCATATTATCAAATTGCTAATTTTATTCGTCGATTTTGGATAACAATAAAAAGGATTAGACAGATAATCCAGCCATAAATATTGAAGGATTCCTCAATACGGTTCTTCATTGTGAATGAATTAATCGAATTGTGCTGCAGGTAGTGTGGGTCAAATTTATTTGATCTTGCATTTATTTTGTTGTCGATAAATTTAAGAAACTTAAGCAGGTTATTCATCCAATTATTGTATTATTTATTTCGTAAATGATTTGATTATATAAGTGGTGCTGCAAAAGTGGCATATTATCGCCAGTTATCGGCAACAACTGCCTAGATAATACATTATTTAGGTAGAATTCCTCCATTTGCTGAAGAAAAACAATTAGATGTACTCGTTGAGATCGAGAAAAATCCGTGTAAACCAACTAGATAACTTGCTACCGGCAATGATGAAAAAATCATCAATTCTGAGAATTTTACAAAAAGAAAAATACCATCCTTATAATTTAATTTTTTTTACAATTCTCTTTCTTTGTTTGATATGCATTGTTTATAAATGACTTTATTCAGGCTTTATACAAGCACAATAACAAAAAACATATCCAATTTGATATACTCACATTGAAGTTTCATCTCTAAACATACAATTATTAAGTTTATTGAATCTTCTTTAATTCATGATAAAAATTGGATCAAAAATTTCAAAATTCAAGACGTCTAAAAAGAAATTATTGAAAAATAATTTTTTTTGTAACCCACCACAAAACTCATTCATTATGGTCACCTTATAAAGTTAAGTTTGTTCAGGAGTTAAAATGAGAATAACCCTTATTAAGAGGAATTATTTTTTTGAGTGGAAGATCGCCGGGATAAGTCAAGGGATAGGGCGATCTTCTTCTTCTTTCTTCTTCCTCTTCTTCTTCTTCTTATTCCTCATCTAAGAAAAATGCTGTGAATTTAATGAACAGAATGCTAGCAGATTTGCAGTTTGTAAAGAAATTTATTGTTTCCGATTAAGCCAATTAAACGATTAAACGGAATGGTAAATCACCAGAACTGTAAATATTAGGCCAGAGGTGATCCTCATTGGATGATGGAGGCTCACACACAAACGTTTGGGCTGGTATCGTTAATAATCAAATTATTGAGCCGTTATTTTTTTTTCAAGGTACATTTTTCAGTGCCTACTTTAAAATTGCTTTATCTTGATGTTGATTATCCAAATGAAATAGACAGTTGTATTGTGTACCAACAAGAAGGAGCTCCACCTTATTATTCACAAATGGTGAGAATTTATTTAAACGAAGTTTTCCCTAACAGGTGGATTGAAAGACGTGGAATTATTGAATGTCCGCCTTAGACTCCCGACTTGACCACTCTTGATTACTTTTTATGGGGCTGCTTAAAATCAAAAGTGTATGTTAATCGACCAGACAATATTGCAGATTTTAAAAATAGGATAAGCGAAGATTAATTAAAATTCGAGAAAGACAAAGCTTTATCTCTTAATGTCATCGCTGTTAGTCTATTTTCATTTGTTAGAGGAGAAATGGTCTGGAAGAATTAAAGGAAAGCGAACATTTTTCGGGTTCTCTTCCGCGTTGAATATTTTTAATTCTTGGCACTTCAACCACCTTAATCTTCGTCTTTAGACATTCCTTTATTTCAGAATAATAATAATAATAAGAGAAGTTTTCGAGTTATGTCCTACGTTGAACATCTTAAATTCTTGGCGTTTTAACCTTCTCATTCCTTAACTTCTCTCGACACTTCTTTATCTCATTTCAGAAGAATAAGAAGTAGAAGAGTAAGAATTAAAAGAAGAAGGTTCTCTACTGCGTTGATTAATTAATTTGAATTATTGGCGTTTCAACCCTCTCATTTTTCGTCTTCTTTTGCGCTTCTTCATTTACTTCAAAAGAAGAAGAAGAAGAATACGAGGAAGAAGACGAAGACGAAGAAGAAGACGGAGAAGAGAAAAAGATGAAAAAGAAGGATTTTTAGATTCTGTTCTTCGTTGAACCATTTGGTTCCTCTTCTTCTTTTGACACTTCTGTAATTCACATCCGAAGAATAAGAAGGGGAAAAAAAAGAAATATGAAAAAAGTGTAAAACAAAAGTTGGTGGTAAGAAATTAAACAAAGGAACATCAGAAAGTGAACTGTCAGCTGCCAGTAATTATAAGAAATATTTTGTCATTTTTTTTTTTCATGGCAACCTACGTTCCATGTACGGTATTGTTTTGCATGACGATTAAAGCAAGTCACAACAAATTATATATTTTTGGAATCGGAGACAAAAAATCTCTCAAAATTTGCACAAATGTACAGGGAGTCCCATTAAAAAAAAACATAAGTTGTGTCTTTTCCTCGCCCAATGAGGAGAGGATTTTTTCCTGAAAGTTCATAATTACGCTTAAAATTTATTTATTCCATACATATGGACTGCACTGTATATAAGGTAAGCTTTTTGCTACTGTATTTCCCGTTTCCTTGTTAGTGCAGGAAAAATAAATTTTGACCTCGAAAAAATTTGCGTTTTTAATGTAAGAAAATTTCCATCACACCGTGCCTCTATTTTTGAACTACCAGCCATTTCCCTAGTCTCATTCCAGGAATCTCCTTAAAATTAGATTGCAGTATAGCAAATTCTTTGCAATCCATTCATGTTTTTAGCATGTCAATTAGATATATTACAGATAACACCGGACCAAGGACGGTACCTTGTGGCATACCATATTCTACTTCATGTGCCTTACTCAACGTTTCCCCGATATTTACTCTTTATCTCCTATTTAGCAAAAAACTTTTAAATACAGTCCTGGACAATTGAACTGCATAATTGGATGTTTTTTTCAAATTCTGCGATTTCGCAAAAAAGTCGTAAATCTGAATAATCTATAATTTCAATGTTTTTTAAACGCCCTGTAAGATTAAATGAATATTGACGTATGGCTGTAGTTAACAATACCTATGCGTAAGACAGTGACGAATAAAAATATCCCATTAAACACCTGAGTGGAAAGTTACAGGTCAGTAATGAGATAAATGTGATTATTCCAAAAAAATCGCTGTATTTTTTTAAATATTGCAGATTTTGAAGAAGTGACCAAATTGGTTTTTGCAAATAGTCAGTAGATTATTCCTATAATATACCAAAATCAAATTTAAAACCGCTATTGTAAATTCGTGGTGTCAATAAAATTTTCCATTTTTGGACGGGTCTTGCATTAGGCGCTGTATAAAATATTTATTGCAAATGCTCATTCCAACCGCAACTCCATAATATTCCTCCCTGTAGAGATATCTTGTTCCAAAATTTGAAGAAAAATTCCAAATATGCAGTTCAATTGTCCAGAACTGTAGTTTATAAGCTACGCCACGTGTCCAGTGTACACAGTGAATACAGTTTTTTCAGCAGAATTCGGTATGGCACACCGTTAAACGCCTTCGCCAGATCTAGGAATCTTCCTAATTTTTTTTTATTTTATTAAAGTGGTTTATAATATAACATCTCCTTCTCTAAAACCTAATTGATTTTCGGTCAATATATTATTTTAATTTAAGAAATTAACCAATCTAATTTTTATTGAAAATGAAACTTTAGTGACTTCAATGGTCATAAAATTAAATTTCTAATATTAATTAGTAGTACGACTTGGAATTTGTGCTTATGCTTTAGTTGTAAAAAATAAAAAACTTAAGACGCTTACTCACTCAAAACTGTAACATATTATTAAACTCGTAACAACAAATTATGAATAAATTACGATTTGCGCTCGCAAAGTCCAGTACACAAGCTTTTATGCTAATTATGGAACCGACCAAAAAAAATTCTGTAACAAGAGATTGCGATCAACCCCGTCGGCGCCGTGAGATCTCGGAGATGATGATTGCGAACCTCTTGTTCACACGATATGAACTTGAACTATTATAACCAATTATTTGGGATGTGTTATACATATCACGCTTTACCAGATATGGAGAACCGAACGTGAACACGTATCGCCGATAATCTCGTAGTGGGCATGCTGAATTAAAACATTACGAACAAGGTTACGGATCATGCTCCGCTGTGTTATTATTAAACAATTTGGGAATAAAAAATCTATTGTTCCTAAAAGAGCTCGGCCTTCAAATTTTATTTCCGCCGCCTCAGATTAGTTTGCCCGAAAAGTAAAAATGACCGTTATGAAAAATCAATTTTGTTTGTGCTAGTTTGGATGCAATGTATAGAATGTGGGCAGGGACCATCTGGTTTTATGTTAAAAATGTCACTTTTAAAGCCTTAATTTTAGGTTACAGTTCACCCAAAACGTATTAACTAATTTTTTTGAATTGCCTTAAAACTTGTCGCATATTGCTGATTTTGAAGAAAATTTATGCAAAAAATCGAAATTTAATATATAATTTTTTTGTATATAAGTATAAATATTTCTAAATTAGTGAATTGCCAACTGCTGCGCGATTCATTTAACGCCATCGTTCCGAAAACGTTACTTCTACAGACACCTCGGCGAATCCTAATGACAGTGAAGAATATCTCGTGTAAAATATTGGACGTCCGGCCATGTCAAAGTGATTCTACATTGTCCGCACATTAGCGGCAATGTTCGGCCATAGTTCTGTGGTCTACACAATCACAGGATAAATTAGATATCCAGGACAAACATGAAATACATTTTTAATGTTGTATCAGATGGTTTTTCTCTATCAATCATGATGTCTAGGCGCTTGCAGTCGCTCTCTATCCACGATAAGTAATTTGATATGTTTTGTGAGCTTCAACATTACAATTAATACCAACGCCGAGATTAATCTAGTTTCAGGAATTGTGGGCAAGTCATTTATATTTAAATGGAGTGAACACCTGTAGCGCCGCAACTAGGAGTGGATATATTCTGTTACGTCTATCCTCCTAATGTCCGTAATATGTTTTTAAAAGGATGCATTTATCGAAAATAACGCTGAATACTAGAGGAAGTATTATTTACGAAATTATGTTAATAAATATATTGCAAAACATTCTCAAGTTTTTTAATTGTTGTTTCCCATTATTTTCTATTAATTGAATTGACACTGTCTTTTAAGTTTTGAGTAAATTTTTTTCCGACGTCTATTATTTAATGCAAACAATCAAAGGATGCCTCTTTTGAAAGGAAGCAATAATAAAAATGATAGAACTGCTAATCTACTCATCAGGTTCCTAAAATTATTTAAACCAGTCGTCCTTTTCTCCAATAATTATAGCTTTCAGCTTCTCAAAAATTGTGTTTATTATTCTTTTCTAATACCTTAAACATCTCTGCAAAGAAAACGCTAAATTACGATACAAATAATAAATGATGTTTTCAGACGAATTTATTTTTATAATTTGATAAATACATTTTAAATTCTCGAACTCTGTAACGAACCAGCATATTTTAACTCAAAATGTTAAATATTGATCCTGGAATAAAACAAAATGCATCGGCCGGGAATCGAACCCGGGCCGCCCGCGTGGCAGGCGAGCATTCTACCACTGAACCACCGATGCTTGCTTACTGTTCTGTTCAATTACAGTGCACATTCATGCCGTAAAAACAAAAGTAATAAAATAATTGAATGAAGTGTAAGAACTTTCACTATTATTAGCGGTTGAAATTATTGTATATAAATAATGTTACAAATAAAAACTAAAGGAAAATAATTGCCAGACATGCGTTTAAAATTTGTTCTTTCTACTTGATTTAAAGTTATGTTTGTAATAATCTAAAAGCTACAGCATGTTGATTAGCACATATTATTTAATGATCATAATTATGGAACAAGAACGTTCTAAAAGTTGTTTTCGTTTATAAATGCATGTAACTACTGTAATTGATTTTTTAAATTATCTGGTAGGAAAAAAAAAATTCTTTTCTCCGCGATTCTAAGGGCCGTTCTAAAACGTATTGTTATAACGATATTTTTGTTTACCAGAAGTCAAACATGAATTATTACAAAAGAAAAATCGAATGCTCTCAGTAAGAATGATATACGGTCAAATTGCCCAGATCAAACACAAAAGCTCAGAAGGCAATAAAACGAAGGCATAACGCAATTTGTTATGAGCCCATGCACTGTACTTATGTATTGTTAATTAGTGATTTGTACCGATGTGTTTAAGTACACACCTTTTAAGGCACCTTTTAGCATTAAAATAATATATAAGTTGTTATTTTACGAAATATAAACGTCAAATTTCCTCACATATGCATGATATATGGTCAATAGTCAGAGCTAATGAGAAAACAGTTCGCATCACCTGCCATTAACAAATTGCCATTGTTGTTTGGATCAACTTACGTGTTCCAATAATCGCAGTACGTGATGTATGTTAGAACTTCTTCAATTTCAGATTGTATATTGTTTTGAATTCAATGTATGGTAGTAAACATCATCATCCCTATTTTCTTTTCAGGAACTAGTAACAAATCTTTAGCAAACTCAGAAATTTTTTTTTGCATATGTAACCCAAAACATGATCAACTCCAAACAAACCCTCTAAACTACCTTCTAAACTTTGAGGAAGTTAAGCCAACACATTAATTTTTCTTCTAGATCTTTGAAGAGGTGTGGCTAATAGACGAATTTGTCTTCTAAATATTTGAGGAGATTGAGCCTATAGACTTTGGCATTCCAAATCTTTGAGTAAGTGAATCAACGATGAATTTGTCTTCTAAATCTTTGTTGAAGTTAAATCAAAGGACAAGATATTTCAAGAGATTTAGCCAATAGACGCAGTTGTTAAATGATTGAGAAGTTTGAGGCAACAGACAAATTTGCATTCTAAATCTTTGAAATTACGCCAACAGACGAATTTGTCTTCTAAATATGTAAGATTAAATTTGTCTTCTAGATCTTTAAAAACGTTTACTCAACAAATGATATCGTTTTCTGAATATTTGAACTAAGAAACGAATTTGTCTTCTAGATCTTTAAGGAAGTTCACCAAAAGACAAAATTGCGTTCGAAATTTTTGAGGAACAACTTGTTTTCTAGATATTTGAAAAAATTGAGCCAAGAGACGAATTTTTTCTCTAAATCTTCAAAAAGTTTCACCAACAGACGAATTTGTCTTTTAAATATTTAATGAGGTTGAGTCAACAAACAAATTTGTCGTCTACAACTTGCAACTTAAGTCAAAACGAATTTTTTTTTAAATCTTTGAGGAAGTTGAACCAATAGACGAAATCATCTTCTAAAGATTTGAGGAGGTTGCACCAACAGAAAAATTTTTCATCTAAATCTTTAAATAATTTAAGCCAACATATGAATTTATCTATTGAATATTTATTTAACAAAGTTGAGCCAGCAGACAAATTTATCTTCTGAATTTTTGAGGAAGTTAAGTCATGAGACGACTTTATCTTTATAGATAATTGAAGAGGTTTAGCTAAGAGAAGAATGTGTCTTCCAGATCTTTGAAGAGTTGTTGGACCCACAGAAAAATAAGTATACTAGATCTTTACCGACTCGGTGGCGTAGTGGGCTAAAGCGTGAGTGACAGACATGGCTCTGGCTACACTGCCTATCGAGTCCTGGTTCGAGACCGGGCACCGGCAAGTGGCAATGTCGGTGGGTATGGATGTTTGTCTGCGTTTTTTCAAATGTGTAGTCCCCTTCCGGACAGCCTTTGGCTTTGGATTTGGGGGTTGTCTAATTTCTGTGGTGTGTTTTATGTTTTATGTGTTTTGGGGGTGATGTAACTAACAGACTAATTTGTCTTCTAAATTTTTGAGGGCGATTGACCAACAGATAAATTTATCTTCTAAATCTTTGAGGAAGTTAAGCCAATTGACAAATTTAATTTCTTCTTATTTGAGGAGTTGAGTCAAAATTTGTCTTCTAGTCTAGATCTTTAAAGAATTTCACCAACAGACGAATTTCTCTATTAAACATTTAAGGAGGTTAAGTCAACAAACAAATTGTCTTCTAGATCTTAAGCAAGTTAAGTCAAAAAAGTATTGACTTTTTAAATTTTTGAGGAAGTTGAACCAATAGACGAATTCAGCTTCTAAAGTTTTGAGGAGATTGCACCAACAGATTAATTTCTCCTCTAAATCTTTAAATAATTTAAGCCAACAGACGAATTTATCTATTGAATATTTAAGAAAGTTGAGCCGTCTACAAATTTATCTTCTAAATTTTTGAGGAAGTTAAGTCATGAGACGACTTTATCTTTATAGATAATTGAAGAGGTTTAGCTAAGAGAAGAATGTGTCTTCTAGATCTTTGAAGAGTTGTTGGACTCACAGACAAATAAGTATACCAGATCTTTGGGGGTGATGTAACTAACAGACTAATTTGTCTTCTAAATTTTTGGGGGCGATTGTCCAACAAATGAATTTATCTTCTAAATCTTTGAGGAAGTTCAGCCAACTGACAAATTTGTTTTCTTCTTATTTGAGGAAGTTGGAGCTATGAGACCAATTTGTCTTCTAGTCTAGATCTTTAAAGGGTTTCACCAACAGACGAATATGTCTATTAAATATTTAAGGAGTTTAAGTCAACTGTAAATTGTCTTCTACATCTTAAGCAGGTTAAGTCAAAAAAGTATTTATTTTTTAAATCTTTGGGGAAGTTGAACGAATAAACGAATTCATCTTCTAAAAATTTGAGGAGATTGTACCAACAGATAAATTTTTCTTCTAAATCTTTAAATAATTTAAGACAACAGACGAATTTATCTATTGAATATTTAAGAAAGTTGAACCAGCAGACAAATTTATCTTCTAAATTTTTGAGGTAGGTAAGTCAAATAAGTATACTAGGTCTTTGGGGTGATGTAACTAACAGACCAATTTATCTTCTAAATTTTTGAAGGCGATTGACCAACAAATAAATTTAACTTCTAAATCTTCGAGGAAGTTAAGCCAACTGACAAATTTGTTTTCTTCTTATTTGAGGAGGTTGAGCCAAGAGACGAATTTGTCTTCTAGTCTAAATCTTTAAAGAGTTTCACCAACAGACGAATTTGTCTATTAAATATTTAAGGAGGTTAAGTCAACAAACAAATTCTCTTCCACATCTTAAGCAAGTTCAGTCAAAACTAATATTTGTTTTTTAAATCTTTGAGGATATTGAACCAATAGACGAATTCGTCTTCTAAAGATTTGAGGAGATTGCACCAACAGAAAAATGTCTCGACAACAGACGAATTTATCTATTGAATATTTAAGAAAGTTTAGCCAGCAGACAAATTTATCTTCTAAATTTTTGAGGTAGGTAAGTCATGAGACGACTTTATCTTCTAGATATTTGAAGAGGTTTAGCTACGAGATGAATGTATCTTCTAGATCTGTGAAGACCAATTTGTCTTCTAAATTTTTGAGGGCGATTGACCAACAGATACATTTATCTTCTAAATCTTTGAGGAAGTTAAGCCAATTGACAAATTTAATTTCTTCTTATTTGATGAGTTGAGCCAAGAGACGAATTTGTCTTCTAGTCTAGACCTTTAAAGAATTTCACCAACAGACGAATTTGTCTATTAAATATTTAAGGAGGTTAACACACAAATTGTCTTCCACATCTTAAGCAAGTTCAGTCAAAACTAATATTTGTTTTTTAAATTTTTGAGGATATTGAACCAGTAGACGAATTCGTCTTCTAAAGAATTGAGGAGATTGCATCAACAGAAAAATTTCTCCTCTAATCTTTAAATAATTTAAGACAACAGACGAATTTATCTATTGAAAATTTAAAAAAGTTTAGCCAGCAGACAAATTTATCTTCTAAATTTTTGAGGTAGTTAAGTCATGAGACGATTTTATCTTCTAGATATTTGAAGAGGTTTAGCTAAGAGATGAATGTATCTTCTAGATCTGTGAAGACCAATTTGTCTTCTAAATTTTTGAGGCGATTGACCAACAGATAAATTTATCTTCTAAATCTTCGAGGAAGCTGAGCCAACTGACAAATTTCTTAAGTTGAGCTAAAAGACGAATTTGTCTTCTGGTCTAGATCTTTTAAGAGTTTCACCAACAGACGATTTTGTCTTCTAGTCTAGTCCACAAACAAATTGTCTTCTATCTTAAGCAAGTTAAGTCAAAAAAGTTTTTATTTTTTTTCTTTTACGTCAACCAACGAAATTAATTACTTAGTATTTGAGATATATTGTAAAGTTGTAAAAATACAAAGTTTAGAATTTGATATGCCAATGCTTTTTAAATATTTTTCTTTTAATTCCAAAATAAGTCCAAAGTAATCGGGAGTTTGCCTCGAAATTGAATCTTGAAAATCTAATATTAATCGAAGAAATTGCAGGTTAGACTCAAAACTGAATGTCGCGAAATTTTTACCAGAAAAATTAAAAAGGAAATCTAAAATTAGTTAAAAAAAATTGCAGATTGCTTTGAAACTGCACTTCGTGAAATATTTTTTTCAGGGGATTAAAACGTAAAGTAAAAGGGAAAAAAATTATCTACGCATAATATGTGAATTTTAACCAGTATTTTATTTGCATCCAAATACAAATCGCGTTAATCAGAAAATATAGATACTTCTTCTATAACTCCATCATATTTACTTCTTAATGAACCATTTATAGGATTATTATTATTGACAGTATTAATTGGGAAAAAATCGTTACAAAATGTGAATTCATGTTCATATTGTCAACCAAATCTTTTTTCTTAAAAATTTCGTTCATCAATTTCGTTAATTTTAATAACAATAACACCTTATAATAACAGTCTCGTTGTACTTCGAAAAACATCCACAAGAAGTAAAGTACATAATACCTTTTTCATTTTCTTTTTCTGCATCGGAATTTTAACGCCCATCTTATCCAGTATCACCTTCGAGCATATGTGTATATGCAGTTTTTGTTAGTGTCTCGGACTTGTCGTTGTGGCTGTCCTTTTATGTAGCCTTCGATATTTTCATGTCCGATTAGAAGAACACGAACTTCTACAGTAAAGCGATTCAATCGATAAAGCAAGCCGTTCGCTCATGTTATCCATGTTCTTCATATACCACAGTGGTGTATCGTACTCCCTAATTTTTTTTTAATACGAATTAATTATTTATTGTTTTAGATATCTCTAATGCGTTTATTTTTCTATTAACTTCATCAAGTATAAATTTTGGGGCAAGCTTTCAAATTGATTGAACATTTTTTATAAAAATCTAGGCATATGTAAAAACCAAAACGTGAACTCTTTAATCAATTCTCTTACATCTACTTTGGCGTCATTACTGTTTTCATTATTCAGAGTCTTCAATTTTTTTAACGATCGTCGAGGGGTTCTACGATAGTGAGGTTAAGACGTGGCCTCACGTCGAAAAGTGAGGTTATGAAATTTTGACAGTACGCTCGAAAAGCAAGGTTATGGATTTTTGACAGCACGCTAGAAAAGTAAGGTTATGGGTTTTTGACAGCACGGTAAGCAAACATTTTTAATCAGAAAAATGTCAAACCAATTAGAGTATTTTCCCGTGTTCAATGCTGGTTAATTATTCTTAAATTGTAGCCGCACTTGACTCTCAATCCTCGTCGGGTGGTTGTCTTACTTGCGATGCTTAATTTGAACAAATCCATTTGCGAGCAACCTGCACGCCCCTGGTATTCCGATGTCACTCGGTACAGCACCAATAACGTCATTTATAACTGATTTGTATTCGAACTGGGGGTCAGGCCGTGGTGCTCTAACCTATATAAGGCCTAACTGCTACTCTGCTGAGTCAGAATAAAAACAAAATAAATTTTATATTCTTGCGCGGAACCATTAAATGTGTATTGACTCCCCGGGGTAATGCGAGACCGATCTGGCAGCCCGGTGCGTTTAAGGGCGCCGTTTACTTGTCCACGTCAACTCGTGTTCGACTCAAATCCGTTCTCTGATGCTGACCATATTTGCGAATTGTTTTTAGGTTCGTGGACCGCCAATCTTGGGGATTTTATTGCTGCACCTGTCGTAGCTTGCCAATGGACCAAAAATTACGTTTTGCTGGGATTAGGTATTTTCGGTTTTAATATTTCTTATAGTCCAATTTATAATAATAAAGTTTCATATACAATAGTGGATTTCTTATGGATTTTTGGTCTAGCAAAAATTAAATACAGTAGCTAACTGTTTGATTAAATCAGGTATCCCACAAGGATGTGTTTTGGGACCTAAAATTTTGTTCTCATCACAGCTTTGTTTCAGAAATTCTTTGCTAATATCCTGACTTGCAATACCAGAATAAGTTTGTTTCCAATGCTGTAGATCGTTTCTTCTAAGGGAATCAGAAGATACAAACTGATTCTGCGTCAAGCATTTGCCACCCTATGATTCGTAAATATTTTTTGAATATCTTCAGACAATTAAAAAGTAAAAACGAAACTCCGAACGCGGTTTATATGTATATACTGATATGCGACATCCAATTTGTCAGAGCAACTCTCGGCTTCACAAATCCCCAACAAGCCTTATTATGAATCATGTTCCGCATCGATATATATTTCCCACGGAACAGCATACAGTAGGAGTTCATGTATGCGGCAATGACGACAGTAAAGCTATTTTTACCTATTAAATATTAATAATTTAATTAACGCCCCGGTTATATAATCTACTACTCTACTAATATCACTTACGCACCACAATGGAGCACCCACGCGAATGTTTTGTTAGAATATAAATCATGTCTAATTTAATTTAAATATAATGTAAGTATAATGAACAGCGCCCTCTGGGGCAATCCCATCGTGAGTCACACCTGTAGGTGATATAGTTGTCAGGAGGTGTGAGAATTTTGCTGAGTCTCGAACAATGAGATTAGATTTCAAAGATGTGCAAGATCTTGTAAGAATAGATTTATAGTGTTGTTCCAATTTCTACGATGTTTTATTCATGACGAGTTTTAGTATAAATCTGCATAACTAAAGAAATTGTAAATAAAAGTGTGATCTCTAGATTCTCGGATAAATATAGAGAGAGAGTTCGGTACTTTCCTGCCTTTTGAAACAATAAATATATTATTTCCTATTCTTGTTCCATTCCTATTATGGTGGAGGCATACACGACGTAAAATCTTCATCAGGCTCAAATCGTGATTTAAGCGTAAGATGAGGTTACGTGTTCTTTATGCCAATAGGAAATGATTCGGACAGGACAATATATTTTTTTTTTCATCCAAATTGAACTGTTGAGTATTCTTTATTACCTACTGACCCTACTGTGGGTTTAACTAAAATCTTTGCTAAGTAATAGATTATTTCGTATTTCTTGTGACTAAAGTGACTAAAAACATGACTCTTAATTTATTTATAAACTACTGGCTTAAAATTGTTTTGATATACGGAGTGTTTCCTAAATAACAAAATATTTAAAGAAGTGATTCTTCAGGTGATTTGAAGTGAAGAAAAGTTGATATGAACATATTATGTTCTAAAGATTTTTGTTTCTGAGATAAGCGGGCGTTGAATGTTTTATTTCATTTCTGATTTATCTGATTTTCCACAATTTGTGACATATGAAAACGAATTTTATGAATCGTCCTGTTCTTCAAGTAGACATTTATCTTTCCAATTGTCTTTTTTCAATATTTCACTTCGGTTTGTAATTGGCCAAAATCTGACCTTTGTTGAAATTATTTAAAATTTTTTAAAATCATTTCTAAATGACATGATCGCTTTGAACTTTTGATGACCACTGCTCATCTCTACCGATCCGCATTATGAGGTGACCAACAAACTTTGTTTATCTAAATTTCATTACAAATTCCAAAAATATAAAAAAAACACCATAAAATCACCGACAAAGTTGTCTTGGGTGCTGTTATATTTCTTATGTACTTCGAACGATAAATTATCCAAAAAAACTTCATAATAAAGTTGGCGCGTTTGGTGAGCTACCTTGTGGTATAAAAATATGGCTTCCACATACTTCCGACACAGGTACTTCCGAGCGAAGGTAAAAGTGGTCCGGTAAAAGCTAGTAAATCTATAAAGAGAATATAAATACGAATAGTTTATCTACACTTCTCCTAAAGAATTATTCGAATCGGTCCAAGGAAAAAAAATTATCAAAGTTCATCAAAATTTGAAAGTGCCCGTTTTTCGTTGCCTGTCACACAAAATAATAAGCAAATCTCGATAAGATCGAGAAGGCATCGAATACAAATGACATTCTGATAGTTTACACAACGTAATAATACCAATATTATATTTATTGTCAAATTCGGTTTATATGTGAAGGTAACATATCTTCAAAACAAGTTCCCTAAATATTAATGAATTTTGATTGACAATTATGATGAAACTTACTTTCTAGAAAAGATGATCGCACATGCTTGAACTTAGGAACCTTCTTTTGTTGGCAATTTAATTATTTGAGGTTTTTATTACCGCTGTTGAACCAACAATGGACGCGTCTATTAATCAATTTCTGCAGAACAAATAAATTGTTTAATAAATAATGCTTGAAAGTGTAAGAATATCTTCAGTAAAATACTCGATAGGATTTGATGAAAACTGAAAAAAATTAAAAGTGAACCATGGTCAAATAAAAAACACCATAGAACAAGAATATGAAATTTATAAAGAAAAAATCACAACGTACAAAGATCTTTCTTATATTTCTTAGATAAGCTAACCATTGACCTAGCATTGCCATTGTAAATTATTGTAAATGTTCCACGCTTTCCTACATTTCACAATACAGCACCTAATGAATCTGTTAGCGTAGTGAATCCGGACAAATAATACATTCTCGTTTCAAAATCTTAATAGCTCTTGTTTGGCTTAATCTCGTATATAAAAAGAGATTAATAATAAATCCAATGACAAATTATCTTTTAATTTGTACAATCGTCTTTAATGGGGTTTCTGTGTTTTCTAGCATCATCAATAATTCTACTCCTACAAAACTATAACAACAACAACAATTACCAACAAAAGCAACGTATTGCTCAATTCATTCTCGTGAAGGAATAATTCACCTGAACTAATTCACATAAGATAACTCCAAGATAATTTATTGGTTCTGTCACAGAGGAATTGGCAAGCATATCCTCTAAAATGACACGGTGTAATTTCTTGATTAATGGTATCCTGCTTTGTTATTAAATTATGACGAACGCAAATAGAATACAATTAATAATGCTCAATCTACAAGAGATATCGATTGCGTATTGATAATAAATTAAATTAGAAACTAAAAGAAGATACACTTACGCTTCGTAATTCATTTATCATATTGTTACAGTCGGATAATCGAATAGAAATCTGCGGATTAGCACAGCGTCGGGCAGGAACCTATTACGAATCCAATGATTTTGGGCAATGAAAACGATAAAGTAAGTATCCGAGTGACTACCGACGACTTTTTCTTCTGGTTGATTTTAAAATGTTGCCTAATGAATAAAAAAAATTCCTACTCATCCTCCCCGACATGAGCTGTTGAAATTCTGCCTCCCATTGAACTAAAACAGTCTTCCACTGTGTCATGGCGGTGAGAATTCTTGTAGGTGTAACTGCGTGTAGACTATTAGATGAATCAGTGTGATCTGGCCCACCCCTGTAGTTTGAAGGGCATGAATATGCACTGTCATATCGGCTGAGCATTGTTTTCGCACATGCTTCATGTTCTTTCACACGCTTCATCATGTCCGAGTGTAAATATAGGTGGGTCTCTTTCAGACAGCTCAATGGCTTGCACTTGTGTAAAAAGGAGCCCTCGATTTATATTTACTTAATAACTTGGCCTTGTATATATTAATATTGCCACGGTGCAGTGCCGGACTTGATTGCTAATGAGGGCTATATGGTCTAACCTTAATTATTTGAAATAAAATTTAGGTCTTGGTTCTAAAATTTTCGCGGAGCTGGACGAATTACCGGGTTCCCTTCCTTGTGATTATTTTCAGTTCTTGAGGTTTCGTTCTACTTTAATACAGCCTTTTATTGTTCAATTTGCTTTTGGCATAGCGAGAAATACATTTCAGATTAAAACTAATCGCGGAATCACCTTCAAAATTAAAAATTTGTATTGCAGAATTAAAATATTTTGCTAGTTTCCAAAATTCTTCCTGGGGGTCTAATTTTGTTCAGAATTAAACAAACAAATAAATTGTTAGTTTTGAATGTTAAGCCATAATTAATTTTAATTCAAAATACTGCATTGTATTCCTTGTCTCATCAGACAAAAATTAAAACAATAAAATTACTGCAACAAAAAAATTTCTTGAAATACTTGGGTTACTCCATTACTTGTCACTTCATAAGGTTGCACTGTGGGTGTGCTCAACTTTACCAAAAACGAAGAACCGTTTCCATTCCTTCATAGATTTTTCCCCTGATAATTTAATTCGCGTATTAATCAGCCGGTCCGGCACTGCACGTCATATTTTATTGCATACCACTTATCTCTAAATATCATCTGGATGTGTTAGTTGTAGCGTTACTAGTATTTCTAGTATTTAATAAATTAAGTACAGCGACGAGGCAAAAAATTTCAGGTTAAATTTAAATTCCAAGTGCGTGGGTGGTTACCTAGTAACTTTTTGGTATAATTTTATGATAATCGCCGTTCTAGCGTGTGAATTTTTTTAATGTCAGCTTCGATTTGGCTTGCTTCGGCGTAATCTTTTAAATGTCGCATTATCTCTTTGAATTAATACGTATTAAAATTTGTGAATAATTTTAAGGCATTAAAATTTACATTTATTAGGTTGACAAATAAGTTACGATAATGAAGGCGGATAAATAATATGTAAACCTGTCGATTTTCAATATTGACTTTGGAATGTGATATTGAATATTAATGGTTCGACACAGAGGAAGAATAAAATACAGAGTGTCACTTTCAAGTGATTTAATAGATATATTGTCATGTACTAACACTACTAACCGATAAAAATAAAAAAAATATAGTTTAAAAAAACTAAAAAAACACGCTTGAAAGGGAAACCAAACTAGAAAGTAAAAAATAAGAAAAAAGTGATTGACAAAAAATAATTTTATTGTAAAAAAAGCGTGCGGTGTATGATATCAATTAATTGTTATAGATATTTCATTGGTAGCTATTGATTAAAGTAGAGTTAGCACCCCACGCTTTTTTACAATAAAATTATTTCTTTCAATCACTTTATTCTTATTTTTTACTTTTTAGTTCGATTTCCCTTTAAAGCGTGTTTTTTAGTTTTTTTAAACTATAATTTTTTTTATTTTTGAAATCAAATTTTGTTCTCAATTTAAATTTTTTTAAAACTTTTCATTTCAAAATTTCTTCAAAATTTTTGAAATCGAATTTTTTTCAACATTTTTGAAATGAATTTTTTTTTGACATTTTTCAATTCAATTTTTTTTTGACATTTTTCAATTTAAATTTTTTATTTCAAAATGTTTGAAATCGATTTTTTTCAAAATTTTTGAAATGAAATTTTTGTGACATTTTTCAATTAAATTTTTGTTAAAAATTTTTCAATTCAAATTTTTTATTTTATTTTTAAAATCAAATTTTGTTTAAAATTTTTTATATCAAATTTTTTCAAAATTTTTGAATCCAAATTTTTTTTGAAATTTTTGAAATCTAATTTTTTTGACATTTTCAATTCGAATTTTTTTCAATATTTTTTTTTTAATTTTTGAGGACACTTTTTTTTCGATGTTTTTCGTATCGAATTTCTTTCAAAATTTTTCATTTCAAATTTCTTTTTCTATGTCGATATAGCCTGTTTTCTGCAAAATTTATTGTCGATCACATACTCGACATTCAACGGTTGTAACATGATTAAGTCTGCAGGCTTTCAATTCCCACATGCCATAAATCCGGCTCTAATACCTCATTTATCTCCACATTAATTCCCGTTTTGCATAAAGTGATAAATACCCCCTCAAGTTCCGACACTTCGAACTAGGTAAGAGTGTAAGAAGTTAGTTTTATGATTATTCATAGACGACAGCGAGGGGAATAAATAGTCCGGCATGCATAGAATTCACCATAGAAGTGCATGTATGAGCGTTTCGCGCTTATCAAGATCATCATTTAGCCAATAATTAAGTGCAACCGCGATGTGGCGGTTGTAGTGCCTAACAAGCATATAAATACAGTCCTTATTAAACTGAATATTACAAGGCAAACATTATATAATGATTGTAGGAATTCTATGTCCTGGAACGTTACTCGCATTGCTCAACCCACGCATATCTTCAAGTCTTTTAGTCAACGTTTATGGCTCTCATCTTCCGTTACATGTGACAGCATCAGTCTAGTATGTTTGTTCTGCAATAAAGCAGGAATTTAACAAGGATTTTAATTGAAACTGGTTTGTTACATGCGGTTAATGAAAAAGGCGCTTTTTAAAGTACTTAGATATTCTTGAATGCTACGGAAATATGTTAATGGCACCAGGGAACGTTTCGGACCTATACTGACCGATCGACTTGTTGAATGCGGCCATCGGAGCATGTAATTGTCTCTGTGGTGATAGATTGAAGTACTTGAAATAATTCTTTTGTAAACAAACTGTGGTATTCATTGATACTAGTTTAATATTAATACATAGCTACTTGTTTAAGATCTCATATTTAATTATGTTATAACATTACACGCCGTCATCAATAGCAGCACCATGAAAATTTTTATGGAGGTAGTAAAAATGTATTCACTTTTTTCTATTATGGGACAGCTTAAGTAGCTGGAGGCGGTGAAGTTTTCTTCAATTCTGAAATTTATAGAAGTAGATGCTTCCTTCATAGAAGAGTTTTCGGTTTCTCTTCTCGAGTTGGATATTGAAAAGTAAAAAATTAAAAATTATTAATGCGAAAAAGAGGCAGAAGAAGACCACGACAAGATGATCGAATCGTCAAGAATTCAAAATATTCAACGCAGAAGAGAACCCTAAAATTTAACTACAAATTATATTTTTTTCATATTATAAAAACTAAAATATTTTGCCATTTTATTTAAATAATAGTAATATAATCTGTTTTGAAAATAGTCAAAATTTGCTTGTTGCGTACCAATTTTTTAAACAATTTCTAATTTCCTAATTCATAATAAGGAAGTAGTTGTTTGCATCAGATTTTTCTAATTTAAAATTAAAAATTAAATACTGCATAATTTAACGGTCTCCTCACATGGCGAAAAATAAACTATTTCAAGCACTTGGCTGTTTTATATTTCTTCGTACCTTCAACCATATACCTGCCGGTAAGCATAAATTAGTTTGTCATCCACGCATGGACCGGTGAAATATGATTTTGAACAGAGTATTATTAATTAGCTGCTAATGGTAGTCATAATCCTAATATGGTTAACAAAGTAATTAATAATATTAAACTTCAGTTTAAATTTCACTGAACTTTGAACAATATTTAATAGATATTTTTCCTATTTTTGTTTCTAGTTACATCTTAATATGGTAATGAATGCGGTAATTAAGACGTTTTAGTAAAAATGTGGTTATGTCTCGGGGCATATTAGGTGTAGATGATTTTTTTGTTGTGTAATGGTTTCTCGACATTTGTGCCTATGACGTACCGCATGGCGGAATGGAGCCTAAATGTTAACTCGCAGTTATAGCATAGTAATAAAATTTTAACGCCATTCTTGAAAAATTTAAATAATATAAAATCAAATATACCTGTTCGAACGATTCTTCCAATGATGACACCTTAAGGCAACCTCTAGAACTAATCCTATGCATAGAGCTCCTCTGATTCAGGCAGAGCATAAATCAGTCTGATATCTCGAAACTCGCTGCTAGTTTAAATACAAACCCTACATTGTTTGCGTGCAATTACTCTTAATTGTCAATTAATTGCAAAGGTCACAAATGTTGTTTTGGTTTTAATTAGTTGAATGAATGCAATGACAAAGAATAGTAGTCAGCGATATATCCTCCAGATCAACGTGTTCCTATTTCGACATTGCTTCCATGGGAAAAGGTATTTGAAGGTTTTCGTGTTTTATGTTGTGGAAATAGCGAGAAAAATACAAAATGTAGGACAAGTATTTAATGCAGAATGTCCTGAATTTTTTATGTAACATTTTTTAGTTTTTGATAGTGAAATATGAAATTTTTGCCAAAAAATAAAGAATTATTATAGAATAAAATAGAATAGAATAGAATGTCTAAAAAACAACAATACCTACTGATAAATAAAAAAAATATAGTAAAAAAGTTACTTTCGTAAACATTTTTGGAAAATTAGAACTTATCTAGTTCATTATCCAGAATGAATATTTATGTAAAAAATTATAAAGCACCCGAAATAAAAATAAACAAATAATTATTACTATTGTTTCTATTTTGATTAGTCATCTCCTCTAAAGGCGTTCTATACTTTTTGGGTCCTCCTGTATAACGCGAGATAACCAATTCTGACATTACTGTCATTACAATAACCCAACCCTACCATGCAGAGCGCAGTGATGTAAGTAATTTATAGAAAGTTGTAAAACTTAAAAGAAATGTATGCATATGTGAATTTTGTATTACTAGGTACCTATATGAGTTTATAAAATAACTTTCATCATCTACTTGACTAGTGTGGTTCACATAAAATCAAAACTTTCATCGTATTAGACCGTGCGCAGATAAAAAAATCACCAAGATCAATGCGACTATTATTCTGACCTTATTTATGTTGTCCGGACAATTACTTGTGAATGTAAATGACGAAACTCGATCGAGTTCATTTTAGTGTTCAGAACGTATCCATTCTAGTCTGTGTGGCAAAGATATCCTGATAAGGCGTACTGACAAAGAAATTGTATAGTCAAAATGAACTGTAAGTAATCCTTACAAATTTATCTTTGTGTTCATCCAGTTGTTTCGTTTTCAAAGTGTGTTTATTTTTTTTTTAAGTTGTACCGACCAATATGTTGACCAAGGTTTTATCTTAATTTCAGATTTGTGTGTATTTTTGATCATAAGCGTTTCGGTGGGATCATGCACCGCGAAAAAAGTTGAAAAAATTACTAAACCTAAAGTTTTGATTAATAATCCATATGTGCCACAGATTGCCTTTGACCTTCTCAGCGAATGGTGAGTATTAGCAACGTAGAATAGTATCACGGTTAGTAGGTATGTAGTTGAGCGTGCTTTCTTTGTTTACCTTGCTTAGTGGGAATTGAACCGTTAAATATTTGTATTATAATTAATAATAATGGAGTCACATTATTTTAGTAATAAGAAATTTGAAGGAAGGAGCGATTTGTGCTACCATACGAAACCCTTTTTGACTTTTTTAAAAATATCCTTTTTTGGTACATTTAAGTGAATATCTTGGTCAATTTGAAGAAAGGAAAGTTCATAGTGTTATTTGTCGTTGTCTTCCCTGAAAAAAACTGCGTAGATATAAATTTATTTTATAATCGAGGAAATTGGAAAATAAAAAATTTGTTTTTTCTTCCTCACTTTGCTGACAAATATTTAATAATTGACGAATTCTATTAGAACGACTACAAGACGAATTTTTTTTAAATTGACTTGCTCACTTTCTTAAATTTGTAGGTTTTTATTGGTAATAATAAAGAATTCTACTATTTTCTCATAACAAATTTTAACATTGATAAAAACGTAATAATAATAAAAATTATATTTATTTAGAATAAAAAAAAAATTACAATATACAGAATTACATATATTTTGACACCTTCTACTACAGCCTTTATTTTTAGATACGAAAAAGTGTAAAAATTAAAATTCTAGATTTTTTTAGTTTATCTATTGGTGATGAAGAGTCAAAAAAATGGCTCCAGAAAGTTGAAAAAGAGACACAACTTACGTTTTTTTAAATGGAATACCCTGTACATTTTTTTCTCTGATTCCAATATATTATAATATATGTTGTCATTTGCTCTAAACAGTGCCGCATGGAACATAGGTTGCCATGAAAAAAAACAACAAAATATTTTACTTTCTTGTTCCTTTGTTTTATTTCTTATCACTAAAATATGTTTCACATCAAAATATACAACTTTTGTTTATTCACTTTTTTCGTATTCCTATAAATAAATTCTATAGGCAGGTGTCAAAATTGATGAATGACAAGTAAACTTATGTTTTTCCACATCTGAATAACCCATTTTAAAGTATGTGGGATTTTGTATATAAATTTGATGGTAAACTGCCAGAAAAATTATTAGAAATATTTTGTCTGAATTTTCATGGCTATTAACAATGAGCAGCTAGAAGGTCCATTATAAACACCCACCATAATTTTTTAGATATAAAAAAGGGTATTATTTTCCGTTTCTGTTATCTTTTTAATTAAATTTAATTCTGTCTTAATTTATCTTTTTTCTTAGTTAATTGTTGCATCGATAATGAATGATTCTGCAACCAAATATCAATTAAATTAATGAATATTTCAGTGTTTTTGTGAAATATTTTAGGTTAACCGGTTTTTTTGGCTCAGTTTATATTTTTGGAATCTGCTAAAAATGATCATTCACAAAATGCAAAAATATGTAGGGTGTCCTATTTAAAAAAGCATAAGTTATGTCTCTCTTTCTACTTTCAGATGCTATTTTTTTAATATTTTTTCGGCAAAAGATATTTGACACCAAAATCTACAACTTTTGTCTTTACACTTTTTCATATCCCTAAACATAGGGGCTATGTTGGCTGTCAAAATATATGGGACTACTTTTCCTTAATCAATTTTTTTCTCTTCAAAAATAAAAATATATTAGGAGAAAAAAATTGGTATCTATAATTAAAAAAAAAAAGAACAAATTGGATAAAATCGAGGATAAAATAAAAAGAAACATAAATAGGTTAAAAACAAAAAGTCTTTGCTTCCATCGTAAAATACATATAATTTAGAGAAAAATGTTCGCCTACCATTATGATCAAAGTTGTAAGCAAATTAATTTTTTTTTAAAAGACAGTCATAATAGAAATTTTTAATTGACATTTGAGCCACTTGTAATCATAAGAAATATCGTTTTTCTAACATTCTATTGGTAGTTATTTGTTATTTATCATATCAAAAAAAAGAAAGATAACGAAAGCAATTTTTTGGATTATTTTCCTATTTGTTAAGTTAATAATGAAGAAAACTATTTTCATTTTCAATCCACCAATAAACTCACTAAACTGTACCAAATAAAGCTATTTTTTTAGTATGTTACGTCTTCCTGATGATAGCCATACATCAAGATATACAATTCCAGTGAAACAAAATAGTATATTATTCTACAAGTAGTAACATACTAAATAACTCACGCCTATGAATTTTGCAGTTCGAGCCGAAGGCGAGAGCTGTAATTCATCAAATGAATTATTTAGTATTAGGTACTACGAATTAAATATTATACTTTATCTACGATTATAACAATGAATAAACACTAACCTTTGCAAGTCCTAATTCATCATTTTTTGCACAATTATTACTTAACTTAATTAAACGTCAAAATTATTCAAATGTCAAATCACATTCCACCCCTCAATAATAAAGGACCATTCTATTTCACCGTTTCGGCTAGGCATGAAGAAGATTGGTGTAAACAAAGATTCACCGGTGACTTTTTACGACTATAACTCAACGTTATTTGTTTATAGATACTATTAATTTTTCAAAACCAGTTGATTAATTAATATATAACATAATAACAGTAGATAAAAATTATTAACCAGACATTAACACCCTCACCAGATATCCAAAAATATTTAGACAAATCACCTTCTTCTTCCTAAACTTAAAACATTAATCGTCTTGAGAGCTTCTCTTATCCCAATTCCGCAAAGAAATCTAAGAAAATCAATAAATCATTTTTGTAAATAATATATTAAATTTGACTGAAAACTTTGATGAGAGGGTTACTTGTATTTGCTCTGCAAGTATTCATAGACAACACCAAAGTCAGGTGAGGGAAGTTGAATATGGAGTGCCACAAAGTCCAGTACTCGGACCCTTATTGCTCAATTTTTTACTTTAATAACCTATTTTAGCAACATTTTATAGGCCAGATAATTTATTATGAGAAGCTTTTTTTTAAATTATGTGCTTATGTTTTTGTGTAGTCAGTACCATTAATAGCGAATAATAAAAAACAGGAATTAAAGTTAAAAGTTAAGGATAGTTTTATCAAAATAATTGAGCGTTAATGTAAACTTTAATATACAATAAATTAAAAAATAATTTCCAATACTGGTATATTGATAATAATAATTCTAGAAATCTATTCAATATCCTAGGAGGAGTAGTTGTTTCTATTGATTTTCCAATAATTTGCTTTTTACGGTATCGAATAGTTTTATAGATATAATTGATGTAACTGGTATCATAGTGCCCAAGGAAATAGTTGGCTGTATTGATCAAAATATGTATCAGGTTCCTCACCTTGCTTGTATGTTTTACTCGTTTATCATTAACCTTCTTATTGCAGTTTTAATATGAATGTATAGTAAGTCATTCCACTATCACAAATTTAGTATATCTTTCACAAATGTGTCAAATATAATTGATAACCAAAACAAGGAAGACTTTTTCAAAACATTTGACCGCATTGACAAAAGCATAATTTTGCATAAACTTAATAAATTCGAGTTCAATAATTCTGTTCGAACACTTTTGATTTCTTATTCCTCCAACAGAGTTCAAGTACGTTACCGATAATGGTTTTGAATCCAAATACTTGATTGCAACCTCTGGAATGCCACAAGGATCAAATCTGAGATATCTGTTATTTTTTCTACTTATTAATGATTTGCCTAATATCAGCTGTTATTTAAAAAAAAAAAATTTTTTAAAGTTCAGACTGAAATGCTCTAGTACATATTTCAAAATTAATACATATGATGTTAATTTACGCATAATAAATATGCGTCTCCAAAGTACTAATTTAATATTTTTTAATTTTGTTACATGACCAAAAAAAAAAAATAAAGAAAAATCAGTCCAGAACAGTTAATGCATTATTTTAGACTATTCGGTGACAGCTGTCAAAGTGACGTCTCGAAAAATTTTTTTTTGACAGCTGTCAAAGTGACGTTTTTTTAAAAAAATTGCCAGCTGTCAGAATGACGTTTTTTCGAAAAAAAGTTTTTGACAACTGTGAAAAAACTGTCAAAAGTGACGTTTAAATGTAAAAGTGAAAGAGGGGCACCATCTACGAACCGAGAACGGTTTCGGGTCGGCGAGGACGTCCGGATCCCGAAACTGCGATCGGTTCCGTCCTGGGACCGGTATTAAGGAAACGTCAATTTCGGACCATAACCTCAAAGTTTTATCGCGACGCACTGTAGATTTCGAATCAAGTTACATTAGTTTCTTGTACTTTTATTTGCTCCTAAATATCAGGTTACTAATTCCAGGTTTCATCCGTTTTAGCTGTGAAATTATTAAAATTCAAAATGAAACCAAAGAAGAGATATTGTCGAAAATTGGAGGAGTAGATGCTCTCCTTTGGGCCTCACATCTGCCGATAGACAGCGACCTTTTGGACGCAGCTGGTACATGTACAAAGTGTCTCCGGATTTCTGCCAATAATGCTTCTGGTGTTTGTTAATTTCAAAAGTTATTAGTAAAAAACCGTTTCCAACTTCAGTAACTTGTACTTTTACATGCTCTTGAATTATTGCTACGAAGTCCTGCGACACTCTTTGTAATCTATAGAAGTAATGCTTACTCCATTCTTAAACGACTACATTTCAGGAAGCCAACTGAAAACGATAGGGGCCATGTCAGCTGGTTATAACCACATTGACCTGAACGAACTTAAAAAACGTGGCATTAAACTTGGAAATACTCCAAAAGTTTTAAACGGTGCTGTCGCAGATACAGCTATTCTGCTTGCATTGGCAGCTTCTAGAAGACTACACGAGGGAAGATTATTAATTGAAAAGTAAGTTAATAATTTGTGAAAAAGGTCAGGAATTTCGAAAGCACAAGGAAGAAATATTTAATGGATAATAAACAAAACACAGAAACCACCCCAATAATTGTCGCTTTGTTGAGCATAAGCCAGGAGTCTATAGAAAACCAAAATAGGTACTGGTGGGTTTCCTCGAAGAGTCCCGAGGACGATTTACTTAATATAAATCGAAACGTCGACTGAAACAAAATTGGTCTTCAACTCCTGGCCTATTCCCAATAAATCAAGATAATTGTCGTTTTGGTGCTATAATTTAATTCACATACTTTTTATCAAAACATCCAGTGGTTATATCTAGAAACCAATCGTAAATAAACTGATGTATTTTTGTAGTGACAAATGGAATCCCAGTGATTGGCTTCTAGGTCAGGACATAGCTGGTTCCACAGTAGGAATAATCGGTTTAGGAGGAATCGGCCAAGCAATTGCAAGAAGATTAAAGGGCTTTGAAGTAAAAGAAATACTTTACACTGGCCATACAGAAAAGCTGGAAGGTAGGAACACCAACCCTTACAACTGTTTCCGCTAAATGTTTAATTTTGTATTTTAGGTAAAGAACTAGGTGCAAAATTTATACCCCTGGCCGAAGCGGATCAGTTGACCAAATCGAGTGATTTTATTTTCGTATCAGTGCCCTTGACTGCAGAAACAGAGGGGATGTGCAACGCAGAGTTTTTTGCGAAAATGAAGAAAACCGCTGTCTTTGTTAATACCAGCAGAGGAAAGGTCGTAGATCAAAAAGCCCTCGTCAAAGCTCTTAAAGAAGGAGAAATCTTTGCAGCCGGATTAGATGTTATGACTCCCGAACCGTTGCCATCAACCGATGAGTTGTTAACGCTACCAAATGTTGGTAAGTGATATAAGTGATTAGATAAAAAAAAAATCGGTTTTGCAACTTGCCTTGACCCAATATTAATGTTTGATATGCTTTCAGTCCTTCTACCTCATTGGGGAAGCGCCACAATAAAGACTAGAGATGCTATGGCTGTGCTGACTGCACGAAATATTATAAAAGGATTAAAAGGAGAACCAATGCTCACACCAGTTGTTTAAATATTGTACAAAAATAAACACGTGCTCATTTTAATATATTTTGAATAAATATTATAGACAATAATCAGGATTTTTAATTGAGGCAACGGTTTTTCTTAGCTAGTGCGGAATAGTCGCTGATTCTTTTTTTAACTAACTTGGATAAAAATCAACACTAGCAAAAAAATTAAGACGAAATATTAATATGAAAAAAATTAACTTTAAGGACGTCTAATAATGTGATATTCGAAAACGGTATAGGGACACTTTAGACCATTCTTTACACTTCCACTTTTAGCTGCTCTCCGCCCCACTCCAGCTAAGCGTGCTTTTAGCTAATCAAAACACGCTATTTGCTAAGCACCGCCCCTTCCTTTACCCCTTCCACCCAAGGCTCTCATCAGCCCCGTAGAAACCCTTCAGCCCTAGGTTCCCCATCAATCCCCTAGGGCTCCGCGCTCTTATCGAGTTGTCAACCATAACCTTACTTTTCGTGCGTGCTGTCTAAAATACATAACCCTACTTTCCATGCGTGATGTCAAATATCCATAACCTTACTTTTCGAGCGTGCTGTCAAAAATCCATAATCTTACTTTTTGTACGTTCTCTCAAAAATCTATAACCTTACATTTCGAGCGTCTGACAATAATCTATAACCTTACTTCCATGCGTGATGTCATAAATCCATAACCTTAATTTTCGAGCGTGCTGCCAAAAATCCGTAATCTTACTTTTTGTACGTTCTCTCAAAAATTAATAATGTTACATTTCGAGCATGCTAGCAATAATCCATAACCTCACTTTTCGTGCGTAATGTCAAAAGTCCATAACCTTACTTTTCAAGCGTGCTGTCAAAAATCTGTAATCTTACTTTTTGTACGTTCTTTCAAAAATCTATAATCTTACATTTCGAACATGCTAGCAATAATCCATAACCTCACTTTTCGTGCGTAATGTCAAAAGTCCATAACCTTACTTTTCGAGCGTGCCGTCAAAAATCTGTAATCTTACTTTTTGTACGTTCTTTCAAAAATCTATAATCTTACATTTCGAGCATGCTAGCAATAATACATAACCTCACTTTTCGTGCGTAATGTCAAAGTCCATAACCTTACTCTTCATGTGCGCTGTCAAAAATCCATAACCTTAATTTTCGTGCGTTCTGTAAAAAATCCATAACCTCACTTTTCGACCAGGGCTTCCGGAGAGCTGCCAGCCATAACCTCACTTTTCAATGGGGTTCTATCAAAACGGTATAGGGACACTTTAGAATTTTAGACCATTCCTTCCACTTCCACTTTTAGCTCCTCTCCGGGAATTATTATTATTATATATATTATTTTGGGTTGTTCTCTATTATTGACGGAAGAAATCGGTTGATTTCCATAAACGAGAATATTTAATACTCATTATTTAAAATATTTTAAAGGTCAATGAGCATTATTTTGATGGACGCAATAATAGTTCCGCTGTACGTGCAAATAAAGGTTATCAATGTAATTAAGGTCAAAATTGATGATTAATCTTTTCGAATTTTTTTTTAAATTATATAGGCGACACAAAACAAGGATATATCCCTAGCAGAATAAAAGAGTGCCTTATTTATGTACAGGGTGTTTTTTGGGTACGCCGAGAAAACTCAGAAAAAATTCCTGAACCATTTTAACCAGGGCCTGAAAAATATTTAAATTTTTGTTGCGACAAAACGAATAAACTTTAACACTCCATTGTTACCAGAACAAAATATTTTTGTCACATTTCTATTTAAACTGTCACTGCAGCATCACTAACAGAGCCAATAAACAAATCGTTTTGCCGTCTCATCGTGTTGATTTAAAAAGTGTAAAGCTCACATGACAGACATTCTTAAATTCCCCATTGTGCAATAGAGCTATATATTTGTGTTGCGATGTGCATAGATTACAACGTTAACCCTCACAGGTGAGAGGTCACAAGATGGACTCTTGAAGGTCTAGCGGCACCTTTCATCTTATCTCCATTAGGGTTTTTATCTCCATTATTCACCTCTATTCTTCACGTTTGTTGCTTAGCACGTGAGATGCGACCTGAAATCAGCTACATTAATCTAAAGTAATGCCAAGAGCTAGAGAACTTGTTTTATTATTTGAAAATTTAACGCGGATTTCAAGAGTTTTGAATTAGGAATTTTATGTCCTTAGAATTAAAATACTTTTGTAAAGTTAGCAATCTTAATAGACAAATGCAAATTTTGTTGGATTTCCCACGGGCGATGCCGATATTTAGTCTGTTTCGCATAATAAATTATATTGACGTTTGTTTTGGTAACTGCTGAGATTTTAGCAAAAGGTTATTTAAAGAAAATTTGGATATTAATCTGAAGGTAATTCGTATCATTTTCGTGTCTTCACCTTGGCTAACTTTGCGCTAAACTTGCTGAGCACTGGCGTCTGTATAACGAGAACAATGAAGTAATTGTTATCGACACTTTACAGAATGAAAAACTGAAGTTAATTATGAAACTGAGTTTTCTGCGGAATGTTGTGTACATAAATACTTGAGTTATGCAAATTTCGCGATGTGAAAACAAATTTTTATTTAACGTTAACGATTACATTGTCAAGTCTTTATTATGGAAATAGCTTACGTTAATTAGGCATGTTTCTAATTTAGCCGACAGTAATTAGGCAAAAATTTAATTTTTTAGATTTCTATATTCAATTATTGGAAATTGATGACAGTTTGCTACTTTTACTGTTGTTGAAAACAATGCGCAGTTAAGTCCCAATTTAATGCCGCAATTATTGTTAAGAAATCTCTGAAGCAACTCTTCCTGATCGGTCGCGTATATACACCAAAGGACGTTTATGACATTCATTAAATATTAAGAAAATATCTAGATATTAAAGTCTTGGTCAAAGAAAGTCACCACGAAATTAAAAACTATTTATTTCATATTTGGGATCAGCAACCCAAGAAACCCCTTTATAAGAAATAAAATTCGAATAACAAAAATTGTGAATCCGCCATTTTTGTTTTTAGTTGAGTTTTAATGTCAAATTCGTAATCAGTGATCCCAAAAACTCCCAAAATAAAAAATTTTACTTTCAACACCATTTTTTAGACACCATTTTGTTTTTAGACCGATTTACCTCCAAACCTTATTGTCAAATTTCAGGCAATTGTTTAAATAAATAAAAGAGTTATATGTACCTTTTTTAATTAAGAGTGTATGAAGAAAAACATTTATTTGGCAATAACAATTGAAAAAATAAAAAGCACACCTATTCACCTACGGGGAACTTTTTCCGAAATTACAAAAAATACATATATCAAAATTGGCGAATTTTTAGCGTTTAGACTACATATAGTGGACTATAATAGCTTCAAAAAGTGTCTTTACTTCCGGTGAAATCAAAAGAATGGCTGATCCATATTTCAGTATTCGGCTCAAAAATTAGCTATTTCTTGAGGCCGCCCTGTACAGCATCGTGTTTAGGAGGGTATCTTTTAGTCAAATTAGTTGAATTAATCGATTTAGTCAAATTATGTAATTCGCTTAGTCGAATTATTCATTCGAATTTATTTCAGTCAAATCATCAAATTAGTTCAGTTTTTCAATTTAGTCAAATTTGTCGAAATAATAGAATTAATTTAGTCTTTGGAGTATTTTAAAAAAAATTAGTTGAGTTAGTCGATTTAGTCAAATCAGTTGAAATAATAGAATTAGCTAAATTAGTCTATTTAGTCGAATGAGTCATTCTAGCTTTCATTTATTTTAAAATGGTCGTATTCGATTTTAGTGTAATTGGCCGAACTAATCGAACTAGTTAAATTAGTCGAGTTAGTCCAATTAACCGTCGAGTTTTTTTAGTCAAATAATAAATTAGTAGAGTATGTCAATTTAAGTGAATTGAGTGAGTTTCATTTTTAGTCACATTAGTTGAGTTAGTCAATTTAGTTAAATTACTAGAAATAATTTAGTTAACTAAATTGTTATTCAAGTAAGTTTATTTAGTCAAATTTACTTGAGTTAAATCATCAAAATAATTAGTTGAATTAGTCAATGTAGTCAAATTAGTCGAAATAATAAAATTAGCTAAGTTAGTCTGGTTAGTTTTATTTTCGAAAAAATCATCAAATTAGTTGAGTTAATCGATTTAGTCAAATTAGTTCAAATAATAGAATCAAATTAGTCAAGTCGATTTAGTCGAATGAGTCGTTCTATTAAAATAGTCGTAGCGAAATAATCGAACTAGTCAAATTACTCGAGTTAGTTCAATTAATCGTCGAGTTAGTTCAATTAGTCGTCGAGTTCTTTCAATCAAATAACAAATAATTAGTCGAATTAGTCGATTTAGCCAAATTAAGTGAAAATATCAAATTAGCCAAATTATTCGAGTTTATCGATTTAGTCATTCGGTTTTCTTCTAGTCAAATTAGTCGAATTAGTCGATTTAGTCAAATTATTCAAAATGGCTAAATTAGGCGAGTGCGAATAAGTCGCTTAGTTGAGTTTGCTGTTTTAGTCGAATTAGTCATTTGAATTTATTTGAGTCATTTCATCAAATTATTTCATGTATTCAATTTAATCAAATTTATCGAAATAATAGAATTAACTAAATTAGTCAAGTTAGTTGACTTAGTCTTTGGAGTATTTTTTCGTCAAATTCGTCAAGTTTAGTCGAATTGGTCGTTTGAGTTTTATTAGTGAAGTTAATCAAAATAATCGCAGTAGGTAAATATCAAAATTGGCGAATTTTTGGCGTTTAGAAAATGGACTATAATAGCTTCAAAAAGTGTCTTTACGTCCGGTGAAATCGAAAGAATGGCTGATCCACATTTCAGTATTCGGCTCAAAAATTAGCTATTTCTTGAGGCCACCCTGTACAACACAGCGTTTAGGAGGGATATTTATTAACATTATAGATCCTATATTTATTTCCACACAAGCCTCGTTATTTTCAAATAGCAAACAATAGACATGTAAGTACTTAATGAACACATGTCAGTCAATCAAGAATTCGTTTTTGAATAAGTGATTCTCATCTTGCTTTTTATGTAAGTGATAAAAAATGGGAACAATATCTGCAAAAGCTATAGGAAACAGGTACCTTGTCATGAACATTATGAAAGTCAATACGAGTCTCTCTAATAATAATTGATTTTAAGACGTATAAGCAAATAACTTTTATCAATTACCATGATTACAATGGTAATTGCATAGCGAAGTAAAGTAAATATACTTAACAATTAATCAGAAGATAACTGTTTGTTTGTTGATGTAATAAACAGAAATAATTTCATGTAGGTCGCTTCCTGTTAATTTGTTAACAATTTAACAAAACACGGAGAAATTGATGATTATTTACTTCTAATTTACACTAATTGAGTTGTTCTACATCTGGTTCAGTGCTGGATCCTATTGGTATTCGGAAATATGGACCAAGTTTCTAACTAAATTAGTATTAAGGCACGGCATTAATTCTGGTGATGTGCTTAATTGCGCTTAATTTATTAATTTAATTTATTAACAAAAATATTGCTGAGACATTGGTTAACTGAACGTAAAAGCTGCTCTATTGATCTACTAGACTTGTGGTTTTAAAAACAGCACATTTTCTGTGACGACATCTATACTACTACTACAGCAAAAGCAGAGACATCTAGCTGTCTAATGACAGAATCATATTCATTCTGATAAAGATCTCTAACATTTCAAGATCATTACCAATCAAAAAAAAAAATAAAACCAGCACAAAATTTAAATAATCTTTATTCAAAAGGTGTACAGTAGCTGATTAACAGGTAAAGCATTTCTTCGATAGCAGAAGGGAATCCCCTTAGACCCTGAAAGGTAAAAGAGTAATTATAGCAAACCTATAGTAAGTTTCACGTTCAATTATCTTAAAATCATACGCACTGTCGCTTATTATTTAAACTGTTGGAAAATCCAGCCCAGTGACGGACTGATATCATGTTATAAAGTCGATAATTCAGAAAACTATATACAACTACTTTAAAAAACTAAATTTAAAGATTGAAAACTAAACAACTTAATTACTAGTGCATGCGTAAAAAAATATGGGAATATAAAACTTAATTATCTAAACGTGCAAATATAAAATATTAAATATAATAAGGAAAATCTTATAAAAAAAAAACTTACCTTGTAATAATAAATCAAAAATAGAATTCAAAAATTAAAAAAAAATCTGTATTTCTAATGGAAATCTGTATTTCTAAGACCCTCGACTACATTACGTTAATCATCAACCTGATTTTATGTTTTCGTATTCACTTCAAACGTATTTTCGAAAACATTAATTCAGGACATGGAGAGGCATTTACCAAAATAAATAACAAATAGTCCATTGTAAGTAGATCCAGTAGCGAAGGCAAATATGAGGCTTTAACCACTCCTTTGTTAATATAAGGTAAGGCCGAGTCACTTCAATTGAAGTGGTTTACAATTGGCTGCTCCTGAAGACTGGAATATGCCAAAGTGTGTTACTTCTAGGGGAAATCTGATCGCAGGAATATAACATTATTTTGTATATGATGGAATTGTTATGCTACATTATATTTTGATGTTTTGTGTAACCTCGAACAAAGCAGGGCATTTCGGCAGCAATGAGAAATCGTGATTTTCTTTCATATAGAGAGGATACTTTCATTGGGCTTTAGGAATGGATTTGTATCGATTGGGAGTCCAGAATTGCGTAACATCATTCTTCTTCCCCAGCAAGAGCTTGTGGCCTCTTTCTCTGCAATTAAAAGATAAAGATACAAAAGTGATGATAATATAAAATTTTAAAAATAATTTCCCATTATTATTAATCTTATAATTTTCTATGCCTCAATACGAATGTATGTTATAATTATTTTTTTATATAAATTTTTCTAAATGTCGTTATTAAATTGAAATAATTTTGCTGCTTAAGAACCTTTTTAGCACCTAACTTCAGTTGCCCCCATATTCTCTCTGGTTTGATTTACTTTACTAATTGCAAAATAAATAAGACCATAAAGTGCTTTAATTTGAAAGTACTTTTAACGATCAATTTGCATATTTTATTAAGTTAATATTGATTTACAATATTTATTTCTAAGAACGTATTTGGGTTTGGAAGTACATCGAAATTAAATTATTTGGCTCATCTGGTTTAATTTCCCTAGAGAAAAATGTGCGTTAATCAGAGGTAATCATGCTACGATTTGGCTTATAAGTAATGTTTCACCGTTGACTTTTCTTCGAGTAACACACGTTGTTATATATATTGGAACTGGTGTGATTTCGTTTTCCATTATGAATATCAAAAACAAATAAAGCTTGTGATTATACAAATAATTTTTAAACTGTGAGGAAAAAAACTCTCCAAACCAGGTAAACTGTTACTTGTTAATATTCTAAATTTAAGCTTAAGTCATTTGGTTTTTTCCATTATCTCCAAGTTTTTTAGCGACAAGTTTTACCATTAAGTTTTTACTATCCAGTTTTTGTATCACCAAGTATTTTTTACTACGTTTTCTTCTTCCTTTGCGTTGTCTTTACAGCTAGAAATTTTATAAAAGAAGTATTTTTTTCCTAAGGGTCATATATTTTTGTTTGGAGGTTTCTAGATAAATTGTTTAAGAATTATATTTACGTTATAATTGCCTAATATACCGGAGTCAATGTACGCCCCCAATTTCTTGGTTGTTTTTAAATTTAAAAATTTCGTTTTTGGTATACGTGAGTAAGACAAAGTGGGCTATTTTCAGACTAACAGGAACGAAAATATTACTTCCGGTTGAACCGGAAGTGACATCAACTTTTTTTCTTAAATAGAATAACCGTGTTTTTTGTGATGAAATTCTAACTGCAACAATTTTTTCAAATTTTAAAAATTCCAAAAAATAAGTGAGATACGAACAATTTTTTATTTTTTACAAAATGGCCGCGTTAGATGACTATGATTATGTTGGAAAATTAAATATAAGGAAGATAATTAAGAAATAGTACTAAAAACTTGAAACAAATGAATCTAGGAAATTAAGATATTTTCAAATGGTTACCTGGCGACCAGTAACAAAACAGCCGGGGCGTGCTGATTTTCCTATCTTGAGGCAACACACGTGTCCCTGTTGCTACTGAAAATTTAGAAAAATTTAAATTAATTCGAGTTAATACAAGCTGCAAAAGTAAACAAAGCAAAGAGGAGACTTAATTATCTCGTGTTGAGAAAGTTTTGCACGCCAGCAGCGCCAGCGTAAGAAATAGCAGAAATCGAAAATAAAAGGTACCTACTTACCTAGGTTATCTATAAAACGGCGTCGTATTTTCAAGGCCCTCTAATATTCAATTTTTATCTGGTAGAACATAAAATTCCAGAACCAACGTCTATATTATTTAAATAAATACAACCAAGTAAAATAATTATTGATAAGATATTCAGTCTTGATGGTAAGTTCCACCATTGTTTATAAAGTATATAGTTATTCAACCTCTTGTTAGTACCGGTGGATCATTGGTAGATGGCGTGCTGGATGATGTGTGCCCATTATTACGACCGTAGCCCCCGGTGTCGTTTACGTTACGACCATTATTTATTATAAACAATGCTACGACGCATGCACGAATTTCGTACATCCGGTGCATCTACGTCACATGACATTCGACGAGGAACTAAAGTCATAGATCGAAACTTGACTGTAATTATTAATAACTTTTGACAGTTTGTCAGTTTTCTATTTTTATTAAACTGTTGGATTTTTTGTTCTAAAATAAATCATTTATACATCATATGACTAACATAACCTAAAATGTTTAGTTTTTGTAAATTTATTTTTACTTTAATTATAATTTTGAAGCTTCAGCTTAGATCCATAATAACATTTAAAAACTCTCTAATAAGACAGTAGATATATAAAGTTTCAATATTGTACCTACGTAGATTATTAAAAATGAATTGCTATTTATAGGTTGGATTTCCAGTCAACAAAAAGCATCCTATTTCATTAGATTAGATTAAAATTTGGAATTGACCAATAGCAACACGTCTCGTATTTCGCTTATCGCAATTTCGCGACTATAAACACCTTATAAGGTGTTTAAATTTATGTTCTTTTTTATATTATATTTGTTATTGACTGTTTATAATTTATAATGAAGAATTGTGCTGTAGCTATGTGAAAAAATTATAACCAAAGTACAAAAAAAAGACATTAATATAAAATATTTCTTTTTCGAAGAACGAAGATTTGGCAAAACAGCTTGGCTACAGAAAAGATAAAATAAATTTGAAAAATGGCAAATGGGACATGTTACTTGGTATAATGCCGGTTCCTTCACTTTACATTTATTTGACCTTACTTGAAATTCACAAGAATATAAACTCCGATTTCCATGCTTATGGTACTAGATCTGCTAATCAACTCAGACAGCCACGTTTTAGATTAACTAAATCACAAAAAAATTCATTGAACCTTCAGTTATATAATCATATTCCCATTGACATCAAATTACTAAATTTTAATAGTTTTAAGCACAAAATTAGAGACCACATGTTAAAGCACTGCTTTTATTCAACAGAAGAATTTTTAAATACACAAATATGCACTACTGTAACTGAGACTGTTACAATTTAATTCAGTTTGCCGTAATTGTTTTGTTTTATTTGTTATGCACCTGACTGCGAGTTGTGGTATAGACTTGCTTCATCTTATCATCTAATATTTTTTGTGATATTTACATCTATTTGTTTTCATTGTAAGCATAAAGTTACCTTTATGTTAACTTGTTTCATATTGTGTGTTTTATACTAAATGTTTTATACTAAATTTTTTTGTACTATTGACCTGCCAAAAACATTTTGTATCTTGGTTAAATAAAATCTATGTCTATGACTATGTCTATGTCTATGTTATCTATATTGTATTTGAAACCTAGTTTTTACTGATCTGGATGTTCAGGATGTTTACCTATAGAATGTCAGAAATCACATATATAGACCATGTGCATCAATATTATGGGCAAAGAGTAAATGATCATAACCTCAAATTTTTAGTTTTTGTAAATATTACTTTATAAACTGATTAACAACCTAAAATTTTTAGTTTTTGTAAATTTAATTTTACTTTAATTATAATTTTGTAGCTTCAGCACAGATTAACTAATCTGTGGCTTCAGCTTGGATCCATAATAACATATAAAAACTCTCTAATAAGACAGTAGGTATATAAAGTTTCAATATTGTACATACGTAGATTATTAAAAATGAATTGCTATTTATAGGTTGGATTTCCAGTCAACAAAAAACAACCTATTTCATTAGATTAGGATAATTAAAACTTCATTAGTAATGCACCGAACAAGATTTTAGATGGATAGTACAGGAACCAAGCAGAAATTTTGATAAAAATGATATAATATTCAAGAATATAAAAAAATGCATATTTTTGAGGTTAGTTGTAAAGCCCGATTTTCATAGTCGGGAAATTGTGAAAAGCGAAATGCGAAACGTGTTGCTATTGGTTCATTTCACATTAAAATTTGGAATTGACCAATAGCAACACGTCACGCATTTCGCTTTTCGCAATTTCGCGACTATAAAAGTCATGCATAAGGTGTTTAAATGAATGTTCTTTTTTATATGATTTTTATTTGACAGTTTATAATTTATAATGGCGAATTGTGCTGTAGCTATGTGAAAAAATTATAACCAAAGTACAAAAAGATATTGATATAAAATATTTCAGTTTTCCGAAGAACGAAGATTTGGCAAAACAGCTTGGCTACAGAAAAGATAAAATAAATTTGAAGAATGGCAAGTGAAGGAACATGTTATGCATATTGTATTTGAAACCTAGTTTTTAGCGATCTGGATGTTCACCTAAAAATGTCATAAATCACAAATATAGACCATGTGCATCATAGGCAAAGAGTATGATCATAAGATTAACATAACCTCCAATTTTTAGTTTTTGTAAATTTATGTTCAACTTTAATTATAATTTTGTAGTTTCAGCTAGACTGCTATAATTATAGGTTGAATTTCCAGTCAACAAAAAATATCGTATTTAATTAGATTAGGCAAATTTAAATTTCATTAGTTAATGTACCGAACAAGATATTTTAGTTGATAGTATAGGAACCGAGATAGGAACCAAGCAGAAATTGTAATAAAAATGACATAAATATTCAAAAATGTTAAAAAGTGCATATTTTTTAGGTTAGTTGTGATGTCGCGTGCACGACACATTAGGACAATTCATATTTTTCTCGAGCTCGACGTCACATCCGGCTGCGCAATGTGTAATGTATCGTGAAATGTATATTAAATGATTTTAAATAATATTTAAATTCATAAAAACAGAAGTCATGGAAACTGACTAGTACGTAAGTTACTCACAAGTTGGCAGCACATACTTACAAGTTAGGTTGAATAACTATATTACTTTATAAACAATGGTTCCACAATAAAACAGATTCCTGTAACGCCCTGAAAGTAAAAATAGGGGTTTATAACAAGCCCCCAAATAAGTATTCTCATCTGACTTCGTATACAAGGTGATTGCCACAAAAAAGGCAAGTCACATTGACCAGCAGGTGAGCAAATAAATTATAAATTAATGTAGTGTCCGAACTTCAATTAATTGTGGAATTATAGGTCCAATGAGAAAATCAACAATGATTAATGAGACAGTAAAACTTAGGAGTTGTTACATTGCAATATATGGTGGTGTATTTAAGAAATTTTATAATAATATTTTTATTTTTATTTATTTTAAATTCAGTGCATCTATTTTTATACTTTTTCCCACTAAACACACCACACATTTCTTTCCTAGAACATACTACACTCATTCATATATCTCTTGTATTTCGTTTTTATACCTATGAACGAAAATGTGCACGTGACCTGGAGAATTTACCTACTAGGGTCGTTTTTGATCCCTTTTTATTTTAAATTTTCAGGACGTTTCAGGGGTTCCCGGTCTTCAGGAGAAACTTACCTTGTTCTAGGGATTTATTCTTTTAATTATTATTAATAAAGTTATATGGAAATATGATATTGTTTAATTTATTGTTTGTTATAGAAATGGTTTCTATGAGCGATAAGATCACTCTCTGTAAATTTTACTATACAATGAGAAACTTTGATGAGGGTGATTGCTACCCTCTGTGCCTAGATGGCGCTAGCTAATTTGGCTATTCTACCGGACGGATTCCGTCCCAATGAAAGATTAGAGGTCACCATGGAACATAAAATGCAATTTATTTTAAATAAACGACAAAAATCTTTTGAAATTCTTATAGCTACCCTGCGACAACGTATCTAACTTATTATACTAAACAACATTGATTCACAACGTGAAATTTCGTTAAATTAATACAGAAACTTAGATGATTTAGGACTAGATTTTAAATCTAGATTAGTCTGTGTTCTGTGGTTGGTAACTACACTCACCACGATAATAATATCAAAATATATCTTGCATTATTCTTCTTTTTAACTTCTTGGTTCAACGACCTTTCTTTTGATGACATTATGTTCTCTTAATTTAATATTTATGCATATTTCCTTGTTTAGCGTAATTTCCCGTCTATAGACAACATCCAGGTTACTACTCTTTGTGGGCATCGAGACCTCTAGCAATTTTAATAAATAAAACAAAGCAAAATTCACAAACATGAACATTATCGACTTTAAAGCGTTGACAAAGAAGACATCTTTAGGTATATACATTTAATAATAATTATTAACAAGTACGCCCTCTGTTTAACGTAATCTAACGAAACAACTAATTCCTTTAACGGTCATGGTATCGCAACGCGGGCGATAAATTAAAATTACCCATATTTATTAATCAACTATTAACAAACAACCTTATAACGCATAAACAATTATTAAATAGGTCATATACGCTATTGTATAATGTGCCTATAAATCAAAAATTCAATATGTAATTAATGCTGAGAGGTAATAAAATAAAATACACAATATGATATTGCGCAGGTTCTCAGGTAGTGCATGCGTTGCATATATTGTCATTAAATTCTTCTGCCTGTTTCATTAGTTTTCATTTTCATGTAATCATTACTGTTAGAGACGGTGCTGCATGTAATTACATTCCGCTTGAAAGTTTTAGATATTGATTTATTTTCAATTTGTCATTGTCGGGTTGTTTAATATACAGGGAGTTAAGGTAACTGAACGTTGACATTTACTTTGGATGGGTTTTTAAATTGAAACTAAATTTAAATATCTTCCTTCAACGAAGGTACCGCAATTTCTCTTCCAGGACCTGAAAAACGTTAACAATTTCTGTCTAAATTACGGTAAAAATGTAAAATACGGCCGAGATAAACGTGACGCTTCATAAATTTGTCTTATCATAATACTGCGAGTAATCTCTGGTTATTACGAACAATATCGATCATCAGTATGATGGGGGCGATGGGGATAAAGAGCAGCTGCGGATCACGAAGGTTGAGTTGAAAATGGCAAAGATCATATCAGGAGGAACGTGCGTGAAAGGAACAAGAGCGTGGTGGTTCGGGCATCTGTTGTTTTGATTATGTCGAATGCTGATCGGGTGATAGCAGGCGGATCTGATTCATATATTAATAACAAATGAATACTATAAAATGTATACTCGTTAAACGATATATTTTAAGGGCGCATGTTTTCGAAACTAAGCAAAACTGTGTTCGTATTTCCAAAATAGTTTTATATTTTTTTCTCAATGGTTTTTATGCCCATCAAATTTTTACAGCAGATCTAGTAAAGTAATTTTAGCACTATTCTTAATGTTTTCACATAGGCAACTAGAAACTTTTATAAAATTTTGTACATGCCCAACAATAACTGGAAAACAAATAACGTGCTTTGTAACGATAATTTGGTAAATTACGGTTACAACTGGTTTCTACCGGAGACAATTAAATGTAGCTATGTTATGCGCGCGTCGACGGCACTGAAACGTTCTCGATCCTACCGCGTTCCTCCTCCACCAGCTTTTTCCTATCTTCCGTACTGGTAAGTCGTAATTTTATGAATATCTAATTATTTTTCTCGGATGTAGAATTTATCTGTACCTTATCGTTATAAAGTATTATTTGCAATACGTAGCCTAGTAAATATTTAGCATGTTGGTTATTTATTACAGTCAAATGTGGTAAATATCGATTTAAATCGAATTTATCAATTGGGTGTGTTTGACGCCGGCATTTTAGCCAAATTTAGTGTTCTCCACGCGTGATTGATTTCATGCAAATATCTACACGTGGTGTCGTCTTGCAAGTTAACTTATGTTATTACCGTTCCTTATTATCTTTTGCAGTTAAAATTTGCAATTATCGTTATTATCTTTATCGCGTTATTCATAAAATATATGCACTTACACAGATCTCTTTCGTTTGCGGAAGGTGGTAAAAAACTCCTCGAAATTAATAGTTTTCGCTTAACGGAAAATATTGGTTTTTATCTTATCTCACAATTTGATTATTGTAATTTTTCGTAATTTAATTTAATATTTAAATTATTCCCTGCTATATCTTAATATGATTTGAATTAATTAAAATTCATAGTTATTATCTAATTGTCGTAATTTAATTGAATAATTACAGCATTTCTTACCATTTCTCACTCCAATTGGGAGAATTAAATAAAACTTATTGTTTCTTATCGTTCTACAGTAAATAGTAGAATTTAACTTTAATTAGTAATCTAATTAAATTAGTTATAAAAATCAGAATACCTAACTTTTTACTTTCTTACTTATTGTATTATTTTGTGATTCACACATTTTCTATTTGTGAAAAGATTGCGTTTTAGCAATATTAAAACTTAATTTTCTGAGTGTCTTATTGTGATTTGTCTATTTAATTACTGTTATTAAATTTAAATAATATAACAAATTTGTTTCTAACATAATTTCTTATTTAGAGGAACTATTTTTATTGCTTTAATCTTGTCTAGTTATATCTAGAGTAATTTCTAAAATTTCATAGTTTCGAAATTATAATAATTAGTTTATTATAATTTATATCTTGAGTTATTTTTAAAATAAAATAATAAATTCATATCTTTGTAATTATAATAATTGATTTATTATAATTCATATCTTTGCTAAATTGTTTAGTCAACTTTTCTAGAAGAAACTTGCCTTCAGTAAGTTTTTTTCTAATTTTATCAGCCGTAAGCTAACTTGCATATTTCCAACTTTACTTTGTACATTTTTGACACTGGTATATTTATGTTTTATTGAACGAGACCAAGAAGAGGATTCGACAGATTCAACTTTACCAGACCACATCAGACTGAAATCCAGATTATCCTATTATCTTATCCAGGATTGGTTACATCTTTCCCAGGTGCAGGTGAAGTCTAGCTAGACCCAGAAGATCAGTATACACCAGCATAGGCCATCTTGGCAAGGGACTAGATCATCGTGGAAATCCTTGGAAATTAAGGTCTGTAAGTCTGTGGTAGAACATATTTCCATCATCAGGTCTTCGGTTCCAGCGTAACAAATAATGGCCAGTAATTGTTCTTGTAAATGTAAGCCTTGCAGTTGATAAAATATTTTCTTTCATTCATTTTTTTATTGTGATAGCCCTTCAGGCACTTATTTCCATTGTTTTGCCCTTCAGGTAAATATATATTTTTTATCATTGTCAAGAGTAATTTGTTAATATTAATGTTTATTCTATTTGTTAATATACTATTTATTTGAGCTGAATCGTTTTATTTCTCTTGTTGTGAAAATCTGATATACAAATTGTTACTAATTTTTTTAGTAGCTGACGCCCAAAAATTATCTTAATTTATCTTAATTTTACTTGATAAATAATTCCTTAACTTTTAATCTCTTATAACTTGCAGTTTTAAATCTTACTAAGCTAGAAACTTAAAGTGCACTCTTCAAGTTCTTTTGTTAACAAATCAGGGTTTTAACCAAATTTAATAATAAGTTTGTTAATTTATTAAACACCATATTCTGACTCACGACCCACCGGAAAAATCTGAGCAGCCGACAGGTAAAATAAACTTTGAAACCCAGAAGCCCATAAGGCAAATTAGATTTATTCAGTCTGGGGTTACAACTTGTACTGCAGCTTCTTCAACAATGATTATTACACGTAATTATAAATTCAAAAAATATGTTAACACTTGGGCAATTATCTAGAAAAGATTGGCACTTGTTGTTAGAAAGGTGTTAGTTGCTTTTAGAGAGATCCTCCAGCTATTGTCCTCGACTTCCTGATTGCAACATATATGTCGGTGATGGCATGCCGAAGTGATATGCATATGTGATGAGATCAGGCGTATTTAATTATCCTTAATTGTATGAGCATGAAGTGAAAATTAACAATTATCAACGAGGAGCGTACTTTTCTTAGCATAATTGAGCTTTTTTAAAAATAGCTTTGTATCATCTAATTGTTATCAGAAGGCCTCGCATTATGAAAATTACGCCCTTCCTTTTTTACATAATTTGTGTATAGCAGTAGCAGCAGTTGTTTTAAGAAAGTCTTGTATCTAGCAGTTACGTCTCTAGTGGTTCATTCTTCAATCATGTCTCAAAAAGATCTTCCACAGAAAAGACCTCGAAATTAACTATTCATTTGGTACTGAGTGACATTACGTCAAGAAATGCGCCACAGTCTCACGCTGATAGTAGTCTCAATATGAAAGTGAACGAATTGGGATGATAATTATTTGGAGCGGTCTGCTTTCCATGCTTAAATATGAACTACACCCAAGCAAGGTTTCAACTTCATGGTGGAGGCGCCTGGAGTTAGCTCATGGGTTTTAAATGCAAGTAATTTTGTAGATACTTTTACTAATATTATGCCCATATGATCCAGAAGATGTAATTGTACATTTCATGAAAAGGACATCCACTTCATTAAGCGGCTCCTCATAGTGTAAGTTTTCCGCCACCTGGACAATAATCCTATCCATTTCATGAAGTGGACCCCATTCTGTTCCAGATGGAGATATTATACCAAACTACAGCATTTGGATAAGCAAATTGTCCATTTCAAACAAAACACAGATGCTCAAATTGTGTTCCTCCTCTCCTTTGCAATGGTGCAAATGATTTAATGATTTTCCTTTTTTAGCTCCTGAGGTGTATTTTCTATATCATTTCGTACTCGTTGTTTCGGTCTTTACATTTGGAACTTATTGAAACACGATTTTTTAGATGCCCTCATCACAAGAGGTGTTAAATCAAAGGATCTTGCTGGCACCTCTTTTCTCAATTCAGTTATAGAAAAAGTCTACTACAGTCCTAGGTGATTTTAGTGCGGAGATGCTGACCTTATGTATTCATGAGCTGGTGCCTTTAGACAAGAATAAATTCATTGGTTGTTTTGTAAGTACCTACTGAAGATACTTCTCAATTATCGTTAGATTTCTGTTCATGGAAACCTGGAACAGATGGTGTTCTGATTTTTACAGGCATAGACATAGACATGGGCCTTTCCTTCGTCTTGGATACGCAGCACCTTCTCCATAACCAATATGGGTGATTTTTAGACGAATATCTGCAGCAAATCCATTCATACAGAACAAAATTATCGTCCACTGTGTTCATTTTCTTTCGCAGAACATGACAATCTTCTGTCTAAATCATACACATGCAATTTATAAAAAATGTGCTTTATATTTAACTGCTTATGGCATTTCCGGTTGGACGGTGACATCTAACAATATATTGGGAATGATGATGTGTAACCTTCTTTTAATGGAGTTTTTTATTAGCTTTATTTTATTATAATTGTTTTAGAGCGTTACATTACTTAATTGTCTTTCGCCTACGCACCGCTGTTGAATACCTGTATCGTGCTGTGTAACACTGTGTGCTGGACCATACGAGAATGCTCGCTTTGGGGCTGCTTTAACCCTTGTCTTTTGGTTTTAGGGCGTTCTTAGGTATATCAGGTTTTGGAGAACTTACCTTTGTTGCAGAATTCAGATTATTTGTAATTATATTTAATAAAGCCCTAAATTGGTATGTAAAGCTTTGCTTTGCATTTATTTTAGCACTGCCCTCTAGGGGTTTAAATATTGACTATCATATGCCAATATATTTAGCTGAGAGTGATTTTCCTAGTGAAGTGACTCTTTGTAATAAGTTTTACAAATAAAATAACAGATGGTCGCGTCTAATTTTAATAGATTATAACTTTCAATAATTTTTGTTATTATTGTTTGCAGTTTATTTGTTGAGGTTTGCCTTTGTTACTACACTTTTATCTTGACATATTTTGGCAATTTTCTTATTTCTATTTATTTTTTAGAATTTGGCGTGATTCCCAGAATTAAGTTCAATGAATAAAACTTTTCTTATGTAAATTAACTACATATTCTTATTAATTAAGGATCTATATCGGGTGCAAGTCTCGCAATGAATAATGTCGGAAAGTTAGTAAATTTGGCCAGACAAAATATGAAATGCATGCAAAAAATTTTAATTTTATTTAAGAAAAAATGACTTTCCGACATTTTATACATATTTCAGACAAAAATTTAATTCAAATAGGATAAGTTTTAAACGAAATATTTGAAAACTACGATTTAAGTGGGTATAAGACTCGATAAATTCGCGGTTAGTTTAAACATTCGATGTAAATCGATGTTCATGTAGTTTCTCAATGAGGACGCCCAACTAGCTTCAAAATGGCGACGCCATGAAATTTTGTTGGGTAAGTGTATTACCTACTTAATTTTCTTGGTAATTACCATATTCTGTCTGCATTCCTGCAGACGGGGAATAATCTCTAATTCACCTTGATAGTGTTTTGAAACCGATTTAAGTCGTATTTTCAGAAACGGAGCTTCTCTTACTAGCTTGGATATTTAGGTTTCACTGTTTGTATTCCACCTCACCGGTTACCTAGTTACCTGGTGGAAATTGCAGGATTTCACAGATTATGTTTTCAAACTAGTAAGTATTTAACTTATATCTTACTTATTTCATATTTTTATGGAAAACCATTATAGTTTTTAGATTCCTCAACAAACTTCCATTTTCTGTAAATTGCAAAACCGAGGAATATAGTTGCTATCTCTAATTGTTCATGTTCCTGATGAAAATGCCACATCACGAGTCTTTGATTAAAAAGATAAAGTGATTAATAGTCTTCTAGAACAATGAAACATGACGTGTCAAATATACTAGGAATTTTGCACACATAAATTTAACGAAATTGTTTTATGACCCACAATGACTATACGTATTATAATGAGGGTTTTCATCCCTGGATTTTTTAGTTGGACCACATGGAATGCCCTAAAACTGTGTAGAATTCTATTGTTCTATTATGTTCGTGGTAGTGTGCTAGGTTCTTTATTATTAATTTTGGAATATATTATATTTTATTATTATTTTTTTTTTTACTTCTACCACTACACTGCGTACGATAGTTAATTGTCTTATAGGTAACAAAACATAGTGTGCTGGTCCAGATAAAATATTTACTGGGGTTAGCTTAAACCCTCTTATTTTTAGGTTTCAGGGCGTTCATGGATTCACCTGGATTAAATTGATTGATTTCAAGCTTTAATTTGTAAGGAATTTAAATTCTATTTCAAGATTTTATTGGGTAGCATTGCATTCGTGGCTGATGCCCTATCTTAGTAGAAAATTTAAAAATTATATGCATAAGCACAACGCTGATGTCGGCTGAAATATGCTCTACTATTAGAGTCAGGGTTTTAATTGAATTTTTAATAGCAAAAGCTTACAAATGGACTTAACTTAACTTTATTATAGTGGAGTTCAGGGTTACTCTATTTTAGATTTTGCATGATTTGTAAGTATTTTATCTTGGGGAAGTTTGTTTTATTCTGGATGATTTCTATTTATGTTTTAAAGTATTTGTTTCATTTTATTTAAGTTAAAATACATGACAGTATGTACTCATCTATGCATTAATCTCGCTAGGAGCAGTCTTTTAAATTGACGTATTAGGCACTCAATTCACTTTTTTTGTACAAGATTCCATTATTTTCAAATACTTCGTTTCGTTACGTACTGTTATGGATTGTAATATTTGATGCTGACAATTCCTTGTTGACACCTCCAGACTTCCGTAGCATTGTCCCTATTTGCACCAGGTTTCGCGTTACGCGCATTATGCGTCGTAAAATGCAAATCCTCAGTTTAAACGCTTCGCCAAAGTTCTCTTAACATGCAACGTTAATACCAGGCCTATAATGACTTGCTTCATAATTGACATAGACGTGAAAATTGTTTAGATATACCCATATAAGTGGTAATGTTCCGGCGTGCGAGTTATCCTCATTTTCGGGGTCGCGAGGTCGTATCTGTACCTCTAAACGTTTCAATTTTATGTATCAGATATTGTGGCTAATGCTATGCATTATATTGTGTACAGCAACACGATATGTACCAAGAAAATGTCTGCTTACAGTTATTGTTGTTATTCAGTTGTGATTTTATGCATACTCTTAACATTTTGCACCTTACATCGTGTACTTGTAAATACCTATACAGGTATTATCATGTGCAAATTGATTTATCAATTGGACGGGAATATGGTTTGAGGTGTTTGAGAGATTTATGCCGGTAAGACGTATCTTCTCATTGGGATTGCGTTGATTTGAATTTCACACATTCATGACTTCTCACTGGCGAGGCGCTGAATTATAGGTACCTTTAAGTGATGCCCGCAAAGTTGTTATTTATTTTAATGTTGCTAGCGTCGAAAAAATTGGCTGACTTTAGACAAGGTTGATGATAATTTTTAATTATATTGAGTTGCTTGTTCAGTTAGAATTAAAAAAGCAGCCTTTTTGGATACAATTTCTTTCCATTATACAAAATAAAAAAAATCAATACAAATAATTGATTTATTAATTCTATAGGTATATCTGAGAAACATTAATTTCCTTAATATTTTAATACGTAATAAATGTTCTACTAATAATAAGCAATGTGATCTGGATGCAGTGTCACGGCTACCAGTTGATTCCCACGATCACATGTTAGTGTCCCACTGGGAGAGCCCATTACTTAAGTTAGACCCGCGCATGCCATAAAATGCATGAATCACTTGTAACAAAACGCGGCGCACATTCTGCTTTTGATTATTTACACCATTAGGTATATACAGGGTGTTTCATGACGAACTGTACATATACTTCTATAAGGATCATAGAGGATCCCTTGACTATTCACGAATGGATATAGAAACTTGTCTGTTGCGCTTAATTACTGAGATACAGGGTGATAAACTACTTATGGCCAATATTTCTTTTGGCCAGAACTTCCTTACTATTTATCACAATTTATTCAAATTTTATAAAATTTGTGTAATTATCATAGTTGATATAATGCCATTTTTAATATTTAAAAATTCCAGGACAGGACTTTTTTAATTCAAGTTGTTCTATTTCTGTACTGAAAATCACCCTGTAGAATATGCTCCTGATTGAAAATTAATAAATTATTTTTAATTATTTTTTTTCAACTTAGATTTGGTAGAATTATTTCTCGAGAAAAATACCTAAACTACATGTACTTAACCTGTACAGGGTGATCATTTTAAGTGCCCCACTCGATTTTCCTGCTTTATTCTTCACCTAGGAAAAAAATTCAAAACCCATATCTACTTGTGTACTTTTTTCCGAGGAATCCCATTCCGAAAAGATAAAAACAATTGAATGTCAAAGAAAAAAGTTATGGCCGAAAAACTGAAAAAGAAAAAAATAATATTAATGCGGAAATGGATATGTGACAGTTCACTGATTGTAAATGCGTATTTAATACTTATTTTTCACTTCCGGTTTGACCGGATATTGCTTTAATTTTTTTATATTAGGTGATACACCCTGTATATTGAGCTCAGTTTAAAAAACATTTCTTTCTGAATACAGCAATATATAACATATTATCATTATCTGTCATATTTAATAAGATATTGGGGTTTAAATTTAAAATATAAAATATATGTTATGAAATAAAATCATCCATGAAAAAAAACAAAAGCATTTAAATTATTTTTTATTTATTTCAAAAACTAAAGAATACAAGTTATTATGCTATATCTTCTTTTGTTTTTGAAATAAATAAATAATTTAAATGCTTTTGTTTGTTTTCATGGATGACTTTATTTCATAACATATATTTGTGTTATTTTAAATTAAAACCCCAATATCTTATTAAATATGAAAGACAATGATAATATGTTATATATTGCTGAATTCAGAAAGAAAAGTTCTTTAAACTGAGCTCAATATACAGGGTGTATCACCTAAAATAAAAAAATTAAAGCAATTTCCGGTCAAACCGGAAGCGAAAAATAAGTATATGATACGCATTTACAATCAGTGAAATGTCACATATCCGTTTCCGCATTAATATACAGGGTGCATATTTTTTCTTTTTCAGTTTTTCGGCCATAACTTTTTTCTTTGACATTCAATTGTTTTTATTTTTTCGGAATCGGATTCCTCGGAAAAAAAGTACACAAGTATGGTTTTTGAATTTTTTTCCTAGGTGAAGAATAAAGCAGGAAAATCTAGTGAGGCACTTAAAATGATCACCCTGTACATAGTACAAAACTGTTTTATTTTATTTGAACGGAAATTTAAAATATATGCACTAACCAGAAGCGAGTTCAGATCTTAACAAAATGTCACGCGATGAATAGAAATCGACAAGCCGTAAAGCAGTAGATTAGAATTATTTAAGAAAAGGATCGGCCGGCATCGCCAGAGGGTCTCCTAATGTTCGCTTGTCCATCGATTTGGAATTACAGGTGCCATCAACGTGGGAGTGCCAACATGGGACCGGGTCACCGGGTGAAAGTGTAGAGGATCCTCATAGCCATAAGCACTAGCCAGTGGCGTGTAGAAGTTGTCTAGAAATTGCTGGAATATTAATAGTGAATCTCGAGTGGAGTGTAGGTGGAAATACGGGGAAAATAACTGTTATGCTCTTAAGTCACGACTGAAAGGATTTGCTCCACAAAACATTTAACGCAGCAATTCCTGAGTGGCCATTTAACATACCTATACGCGGAATATTTTTTCGAGTAGGCACACTAAAAATATTGATTGAAAAAAGTTGAAAGCTTGAAAGAAATTTCTCTATAGAAGAGTATTTTGAATTCTTGATGTTCAACTTTTTTGGTCTTTTCCTGATACTGTATGAAATTCAAGAAGAACTAGAAGGTCGAGGTGTCAAAAATTCAAAATATCCGATGCGAAAACTCGTCTACAAATCACCAGTCCCACGAAAGCCATAAAATGAAAATTGGAGGAAATCTGCCTTAGTCCTAAAAACTGTTTCTGTATTTCATGTCAATTTATAAAAAAAATAAGTATCTACCTATAAAAGAGAAGCGCCAGTTGCTTAACCATGCACGCTTCATTTAAAAAATCATGAACCGAAAATTAAAGAAAAATAACCTTTTAAGGCAATAACAATAAATTAACATTATGTAACTCTTCCGTAGATCGAATTTACCGCATATAAAAATATTTATGAATGAACATTATGAATTTTTGACTTTGTAATTCATTGTAGGTACATAACATACTGGCACCTCGGCGACGTCCGAGGTATGTCAGTAAACAAATTATTAATAACCTCTTATCGATAAATATAAATATCTTGCTTATAAATAATGCTTATTATAAAATCCACAAAAACTTGTTCCGTCAAAGAACAGGAATAGCATTACTGTGGCTTCGTCGTCTGCGTAGGTGCCATAAACATCAAAAGGCATTTTCTTTGACCCGATAAGAAGGAGACAATAAGATCGAGTTGTACATTAGAAATTCTAGCTAAAACACGGAGTTATATGGTGCTAAATAACTTTTTCTTTAACGCGGTCAGATACGAATCCAGGTACGGACTCTAGAAACTGGGTACCCATTAATAATTTAACATTTACCTTTATGTATTGGGTATAAGTACAAATTGACTAATTTTTTAAGTGTTTATAGGTCTAGATTGATAATATTAAGCATGTTTGCAGATAATTACAAATTTATTTACTTAAATTTTACTTGCTCCATCCTCTTAGAAGGCGACATTGCTATACCTACTTATATAGGTAATTACTATTTTAGAGCGTCTATATTTAACTAGGTAAACCGCACTTTTTTTAAAAATAGACCATTATTATCCCAAACACTGCTGAACTGATTTTATGATTTTTATAAATTGCATTTTTCGGTTTTAATTTATCCAGAAAACATAAGTCTAGAATTGATGATACCGCTTGAAACAAAGCATACGTAAGCAATATGTACTTACTTCAAATATACGGTCAAATTGGGTGCAGGTTTCCCGCATGATCGCGAAAATTGTGGAGGATAGATAAGAAACCTTATTATGGAGATATCAACGCTTCAGCAAGAAGGAAACCCCATGATGAATATTTTTCCCTTATTTTGTATCCTGGCTCATAGTTAATGCCATGAGGCTAGTGGGATAAGGCTTTTACAATATTTCTTTGCTATTCCTTTCTTTTAAGTATTTATGAATTATAATCTCTACTTTCTTAGATTTCTTAATTATTTTAGATTAGGTAGGAGAATAGGTACTAATAAATACATAGGCAGGTGTTATATTATGTACCTACTGGCAAGACATTTCTGTCTCTAAGTATGACTTTGGTAGGTATCAGAGGTTGCCTATATGTTTTAATTTCCCCACAATTAAACCTTAATGACATGTTGAACTAAGTTCGTCTCTGGATTTATTTATGGAACTAAGTTGATCGTTTGGACATAACGCTTAATAGTTTACTTTATTTATCTTTGCTTAGAAAATGCGTGTGGTCCTTCCTGCCGCTCTTAAAACAAAAAATTACAACACCTAATACAATTCTGCTAGTGCTTTTTACAACTACACACGTAAGAATTTTAATTGTGGCAGAATTAATTGAACAATATATTAGAGGAAGACAACAGCAGCTCGGATTTGTGTAATGATTTCCCGGGGGATAGATCCGCCTTTATACGATTTAAATTATTTTAATTAACGTGTTTTTCTATTCCTATATAATTCACGCAAATATGTGGAATAGTAAATAGAATAATATAAGCTTTTGTCTAATTGGAAAATGTGTTCATTCAGATATTTATTAGCCAATTAAGAAGGCTTTGATTATGTTTTAATTGTGTAAGAATATACTTTTCGCGATGCGGAGTTATTCACTTCACTCCTTTTACTATTGAAACTGCTGTAATTGAAAAATGTGCATTTAATTTCTTCTTTTGCAAGCTCTGATAGAAATGATTGGTATAATAAACCAAAAGAAAATTACCTACCTATAAAAACTTATGATTTTATTTTTTACACCTAAAGAGTCATTTCCGTGTAATCCGGAAGCGATATTTAAAATTTACATGCATTATTTTACTAACCTTTAGGTAATGGTCAATTAAAAAAATGCAAAATCCGCTATTTTGAATTTATTTATAAAATTGCTTTTTCGGCCTTTTTTATGCTCAATTGTTTGCTTCTTAGCAGTAAATTAATATTAAAATCAAGTTATATGGCATACCTATTCCGCACTAGCTCATGCTCATAAAATTGCCAGTAAAAGTGAAAAGAAGGTACCTGAAAACAATTTTTGAGATTTGGGTTTTCCGTTCAGCTCATTCAATTCAACTCATAGGACTTAGGCTAGTATTCCACCCTTTTCTTGTCAGAATAAGTGCAGAATTAAATACTTGGATCTAACGACTAGAATATCGAGGCAACAATGCCGAGTAAAATAAACAATTTCATACAGTAATACACTTTCTAAACAACATTTAAGTGAAGCTGTTTTGTCACTTCCAATAAAGTAACCGCGTATCGTACCATATTCGCGTCTATAAGGAGTAGTACAAGTAATGACAGTAAATTTGTGATGCTAATTCGGTATTTCCCACGTAAGCAAATAAAGCGAACACCTGTGTTAAAAGTAGTACCGGTCGCGGTCGGACTAAAAAGACCAAATCGAGCGTCTCGTACTTTATTGTATTTTCCATAAGCGACGTAGCGCTATATTTTACAACAACAACAACAGTTACATTCGGCCATAGACTAGTAAATTTAGTGACCACCAACCTTCGCGGCAGCCAGTTTGACATAATAATGTTTATTAATCTTCTCTACATTCCAGCAGAACGCGTGTACCACTCGTAGAGGCAGCGGTGATTTACTAGAGAATTCCTACTGTCCAATCGGATTCGACATATTAATCAAAGTTTATTACAGTGTGCTATATATTACTTGATATTGCGCAATCAGTTTGTTAGATCCGCATGTCGTGAGTTATAAATAAAGATATAGTTACCCATCTTCGCGTTAGCGACTGCTAACGGGAGAGATTTAAGAGATTTTCTTTATTGACAATTTAAAAGAGTACATGGACAACTGCAATCTACATGCCTGTACGCAGTTTGTTTGCCTGATAAATATCAAGATTGCGGAAACGCACGGAAAATATCTCATTTCTGCTGACTATTATTCCCTGATAAAGAAATACTTTAAGCTTTAACTGTTTTTCTGTGATGCTCAACTTTATTGAACCTTAAACTAGATGGCCGATTTAAATGTCTCTGAAAACGGCTTACAATGCTTCTAGTACAAGTATTTATAATATTCCCTTGTATGTTTTGTAGTTTTAAGAAAAATTAAGTAAAGTAAATATACAGGTAAATAATTTTGATAATAATTTGTCTCAATTTATTGAGAAGCCCGCTCGATTTCTTGATACCGACAGTCATTTGGCATACACTAAACCAATTGCCTTATGTCTATAAGATTTGCATCAATCTATTGGAAATTTCAAAATTTCTTCTTCTGTTTCTTCATCTTCTTCGGTTTCTTCTTCTTCTTATTCTTTATATTCTTCTTCTACTTCTTCTTCTTCTTCTTCTTCTTCTTCTTCTACTTCTTCTTCTTCTTCTTCTTCTTCTTCTTCTTCTTCTTCTTCTTCTTCTTCTTCTCCGTCTTCTTCTTCTTCGTCACCTTCCTCTTCGTCTTCTTCTTCTTCGTCTTCTTCTTCTTCTTCTTCTTCGCCTTCGTCTTCTTCTTGAGTGTCCGTAATGATGAGGTTCGAGGTGGTTGAAACGTTAAGAATTTAAAATATTTAACGCAGAAAACACAAAAAAGCCTTTTTCTAATTCTTTTTCTCTTGCTCTTCTTCTTCATATTCTTCCAAAGAAAATGAAAAAATGCAAAAGAAGATGAAGAACGAGACGGTTGAAACGTCAATAGTTCAAATTAATCAACATAGAAAGGAACCCAAAAGCTTTTCTTCCTATAGTCTTCTTCTTGAGAGTCAATAATGACCAGAGGTTCCAGGTGGTTCCGAAGGTTCAGAATTTAAAATTTTCAACAAAAAACACAAAAAATCCCTTTTCCAATTCTTTTTCTCTTGCTCTTCTTCATCATATTCTTCTAAAGAAAATAAATAAATGCAAAAGAAGATGAAGAATGAGACTGTTGAAACGTCAATAATTCAAATTAGGTAATCAACGTAGAAAGGGACCCAAAAGCTTTTCTTCGTATTCTTTTCCTTCTGATTTTTCTGAATTGAAATAATTAAGTATAATATGATGTCGAGGAACGAGAAATTATATTCAAAATACTCAACACAGAAAAGAACCTAAAAACTCTTCTTCCTCTTACTTTTCCTCTTTCTCTTCTTCTTCGTATTCTTCTGAAGCGAAATGAAGAAGTGCAAAGGAAGATGAAGAACGAAACGGTTGAAACGTCAATAAATCAAATTAAACAACGCAGGAAGGAACCCAAAAATTTTTCTTCTTATTCTTATTTTTATTCTTGATTTCTCTGAAGTAAAAGTGTAAAGAGGAGTCAAGGGAAGCGAGTTGGTTGAAACATCAAGAATTTAAAATATTCAACACAGAAAAGACCCCGAGAACTTTTCTTTTTCTTCTTATTCTTCTGAAGTGAAATAAAGAAGTGTCAAAAGAAGAAGAGGAACGAGATGGTTGAAACGTTAAATTATCAAAAAATTAAACGAAGAAGAGAACCTAACCCTCTTTCTCCTTCTTCTTTCACTTCCTCTACTTCTAAAGCGAAATAAAAAAGTTCAAAAGAAGACGAAGAACGAGACAGTTGAAATTTCAATAATTAAAATTGTTCAACGCAGAAGAGAACCAGACCATTTTTCTTCTCTTATTATTTTTCTTCTTCTTAATTCTTCGGAAGAGAAATGCAGCTGTGTCAAGAGAAGAAGAGAAACAAGATGGTTGAAACGTTAAGAATTAAAAATATTCAACGAAGAAGACAGCCTAAAAATCCTTCTTCATCTTTTTCTCGGTATCTTCTTCTTCTTCTGAAGCGAAATTAAGAAATGCTAAAGAGGACGAACAACGAGACGGTTGAAACGTCAATAATTAAAATTTATCAACACAAATAAGGAACCCAAAAACTTTCTACTTAATCTTTTTCTTCTCTTTCTGATTTTTCTGAAGTGAAATAATTAAGTGCAAAGAGATGTCGAGGAACGAGAAGAAGAGAACCTAAACTTCCTTTTCCTTCTTTTTTTTCACTTTCTCATTCTTCTGAACGGAAATAAAAAAAAATTCAAAAGAAGGCGAAGAACGAGAGAGTTCAAACTTCAATAATTAAAATTGTTCAACTCAGAAAACTTTTCCTGTTATTTTTTAATCTTCTTTTTCTATTTCTCATTCCTCGAAAATGAAATTCAGAAGTGTCAAAAGAAGAAGAGGAATGGGATGATTGAAACACTCAACAATTGAAAATGTTGAACGAATAAGATAACCTTAAAGTCCTTCCTCATCTTCTTCTCGTTCTCTTCTTCTTCTTATTCGTCCGAAGCGAAATGAAGAAGTGCAAAAGAAGACGAAGAAATCAATTGTCTTATATCTACAAAATTTGCCCCTATCTATTGGAAATTAAAAAATTTCTTCTTCTTTTTCTAAAGGAGTGTCCAAAAATGACGAGGATTGAGATGGTTAAAACGTCAATAATTCAAATTAATCAACGCAACCTTCTTCCTTTTATTCTCATATTCTTCTCCTTCTGATTCTTCTGAATTGAAATAAAGAAGTGTAGAAAGGAGTTAGGGAATAAAGAAGGTTGAAATGTTAAGAATTTATTATATTTAACGTAGAACAGAACTCGAAAACTTCTTCTCTTCTTCTTTTTCTTCTTATTTTTATGAAATTAAATGAAGGAGTGTCAAAAGAAGACGAGAAACGAAATGGTTAAAGATTCAAAAATTTAAAATACTTAACGCGGAAGGGAACCCGAAAACTTTTCTTTTCCTTCTTCTTATTCTTCTTCTTCTTCTCGCGGAAGGGAACCCGAAAACTTTTCTTTTCCTTCTTCTTCTTCTTCTTCTTCTTCTTCTTCTTCTTCTTCTTCAAGACAAATGAGGACAGTCCAACAGGCCTGCCCTTCGCGGAGTACCACTAAATTAAAAGGAATTAATACCCATTTCCAAGAGATATATTAACAAAATAAAAATCTATATGTGTTTTGAGCACGTTTTTTTCTCAAGAAAAGTTCAAAAGCGATAAATTCGGGGTTCTTTCTGAACACTATATTGTGTTTCACCTACCAATACAATTCTATCGGATAGAGTTGATATCCTGCTTCATTAAATAAAATATAAAAAGCCACCTTATATGCAGGAACTGTAAAAATAATATTTTATATTTCAGCTTGAGGAGATTTGTCCAAATTAATTCCTCAAGTTTTAACTCTGCTGCGTAAAGTTATTTTATAAATCTGTTTTCCTGTGCAAATCCTAAATTTATTTAATATTTTTTTCGTTAGAATAGACAGCTCTATCAAGTAGTAAAAAGGCTGGGACAATAAAAATAAAATCATAAAGGAACCACCTGCCTTATTTGGAAACTAAATATTTGTATATCGTGCTCTGAATTCGATAATGTTATTCATATGAAGTTAAACGTTTATCAATTCATTTGCATGGAAAATCTATAAACAAGCGAAATTAATAAAATATCAAATTAAAAGCAATTTAAAATTCAAATATCAACCTGTTTTCCATTTTTATACTATAATTTATTTATTTTACTACAGAATGGAAGTTCTGTCTACGAAATAAAGTAACTCGGTAACATATTCATCGCTACATCCATTATAATATATTCATTTATTTTATCTCAAATATCACTTGTTGTGGGTGGAAAATCCCAAACTTATTAGATATCGTTCAATAAATCCTCGACGAAAAAACACATTAGCATATTATTCACGTTTTCATAATACTATACGAAAGTTATTATTACTCAAGTAGTTTAAAAAATAAGGTCAAAAACCTCTATGGTGCTGTAAGTTGTCGGTTAAACCAATTTATAAATTTGTCGCAAAATGTAGTATTTGAAATATTCGTCTATTGAGACGTGGGTGGATCAGTATTCAACATCCAAACTGATTGTGCTCTAAAACGAAATATCATCAGTAAAATCCAAGTATTACTAAGCAGGCCGTAACTGTCAACTGATAATTTATTCGTCGGCTTGTTGCAAAAAACGTTTTAATTTTATTGCGGATAACGTGTCGCAATGGGCAGGGCCGGCGTTAGGCACGTGCGAATTGGGTGCGTTTGGTACCGGCCCAGGAATATGTCTTAAAAGTTGGCACCCCACAAACAGTTATTGACTGATTCCAAAGCATCTTAAAAAAATAATGTTTTTACAAAAAACTTTTATTTTCATAATATTTTTGAATACCTACGTTGAATTTTGATTTAAAATAATTATTTTCTAATATCCAGTGGGTTAAATTTTAACAGACGAAGATAGATTTTTAGAGATTAATTATAATGCGGTAATGAGATTTTTGCTATACAGGGTGTTAGGAAAAGTGTCAATTTTAAATGGGTCCAACAATAAAAAAATATTCGATTAATAACGAAAGAAATTAATTCTCAATCTGTTTTACGTCCTTAAAATTTGAACTGGTGTGTGTGTGGCACTTACTAGGAGCCTTGGGACGCCTTTTGTGCGCCTCTTATATCCAATGCCCTTTAAAGCGGAGATAAATAAAGTTCCGACTCGAAGAGCGCCAATAAAATCGCAATAAAACTGAACTTTCTAGTTTATAGGGAATTTACTGCCATCGAATAATCTTAATTTAAAGCACGCGGTCGATATTTTATCAATTAAGCCAGGTGTGTCAGGTGAAAGGTCACCTGCCTCAGGTCAATAGATAATAAATTCGAAGAGGATTGACCAGAGGCGGGTAATAAAGTACACTTTTATATAATACGTAAAGATTAGCTTAAGTTTTTATTATCTTTTGTTTGGTACGGTCTAATATATTTTCGTTAAATAATGCTGCATAATTCCGACATAAATTCTCATTTATTTTGACAAATTAAAGTTTTATCATATCTATCCTGTATTAAAATGATATTGTGCAGTTTTTTCCCATCAAGTTTTCGTCATTATATTTGGGATTACGAGGTAATAAAATGTTTAAATATTTGATTTCATATTTCAAAACACTGCATCCTTGACTAATGATTGGTGGCCTCTCTCATCAGCATACGACATAATTCATTTAATGTTATCCACTTTTTTACGATTTTATTACGTACAATTATTACATGTTATGTTCTTGAAATATAACCGGTCCTCACAACAGAAATATTTAATAAACGCTAAATTAAGTTTGTAATAGCAATATATTATGTGTGACTGTATAAGCGTCTTTCTTCCTCCACTCAGACAGAACTTGATTGTACACCAACTAGATTAAATTACCAATACTGTTTATCGATGTAGGACTTCATACGAATTTTGTTGCTTTTTGGTTGTTTTTTGGGGTGTTTCTTTTTTGTTAGTTTTTTTGGCTTTTTTTAATTCTATATTCTAAGTATTCGAGCCTTCTAGCTCTTTTTATTTACTGCTAAGTTGAGGACCTTTCCTGGTGTCTTCAACTGGAATCATTTTTGATGATGTAGAGACGTTCAATTGAAATCCAGATGGTCCTGATTGTAGACTTGGATGTCTTTTGGCTGGGACGAAATCATTGAAGTAATGTCTTCAATTGAAGCAGTTACCTAATATAAAATACTCCACATAAATTGGACAACCCCAAATCCAAGGCCAGGGCTGCTTGAATATAATCATTTTTTACACTACTTTTGATTAATATCTTTAGGACATTAGCACAGAGGAGACGGCATATATCCTAGTTCAAATTCATTTTTCCTCAAGTATCATGAGGCATTCTTGTTATCAACTTACTATCCAAGATAAGGAATTACATTGCCCAATAATGTTTTATTATCTTCAGATCTCTAAGGTTAACAAAATTAATAGCTTTGTGTCGCAATACTTTATGAAATGACACTCAGAAAGGTGGGAGTTGAATGTAACAGCAATTAGTTCTTATAGCAAGGCTTTTGAAAGAAGAAGAACAAACGAAAACTCATGAATCAGAAGTATATAACTTGGCCTCTCAAGTAGAATCAGTCAAATTAAACTGGAAGAATGAAACGGAACAGAATATCAGGAGCTGAAACAGAAAACGAAATGTGGATATTGGAAGTAGAAAAGCCATTGGTGGGGAGAATGTCCTAGTAAAAGGAAGCCTAATAATAGTAATAAAGTTCAAAAAGCGATGATAAGAAAGAACCTTTGAGAAGTGATAAATCATTGTTAGTTAAAAATCAAGATAATAAAAATAATATGTAGCAAGCTGATATTGGTACAAGTGTACAAAAATGTCATTTAGGTAGGGGGTGGTTTACATTTTTGAAAACAATAGAGAAAGACTTGGTTGTACCTACAAACAACAAAGTTATCAAACCAGTTTTTGTGGAACACATTGAAATAAAGGCTGCAAATGGTGAATCGGATTTTCAACGATGTTCTCTGAATACCAGAATTAAGAAGAATTGCTAGTTGGGAAATACCAAATAAGGGTTTCAAAATGGTGCCCATAGGTGTGAATTTCTTAACCTAGGTAGTGAGAAAATATTCATGGGAGCAAGAAGGCAATACTGATGAAAACGAAACTACTTGAATGCAATTCTCTTTCTAAAACGAGTTTAGAGATTTTGTCAAATTAATCTACACACTATTAGGGAAACTTAAAAATGTGATGCTTTTGAAGGAGTACACTTAGAAGGTGGGATTGTAAAGCTTGTCACTTTGGAAAGCAAGGAACATTTCAGTTAAAACATCCAAAATCTGAAAGGCATGGAGAAGACATTTCTGACATTCTGGTAATTGTAGTTCGCCAAATGGGTCCAGATATTTTCAAGGATAATTCTGATGGATTTAACCTATTCTATCAGCAGTAAGGGAGTACAATCAGGACACTCGGTATTTTTACCAAAATTTAAATTTTGGGCATTTTTACAGGTTTTTCAATTTTTTAGCATTTTTACCAAAATTTTAAATTTCTCAAGATTTTCATCAGATTTTCAATTTTTAGCATTTTTACTAAAACTTCAAATTTTAGCAATTTCTCGAGAAATTTCATCACAGGTCAAGATCGATCACGTGACCAGAAGATGATTTTTGAACTATGACGTCATTTTGAGCACGTTCTGGTCACATGATCGACCTTGACCTTTGATGTCATTTTGAAATTTTTCGAGAAATTGTTAAAAATTAAAATTCTGGTAAAAATTTAAAACCTGGTGGAAAATCTTGAGAAATTTGAAATTTTGGTAAAAATGCTAAAAAATTGAAAAAACTAAAAATACCCAAAATTTTAATTTTGGTAAAAATGCCGCGTGGCCCTTGCTACTCCTATCCTATGCTATCATTCTGAACTTGGAATAAAGCAATAACTGAAAGTGCTCGTTCAATGCTTTATAAAAAATAACATTCTTCTAGAACTGTGGACCGAGGCTGTAAGTTTCCAAATAGTTTTGGCAATGAAGACTGGAATACCTACTGTAACGAAACTGTTTAAATGTTTGAAAACAACAGAATTATGGAATCAGAAAAGTGCTGAATTTGTCAAATGTGACCAATATGGAGATAGAGATGCTGATTATGCAGATGATATAGAGACTAGAAAGTCTAAAAATGGTAATATGTATGTTAATTGTAAACTAATTTCAAGTCGTAGCACTGTTTACAACTGAGTCAGAAGATATTGTTTTGTCATTGAAAAATTAGGAAACTCTATTGTTATGCATTCAAGAAACCAAAAAGTTGTGCTGCTGTGTTATCATCATCGTCCAAAAAAGATAAAAAGATAAAATTGTGTTTTTTTATATCTGCGATGTGAGCACGTTATTCTACGACAAACTAGGTGTGCGGAAAAGCATGATTTTATAGAATTTTTACCTCTAAATGTATCTTTCGTCACATATTATCTACATGTACTTATTTATTATTGGAGGCTATACCGCCGTGCTTTGCAGATTATATGAAATTTTAAAACATCTTTATTACAGTTCATAACATTTCTAATAATTATAATAAATTAACCGAATAAATCACTAAAGTCCCAATTTATAAACATTAAAACCATAATAATATGAAAATATTACCAGATAAATTATATTAATCTAATGATTGATCACGGCAATTGAACAGAATACGTGGGCGCCGGCATTTTCATCTTGGCATTTCTTTTTCAAAATAGACGTAGAATAACGGAGAAGAGTGTGAATTCCGCTTGTGGCAATTAGTCAAGAACATAAACGTGACACTGTGAACTCCGACACAGCGTTGTGCTAACAAAAAAATTGATATAAATTGCTTTATATGCGGTACAGACGTTATGGTGTTAGTTATCTCGTTGAGCCAATATTTTTGTTTGGCTAGAAGTACATTAGCGTGTTCTTGTTGATGTAAAAATCTCTAACATGTGTGAGAGGTGTGATCTTTATGCTGTTTGGATAACTATGATTAATACCGGGATAGCAGATAAGGCACTTTAATGAATTATGTAGGTGTCATCTTAACGCATCTCTGCCGTCGGAGATGAATGAAACTTGCTCCACGCAAACACCATGAATTTTGATTAAATAATGCTTGTTTGAACAAATAATCACTTTGTACAATTGATTGCTTTATGCGTACCTATATCCTTTTTTCTGTAGTTTATTAATATTACCATCGCTATTTATTAACGACGAATAACTGTTAAGAGAATCTAATTTCAGGTTCGGTTTCCCAGCAAACTTTTTAAAGCAGGAATACTGATACACAATGGATTCTGCGAATTATTTATTTATTTTACTGCTTCCGAATCGTAAAGTAAATATTTTTTTTACCCAAATTAAATAATTTTTGGTTAACGATAAGCTCAACCTTGCAAGCCAAAAGCATAGATAACTAAAACAAAACAGAAAAAACCGGTAGATGATCTTTGATCCAATACAAAATGGCTGTCGTCACCGTTTAGATTCTCGTCCGACCAAATAGATCTTATAAAACGCTGGCGTCGTCGTTTAGATTACCGTCCGACCTAATTAATATCTGAAACATTCATAGCAACAATAGGATGACGTAAGAATCACACCAAGTGGATAAGTGGGAATTTACTTGATCCAATTACATCATCCAAACTGCTGCGCAGAAATAGTCTAGTATTATTTTATTACCAATACGTAAATAACCTTCAATGACGGTCGGTCATGTACGAAGTGTCAAAGAAACCCAAAGCAGTGCTGAGAATAGTAGAACAGCCATCAAATTCAAAAGAAGCGAGGCAATACTGAAGAAATGGGACACAAGATTCGCCATAGTAATGGATGTTGAAGTAGACTGTCTGCTTTCATAAAAAATATGTTAAGCACCAAAATATGAGCAACAAATAAAAAATTTAACAAAATAAAAGACACCAATATTTGGTCAAATAGAAAAAACTAAGATCACCGTTTAGGTTCTGGTCCGACCAAAGAAAACTTTCAAATTATCGTTTAGGTTTCCGTCCGATCTAATAAAAATGTATAGAAACAATATAATGACGTAATCATCGCAGCAAGAGGATAAGTGAGAGCCGACCTGTTGCAAGCCCTTGCCTGCTATTCCAACAAATCACCCCTATCCCATCCCTATTACAATATATGCACGATTTATATCAACGGTATGGCCAGACCCTAAATAGCACATCGCTGCCCCATAAATACCAACCCTTAATTTTATTTCGTCAAAGATATGGGCACAAAAAGAGAATTGGAACCAAATGAAGCTCTGAATCTAAACAAAATTCCTAATTATGTCCAAACATCTTTCTATATTCATATTCCTAGCCATACTGCCCCAAAACTTGTATTAACTTAGTTACTAGAGACGCGCGTTTAAATTTACATACTCGAAAACGCGAGACAGTTTCCAAATCATTTCTCGCCAACCCAGCTAATTTTCAATAAATCATCTTTCCTTTTCGGCAAGACGTTCTTTCTTTGGAATTCAGGAACTTCCTCTGCAGTAGTCATAATAATCCAGGGACACTGCTTTATTAAAATCTATCATTCCTATGCTTGTTCAATTTGATGGTTAAAACACAGGGTGGTCAAAACCAACAATATTATTTTTCATTTCCTTATACCATTTCTTGTAATATTTTCAATTTTTGTCTACCTCTCTGCTACTTTCCAAAAATACTTAATTATGATTCGTAGGCCAAACAAATCTGCTCCATATGCCTTTTTTCTGCCCTGAACAAACGTCCAAATTCCTCTTCCTGAACCTTAGACGATCGAACGCTTTGCAGAACCAAACTTGACCCTAGATCCTGTCACTCCTCATCCCATCAAATTCTTCATGTAGATAAAATAATTACCACTAACGTAAATCGAGGTTTACTAAGAGGTTTTATCTTTATAACCTCAAGAAGGTTTTCCACACTCACGTCGTGGACTACTCTGAGGTTTTATCTTTTTAGACCTCGGGAAGGCTTTATTATTACGCTAATTTAGTCATTAGGATCAGGAGTGCTCTTTGGAATCCTTTCTGGCATCCCCATTGGTCTTGCTTCAGAAGCTAGTTAAAGTCGAAAGAGAAGCAGTGCTATGATATTCAACAGAAGCAAAGCTCTACCGAAATAAAGGGAGTCAAGTGACGCTTAAGTAAAAGAGGTTAAATTAGATTGAAGTGATATAAAGCCAACCCTAGCTGAAGTAAATTGATCCAAGCCCAATCGAAGTGAAGGAAGTTAAAAGCGACCTGAAGTGAAGAAGAACAGTCCAATTGAAGCAATCGTTAGTTGACTTCATCAGCTACTAATTTCCTCAAAGACCACAAGTCCAAATTAAGTTTTCAAAGTCATTCAGTCAGTCATTACTAATTCACAAAAATTATTGTCAATATTGGCAAATAATGAAAAAAATTTCCACAATTTAGCCAATTAAGCCATTATTCAGTATCAAATTGTCATAATTTTATTGTATCCTTTGTCTCACTCCCTCCACCGTTCCTTATTTTGATAAGCGCTCCGATATCTGATATACAGTTATAACATCATCTGTGCTCTTGTCACCCTTCTTGGTAGTAGAGTCATATAGATCTGCAAGCTTTATGGTGGATTGTATGCAGATGAGAGGTGGCTTGTTTGTCAGGGCATAACTACGTTCTTAGAGACCGCCATGTATCGTAGAGCAAAGGCGTACGAGGAGAAATAAAATTATGCGCAGATTTATTTAAAATGTACGGGATTTGGTCAACAAGGATGTGTATTGAAGCAGTAAAACGTGGTGTCAGTGACAGGTTCCACGTTTTGTAAATGTTTCCTGTTTCTCCAGTTTTGGTAAATATGATGGACTATGCAGTTTGTCTTCTTGTTGGTTAAAAAAACTTATATCTTGGTAAGTGTTAATAATAATAAAAGAAACGCGTTTAGTTTTTTAGGGCAGTCAGTCTAAGCGTGAGATCTTGGCGCCATACAGCTTATGACAGTGGACTTCTTCAAATGGAAGAACTTTATCGCAAGACCGAGGTGGTTTGTAAATTACCTAGTTATGTAAAATATAAACTCATGGCTTAACTGTAGATGGTAGGCAAAACAACTACAGGGCGAATTTTAGGTTGTTGATTGATGATGTAGCTAAAAATTCAGAAGTTTCTATTTACTTTAATTTCAAATACAAAGTGAATATGGTAAAAATGGAAGAGAAATACCTACAAAATAACTGAGATAGAACAATTAGTTAAAGGGTAAGTTCTTAAGGGTTGTGTCCCCAGCAAACGCAGAGTGTGACTGTTTCGTAACGTTAAGTAACAAATAAGTAACTCTAGAAGCATATTTCAAAGTGTGAAACAGATTCGTAATTATGGCAATATATCTGTAGCTGAAAGATTTGTTTTGAAATTGTTTAATATAATACAAAACATCTTTGGTGGGTTTGGAAAAATTCGAAACTGTTACCTAACAAATGTTATTCTTAATTCCACAAACGTAAATATTTCGTAACTTACAAAACGCCATACTTTCAATTATTAAAATTTGAGAATATTACGCAATTGTTGATGCGGTATTCCTTCAGTAGCTAGAAACAGAAACAATTACGGAATTATTGAAACAATTCATTTTCAGTTGTGAAGCGTTGAAAAATTTACATAATTAGTAATACGTTACATTTTCGGTATACATTTTCAAACAAATGCGTCGTTTCTATAGGCTAGAATTATTTCTGAGAGAGAGATAAAATTCAAACGACCAATAGAATCTTGGGACGCTGCGCCGCGCCAGCGCCAAGAACTGTTTCCGGCTTCAACACAAGTTAGTCTGAATGTGTAGTAATACTAGTAATTGTGTACGTACACGTGTGGTGTAAACAAGTGGCTGGTATTTGTGCAAAAAATACTATTGTGAAAAACAATTGCACAATATATACACGTTTAAAGTATTAGGTAAGTAATAAGTACTAATAGATTTAAAATTAGATAAGTTTTAATTGTATGTATTGTAAAAAGCGTTAATTTCCTGGACAATACCTAACATGGCGTGGGCACATTAACAGCGTGGGTAGCGGATCTTTTTACTATTACCTATAAATCGAATAAAACAAACGCTTTTTTTTTAATTTCGTGCTTATTTAAATGGATAACTATAAATAATAATAAAGAATATGTACAAAACTTTGCTACTAACTATAATAATCTACACTTAGATTATTATATCTACTTTACTTGCACAGTACGTATTTATTTGCAAAATTGAATCGTTGAGTGTTCTTTTTTTTTGCTTAGGAATATATTATTTTGTATTTCTTTTTGAAGTTATTTTCCGATGTGCAAGAAACGCATGTTTTTCTTTTAAATTGTTTCAATCAAAAGGGAATGAAGTTCAGGGATTAACATAGCAAACTTAACGTTAAAGTGACTAAAAACGTGATTCTTTAAATTTCTTTATAAACTACTGGTTTGCCGTAATGAATAAAATAGTTTTGATATACAGGATGCTTCCTAAATAACAAAATATTTAAAGAAGTAATTCTTCAGGTGATTTGAAGTGAAGAAAAGTTTATATGAACATATTATGTTCTAAAGATTTTTGTTTCTGAGATAGCGGGCGTTGAATATTTTATTTCACTTCTGATTTTATCTGATTTTCCACAATTTGTAACATATGAAACTGAATTTTATGGATCGTCTTGCTCTTCAAGTAGCCATTTTCTTACCGATTGTCTTTTTCAATATTTCACTTCGGTTTGTAATTGGACAAAATGTTTTCGTTTTTTATTAAATAATACCTATCTTTAAAAATTTAAATATTTTAACAAAATTTGGTGATTCAAATCGAGGGATTCAAATCTCAGTAATTATAGTTTTGCTGTTATTTGTAGGGGGCACCTCTGCGTATCGTTCATACGTTATGTTTTTGGGGGATTTTTTATTATTTTTTTTTAATAAAAATTCCTGCTTTCCCGTTATTTTTATGTCAAAAAGATATACCTTCTAAATGTCGCTACGAGTAACCGTTTTCAGGGTAATTGATTTTAAAGTAAGCAATTTAACCACTTTTAAAGTATAATTAAATTTTAGGTTTATTTATTTAAAAGTCATTGTTATTCGTACTTTATTTACTAGTGTTGCTATGTAATAAATTTTAAAAATCTGAAAAAGAGAATTTAAAGAAATTATTAAAATTAAATCGAAACAAAAATTTTACTTTGACACCCTATATCTCTGCTAATATCAACTTTTGGACTCACTAAGGTAAGTTTGTTTAAATCGTAATATTTTTACATAAGGAATCTGCCATTGCTCTGTGTACCATTACCTATGAGACACCATGTATTTATAGATTTTAAAACGTCCAATATTTTCATTTTATAAAAATATCTAAAAGGAGGTAAAAGGCAACATTGCTCCTGGGGAACTTTTTTAAGTTTCGCAACATTCAACACTTCCGATATAAACGTATAGGTCACAGCTGTGAGCGCTAATAGATCAAAGACATTCCGTCGGCCGTCCACTATATTCTTCCTCTGTGCCAAAGATATAAAAAAACACCAGATAGTTAAAATTATCGACAAAGTATATTGTCTGTCTGTTTCTGTCTGTACTTCGAAGGATAAATTATGCAAAAAAACTTCACAAAAAGGCCGCTAATAAAGTTGACGCGTTTAAAATGTGTAAACACTGGTATAAAAAATATGACTTCACAGCATTTATAGTGGTCCGGTAAAAGCTAATGAACGAATGTAAAAAACAAGATCAACCTGACCTATCCTATTTTCCCTTCAGATGAGATAGGTCAGTTAAATTCAAAATGTTGACGTATTTTATTTCTTTTTCTCAAAAACTACCGCGTGTATTTTTTTCATTTTTTTAGATGGATTTACCATCCCTTTGCAACAAGCTTCTTTCTCTCAGGAATAATAATATATGTAATTGTTTAACTTCATTTATTTTATTGAGTGGGCTAGAGTTACATATACACAGGTTTCATAATCGAAATGTTTTTCTCATTTCATGAAAAAAATAAACTCGTGTCAAATTCTTGACAATCCCCCGCCTCCTCTTCTTATTTTTATATTAAACTAGATATAGGGTGGGGTTAGCGTACTCACCTTAAGGAAATAAATAAATTGGGGTTCACTCTGTACATTGCTAGTTTGATTAAGAATTGATTTTTATTTGTAGATTCATGCAGGAAATGCTTTCCATTTATAACAGTTGATGCCAATTTTGAAGGTGCGTGTAAGGATTGGTTTAGAGCGGCCAGCCAGAGATTGAAGAAAACAGAGAAAATTAATTAATTATTTTATTGTACAATGGACAATAAATTGTTTTGAACATCTATTTGTCAATATTTTATCTTTTTCCTATATTTTAAAGGATTCCTCCAAATACACTAACAGTGAATATTAAGGATCAAGGATTAATTTCACCTAGATATAGAAAAGAGTTTATCTTAAATGGATTTATGGTCTGTAAAGATGAGAGATTGAGAAAGTGAATTTTGTTAAATATTGCAAAAAGTGATTTTAAAGATGGGTCCTGAAAAAGTAACGAGCCCCACTACTGGCAAAATGTGACTGCTGTCTTCGTCAAAGAAAATTACTCGTCCAATAACAAACGAAGCCAGGTTTGCTATACGTTCATATATCCACCACCAGCCCCCGATCGCTCACCTGCGCACTCGATCATTGAGTCTTTTTTGTTTTTAAATGTATTTAGTATAGCATTTTACAGTCGCTTCAAAAATATAACTGGCTCTATACTATCAGTACATGTCCATCTTTGCCGAACAAATTATTTATTCACTGTTAATCAACTCGCGGGAACCAAAAAAGTTTTCGAACACTTTTTGGTTTTCGAGTTGTTCAACAGTGAATAGGTAATAAGTGGTTCGGCAAAGATGGACAGCATGTATTGATAGGGTCTGTCATATTTTTTAGCGTCTGTAAAATGCTGCTATATGCATTTAAAAAACAAAAAGACTCCAATGATCGGGAGTGGGTAGGTGAGGGATCAGGGTGGGAGGTGGATTTGTGCACATATATCAAACCTGACTTTATTTGGACTATTTGCATAATAAGTATAAAACAAAAAAGAAACTAATGTGAAAGTAAATCGTAAAATTTATATTGCTTATGATAAGCAACTTTTCTGAAATTAATGAGCAACCTTAAGGTTTCTAATAACGTGCAACTGTTGTGTATCTGTACTTAAACTAAATTTGCATAACGGTTGCGAAGTATTTATATAAGTTTTGTATTTACAAATAACTTGGTGATTGAAACTGTAAAAGCCTAAATGTTTCAAGATATTTTCGGAGTTAGATTTTGGTAAAAACGAATTTATTACAAATGTAAATTGGCATTTGTTACGAATATTTTGTTTCGCAATTGTGTAAAGTAATAGTTGCAGTTTATTAACGATGCAATGTTGCGGACAAATAAGCAATTTGTCACCAAAAACACGCATTTTTGTGACTGAAACAAAAGTGTAAAACGAAATATAAGTAGCGTTAATGTTCCTTAATAGTTTCGAAGCGGTGTTTGCTGGGTCTGAATATAAATTGAATTTTTTAGTCAAGTCAATAACGCAAGAAAAATCACTTATTTATGACTATTTTCCAGCTAATTCCTGGTCGCAATTCAACTGTCAGATATTTTTTCTCCACCCTATAACACGCCTATGTTTATCGGAGCGGAGCAAAGAAGAGACCATGCCCATGCTTCCTATACACTATACGGTACAAGCCTGCTTGATCATCTTGTAGTATTGTGCAGTAGCAGGACAATTGGATTCAACATTATGTTACGGTTTACTATTTAGTTACAGGCGTTGTCTATAAAGATAAATCATGCTCGCCGGTTTGCATACGAATATGGTAACTTGAAAAATGGGTTTTACACTGTGGAGTAATTGATATTGATATTGCATATATTATATAGAATTGCAGAAGTTCAGAAGTGTAGAATGATTTGTTTTTCATTTTAAGACAACCTGCAATCTTGGTTGTATCTCGGGTACGGACCAGTTATGATGAATGATGAATTAGTTGCTCGCAATAAATTAACGCCTGTTAGCATATCTGGATATAATTAAGCAATTTGCATATTTTGATAAGGATAATCAGATCTGGTTATTATTAATTTATTGCCGCATACATCGTAGAGATATACATAGTTGCCATAGACGTAACGTGAGAGAAAAATCGCATAAAGGAAAAAGGTTTTCCATAAATCCCAATAAAGTTTAACCATTATCCAAGGTTATTAGATTGACCAAAACACCAATATGGTATTTATGTGGTCAAGAACGAGATATTTGGCAGAACTACCCATTTCCATCCTGGCCACCAGATCAAATGGGATATGTCATCGAGCTTCTACTTTCACTTCTATGGACCAAATGCACAGATCTCCAGATCCTAGAATTCGGTCTTCCCGGAGGGATAAAGTAAAGACCAAGCTGTTCTCGGAATTGACTAGACTGACCTGCCAAAAATCGTGGACTGATTGGAACGCCAAATACAAGAATCAGTCATATTGGGATCACTTTGATAATTTAGGGCATACTCTGTTAGGTGTACGAAACGGTTGTAGTTAAGGCTGGTGCTCTCCTTGTCTAGGATGCACTGGGTAACCAACTCTTCTTACGACTCGACGAAAGGAACTTGTTGGAATATCTTGTTTAAATTTTGTCCGCGCCACTGCTGGCGTGAAAATGGCCCTCGACGCGTTTGCTCGATTTAATCTTACCAGGTGACTTGTAATTCTGGACGTAATTTATTTGCCCGATGCTCCGATTTTCGCGTTTTTAATCGAACCAGTATTATACCCGATAAACACGGAGAGCGTAATTTATTTCTTAATTGGAGAAGAGCTTGTCGTTAGCACGTTTTCGGGTTGATGTATTACGCCGTAATAATATACGCGTAACAGTTGCCCTGCATTTATTTTCGTGAGTAATAAGAGTATATTAGCGAGTCGAGTTCGAAATTGGTAGGCAATTAAATGCAAAAATGAATATTAATGCAACTGTGATATCCAGTAATTATTGTTACTGTTTCCTTGTTTTAATATCAGGGATAAGTTTTATCATACAATTACTGGTTTTTGTAGAATAATAGTATCGTGGACGTTTTCTTTAAACGGTAACAGATGAGTTTTCCATCATCTTAATAATTTGAGAGCACAAATGAAAATTCAATTTTATAATTCGTTGTAAACGCTGAAATAATTATATAATTACAAATAGTTTTTTATGTAATATATTGAACGGAAATCTACGAAACTCAACAGTAATCAACACAAGTAATGAAGTCAATGAAAATAAATAAACCAAAGAAATCTCAGTAGATGCGAGAATCACTAGAAACTATTTGAAAAACAACAAAAATCAATGGAAATAATGACAGTCAATAAAAATCAATTAAAAACCAATGGAAATCAATAGAAATCAACAGAAATTTTTATAAGTACCTTTCACTCTTTCTCATCTCAAGTTCCCGAAGATTGCTTAGATAGTGACTGTGAAGAAGTTGACAGAAATCAATGAATATCAATAAAAATCAAACGATAACGAAAATCAGTGAAAATCACTAGAAATCAAACGAAAATCTACAAAAATTATTAGAAATCAAACAAAAACTACTAAAATTGAGACGAACATGATCTCAACGGAAATCTACGACAATAAACAGAAATAGTGAAAGTCAATGAAAACCAAATGAAACAAATAAATCAAACAACAATCAATAGATATGAAAATCACTAGAAATCATTTGAAAGTCAACGAAAGTCAATTAAAATAACAAAAGTTAATAAAATTCAACTAAAAGTCAATGGAAATCAACAGGAACTATACGCAAATCTTGCGGGAATCAATAAAACAAAGACAGGAAATGAATCAAATGGCAATGAAAATTAATGGAAATCAACATAAATTTGATGTATGAAATTTGCCAATGGTTTGTCAATGGTCTGTCGGTTTATTCTTATAAACATCTTTTACCTTTCCTTATCTCAAGTTTTAGAGGATTGCTGTGACAAAGCTCGAAGGAAATCAAATGGTAATAAACAAAAATCAATGAAAATCATTGGAATCAAACGAAATAAATGAATATTAATCGAAAGTCAATGGAAATCCTTAAATAACAAAAGCAAAAACAAAAATTTTGTGTACAAAATTTGTCAGTGGTTTGCTCCTTTTTCGTCTCCTTTACTATCCCTAGGTTTAAGAGGGTCGCTTAGGCAGAAACTGTGAAACGAAGTCAACGAAAATTTAACGGAAATCAAACGGAAACCGTCGAAAATCAATAGAAATCATCAGAAATAAGAAAAATCAACGGAAATCAATGGCAATAATGAAAATCATTGAAAGAGCAATGGGAATCAACAGAAATCAAAGCACAAATTAAAATCAGGAGTATAAAATTTGTCAAAGGTTTCCTTGTCAGCTTATTATTATAAATAACCTTCACCTTTACTCATTTCAAGTTTCAGAGGATTGCTTAGGTGTAGTGAGTGTGAAAGAAGTCAACAGAAATCAATGGAATTTAATGGGTATCAGGCAATAATCACACGGAAATTAAAGAAAATGGAACGCAAATCAATGAAAATTAGTAGAAAAAGCTACGGAAATCAGGTAAAAATAATAATCAATGTAAATCAGATGGAAAACTATTAAATCAATGGAAATATTAACGAGGATCAATGGAAATTATAAAATGAATATGAATAGAAACAAAAGCAAAAACGAAAACCTGGTATAAAAAATGTTTCACTGGTTTCCCTCCGCCTTATTCTTATAAACAACCCATTCATCATCATCATCTTCTTCTTCGTCTTCTCCTTCTTCTTCTTCTTCTTCTTCTTCTTCTTCTTCTTCTTCTTCGTCTTCGTCTTCGTCTTCTTCTTCTTCTTCTTCTTCTTCTTTATTCATCCTCAATATATTCTGCTTCATTGTATCTGTAAATAAATCTCCTGAAGATGTAAAAGTGGAAATCAGAAAGCAGAAATAAGCAGCAATCGATGGAAATAATAAAAATGAATAAAAACCTACCGGAAATCAATGAAAATAATGATAATCTATAAAAATCAAACGAAAATCAACACAAAAAACCGGAAATCTACAAAAATTAATAAAAATGAAATTGGAGATAAATTGAAATGCAATGAAAATCAATGGAAATCAACAGAAATCAGAGCACTAACGGAAATCTTGTGTATACAATTTATCACTGATGAAAAATATCAATAGAAATAAACGAGAATCAATGGCTATCGAAGAACATTAAACGAAAATCGATCGGAAATTAAAGAAAATGAGGCACAAATAAACGGAAATCAGTAGAAAAAGCTACAGAAATCAATAAAAAATAATGAAGGAAAAAACGGAAATTAATGATCAATGAGCAAAAAAATATTGAAGATTAATAACGAAGATTAATATAAATGAGACGAAAGTCAATGAAAACTAATGAATATGACTAGAAACAAAAGCAAGAATGAAAACCTCATATAGAAATTTTTTCAATTATTTCCCCCGGCTGATTCTTATCAGCAGAGAAAACCAACGGGGTTCTCTACTTATCCTCAAAATATTCTACTTCACTGTTTCGATGCTCTTTGTATATAAATGCCATTTTAATGTAGATTAACTTTAATGATCAGCTTAAACAAGCTCTAAATAAATCTCATAAATAATTAAAAACGGGAATCGATGGAAATAATGATAATCAATAAAAACCTAACGGAAATCAATGAAAATAATGATAATCAATAAAAATCAAACGAAAATCAATGAAAGTCAACAAATAAAAAACCGGAAAAGTTACGAATATTAATAAATATAAAACCGGAGATGTCGAAATTCAATGAAAATCAATGGAAATCGACAGAAATCAGAGCACTAACGGAAACCTTTTAACGATGTAATTTGTCAATGATAAAAAATTTCAATGAAAATAAACGAAATTAAATGAAAAATCAAAAACATTAAACGAAAATCGAACGGAAATGAAAAAAAAATGAGACATAAATCAACGAAAATCAGTAGAAAAAGTTACAGAAATCAATTAAAAATAATTAAAGAAAAAACGGAAATTAATGAAAATCAATGAAAATCAAACAAGAAAACTATGAAAATTATTGAATATTTCAACGAAGTATACAAGAGACGAAAATCGATAGAAATTAATGAATATGAATAGAAACAAAAGCAGGAACGAAAATCTCACATACAAAATATTTTTCAACGGTTTTCCCCTGGCTTATTTTTATAAGCGAAGAAGACGGGGTTCTTTACGTATCCTCAAAACATTCTACTTCACTGTTGTGGTGCTCTTTGTATATAATGTTATTTTACCATACAATAACTTTGTTGGTCACTTAAACAAGCATCGGTAAATAAATCTCATAAAGAGTTAAAAAAGGAAATCAATAGAAATAATGAAAATCAATAAAAATCACACGGAAATCAATGAAAACAAGGATAATCAATAAAGTCAAACGGAAATCAATGGAAGTCAACAGAAACCAAACGGAAATCTTACGAAAATCAATAAAAATTAAACGAAAATCACCGGAGATCAATCGAAAGGCAATGGAAATCAATGGGAATCAACAGACATCAGACAATCTGATAACGGAAATCTGATGTGCAAAATAGAAATAAACGAAAATCAATAAAGTTCAAATAAAATCAAACGAAAATTAAAGAAAATGAGACGAAAATCAGTAGAAAAAGATACAGAAATCAATTAAAAATAATGAAAAAATGGAAATTAATGAAAATCAATGAAAATCAAACAAAAGAACTGTGCAAATTAATGGGAATATCAATGAAGATTAATAGAAATGAGACGAAAATCAATGGAAACTAATGAATATGAAAATGTTCTAATGGTTTCCGCCTGGCTGATTTTTATAAGCAAAGAAAACAGGGTTCTCTACTTATTCTCAAATTATTCTACTTCACTGTTTCGATGCTCTTTGTATATAAATGCCATTTTAATGTATATTAACTTTGATGATCAGCTTAAACAAGCTCTAAATAAATCTCATAAATAATTAAAAACGGAAATTGATGGAAATAATGATAATCAATAAAAATCTAACGGAAATCAATAAAAATAATGATAATCAATAAAAATCAAACGAAAAGAGTAGCTTCGGCTAGACTTCGCCCTTAGTTGTAACCACAGTATTGTATATTACAATCCTATTCAATAAAGGCAGTTTATTATTATTATTATTATAATCAATAGAAATGAAAGTCACCGGAGATCAATCAAAATGTCGGTAACGGAAAGCATGTGTACAAAATTTGTCAATGGTGAAAATTAGATAAATGCATATCAATGAAAATAAACTAAAATTAATGGAGATAAAAAAATATTAAACGAAAATCAAAACGAAAAGAGAATAAATCTACGAGTTCAAGATGGAAACTAACGGAAATCAATGGAAATCAACCGAAATAAAAGCAGAAGCGGAATGTGGTATATACAATTTGTCAGTGATTTGCTCATTTTTTAAAAAATCTTCATATTCTTTATCCATTTTCAAAATATTGTATTTCACTGATTAGACGCTTATATAGGCATCTGTAAATAAATCTTGCAAAGTAGGAAGAACTCCATCTCTAACGTGTTTTAACCTAACAGTGTTGTAGTATTGTATTACATGAAACGAGTTAATTTTCTACAAATTTTGTTTACAATTTATTATATTAAATTAAATTACTGTATTATTATTATAACTTGGGTACTCTGAATAACAAAGATTAACATTTGTGGTGATTGGGGAGAGCGGGAGAGGTAATTAAACATTTCTTTTTAAATAATAATATATTGAATTTCTAAACTAACAATTAAAATACTTATTCATTTGAAATATGAAATTATTTTAATTTTAAAATTACTCTTCCCAGGTTGTAAATAAAGTTAATTGTCATATTAACATATGGATGTCTAAGGTGTGATCTAATTTATCACCATACCACCTACGGGTTAACTGCACAGACTGATTGTTTTTATTAACCCAACTACAACCAAACATGGGTGTAGAAATGTATGTAATTATTTAAATTACATTACTATGAAACACCTGTCTTCACTAAACTTTCTTAAGAGAGCTAAAATGCTTTGAAACTTTGTCGAGCTATTTAGAGTGGCCATAACTTAACGGCTTTTAGTTCCTAGTTCGACAAAATGTATTCAGTGTTGTCATTTGTTCTAAAATTGTGTGTGTTAGAAAGGCCGTATAAATTTGTTTGACAAAATTCCTTAAATATATGGGAATCGGACAAGGTCTCTTTAGTTCCGACCAATTATTGTCTCTGGCGTAGGTTTATGACTAAGTCCCGGAACCAGATGTTTTTCATCACTAAAACTGAACAGAAATTCAAAAACTGATTTTATGAGTGATAAAATGTTGTGGGACTTTTTTAAGTGCGTCAATTATTATTCATCGCATCAACATTTTTTATTAGTTTCACCAAATGCATATTTTCCGTCTCTTCCAACGGTAATTAAAACTTGAAATAAAAAAATTATATTAATAATGAAGCGTCTCAGGTGTCGGCAGTGACAGAGATGCCACGATTAAAGCCCAAAATCACAATCCCCATATAAATTTTGTCTAGAATTCCGCTCTACAATAAAATATTTAATTACAACGAAACCTAAGCCTATAGATACTTTGCGGCCACTGTACATCATCCTGTAGAACTGAAATTCGAACGTGACAGGCGAGTCGCCCGATGAATTATAGTTAATTTGTAGTAATTATTTCTGGATTTATGTCGCAGGTATTTGGACCATCTCCGGTTTATTCGGCTAACAACCTGATGGTCGTGATATACGACTACTCGTTCAACGGCCAGTAATATAAAACTGAAGTGTATAAGGATTTCGCCCAGCGGGACGTCAATGAGAGATTGAAATAGCTTAGGGTATGCCTAATCCTCGCTCTGAAAGTATAAATTAAATAACAAGTTCTATATGGTGCGATAGTGGTACGACTCACAAAAATAGTTGAATTTTAAAATCAACGATTTAAAAAAAAAAACAAGTTTGACTCAATTTAGTTTTAGTGCCTTGTGCCAACGTTCTCTTCTGTAAAAAAGTGACTGTTAGGGTTCTCTTGTGCCATCTCTTTAGGAAAACGCACTGGCCAGCTTATTTTCTGAAGTCAGTATATCTTGTTAAATAAACGAATAAATATTACATATTTTACCGTTGACTCGTTTGGGTTAATTTGGCGTTTAGCTGCGCACCCATTCTTTTACTGGATTAGATCTTGGGCCAGAAAACCGCAGAGCTCCCGTTGTTTAACGGCCGGCCAGTTTGGTTGATTTTTATTCCAAAATACAATACTGTCGCCGTGGAATTCAATCATAAAACATTTCTGTCCGTCTCTCGTCCTTCAGCGTTTGTTCCCATTATCCCATTTATGTTATTAAATAGGAGGATTTATAAATTATGGCTCGTTCGGTATGATTTATGGTTGAATTAAAATTTTATGACGAATATAAAACCCTTCTAATGTAGATGGTATTTGTAGCGGCGCTGCTGATTATTTTTATTTTGTTTTTATCGCCCGAGGTGATCCTAAAACGAATTTTGTGTTGTGACTCGTGAATTAGAATGTTATTTGAATTGAATTCATTTAAAACGTCCACAGCAAAACTATTCTTACTTTATTTAGGTTTCTATACAATCATAATAATAACAAATCACTTTAGAATGCAAATTTTGGAGTGCCACAAGGATCAAATTCTAACGTTACCAGAAACTTAAAGTGATCCTTGTACTTGAGTCTGTGTCTCTGTAGGATTTCACTCTTTCTTTATCTAACACAAAAACATAAGAGTTTCTGGAAATTATTTTGGATTTCGGCGTTTATGAATTCAGATGATTTAGATCATACGTTGGGGCCAAACATAACCACCATGAGCAGGATAATGAAATGTTTCGCCGGCGTATGATAAATCCACGTTTGAGGGACATTCGCTGAGACTGAGTCTTACCACCATGAACAGGACAATGTAAGGCTCAGCTGGTGAGTGTGTTATATGATGTGACGTGTGTGAAGTGATTTAAAACGTCGAAATGACGCAATTACGACTGAAGATTTTTGGTAAAGTTAGTAAACGGAGCGGAATGTGGCGGTTATTGACAACATAATCCGTTGTAGAGCGTATAAGATTGCATGTAGCAATGTTGAGGTGAATATCAATAATATCATAATAGAGCCCTTTTCTTCTTCTTCGTCCAATTGTTTAGAGAAAAATCATTACAATTAGAATTTGCAGCTGTGGCACTTTCTGCGTCACATGGTATACTTAGGACGATTCTAACCGCCGTGTAAAGATACAGTAATTTCCAGTTTCGGCATCAATTGCGTCAGTTGCTAATATGGGAAAAGGCGATGAGCAGAAAAAACGCATGCGGAGGAAAAGGAGAGCCTAGTGTTCGGTACGGGCGCGCGTTCAAGCACGGCGCTGCAGGTCAGTGAGTTCTCGCGACCTGTGACCCGGGCCGCGGCTCGCAACAATGCACACGTTCCACGCAGATAACATTGTTATACCGCGGATTGAGTATGGCGGATGGCGGATAGATTATGAACTTTCCGGCCGCACATCCAAACCGGCATTTATTGATAGCCACAGACGCACATTCATATGAGAAATATATTTTTGTTTAGTGTTAATTGGTGTGAATATGTTGTATACTTTAGGAAGCGGTGCAATGTATTAGGTTCATTGCATTTTATTTTCAGGATAGGCAAAAAACGCATTCTGACTAACCTAATCTAATGTTGCTTAATGGCTTTCACTGTATGACCAAATCGTTACCTACTCCAGAACCATCGACAATGCCAGACACAATTATAGTGACAGCAGGAACGGTAGAACGAATATTCCGTAAGCTATACTGACAGGGCTTACAAAATGTTGTTTTCAAACTAGAACGTGAAACAAAACAATAAGGAATAATGTGAGATGTAGATGGAGAAGTAATAAAGGAGAATTTTTAGAAATGATGCGACAAATTAAACTCAAAAGATAGTGGCAGAAACGTTAAGAACGAAAAGGGTTGTTAATTTTTTTTTCTTTTTGATTTTGTTAATAGTTCATAGAGGCACACAGAAAAAACTTCAAACCCAAAGGTCAGACCTTTATATCAGTAGGTATGTATTTTGATACTCTGATTCCGAATTTCCTATCAGAATTTATATATTAGTCATAAAATAAGCAGCGCAGTGAATAAATACGTCACGGCGAGGCTCTGACGTATGGCAGAGTTTCAGCTGCTGGAGCGCTGCATCGACACGTCTACATTCGCTGGCTGTTGCGGCCGGACTGGCCTCGGCGCGGATACGCTTTTCACTCATAGGAATTGCCGAGGAGGGACAGATATCAGCGCGGTATATTATTTGTTTGTGCTTTCCTTAATTTACGGATTTATTTATTACTTGTATTATAAATCAAAATAATTAACTGATTACAGGTGATAATAATATAAAAATGTGGAACAAATAGTGATGAATATTTTACACTGAATTAAAACTGAAGTTTACGTTGGAGTAAGGAAAATGGCACCTAACACAATAAAACTAATTAAAGATAATTTAACAATTCGAAAAAGAATTTCTAAGGACAAATAATGTGAAATGTGAAAATATCTGTTTAATACTTTTAGATTTTAGCATGGCTTTCAATACTCTAGATTCTAGGTTAGTCTATAGACTAACTAACTTTTGTCTAAAGAACTTGAATGTTTTAGCCCTGTGGCAATTTTTTTTAATTATTTCAAAATTATCTCTCAAACAGAAAACACCAGGTTGTTATAAATAGTCAATTAATTATCTATGTGATAAAACGAAGCTACTCATATTCGGTAAAACTAGGCAAACAATAATTAATCAAAATCTTGCGTTTGAAGATGAATAAATAAAAAATAGAACTTAAAAGGGGTTGGTTTGTGCGAATCGGTGGTGTAAAGTACGGTTGCCCCTGAATTGGAGGAGGCGTTGGCAGCGTCGATCTCCAGACCGGCAGGCGTGGTAAGCGCGCGCATGATATAGACCGATAGCAACCCTTGGTCGACACCCTTCTTACAATCGCCATGCACTATTTGACGTTCGTGCACCTCTAAGAGAAGTGGAAGTAAATAAATCCAAAGCATTTTGGCTTACCGACAAAATATAAAGCATAAGCAGAGAGGTATATAGCATTGATGATTGTACTGATTTTTATACTCTTGAGTGATATATACCTATTTAGTTAATTGAATTTATATATAAAATATAAAAAACCAAGCAGAAAGTTAACAAAATAAAAAGAGTGAAACTCACCTTTTTAAATATCTTAAAACCCAGTCAGTGGTAAGAATGAACAATTTTGGAGAAACAATCTTGAGCTGTCTCCTCCTGTCCATAGAATTTTTGCAAGCACTGAAGGTTAGAAAAAACTTCTCTGCCGATATTGGAGCAAAACCTTTAAATTGCAGAAAATTGGGATAGTGAAAATATAAGCACTATAAGCAGATTAATAAAATTAGATTACCTTGATAAAAGGAACCTGGGAGAAGAAATTCATTTCTTGCTTACATATCTTTAAATATTTTTGACTTGTTATCCATCACTACTGCCACTATTCCAATGTCCATTATAGGAGTTTCAATATCTCATTATTCTCTGATAATCCTTGACTATTTGTTACCAGTTCTCTAACCAGTTGCATTGGAAAAGTAGACTTCTTTCTGTTTCTGTTGTTAAAAAAAGTCATTTTTAAAGAGAAATGTGTTATATTGGCAGCATAGATGACTAGACATATCTGGGCATATATATTTTTGGAAAGCTAATTTTTTTTTTCTATTTTCTAAAGTCAAAGCCAACTATGGCTTCCATTTGAAATAACAAAGTTAGCTTTGATATCAAACAATCGAAAAGCGATATATTTTTTTTGACAAATGCATCTTATTCTACGTCAAAAAGTGATTATAGAAAGTTTTTACCATTTGAAAAAATATCCAAAAATAAAAAAGTTCGGAATCTGTAAAATGTCAATTTTTGCCGATATCTTGGAAACGGTAGAGATATCGAAATGTGGTTTTCACCAATCGGTGTTTCACAAAAATCGAGCTCCAGACTCATATGTGAGTTTTTCTCTACCTGGTCAGGAAATAGGAAAACCAGCCAAAATCAAGCAATTTGGGACACCCGGTACATATATTATATATCTGCAAATGCAGTTGTCCAAAAGAGATCAAATAATTAAAATAATTGTAATAAATTTCTCACTTATAACAAACTGAAAACTTTATTATTATTTATTGGAAAAAAATATCTTCCTCTTCGTCACTGGAATCCTGCTCGTCCAAATGTATGCTCTGTGTCTCCAAATTTTCACAGTGCTCTTCTGCCTCGCACTCACACATTTCTGTACATTTCAATTTATTGATCAAACATTTGCAGCATTTTGTGTTACATTTATTTTTTTTTGTAGCCGCATCGAATTAAATTTAATATTTCTTATGGTGTGCATTCCTGTGTGCAGAAAACAGATGCCAGTTGTCCTAAATTATTAGTTTACCATCCATCTGTAGGATTGAACACCTCGCTCTTAGAAATGTGCGAACTGGTCCAAATAAAAGTTGTAATCTTGCTCTTTGCAGAGCCAGATACAAGCCACCCTTGGTGGGTAGTAACTGGTCACCCTCTTGCATCTTTTGCAACACTCCACCACCGTAACTCAGCTAATGAGCAAATATTGCTGGCAGGAGCATACACTATACAAATAAACCTTTCTAAATCCTTAATTATTATATTTAAATCAATTTCTTTGTCACCTAGCTGAATAAGTGCTTTAAGAATCTTGTCAGGTGAGAATATGTTGGATGACACTGATTCTTTGTAAGAATGTTTGTTAGAAGTATAAATACAATGCAGAAGATGCAAAAGCAAGTTATTCGAGAACAGAACTTTAATAGTTGCTCGGGAGGAAACTTGTTATTGTACTGAAACTGGTTATGTAGAAGAATTGACTGGCACACAAGAAGAAGCTGATACAAAAATCATTCTGCATTGTATTTATGCTCCTAACAAACATATTCCCACCTGACACCGACGTATTCATTCATATTGTTAATAAAATATTATAAATCAATAATCCAAAATAGTTTCTATGTTACTGGTAGTGGTGTTCATAAGAGAAAACTTGACTTAAATATTTTGTGAAAAAATTTAACTGAACTCCAAAGATAAGCACTTCCGGCATTACATGCAATTTCTGGTTGCGACAGTACTGGCGGATTCTCCAAGAAACGCAAATAACCTCGTTAATTGGTTTTTAAATCTCATATTTAATTTTGGAAAGTCTTTAAGCAAGCAGACAGGATTCTTAAAGCACTCATTTCGCTAGGCGACAAAGAAATTGATTTAGATATAATAATTAAGGATTTAGGAAGGTTTATTTGTAATGTGTATGCTCCTGCCACCAATATTTGCTCATTACCTGAATTAAGATTACAACTCTTTATTTGGACCAGTTCGCACATTTCTAAGGCGAGGTGTTCAATCCTACAGATTTTGGATGGTAAACTAATAATTCAGGACAACTGGCATCTGTTTTCTGCCCACAGGAATGCACACCATCAGAAATATTAAATTTAATTCGATGCGACTACAAAAAAATAAATGTAACACAAAATGTTGCAAATGTTTGATCAATAAATTGAAATGTACAGAAATGTGTGAGTGCGAGGCAGATGAACACTGTGAAAATTTGGAGACACAGACTATACATTTGGACGAGCAGGATTCCAGTGACGAAGAGGAAGACATTTTTTTTCAATAGATAATAATAAAGTTTTCGGTTTGTTGTAAGTGAGAAATTTATTACAATTATTTTAATTATTTGATCTATTTTGGACAACTGCATTTGCAGATATATAATATATGTATATGTAGAAAAATGAAGGTAAAATTGTAAGCACACAGTTTTTTGCACGAGACTAAAGCGGGCCGCGCCGGCGCAGAATTAGATCACGACGCACAGCTAGAGCATAATAATTAAGTCCTGTAAATATGCGTTCCCCCGATATCTACAGTATTTAAACCACTTTGAGCAACCGCAAGTGCATATATGTCTATACCAAAATGAAACTAAAAGTGTAAGCAATAATTTTTATTTAAGGTATCTTTTCTTTACGACTGTGCGTTTTGAAGTTATTTGATAAAATTTAAAGGGGTTGCTCTAGAAATATTAGTTTTTTCAAAATATCTCGCTAAATATTAAAAAATTCATATAAATGGTAATAAACATTTTTATTCGTCTTTTAAATACAAACATTTTGGTGTTCGAAAATTACACCCTTTGATGGGGTGCAGGGGGTAAACGACGCGTGTCTGAGTTGGCCAAGAAGTGATTTCACGTTCTACGGCAGAAGTACTAACAGATAAAATGGGTCGCTTGCTTCAATCATTCCAAGCCCACGAAAATACATAAGCGCGGCTACTATTCTTATCTGGTGGGTATAATAAAATGAAAAAGTTAGAGTGAAAGCAATAGAAGAGCTAGGGGAACTGTTCAGTTTTGCTAGAAAGAAAGGCACCTTTTACTGTGGTACAGATTAACGAGGAGAATCAAAAACCGCTGTGTTAGTGGGCCCAGAAGAAACATAAACAGAAAGAAGTCTACTTTTCCAATGCAACTGGTTAGAGAACTGGTAACAAATAGTCAAGGATTATCAGAGAATAATGAGATATTGAAACTCCTATAATGGACATTGGAATAGTGGCAGTAGTGATGGATAACAAGTCAAAAATATTTAAAGATATGTAAGCAAGAAATGAATTTCTTCTCCCAGGTTCCTTTTATCAAGGTAATCTAATTTTATTAATCTGCTTATAGTGCTTATATTTTCACTATCCCAATTTTCTGCAATTTAAAGGTTTTGCTCCAATATCGGCAGAGAAGTTTTTTCTAACCTTCAGTGCTTGCAAAAATTCTATGGACAGGAGGAGACAGCTCAAGATTGTTTCTCCAAAATTGTTCATTCTTACCACTGACTGGGTTTTAAGATATTTAAAAAGGTGAGTTTCACTCTTTTTATTTTGTTAACTTTCTGCTTGGTTTTTTATATTTTATATATAAATTCAATTAACTAAATATATCTCACTCAAGAGTATAAAAATCAGTACAATCATCAATGCTTTATATACCTCTCTGCTTATGCTTTATATTTTGTCGGTAAGCCAAAATGCTTTGAATTTATTTACTTCCACTTCTCTTAGAGGTGCACGAACGTCAAATAGTGCATGGCGATTGTAAGAAGGGTGTCGACCAAGGGTTGCTATCGGTCCATATCATGCGCGCGCTTACCACGCCTGCCGTCTGGAGATCGACGCTGCCAACGCCTCCTCCAATTCAGGGGCAACCGTACTTTACACCACCGATTCGCACAAACCAACCCCTTTTAAGTTCTATTTTTTATTTATTCATCTTCAAACGCAAGATTTTGATTAATTGTTTGCCTAGTTTTACCGAATATGAGTAGCTTCGTTTTATCACATAGATAATTAATTGACTATTTATAACAACCTGGTGTTTCCTGTTTGAGAGATAATTACGAAATAATTAAAAAAAATTGCCACAGGGCTAAAACATTCAAGTTCTTTAGACAAAAGCTAACTTTGTTATTTCAAATGGAAACCATAGTTTTGGCTTTGACTAGAAAATAGGAAAAAAAAAATTAGCTTTCCAAAAATATATATGCCAAGATATGTCTAGTCATCCTTGCTGCCAATATAACACATTTCTCTTTAAAAATGACATTTTTTAACGTTAAAAAAAGTTTTTCGGAATCTGTAAAATGTCAACTTTTGCCGATATCTCGGAAACGGTTAGAGATATCGAAATGTGGTTTTCACCAATCGGCGTTTCACAAAAATCGAGCTCTAGACTCATATGCCAGTTTTTCTCTACCTGGTCTGGAAATAGGAAAACCAGCCAAAATCAAGCAATTTGGGCCACCCTGTATATATAGAAAAATGAAGCTAAAATTGTAAGCACACAGTTTTTTGCACGAGACTAAAGCGGGCCGAGCCGGTGCAAGGTGCAACAGCCGGCGCAGAACTAGATCACGACGCACAGCTAGAGCATAATAATTAAGACCTGTAAATATGCGTTCCCCCGATATCTACAGTATTTAAACCACTTTGAGCAACCGCAAGTGCATATATGTCTATACCAAAATGAAGCTAAAAGTGTAAGCAATAATTTTTATTTAAGGTATCTTTTCTTTAGGACTGTGCGTTTTGAAGTTATTAGATAAAATTTAAAGGGGTTGCTCTAGTTTTTTCAAAATATCTCGCTAAATATTAAAAAATTCGTATAAATGGTAATAAGCATTTTTATTCGTCTTTTAAATACAAACATTTTAGCGTTCGAACGAACTCGTTAGCTCAAACAGTTGCAGAGATACAGTCATTTGAAAATTTCACCCTTTGATGGGGTGCAGGGGGTAAACGACGAGTGTCTGAGTTGGCCAAGAAGTGATTTCACGTTCTATGGTAGAAGCACTAACGGATAAAACGGGTCGCTTGCTTCAATCATTCCAAGCCCACGACTGCCCTATTTTGAACATATGCGCGACTACTATTATGGGGAATGTCATTCGAATAGAATCGAGTCTTATTTGGTGGTGAACAATGTTATGCAATAAACGGAAAAAAGTTAAATTTTTGTTATGTCCACTGCACAAATCGCAAAAAATGGTCAAATTTGTATAAAGAAAGTAGTTCACTAAAAATGAAACATCGTCACTACCTCTATTACGGAATATTTTTTCCAGTAGAGAGTGTACATGAATATTGAAAATATACACGGATAAGTGTTGTTAGTATAATCGTTTGTTGGTATTTTAGGTATAGCTAAATTTTTTCCAAAATCAATACAAATTGAGTCCACATTGTCGCTTTGTCTGCTGGTACTTTTAGAGTTTTTTTGGTCTATTTAAAATGCTTTAGTTTTAGCCAGTGAAGCTCATGCAGAGGATGCTTTGAAACATTTGGAACTTTTTGTGTACATTTATTTAATTTCTCGGGAAGATGTTTTTTGAGAATCTTTCATGCTGTAGTGGCTAACCTGCCCTTTAGGCTTGTATTGATGCTTTCCTCTGCGGTCTATCTAAAGACGCCAGTTTTCTTTAAGGAACAGATCAGATATTAAATGTTCCTTTTGGTAATACCATTAAGGCTATAGTTGCACTATTATCAGTTGAGCACCAAGAGTTTTGGTTGGATTAAGTGACAGAATAGCCTATGTTCGACTTCGCTCACGAAATTTTGCATTTTGTTTTTCAGTCTTTCATGTGAGTGAGGACAAATTAAACAATAAAACATCATCGTCCCAAACAACGACTGTTGTAAACATGCCCCTGTTCCTTGACTTTTGACTCAGTCTAAATTTTTACTAGACTAACTAAAAGTAGGTACGTACAAAAACTCGGACTTTCCCGCAGAAAAATGCTAAAATAATTGATTTACAACAGTCAGTATTGATCCAGTTTCTACTGGTGGCCAAAAATTATTATTCGTCGACAATACACGAAAAATTACAATGTATCTTTTGTTAATTTGATAGTTAAGCTTGACGCGTGCGAGTCACGATCAAAGTTAAACAGCTGCAAGCTGATCAATAATCAGACCAAAAACATTTTCTCCTTTGCTTACATTGAAAAAATATTATAGTTTACTTTTAATTGAAAGTATATACCATTTCTCCTCTGATAACATACTAACTGAATCGTAGCTGTGAGTGCTGCAACCAGTTGTGAGCAGCAGTATATAAAGTTGTATAATACTAAATCTCTCCAAGCAAAGGATAACTGATATAAAATATTTTGCGTAAGATGGTATAATCGTCCATTATAACAAGAAATACAGTTTAACTATTGGCATATCATGTATGTAATAGCTAAAGGTTCCATGCTCGTCTCTTATATCACCTTACAAATCTTTTACCTTCAATTATGTACAATTTATCATAATAGAATATAAAAGACTTCGGTTTTCTATAAGGTCAGATGTCACATCCACAAAACTCGTATGTTAAATTCATAATTTGTTAAAATTATTAACAAATATTCTGGGTATTACTATTAACTTTGTGTGAACTGGGTCAGAACCTTCAACCTCCAATAGATTTTTTATAAAGGTTCGATTGTTTGGTAATTACAAATTTCTAAATTATAGGTATCTGAGTCAGTTTACGTAATTTTATCGTACGAGTTATTAATTACGGGCTAATCTAATAAGGTCGGAGGTTATTGAAAGCGATGAGCGCTAGTTGACTAACCGATTCGAATTTTAAAGATAGGTAGTTAGGTTTACGGTGTAATCAGTGACACGAAAACTATAAAGACTTGGAAGGACAATAAATTTTCCGCCCTGCTTAATTAATATTAAGTTTTAAAAATGTATTACAATAATAATTCCTCAAAATTGAGGACAAAACAAAAGAACATTCTGGTCTTGTCATTAGCATAATATGTTTTTAGGAAAAAGTTCTTAAACATTTTTTGAAAAACCTGTTGCATTTCTGAAATAAAATATTTCCACCTATTTAAATGATAAAAAAATATAAAGAATTTCCTGTGAATAAGATGAACAAAGCGTTACAGGGGGGAGGGGTAAATCTGCGTCTTTATCAATAATCAAATCAATAATCGATTTGAAACTAATAATGCAAAAACTGCATGGCAAATTTTTGTTCTAATAGCTAATCTGCATTGTTTATAAATGACTTAATTTAGGCTTTATACATACAAGCATAATAACAAAAAACATATCTAATTTGATATACTCACATTGATGTTTCATCTCTAAACATACAATTATTAAGTTTATTGGACCTTCTTTAATGCATGATAAAAATTGGATTAAAAATTACAAAATTCAAAACGTCTAAAAATAAATTATTGAAAAAAAATTTTTTTTAACTCACCACAAAATTCATTCATTATGGTCACCAATGAATACACATGACTTAGAGAAAATGTTTCTTGCAAGTCACTTTTCAGTTTTACATTCATTTCGAAGGTGTTAGTTATCTACAGGAAGGCTGGGAATTGTCTTTATTGTTTGTGTAAAATTGACAAAAAAATTAATAAGAGTTGATGATAAATCCATAGAGAAACTAAATTAAAACCTCATAAAAATGACAAACTACGATAATTGATGGCAAATAATAAAATATAGGAATTTAACAAACTATGAATAAATAGCTACTAAAAATATGGATATGAATGTGTAATCTATAAATCTAAGGTGAATGTAAATAAATGTCACATTGTTTATCAATTTGTCATTAAACGTCATCTTTAATTTTGTAGAAAAATTTTGTTTAGAAAATGGTTCTTGGTATCCTTGAGGCTAATTTTTTTTATTTCGCCGGATTCGTAATTTATTAAAAACACTAGCAACTTAAAATTTTTTTTTCGTCATAATAAGGTTAGTAAATCCTCTGGACACCGTATGTAAAGCACCCTGTACATTGCATATTTTGATTTATTTAACTTAAATCGATTAAAAAATGTTCGCCTTGATTCTTTTGAAACATTATCATATTTCTTTTAATTTATTATTTTCATTTTTTCTCTACGATAAAAAATATGACTTATGACGTTTTGGAACTTTTTTGCTTTTGAAAACATTTTTCTAAACCCCGTGCGGAGGAGCGATTTTTATGATATAAAAATACTTCAAACAAAAAATTATAGAATTTAATTTCCTACAATAATTTTTTCGCTTTTACTGCATATCCAAAATTGAACGAGTTATGGACAGAAGCAAAGTAATTCCTAAAAAATATATCGGTTATGGCGAATTTTCAGGAAAACATAATATATTTTTTAGTTTTTAAATAATATTCATTTAAAGTATTGTCTACATGGTGCATGAGGAATGTAATAATTAAATTCATTTTTACCATTAATACAGGGTGTTTTGGGAAGAAAGAGAATTATTTTAAGGACGTATTCTAGATGTCAAAATAAGAAAAAAGTTCCTATAAATAAGCGCCCGAAAATGCTTCTTTTTCGGGATACAGGGTGTCAAAAAAATTTAAAATTCTTTTTTCTTTAAACTCGAAAACGATTTTAGATATTAAATTGAGCTTTGGTATGCACTATACTGGCATGGAAACACTTCTTTTTTATTCAATGAGATCCTACAATTCCACCAGTGACGTGCGTGACAGCAAAATATCCGAAACACCCGGTATATTGATATTTATGAAAAACGATACATTTTTAGTTTCAAATTTATTTCAATTTTTAAACATGAAAATAAATAATAAGAGAAAAGGACTGTTAATTTCATCTCCTATTCAAATTGAACAAAATTGAAAACAAAAGTCGATTTATTTCAGCGTCTTTCATACACTGGGTGGCCAATGAACTCAGTATTTGACACAATTCTACAGAATGCATTACTTCCGGTCTAACCGGAAATTGTACCAACTTCCTTATTTCAAACATAATGCCCTATACATTTTTACATTTTTTCGTTCATCATGAAATTCCGATTTCAGCGAGATGTCACGAGTTGGCATTTGTCTAAAAAATGTTGTCGAAAATGTGAAAAACTGAAAAGACCTCTCCGGAATTCTGTTTTTGAATCTTATAGAAAGTAGGCATTGGATTGACGCATGGTCGTGTTTTTCGTCACTCATTCAAAGTTCTTTTTAATTAAAAAAGTGTTTTTCTCGCAGGTTCGACATTTTTTAAAATTGGAAAACGATTATAATTTGTGAACAAATTTTAAATGGGAACAGACAATAAGAAAGCTTATAAATATGTTTGTTTCTTTTTTTTATTTTTAAGACGACGTACATGAAATTACAGCAATTTGAGGTTTAAAAACATATTGCAATTCAAAAAATAAGGTCGTTGAATCTTGGCCAATTTTCATCGGAGAGAAAAATTTAAAGGAAAATAAAATACGTTGAATTTTATAAGCTTTAAAAAAGATTAAATATTTCTTTCGAAATTCTGTCGTTTTCCAGATAATTATTGATAAAAATCCAGAATCCTAATAACTTGCCCTGTTGTACCCGGATTTTAGTAAATTTTTTTAACGTACTAAAAAATAAATCCAACTCCTGACTTTCACTGAAGATACAATAAAATTAAAATTGACATTACGAACTTTTATTACTTTCCTTCCTAACTCCAATTACTCACGTGGGCTTACTAACTACAGTGAGAGCCGTACACTGTCTATTTTACATCAAAATAATAATTGCAACGTGTGGTATAATAGTAAGTAGGAACTACATGTAGCAACCGTTACCTTACGTAACACGCCAATCTGCAATCAAACACACAACTGCATATTACGATATATCATCATCATACCTACTGCCATGTAGGTAAGATTTAGGTGAAAAATAAAAGCAATTTGAATATCCACAAAGGCCATCAGTGTTTCATGTTCGAGTTAAGGAGCATGTGGGTGGCTCATTATTGAAATAATGGTACAATACCGCAGTCTTACTACAATTTGTAAGCGGAGTATGGTAGGTATCAGAAAATTTGAAATATTTGTTAGTTCAGTTGGTTAAGTTGGTCGATTTATACCAATATCGTTCATTGCTATTATAGATCATATGTCGGATAACGGTTATGAGAAAAAACACGAGTTGGTACTGATTCTTATTGCTATTGAATTATAAGTTTCTATGATTTGGTTAAATTCACGTTTAATATCGTTCCTGGATTGGGATCGATTTAATCATTGGGTAACTTATTTGCTTAGAAATGTCTAACTCAAATCACCAAAATTGATTATGCTAGTGAACATTTTGCTTAAATACAGAACATGAAAATTTTCGTATTATTTTTCCATGCAGGTAAAGGCTCACTAATCTGGAGATTTCAACTATTGAAATAGCCAATAATTTGATGTAGCTCGAATATCGCCTTCCACATCACCTTGTGCACTTAAAAAGTACCAATGCGACCAGCAAGGTTTGATTCCATTAACTCATTATAATGCTGACCAATTGTTATTACTAATTAGCCACGCATTAGAACATTAATAAAGCGCTCTTCATCCTCCGTGACCGGATAAAACTGTACCTGACCTTTCAGGAGTCCACATATCATAAAACATCCAAAGGACTGCGGTGGGATGTGGGTGGCTCATCACTGAAATAGCGGTCGATGGTATCACAGCCATGTTAGGACACACAGCGCAAGTTGACATGTTGTTTTATTGCATGTTCAGCCACAATCCGCCTCGTCTGATTCTAATGCCTTGCAACTTGCAACTAGGCAGGCATATTAAGATTAATAATCCGAACGGAGGTAGACAGGACAAAACCGTCGATGTAGCACCGAGACCGCAACCGCGCAGATCAACTAATAAATTAGGGATAATGGTTTGTTTTGACTGTTTATGAGCGTTTCTTAGGCGCCTCTATACAAAATTGTGGTCATTTGAGTGAAATATGGAACAGTAACACTATCAGGTAATGTGTGGTAGTTGAAAAAATTTTACCTCTTTATTTGCCGTTTAGGTGACGAGAAATATTCTTTGAAGAAGTGGAGGATAGGAAATTTTCGTTAAATGCCTTTTCGTAATTTTTTACGAAATCTTAACGTGAATTCTTGAAGATAAGATTTCTGAATAACCAAAGAAGTAATAATTATTAAAACGAACACAGAAATTCAAATGAGATGGTTCGAACACTTCGAGGGAATATACAAAACAACAACAATACAAGAAATGGAAGAATCTGTTAAAGAACAACAAGGCAGAAATGAGATCCCAGCTGAACTAATTAGAGAAGGAGAGAAAACAACAGAAGAAATGGTATAACTTACTAAATAACATATGGTAAAAATACAAATACCAAAAAAATGGAACGAATAAGACAACAAAAAGAAAATGAAACAGAGTGCTCGAATTGAAGAGGAATAACGCTGCTATGGACATCAATAAAAATCCTTACCAGAATACTACTAAGCCGAATCAAAGATGGAATAGAACAGAGCCTAAGGAGCAACCAGGCTGGATTTGGACAGAGGCGATCATGCATAGACATCATATTTATAATGCGCACCATAATCAAATAAACAAATGAATGGCAAAAGGAAGTCCAAATAATTTTCGTTGATTTCGAAGAAGCATTTGGTAGAATAGATAGGGTGTGCTGTCACCTGTACTATCTTGGTTATAATACATTGGGTTACAAGAGAAACGGTAGATAAAGAAACAGGGATTGGTTCGGCGAAAGGAGGAATTTGCGGACGATGTCTATTGACGGAAAGCTCAATACAAATGCGAAAAAAATTAAACAAACCAAGGAAAGAAGCAGCAAAAGTAGAACTAAACATAACTAAAAATAAGACCAAAATCGTGAAATAGAGAAAGATGAGAAGAAAGGAAAATAGATAATAACCAATCCGACAGAGTTCAGATAGAAGGGGGAAACAAAGCAAGAAAACTGATAATCGATAAAACAAAACAAGTACTGACATACGATGTCAGAGAAAAGAAACAGATGAAGATCAAAAGACACATGGAGGAAATAGATTCCATGAAATGAAATCAAAGTAAAGGCAACAGATAAAACTGAATGAGACAGTGAAGAACAGGAATAAATAAGTGCAAATAACTTCAACGAAGAGATACAGAGCTGGCAAACTCTGATACCAAATAGGTGAAAACGCCCAGGAAATACTGAAGAATCGTCGGAAACGACGCTTTATGCCTCTATGGATCGAAAGCCTCGATGATGATGATTATACAGTCTGGAATTTATCTGCAACCACTACTGAACCTCCAGTGCTCTATTAGTGCATCATAGACCAAATCATTAATGACAGTATGGATGTCAATAACCAGTTTCTTGGCTTTCTCTTTCCCTGAAACCTAAATAGTGTGACCTTGACCAAACACTGGTTGTTTCTCATCGAGCTGTTTAAAAACATATCCGTGCTTCTGAACCAGAGTTGCAATTCCTCCCATTAACCTAAGAAATGTTCAAATATTTTCTGGATTTTTCGCATACTATCCAAGTAGAATCTTCCTCAACAGCAGTCAATGATAAATGCCTCTTACGTTTAAACTAGTGCAATTTAAGAAGTATTTTCGACTTCCAGATATGCTCCAGAATAATAATACTTCAAAAAGTGAGGAAGAAGAAACGAAAGAAGCTTTATGAAAGTGAGAAAGATCAATTTGGTCTAACAATCGATCGAAAACATCTGCGAGTCCACAAACCAGATCGAGGTCTGTGAAAAATTGATGGCAACCATTACCTGCTCGTAGATCATGATTCGGAGGAAATATAAAGGAATTTATATTTTGAGTGATACCCAGAGAACATTAAACGTTTTGGGAGGTGTAGAAATACACTCCGAGTTGATACCTACTTGATTGCTCCAAAAACCCAAATAACTGAAAGCGACAGAACTCTGGGTTAGGTTTAAGGACACCAGAGATTTGAAGCTGGGTGACGCTCTGCTAAAGAACGGATCAGAAAAGATCTTAGTTGACCCGAAATCGAGTTGTGGTATATTGTACCAATAAACTAAGTACACAATAAGGCTGGATGAGTCCCTGGTCCTGAGACAGTTGCAGATGTTTCTTCAGAGTAAAAACCAAGCAATACCCAAAATTAAGAGAGAAACAAATGAGTATAGTGACAAGATGCCTAGGCGGGCACTGTCCCATGAGAAAAGATCTCTATACCGTAGGGTTAGCAGAGGATCAAAGCTGTAGGGTACATGGAGTGGAGGACGAAACTTCTCACCATATTCTACTCCAGTGCAGTATCTGACCTTATGTGTAAAAAAGCACAGGCACCTTATGAAATAGATAGACAGAAAATCTCCAGTAGTCAATGCGGCCAATCCACCTCCCTTTGGTAGCAGTAGATACCATGAGCATAGTAAGAAGTCATACTTAGTGCAGTATAGTAGAAAAAAATGTTTAATATAGTTGTAAATGTGATGCATCAAAGAAACTGTTTTAAATCATATTTTATCACCAACTGCGAATATTAAAAAAAAAATGTCACGAGATCAATGATTTTTATTCCCAATTTTATTTTAATTATTGTCCATGAGCTATTTAACTATATACTAGAAAAAAATACTATGAGATTTGCTAGAGAGCGCCTCCATTAACAGTTCGTGTACACTCAAAAGAAAATTAGTACTTATAATTATGGCTGCAATTAGAAGCAAATCTGAAAAAACGTACGGGCGAGATAAAGGCCACCACAAAAGTGGAAGCGGAACTCTCAATTATAGTGCAGCGTTGTAATAACTGTAACTTGTAATTTGTCGTCACTCGTGGGAGATAAACAAAATAAATGTTAAACTACATTTAAACTAGGAGACAAATAGATGCATCACATGATTGTGGTATCATAAAAAGTCAATTTAAACAGACTTACCTCTGCGACTGTTTGCCATCGAAATGTAAAATGTTGGTTTCGGGTATTTGTGATTAAGGTCTGCTGAAGGTTGGACAAAATTTCCCAGTTTCATACCTTTGAAAAATAATTTTTTTCTCTATTTCAGTTTGCATTATTGTCTAGCATTTAATTACTATTGAACAGAAAACTGGGTCACTATACAAATGAATGTATTATACTCTTAACGTCTTTAATGGTCCGGTACACATATTATTGTGTTCAATTTCATTAAATATAGCTGATTATTTTATTAGAGGTTCTATGCCATGGAAGTAACATTATTAGATTCAATAATATGTACTTTAATTCATTGAATTTATTATTCGTCGTGTACTGGGAGTTTTTAATAAATGTTAATAAAGTAAGTTACCTTCTGTTAAACTTTCATTGTAAGTAATATATCTTTAGTTTTAGCACGTACCTACATATTTTATATTTAATAGGGATATGAGGCAAATAATATAATAATATTTAAACTTATTACCTTCTCGACATTAATAATTTATACAATTAAGGTAAATAATAAATTATAAACTCAACTATTTCTTAGTTGGACGTACTTTATGCCTATGTGGATATGCTCGTTATATAGGTAAGGTGTTCAAAGTATACAGTATTATAAAACTTGCGTCGTTTTATACAGTAGGTACTACTTTGCAACTTAGAGCTAAAAAAATTTAAAAATGCAAATTTTTAAACGCCTGTAATATGCTATTTGAGGCTAAAGTAGATTAGATTGCAAAAATGAGACGAATGAAACTTGCAATTAAAAATTTTCTATGTGTTCTAATTGAAGTAAATTTTGCAATTCGAAGTTAGCTATGGCACCGTCAGAAAGTTATTTTTGTTTCGTTTTTAACGATGCCCGTAGACGATTTTTATTTTCATCAGCGAAAATTTAAAAAACAGAAGGAAAATTAGAGAAGGGATTTCGTTTTAAGTTTGTGAGGAAAAGATAACTCGAACATTTTCCTGATAAACATTTAGATTTCGACACTAAAACAATCTTCATATTGATTATTTCTTACGTTTTGTAATCCGTTTAAGTTGCATCTAGTTTCAAAGCACCCTAAAATAAAAAATTTAGTTAATTCGAATAATTGGTTTAGTAGGTAGTTAAAATCGCGTCATTAAAACCAGCTTGGTTTTTTTTAATGCTCTTAATTTTTTGAAACTTGTTTTGCTTGAATTTGTTTGTAAAGCAATGCTTTATTTTTAATTTTGTATCTATTTTTTTCTCTGATCTTGTTGTAAACGAAACTGATCTGTGGGAGTATCATAAACATGGAATAAAAATATCTATTTAACGATGCTATAGCCAAGAAATGCAAACATTTTTGTAGAGTATAAGGGCACACTTAGATCGTAGCGCAAGAGAAAAGTTTTATTCGTCTCATTCTTGCAACCAACTTTGGTCTAAACTATGCCAGTTTCCGTTGTGAAACGAAGAGAAGAAGACTTCAGAGGTCAAAGATTTATATATCCAACAAGTTCCAGTGGTGAGGAAAGCGGCTAGGATTGGATATCGTTCATAGTTCACTCTATCGTAGAGAGAACGATCGGTTTCGTTAAACCAGAGCCGAGATCTAGACGAGTATCTTGTCAATATCTTTGTTATTTCTAAAATAGCTTGGATATTACAAGTGTTAAGGCTTGTAACTGTATTCGGGGAATTTCTGGGGGCGTTAGAGCCCAGAAGAGCAGTTAGTAGGCTCTGGTTTTCATTAAAATCGGAGTCAAATCAAAAAAATTATTAAAGACCTAAAAAGGTTTCAAATAAATTTGGCCCACAGTATAGGTATATAGAGTTAGCCACTTAACATACGCATATTGCATGTTTTCTAATTTCTCTCATTACCTACTAAATTTACCATTTCCTGCAATGATTAATATCATTCATGGAGTTAATACTCCACGAATTTTTTGAAAATTCTTCCGCACATAAATATGGCGTAAATCACTTTGTTCTTTAAAAAGCCAAGCCGACGGTCCTTAACAAATACCGGCGATTAATCTTATTCAGATTATAAGTTGCAAACTTGTACATACGGGCACGGGACTCGGTGCAATCAAACCCTGTAATAAATGAATGACCATCAGATCTGCCTCGGCCGAGTCGGACGATATTTTACACCCACGACACTCCACCTGGACACCGAACATGATAACGTTCGCACGATACACTAAAGCTCAGTTTAGAATTACACTCGAGGCATGTGATTTTGTTTAATATTGTTACCTGCATGCCATTTTGCAGGAATGTATAATACAGCCGTGATACTATAAAACGACAACGTACCTATATTTAGCAAAAATAAAATTATGGAATCATGATTAAATGACGAATATACTTCGTTTCGCAAATCACGTGTTGAAAAATAAATTGTTTGAAGAAAAAAATAATTTTTATAATATATTTATGAAATGAGAGGAAGTGCCACATTTAACGGCATAAAATTATTCCTCTTTTTTACTATTCCAATTTTGCAATTTATTTCCAATTGTATGAAACTTGCAAACATTAACTTTAAAAGAACGAAAATGAAAGTATTATAGTCTAATTCTAAATATTCGGCGTATAGTCCAATTCTGAATATGCGAAAGGAGTTTTATAACATTATAATGGACCTGGTCCAGATCTTGCCATTTGGAGTGTTTTCTTTAGTTTACTGGAGAAATTTAATAAAATTGCACAGCACAAATTTTTCTGAATAAAAACCAAAAAATGTGGCAAAAATTTATAAAAATTAAACCTAAATAATTTTGTCATTTGAAAGTAGTCAAATTCGAATAATAAAATTTATATTAATTTTTATACTTTCAGATGTGATGGCCAAAATTTTATCTGCCCAAGTTATCTGCCCAAGAATTTGAAATGTATGAATTAATTTTTATTTAATTTTAAAATATACGCAGCAATAATTATCCTTTCTTGCAGCATTTATGATCGATGAAGCATTTTCAATATTCTGTATCTTCCACTTTTTGATAATCATACCTATCGAGGAACGCAATTCGTCACGCGTATCCGCGAAATAAATGTCGCAGCAGTCATTGTCATATACCAACAAAGACGAAATTGCTCTGCCAACTATCAACAATAATCTCTGGCATTGTTCGCCATAAACGGCCGAGTCTCATCAGCCTGAATCGGATATGTCGTGCGCTACTGGGTGGTATCGGTAATAACACCAAATTATCTCCTCTAATATCGACCATTCCAACGTATAATGTGGACTAAATGGAACAAATTATCGAGCAACTTTACCAATTTGGCTTCCCTATTATTTCAACTAGTTTGCGTTTCATATCAATCGAAGCGCGGTTGCCTACTTACAGGCGGCAGGATAGCTAATTGCCCCAATCTTGCCGACTGGCGTTGAGTGAAAATGAAGAAAATAATAATATTATAAATAATAATATAAAATTCTTGTTACTAATTTCTCACAAAATCTTTTTGGATTGGTTCCTGAAACAAACTGATGAAATTAACAAAATATTTAGATCTTGTATCTTATATACAGAGAATATCGTGAAGGTAGAAGGTGAATAAATATTGTAACATTTACACTTCAGAAGTTATTATCATAATGTTTGCCTTGGTCGTTCCCATTACAGCTTGCATGAGTCGTAGACCATTTATGAATCATTGGAGAGATCTAGACTACCACTTGGTGATAAATCCAGTCGCACATCATAGTTTACTTACCAATTATGAAATGAAATGAAAAAGTTAGTTTCTAGTATGCAGGTAGAACCTCTACAGCTGCATATTGGAGCTGCATCTAGAGCTGTCCTTACACTACCGCCTCCAGAAGAAGATTTTGAGAGATGATGCTTTCCATCGTTGCTATATGCGTCATTTTCCTTGCACCAGTGAAGCAAAGGTGTGCCAATCATTGAATGCGTTTTAACTGGGATGTCCATTGCCCTGGATTACCAAATAATAGCTCCATAGTAAACCAAAAACAGTATTATGTCAGTTTACAGCCACAGGAAGATCCTGGGTGAATGTTCACTAAGTCTACCCTCGCATTGCGACGCTGCCAGAAGGCTTCCAGTATTTGCTTCTGCGTCTCTATTCTAATATAAAGAAGCGTTTCAGGCATTAAAATTTGCTCGTTAGGCCAAGTGTGCTTGCAAGTCTTGGAATTTTGAAGTTATCAGATTTCTTCCTCTAATTCAGTGAAGTCAAGTCAGTTGATCTTTCTAACCATTCCAACGTACCTCTTCTGCATATCATCCACTAGGGAATACCTTCTGCTATGTCCTGACAAGAAGTCCAAAATGATTTTAGGTTCCATTGTATTGAAACCACAAGGAAGGATTTGATAACTCTGGTTTATTTGGACAAGATATTGAGTTAATCAAAGCAAGACAAGCTGTTTAGATAAACATTAGGTAGACATTGACACTTTAAATTGAGAATTCTCCAATTTTAACAAAATTTACTTAAAGTTTGAAAGCATAAGATGGAATCAATTCTGTCTCGACAACAAACATTTTTTGGATTAAGACCTCAAGCTATTTGTTTTTAAAACGTCAGTTTTTGCCGTACAAATTTCATACCCTCAAAAAGATATTCAGTGGAGTTAAATCAAGAGACTTTTCTGACAATTCCAACGTTTCTCTTCTCCACATCAATTCATTAGGAAACACTTTGTTTAAAAATTCTTCTTCCTTCTGACAGGAAATCCGAAATGATTTGTTGTCCAATTCTATTGAAACCACGAAGAAGAATTTGGTAGCTCTGGACTGTATGGATTTTGGAAATAAGTTAGTCAAACCATATTCATCGAATTTGCTTCCCACCATGCAGCTCCATCATCTAGTAAGGATTTTTGCTGGAGACCAATTCTGACGATTTACACAGTAAATTTATAAAGCAATTTTAATGAAAAAAATGCCAAAAAACTACATTGACTTTTTAAGAGAGCTGAAAGTATGTTTACAGAAAATTTAGAAAAGTAATAAAATTACCTAAATTCACACCATCTAAACGTAAAGGTACCACTTCAAACTATCCTAATAGTTTTTATGTAACATGTTGTATGTTCACAATTTTGCCCCACCATGTGACTAACCCTCAGCAACTGTATATTTCGTGGTAAAACAATTTCATACCTTGAAGAAGTTATTTCTGGTGTCGCAAAATTTCGTGTGAACCTTACATCTGCTGCCTACGTGAATTATCCCTAATTATAATTGGGCCATAAGAGCAATTTACGGTATCCGCTTCTTTTCCAGTCTAGGCGGGTAGAGTGAGTGAAGACATCAATAGGAAGTCGGATCGCTGCGCTCAAGAGGAAACCACATAATTCTGCGAGATTACTACTGTTTAAATCGAATGCCATTTGTTTGTATAAAGACCACACATACAGTGGTTTTTACTTTATTTATTTATGCCCGTATACAAATACGAGATAGTTAAGTTCATGTGAAATATGCCATTGTTATTCTACTTGCGCAATAACCGCAATAAAAGGACTTTATTGTCTAGATATCTGACTTACCTACCTTCGTCATGTTTCGTTTTGTGTTGGGTTTTACGCAATGGAATGGGTTCAGGGGAAAAATGTGGCAGTTAACAACCTCTTTGCCCTCATACTTGCAGGCTGTAGAAAAATCTTGAGTATGGTGTTGTAAAATCGAATGGAAGGCAATTTTCTTATATAAAGTTGTTTCATATCAGATTATTAAGTCAAAAGACGGTTGTATTATCTCCTGGTGATGCCAACTTAGTCGTAAGGGCGCGTTCTAGTATAGTCCAAATTTAAATACGATTAGACTTTTGGTGCTTGAGTTGCCACATTATACAAGGCATTATCAAATCTATTAATACAAGGAATGCCAAAAAAATATAAATGACAGAAATAATTAGACGATTTTAAAAATATGGAAACTAATTAAATTATCAATATGTAACACAAACAAAAATTTTAAATTGAAGTTTTAGGAGACCAAAATGGCTACATTTTAAAATTAGTTTGAAATATATGGGGTGACTCATGTAAGCGGAACGCTATAGATGTAATATTTTTTAAATGGAACACCACATATATTTTCGAAGATGTGAGTTCTCCATAAAATTCTCTATTTCTGCTTGAGGATATCATAGTCTAAAACGTATAGTTATCGAGATATTTGGAAATTAAGGAAAAAATTAAATTGTCAGATTTTTTTTATTTACTGTTATTTCGTCACTGTATTAAATTAAACAAGAACCTTTTCATTTCAGCCAGCCACAGTTAGTTGATAGTCAAGGACAACAATCATTTCGGGTTAAAAGAAGGTTTATTTTAACTACCAGTTTAGACCAGAATTAATTTATTTTTTACAGGGTGTTCAGAAAATGTTGACTTTTCAGAAAACTTTGAAGCTCATTATTTATTCCCTACAACTTTTGTTAAATATGTCCTATACCCATCCTAAAGGGTTTAGGAGATATTCGCAGATATTTAAATTTTTACCCTATTTGGAACGGATTATACCTTTCAATCACATTAGCCTTGAGAAAAAACAAACAGAAGATGTGAAATGAAAAGTAAAATTTAAAATTCATACTGGCCCGTGGTCATCCCTGATTATGTATCTTTTTGATTAAATTTCAAATCATATTCATATATTGGTTGCATTGTTTTACTAGTGAATTGATCTAGTAGGCAATGAAAACAATTAAATGTCAGATTTCAACATTTAATATTTTAAATTTTATATTTATATTTTATTGGTTATACGTCATTTATGGTACCTTATATGATAATATTCTAGCTAGATGCTAACATTTTTGTCTTGAGTAACCTAGGTTTTTTTCATATACAAAAAATTGTATTTTTTGAAATTTATTTTATTTTCTTTGTTTTTTATTCAATTAAATGGAAATAAAATAAACATATTCCTTTCAGAGAAGCTTCTGCATTACCATTAAGAAAAAATATTCCATTTTATTAGGAATACTAAATTACGGCGGCGTAGAAGGGTCGCAACAAGAAATTATGTCTATTATATTTTTTCTAAATGTAAAATTCTGACTTTTATCTCAGAATTCTGACTTTTATCTCAGAATTCTGACTTTTATCTCAGAATTCTGACTTTTATCTCAGAAGTCTGACTATTTTTTATTATTTTTTTTTTTTTGGCATTAAGTACGGAGTCCATTCAGCCATGACTTTATTTTATTTTCTTTGTTTTTTATTCAATTAAATGGAAATAAAATAAACATATTCCTTTTAGAGATGCTTCTACATTACCATTAAGAAAAAATATTCCATTTTATTAGGAATACTAAATTACGGCGGCGTAGAAGGGTCGCAACAAGAAATTATGTCTATTATATTTTTTCTAAATGTAAAATTCTGACTTTTATCTCAGAATTCTGACTTTTATCTCAGAATTCTGACTTTTTATCTCATAATTCTGACTTTTAATTCAGAATTCTGACTTTTACCTCACAATTCTGACTTTAAACTCAGAATTCTAACTTTTGTCTCAGAATTTTGATTTAAAACCCATAATTCTGACTTTTATCTCATAATTCTGACTATTTTTTATTATTTTTTTTTTTTTGGCATTAAGTACGGAGTCCATTCAGCCATGACTTTATTTTATTTTCTTTGTTTTTTATTCAATTAAATGGAAATAAAATAAACATATTCCTTTTAGAGATGCTTCTACATTACCAATAAGAAAAAATATTCCAATTTTTTAGGAATACTAAATTACGGCGGCGTAGAAGGGTCACAACAAGAAATTATGTTTATTATATTTTTTCTTAATGTAAAATTCTAACTTTTATCTCAGAATTCTGACTTTTATCTCAGAATTCTGACTTTTATCTCAGAATTCTGACTTTTATCTCAGAATTCTGACTTTTATCTCAGAATTCTGACTTTTACCTCACAATTCTGACTTTAAACTCAGAATTCTAACTTTTGTCTCAGAATTTTGATTTAAAACCCATAATTCTGACTTTTATCTCATAATTCTGACTATTTTTTATTATTTTTTTTTTGGCATTAAGTACGTCCATTCAGCCATGACTTTATTTTATTTTCTTTGTTTTTTATTCAATTAAATGGAAATAAAATAAACATATTCCTTTTAGAGAAGCTTCTACATTACCAATAAGAAAAAATATTCCAATTTTCTAGGAATACTAAACTACGGCGGCGTAGAAGGGTGACAACAAGAAATTATGTTTATTAATTTTTTTCTAAATGTAAAATTCTAACTTTTATCTCAGAATTCAGACTTTTATCTCAGAATTCTGACTTTTATCTCAGAATTCTGACTTTTAATTCAGAATTCTGACGTTTAGCTCAGAATTCTGACTTTTACCTCACAATTCTGACTTTAAACTCAGAGTTCTAACTTTTGTCTCAGAATTTTGATTTAAAACTCAGAATTCTGACTTTTATCTCATAATTCTGACTTTATTTTTTTTTTTTTTGGCATTAAGGGCGGAGTCTATTCAACCATGACTTTATTTTATTTTCTTTGTTTTTTATTCAATTAAATGGAAATAAAATAAACATATTCCTTTCAGGGAAGCTTCTACATTACCAATAAGAAAAAGTATTCCAATTTATTAGGAATACTAAATTACGGCGGCGTAGAAGTGTCACAACAAGAAATTATTGTTTAAATGTTATTTGTGGCATTTCATAAATTATTTCTTTCCTTTTCTTTTTTGGGATTTATTACCACATTCCTTAAGATTCCTATCCAACAAATTCGATTTATCTAAAAAATATTCAAAATAACCAGTTTAAAACTGGGAAATAACCTCTACGCCTTTGACGTAATGTCAGAGGATCAGTTAGAGGGTGTTTTTTTGACAACTAATAGGAATTAAATTAATACAAAATACTGCTATTATTATGTTTATAAAATTTTTTCTAAATGTAAAATTCTGACTTTTATATCAGAATTCTGACTTTTATCTCAGAATTCTGACTTTTATCTCAGAATTCTGACTTTCATCTTAGAATTCTGACTTTTAACTCAGAATTCTGACTTTTACCTCAGAATTCTGCCTTTTAACTCAGAATTGTGGCACTTACCTCACAATTCTGATTTTAAATTCAGAATTCTAACATTTGTCTCAGAATTCTGACTTTTATCTCATATTTCTGACTTTTATCTCAGAATTCTGACTTTATAACAAAATTCTGACTTTCATTTCAGAATTCTAACCTTTATTTCAGAATTCTGTCTTTTGTCTCAGAATTCTGACTTTTAACTCAAAATTCTGCCATTTACCTCACAATTCTGACTTTTATCTCAGAATTCTGATGTTTACCTCATAATTCTGACTTTAAACTCAGAATTCTGACTTTTATCTCACAATTCTGACTTAAAACTTAGAATTCTGACTTAAGACTCAGAATTCTGACATTAATTTCAGAATTCTGACTTAAAACTCAGAATTCTGACTTTTATCTCAGAATTTTGGCTGTTATCACAGAATTCTGAGATTATGGAATAAAGACAATATATTATTAATATTATTATACCTAGTGGTTCTAAAACTATGGTCCAAGTCAAAAATAGGCAATATCAATAAAACACCCTGTATCTTGGTAATTAAGGATTATTGACCCACTAACCATAGGTGATGTGGAATCACCCAAGTAGCCTACATAATGTGCAGATAAAGTAGGTACCTATATAAACTTGCCAATTATCTGTATTTAAAAAAATTAAAACTTCTGTTCTAAGCAATTAAATGAAGTAGAAATTTAGGGGAGTTTCATTTTGGTACATTTTGGATTTACGTAATAAAAACTACAAAACAAACAATATTTGTAGTATCCTACTTCCGATTACTAACAAAATCATTCTTTTCTTCAATATTTTACAAATTTTTTACAATTGTTTTATTTATGTTGAACAGGCTGTGTCTCTGTAGAATGAAGTAGGTACCTATTTAAAAAGTTTCTAATTCTTCAGTAGAGCATGTTTTTAGTTTTCTTAGAAGAAGGCTTATTTTAGGCAAATAAATATAAAGAAATTGTATATTGTATATTGTATGGTAAAAGTAGATTTACAAATACATCTCAAGAGAGATATGGAATGAGTGTCATAGCTACGGAGTACAATAACTGCAGATATTTTGTCTTTTATTCCAGAATTCTGAGATAGAAGTCAGAATTTTGAGATAAAAGTCAGAATTCTGAGATAAAAGTCAGAATTGTGAGATTTAAGTCAGAATTGTGAGATTAAAAGACAGAATTATACATTTAAAGAAAAATATTTTTGTTATGGCCTTCTACGCCTTCGTACCAAATAAAACCAACAGATTTACACATTATTTTAAAAATTAAAACAGCAGTTACAAAACCACGAACATAAAAGTAGGATAAGAATAAGAATCTCACCAACTACTGATAAATATCATCACTAATAACATATTTGGCCGAAAAATGTAGAAAAAATATTGAAAATCCGGAATCACAATTATCTAACAAAATATTTAATTTCGGACAGACAATTTGGACAGTGTGGTAAATTAACCGTGGATGTGATTTATAATATGTAAAAAAATGGTATAGGAAGGAACTACAGCACTGTTCTTGGATCTTGCAGATCTTTCCACACCGTGGATCATCCAGAATTGGAGAGATAGACGGAAAAAAGTAATCAAAGCTTTTCAATTATTATAATCCTTTTTATTTTTATTTATATTAAAAAAAAGAAAAGAAATAAAAAGCTTTGTTTGTTTTTTCTCTCTCTTTTCAATTAAACATTTTCATTATTCCTCCATATATTTGAACATCAATATTTGGTAATGTAATAATTTCCATGTTCCTATTTTCCAATTCATGTACATTCGTTCAAACGTTGACGCACAAAATGTATTCGTGGGTAACCAAAAATACACCGTGTTGTACAATTTCAATGTGTCATCCGAGATGTTTGATATGTAACAGTCACGACGATGGCGACTTCGCCTTACAAATTTAAAGCATGTTCTACTCAAATTTCATTATCTGATTGACTGATGGGGTCATGAGAAATATGCAGACCTATATTTATTCGATTCTAACAAATCCATATAGCTTGACTCATTAATAATTGATGTTTCCTATTGTTTCTCTCTTTGCATTACTTGCAATTATGAAGGTAACAAAAAATCCTTGCCTGTTTTAACGTTCGCCACAAGGCAAGTCTCCGATCAGATTTTCACTTCCCTATGTGATACAATTCTTTAACATATAATGTATATACAGGGTGCTCTGGGAGAATGGGGCAACACTTCGTTGGGTTCAAAATAATTTTTTTCCTTGAACGCACCACTTCGTAGCTTTAACAGTTAAATCTTTAAAAAAATTCTTTTGTGATAAATGGTGTACATACTACATTCGTGATTGGTCAGAAATGGTAACAAAATGATTAACTGTACGCCTATTGGTATCATAGCAATAAATTTATTAAAGTGAGTAAATTGATCAGGTATCAGTATAAAAAATCGCTGGTGGTCCTCGTGCAATAAATCTCAATTATTCTCGTGCCATAAATATTACTGGCTGTCGCGCAATTGAAATCAGGATACGCACGACATCGATAAAATGTCAGATGCAATTATTAGTGTTGTTTGTTGTGATTAGGATTGTTACGTAAATTTATTGTGGTGTAGCTGGTTGAAAGAAAGCATTATTCGTATATCCTCTTTCTAATCTGATTCACAGTTAGTGGTCTTAATGTGGTCTGTTTTTATTGTATATAGGGTCATCCAAAAGTACTGCATAAAATTTACATTGTTTACAACAAAAAAAAAGAAATCCCAAACATAAAGAACGGTAGGTAATTGTTTTAAATTCCGTACCTACTTGAAATTATAAAAATATATATCAAACTAAAAAGAGCAACTTTAATATGAAACAAACAGAACTATCAGTAAATACAATCTAATCTGCGAATACTTTCTCGTTTCAACGTTTTAATATCATTAATACTGTTAATAAAATATACATATTCGTCGCTAATAAGCCAAAGCACATACGTTGTTTCAAACTGACTTGTTAATAATTGGTATCAAGGGTGGTCTTATCTCAGATAGGGTGCAAATATCGCTGTTGGCTTTTTATTGCAACAGCAGTTCAATAGAACAGACCTCCAACGAATGCGGTTGGAACTCACCAGACCGGGCAAATCAAATAATTAGATATTTTTTGCTAAAGTAATAACTTCACGTAATGATTGTTGATTCGCGAATCATTAGTTCTAATTTGTTCGAATTAGATTCACTTTAATGAATAAATCCGTTTAAGACAGCCGAAACTCTTATTATGTTTTCCGAGTTTATAATAGGAAATGAAGTTTGATGTGCACTCCTAATATACAAGGTGTTCTATCCAAACCCTGGTCCTTGGTAACTGAAATTTCTTAAATATTTCCTCCAATGGATAAACGAGATAAAACAGATTTTGTTTTAACCTGGTTTAAACTTATACTATATTATTTAGGGATAATATTCCAGTGTAACTGAAAAGCAAATATTGTGTTAGCAGCAATTAAAAACATAATTTTCTTTATATCGAGATATAAACACGTACATTTCACATCGCTATCCTCCGACTATGGTACAGGAACAATACTCCTACAAAGAATCTGATAAAAAACTGACCTCTCAGTATTACATGCAACAACTATCAATTTCGAGTTATAAATGCGATGTTTCTAAGATATTATTGTATCATAATTACGATTACTAGCAAGTCATAGGTACACATTAAGAACAGTCGTGTCGTTTGCGTGTAAACAACTGGAACGTGAGAGAATCGAATCAAATGCCAACATTCGAATTAAAACAGTGCATGATATTTCTGATCTAGTTATAGAACACCACAACATGGGATGCACTGAGAGCTGCCTATGAAGCTGCAAGTCATGCAATACGAGTTTGTGTCGAATTTAGGCGCATGGATGTTTAAGAGTTTCGAAATATCTGCACATTACGATCCTCCATGTGTATACAGGGTGAATACCAATAACTCATATACCTAAAATAAAAAATATATACCCTGTAGTTCTCAAGAAAGAAAATAAATTAAAATACGTCAACATTTTCAGAACTTCCTAACTGACCTATCTCAACAGAAAATAAATCAGGATAGGTCTTTGCCTCTGGCATTCACCTTGTTTTTTGCAATCATAAATTCACCAGTTTATGCTGTCACTGTAATTAACTTGTCTCCGACCGCAAATTTATGAAAGACCGTCGAACGGCGGCTTAACTTACGTTAGACGTTTTTTGTCACGTTTTTTACGTTAGAACTTGGAGTCTGTGACTTAATACAAGGCATGTTGTTCACCCAATAGTGGATCAGTAGAGCGACGAAGTGGTACTCAAAAGTCTACCAGAATTTTACGTAGGGTAGGTCAGTTTCTCAACTTTCTTTTTTATATTTTTTTATTGGTAATTTGTGTTATAAATATCAACAGTAACCCCCTCTTAAAATTAAAATGAGTTATTGGTATTCACCCTGTATACAGTGTGCTTCGCTTTGAACAGCCCCATTTTCGTATTTTGGACTGCATTGCTTGTTTTATTTGTTTTTTCAATATGCAGTGATAAGAGATATCTAATTTACCGTAAGCAATTTTTTTTGGCTTTATTCCACGACTTACTGTGTTCGAAAAATGCTGATAAACACTTGTAAACAATTTATTTATTTAAACTGACTGATTAGATAATTAGTCGAGTGAATGATATCAAAAAATTAATTTAATAATGGTTATTGGTGCAAATAAATTTTATCATGCAACGATAAAAAAATGTATCCGTACATTTCCTTCGATTATCCGCAATTCTAATAATAAACAATAAAACGTTTAAAGATGCATAAAACAACAAGGTAACAATTACCTTCCCTGTTTAATGTAGAATAATCCACGTTTACATTACCTACCATAGATCCATGATATGGGTACCTATTAACCGTAATTATTATTAATAATTCACAATCGATCATTTACAATAATTGCCATGAATAATGTATCGAATTCGCCATATAAACCGGTATGGTAATTTCTAATAGAGTAATTAATAAACACCCCCGCGATCGTAGGCTCCTATTCGCCTGCCGTGCCCTGCTCTAAATATAGTTTTGTCAGTGAGACTCATCTCTCTCGTCACCCGCTACACCCACCCGCAGCACAGAACCGTGTGGGACACCGCGGGAGCGTTAAAACAAATGAAAAGGCATCGGGGTGCGCCTGGAAAAATGTTAAGCACACGAATAGAGTTATTCTAACCATAATAGTGGAGTGGATCTGTAATAAATGTCCGTGAAAGTATATGCACGGTGTTTCTTTAAATGATAATAACCTGGTATTAACAAGAGACTATCTTTAATCAATTCTTCTATCTATGGGAAATCTAACGTCGAATGTCGAAGAAGCATACCTTTAATTATGGTAAATATTGTTTAATATCACTGCTATAAGGTCAATCATTAGTATACAGGAGTGATTATTTCAAGGAGGAACGAACGCAATTTATATTTAATTCTCTCTTTTTCTAGCGCAAGTGTGCTTTATTTCTGTCACTGATACGAAATAGTAATTTACGATACTGACCCAGAAAAAATGATTGATAATTGCATTACAATTATTATTTATGAATAGTGATATATCTAAAGATACAAACTATATTGATAATAATAATACCTTTATTGCCCAATTACAGGAATAAATTCAAAATCAGAGATAAACAATAAAAAGTAAATAAAAAATAAATGAACAGTACAACCTTAAACATTAATATTTAGTGCGATAATTTAATATGTTAAAAACAAAATTTAAATATTCTATTAATAATTATAAAAATAAACTGTATGTACATAAAATATATCCATTTCATATAAACAAGAATAATCTGTTTTCATCCAATTATTTCTTCTCATTTTGGTAAACCATTATTTTCTCCTTGTTAGGTCTCTGGGGAAGCGTTTCATTAAAAGCCCCTTCTTGCAGAGTTACTGCAATTTACTGCTGCACAACCAGGCATTTCGCCCCTAACTCTAAAAAGCAATAAAATTCGATTGCACGGTATTTCTCACAAATGCATTAGGTACGGTAAGTAACAAAAATAGTCATTTTCTATCGAGTTGTTAAGTATCACCGCATTAACCTTCCGTCGTCGAAAAATAACCGCAACACTCCGCTCCATTTAATATTTTTACCTAAAATCATCTTGGTAAAAATACGCCTTCAAATAAGTATGCATTTATTTCATTTGTAAGTATCGACGTTTTGTTGAACAACTTAATAAAACCAGAGTTTTATATGGCATTACATGCAAGTGACAAATATGGCGCATAGGTCTGAAAAAGTTGGAAATATTACCTAATTTCATCATACAAAATTTTATCCCGATATCTTTAAAAACGAGAAAGTTACAGGGGTGGCCCACTATTCGTTTACACCCGGTATATTTATGTATTAATGCATTTTTATAATAATTATTAAGATACTGGTTTACACCACCAAAATATTTATAAAAAAATTTACATGCGAATTAAGTGTATAAATAATAATAATAACAAAACTTAACAATATAGCACAGATATGATCATTAATCGTTATTAATGTTTCGATAGCAATTTTATGGTAATACATTTCAATTTGCATCTCAACATGGGCATATAATGAAATATGAACATCTCAACAAATAAAGCTTCTTTTCTCATGGAATAATTCCAATAATGCTTTAATAAAATCGTTGCATTACACGCTCCATAAATAATACAAATCGAGATTTCCGTAAGTTAATAAATTAGTTAATTCCGCCCTTTCTGTCGGCTAGCCCGCCCTCACATGATATGTACTATTCCTCGTCGAACCTTCTCATCTCCTAGGGGAAACGGGGCACAGGAACTTAAAATTTAGTTAGAGTACAATAATTTGGAATAACCAAATATTTTGAAAAATATTTTTTATTCATTTTGGTACCTTTTTCGCTGTATTTTCATAAATACAGTTTTCGGTACTTCATTCCTGAAGACTAGCTAATGTCACTTTCTCCAGTGAATTATCGTGTCAAAATATTCGGGTTTGTTTAATTGCTTCACAGGAGATTACTTCGCACTCGTACATCAGCGTTGTGTAAAATTTTCCTTCCAGTTGCTGTAGATTTTCCATGTTCCGGAATTCGTATGATATTTAACGATCTATTGTATAAAAAAAAATGAAAAATATATCTATGAAGTATTTTATATATTGCAGAATATTTGGTTGTACTTTACTTGCAACTTAAACTTCGGATATTTATTTCAAAGGTTCCTGATCTCCCCCATATACATACAGCTTCATTGTATGCTGCGCAATGCATTCACTACATAATAATTAAGAAGAGCCATATTTACTTTATCTTTCGCAATTAATTAAATTTTGTATCGTGCTAATAAATGACAGGTTTAAATTAAAAAGTAACGTAAAAACCAAGCCACGTTACAAAGCAATTAAAGCTCCAGTGTTTGTTGTAAAGTAGGTACATAAAAATAGTAATGATGAACCTTTGCAATTCAAAGTCGAATTGTAGAGAATGGTACATGTTTACATGTAGAGCAATTTTTTTTTGTTTTTTGGCTCTAAAATATGTGTTGTTCCATGTCCACACCCTGTGTACAAGGTGGGTCAAAATAACTAAGGTGGGAAGTCTTAAGTCAAAATTATGAAGACTGATCGAAAATTATGTCATCCAAAAATGCTTCCTGCTGTTAAAGTAGGTAAAGGAAAACGAAGAATCAGCGTCAGATTTGATACGCATTCAGTTCAATTTATGCAAAAGAACTCAAAGAGTGTTCTTAAGATCTAAAAGAAACTATTTATTCATTAATATCATCAGAATAATTATGAAGACTAAAAGACTTTAAAAATTCATCGTCTTTATCACCAAATTACTCCTGGGATAGGTAGAACGTTGGATGCATTTACACCAACAATTAAAAAAACTGTGTCACTTTTTAGTAAACGGCGTTCGATAATACTACGCCTGGTAGAAAGCAGCGTAAATAGCTATACATACATTGAAAGTTTACGATCAATGTAGGGGCGTTCTGGCAGTCAACTCCGTTGATTATTCAGAACTGATACACGAGTTAAACATACAGATACAATATTTCAATTTACTGCCAAGTTATCTAGATCGAGGTAAGCGTTCTGGGACTTAGGCCCACATTGGAATGTGATGCACTATTTTACCATTGCCAGCATAGTATTAATAGATAATATTAAAGAAAATGTAGCTAAAATAATGCAATATTAAACCTTATTAATTATTATGACATTGTTCATCGTCGGTTTCCGTTTATTGAATTTTCTTCTTTTTAAGAATTTTTATTTTCTTATAATAGATATAATATGTACCTACATATAATACAGTATTAATAATAGTGATAATGAAATACTTTATTTAAAAGGCAAAATCCAGCAAGATACTCAACTTAACCTTGTAAAAGATAAGATAAGAAATAGATAAACACAAATTCACGCAAATGCAATACAATTTACCTACCAATTAAAAATAAAAAAAAAAAAAATAGATATATAAAATAAGTAGATAATTGAATAAGTATTCCTAAAGTATAATAAATGATACAGAATGAAAGTGAAGGGAAAAATATGACAAATGAAAATTCATTTTTATATTTAGTAGCGTGAAAATATTCAAAAAATAATATTTTTACTATGCAAGATATAGCACGAGATTTTTGTTGTCCATTGCGAGGATAAAAAATATACTTTAACTTTTTTACGAAAACTATTTAATGGTAGCAATTTATAGGGAAGTTTTTAATTTGTTATATAGTGTAAGAGCGTTATACGAGAAAGATCAACAAATTTTAGCTTTATGATGTGTATTGGAACAGCCAATATTATTTTTGTAAATCTTAGATTGGATTCATGCAAGTTATTTCTAAATAGGTACAATAATAATAATAAACGGCTTTATTTCGTAAATGTAAATGTAAATTTTTCTCTCATAAATGGTGGGGATTAATAACAATTTATGTAAAAATCCAGCTAAATAATATTTACATTAGTAGTTTACTCCACAAGCATATAATGACCTGTATTCTAGAGTGAAAGTTTAAGGCACAAGCCGAAGGCGAGTGTCGTAAATTACCCGAGTGAATAATAGCCATTATACGCGAGTAGAATACCATAGTTTATCGTCGACTATTAAATATTTTTCATTAAATCTTTTACTGAAGAAATTTACAAGTACAATTTATTTTTAACATTTTTTATGAGCGTTCGAGCTTGACTCATATGTTATAGCCAATTTAATGAAATTTTTAACAAATATTCGATACGTTGTCATAAAAATTTTGTTCATTATTCACTAGTGAATAATGAGCATCCCAAGATCAATGTAAAAAAATAAAAATCAAATCCTATACAGGGTCCCAGCCTCGCGTCGGCCAAATGTCCTGGCTCTCCTGTAAGAGATATCAAAAATTTCAAAAACGAGATGATAGAGGACACAATGGTGCATAGTATAAAAATATTTTGAAATATACAGGGTGATCGATTTAGGCGTGATGTCATAAACTTATGTTTTTTTAAATGGAACACTAGGTATATTATTACATATTTGAATTCTCCTTTTAAAGACGACTCAATCGATATGCCACTTGATGGGTCTGCGATGGGTCGGTACCATGATATGGGTGAGTTTGTACCAAAAACGTGCCAACTTTGTGAGCTCACTGTGGCGTAGCGGAAAAGCATTTTGAGATCTAGTTTGTGCCAAAAATTGTCAAAAACCCTGTAGTTTACGCTGGTGTTATCAGATCTAACGAAATCGGTCATTTTATACCGGGTGAGTCAGGAAACGCTAAATCTACTTTTTCCCATTTTTTTCAAATGGAACACCCTGTATATTATGACACCAAAGGAAAGCCCTTTGAAAAGGCTTTCCACTGATATTAAGGTTCAAGAGTCTATCTTTCATGGGTGCCAAGATATTTGATGGTAAAGTGGCACAATTCGAGGTTTATTAAAAAATGACCCTCAATTTTCAATTGTTTTGTGAATTTTCGCTGAAATCGGCTCTTTTCAGTAAGAAAATTTTGAAACTGTGTTCCATTCAAAAAAACGTAAGTTTATGACATCACGCTTAAATCGATCACCCTGTATATTTCAAAATATTTTTATACTATGCACCATTGTGTCCTCTATCATCTCGTTTTCGAAATTTTTCGATATCTCTTATAGGAGAGCCAGGACATTTGGCCGACGCGAGGCTGGGACACCCTGTATAGTTTTCCACCTTGAGCATTCATTTCCTGGCGTATATGACCTTTTCTAAATCCAGACTATAAAGAATTAGTGGAGGGAAATTAGTCAAAATAATTGATAAAAAATGATATAATCGAGAAGTAGAATTTTGTTCCTTGTTTTCTTTCTATACATGCAAATGAGTCGAAAACTAGGTTAGAGCTTCGCGAGAAAAGCGCATAAAAGTGCCTGTTTGATCCAATTCAGTGGATTTCTAGATCGTTTGTATTTACTAAGTGCTTTGCTTCGATCACTTTTTAAATATCTGATAATATCTGTTATTAACGAAGTACCTATAATTTTTGGTGATTCAAAAGGTTAAGTAAGGTACATGCTTATTAAAAATGATTAAAATATTTTCGCTAGTAATGCCACTAGTGCTTAAATTATTTCTGCAAATTTTTTCGAGGTAGCGAATATTTTTATCTCGAGTCGAAGACGAGGAATAATTTTTTTAAAATATTCGTGCCCATGAATAATTTTTTTGGAATAATTTAAAATCAAATGAAAAAATAAATGACGGATTAGGTAAAAAATTAGAAACTACCAATTTTACGGTAGACGTCAAAATCCACCACTTCTCGTTCGCTCCCCCTGCTCCAAAAATCGCAGCGAGATCATACAATCCGCGATGTAGTTCCAAGTTGAACCTTCGACCTTGAATTTTTTGCCAGAACGGCGATGGCGGCGGTTTTTTGGTTCGGAAATAGCGTTGGAAAAGCAAATGCCAAATATGATCTTATCTCAATAATTTGACAGAAAAATTTCCTCTTATTAATTTCATTTAGGGAGGATACAAATTTCCGGAAATTTTTTGGTTTGTCATGGTAACGGAACCAAAAGCAAACTTCTGATTGACTAAAAATGCGACGGGCGAAATATTCTTATATTCTTCTTTGTATCCTTGCGTCTGGGTCGATAGGTACCGAATAACAATGTTTCCTAATAAAGCCGACCGCAAAGAAAGTACTCTCGTACAAATGTCTGCAATCACTTACGAACATCTGGAGCAGGTGAAAAAATATTCGTCAAATTTAGGCCATTGCGTAAACGTTTTTATCGAATCGAATTATTAGACAAATACAATGGGCGCAGGAATATTAATTTGTGAAATAGCAACCAAGCCCAGCGGAGTGATAGTGCCGAGATATCTGTATCAAGAATTAATTTGTAAGACATCACCACACACGACGTGAGGTTGAATTAGATTCAGTTCGACACTACAAATTAAAATAGAATAATCGATTGAAAATTTAACATGCGCCATTGGGAGCACAATGAATTCTTTGTGCGGACCCGGACTTGACTCGCATATCATTTAATTTGCTTGTCAGCAGGTTAATGTGGACGTATAGAATTTGACAATTAATAATATTTGCACACACAAAGCAGACATGCCATAATTTAAAAGCAGGAAATCAGGAAAGCAGGAAAATGGTACCTAAACAATTCATCATCCATCTTTCTCTAAATGAATTTGGCAATCAATTTTGTTACTGCCAACTTATTGACCAGCAGCATGATGAAGACCCATGTCATTGTAAAATCAGGAAAATCATTCTTAGTGGCTATAACAGTCAACGAAATTTCGAAGGTTGCTACTGTTTAACATACCTTGGTTGGTTTTCCATTGAGATAGTTTCTGCATAAGTGTCTTAATGATCAATATAAAAATACGGAAGTACTAACAAATTAACATCAAAGAAAGTTATTTACCTTCCACTTTGACTTAAAATTAAAATTACATATAAGAAAGTCTTTGTTTTTGCTAAATTTATTTTCCTTTTCCTTACAGCATCAAACTTCCAAAAATCGATGCTGGGTGCCAGGTACTGGTCCAGTTCTATTGGCATTTGTTGATTCCATTTTGGGAAGGTAAACAAAATTAATTTCGTTTAAATTTATATTCACTTAGGTGTGCCGATAAAAATGAAATAATGGTCTAGTAAACAGTTCAGGTGAATACCTCACTTGATTCCGATATAACTGCTAGTGGTATTTAAGTCACGTTGAGGTGCTTCATATATGGAATACCATGGTGTAGATTATTAATATTTCACGATATATTCGGTATGGATATAGATCCTCTATATTCGAATATGTTCTGAGAAGGCCAAAGAGCGCAATTACTTGGAGGCGTATACCATGCACCAATGGCGTAACATGAAGAGGAATTTTTCTACATTTGATTATATTATCGATATATATATATTTTTTGAAAATTCGTGTTTTTTTTTCAAAACACTAACAAGAGTCGTTCATATATCCATCATTGATTTGATTTTAGCCTTTAAGCAGGTAATCCTGCGTTTGGATGAATTTAATATCAGAAGGTCTGCAAAAATATTTCTCTATATTTCTTTTTCAATCAAATGCCTTTGGTGTAAGAAATTATTTTCTATTTTTATATTACACGGGCAGATATTACAAACTGGTGTACATTAAGTTGTTTAACTTCAAACTCGGTAACAGAAGTCTTACAGCTCGAGTCTACGCCTCTGACGTGAAGTTATTGTTGACCGCCAGACGTGGATATGAATAATGCCGTATGATCGTACCGTGTAATTAAAACAAAATGCACGCATGGCGCTGCAATATGTACCATATAGTATATAACGCCCATGTTACTGTACCGGTAATAAAACTGAAAAAAAGGTTCATACAGTTACAGCCCATTTTATTTGTACAAAAATTAGCAATTTCATGCGCTAACTAAAGTTTCTTACGCAAATATATACAAGACTTTGGAATAATTCAAAAGTGTGCACATGAAGTCCACTGAGACAATTAGATTGTAGGAAAATCACGACTGATCACAGCATATCTTTTCCAATTTTTGTCGCATATATTGTAAAGTTTATATCAAGTTATGTAAATATAAAATATTACAATATGAATTTATTGTACCATCATACTAACATAGACTATAAATATAACAGACTCTATAACGAAGGAAACTATGAACAATTTTCATTTAGTTAAGGAATAATGGCATGGTTTCTACAACGCTGAAACGTCGAAATTTTATAACCAATATTAAATTATTATCATGGCATGTATTTCCCCGTTATGAAAAGATTAAGATACCTAATGTAAAAATCGATGAGTAACACAAGATAAAATAATATTATCACAAAATTTTAAATTACTACATGAGGTAATGGCAAAAACAAATAACCCAGATAAGATTTGTACATTACAAATATTCACAAAAAAATAATAGTTGTTACTAGAGAAATCTATAATGTTCAATTTTTATTTTTTATTGTTACTTATCGTGACTAATGCATTTGTGAGAAATACCATGCAAAATTTTTTTATTGCTTTTTAGAGTTAGGGGCGAAATGCCTGGTTGTGCAGCTTTTTAATGAAACGCTTCCCCAGAGACACAGCAAGGAGACAAGAATGGTTTATCAAAATGAAAAGAGATAATTGGAAACCAACAGATTATTCTTGTTTATGTGAGGTAGATATATTTTATGTGCCTACAGTTTATTTTTATAATTAAATGAATATTTAAACTTTGCTCTTAGTAATCACATCCGAAATTTGACAATATTTGCGTTCTACTTTCCAATGTCTCCTCCGGTAGCATCTTTGTGAAACACTGTGAATTTTTGTCCATGATTATGCCAAATGTCCATGATTATACCTAATGGAAAAGGATAGGATTTTTACTTCGCTGATAAATTCCCTCTAATTTCTAAAGTAGGTAAGTGAGTAGTTGCCGAAATATCACCAGGGACTACCGAAGAAAAATGTGAGCGAAAAGTGTTGTAAACTCTTTTGCTTTCACCTTCACATAATTTTACCATAATGCCTTGGCAAAGTAATTTAAATTTCTGAATAAAACTTCTTCAGATTATAATTATGTAGATATTAATGAATCACGCTCGATTCTCATGAACATTATGAAGAAATTATATCTGATATTTAGTTTTTTATTATGTTGTTACCATTTTTTCTATATAGATATAGATATATTATTCGTGAGCTATGAGAATTAACAGAAAATCATTTAGATTACCTTGCAAGCGATCGTAAACTACATATTAAAGTTTACAAGTATAAAATATTGCTTATAAGTACAGGGTGATTCACGAGGAAAGGGACAAAATGTTATGGTAGATAGAGTTCACTTAGGTGAATTAGAAATGACTATTGAAAAAAGCCTGCGCCTTTTTTTATTGATCTACAGGGTGATGAGTTTTGCCCAATACTTCTTAGGGTAATATCTTTTAAACTAATCACTAGAATCAGCTCGTATTGTGGGTATATATACTATTAATTGTCAATTTACATACATAATCAAATATAGAAAATTCCAGGGCCGGCTCAACTAATTTTTATTTTTAGGGCTCCTATTAAAAAATTCACCCTGTGTAGGTACGTGATTTTTAAATTCTAAGACTGAATTATGATACTACATGCAAAAGTGATCGAAAACATGTAGGTACTTTGTTTTGCCACACTTTGGGCGAATTTTAAATAAACGATCAATTTTCGCCAAAATCGAGGGTCGGCACAAAATAAATTTATAAAATTACATTTTCCTCTCTTATTTAAACTAAAATATTTGTTATACAAAATTTTGTGATTTCATGGTTGATTAATATGAAATAAATAATCAAAAATAAATAATTTCAACATCAGATTAAGTAATTTTTATTTCTGAGGTTTCTGTGAAAAAAATCGGTTTGTATATATTTTTCTTAAATTCTGATAATAAATTATGGAACTACATTAAAAAAAACCGCTGCCAATTATGGGATAAAACTTCCTCACCGGGTGGTGGAGTTTATAACAAAAGTAATTTTTGACGTATTTTGTTTTTTGACGCATTTTGTTTTTTTTTGTACGTATTTTGTTTTTTTGGCGTATTTTGTGTATTTCAACATTTGGACACAATATTATAATGAGTTGTATATCAGATCCTATTTATAATCTTTCATCACGAATAAATTTTTTTGTATAGTTAGAAATAGAAATGTTGGGGTCCGGTAGACCCCATTCCAGTGGACCGATTTTGCTCACAACGAACTCAATCTTTTCCTTGACCTCTAGTGTACCAAATTTGAAAGCTTTATTTCAAAAACAGAAAATTTTTGTGTATCGTCATAATTCGTCGAGAATCGTCCAGAAATGCAATAAAAATTTTCAAAATTTTTTCACGAATACATATCTTCCTCACTTTTGGTGAAGAAGTCATTAACGAAATTGTTTATTTTTTTTATCACAGTACATCAATAAACAGAACATTAATAATCCTGTCGTTATTAGCAAAGTCGTACGAAATTTAATATTACGACAAAGAAAATGTAGGGAGGCAGAAGGCTTTCATTTTGAAAATAAGTTATAAGGTTTTATGTTCTGTGATTTGTTGTTTATAATGTTCTGTTTATTGATGTATTGTGATAAAAAAATAAATAATTTCGTTAATTTTTAAATGTAGTTCCACAATTTATTATCAGAATTTAAGAAAAATGTATACAAACTGATTTTTCACAGAAACCTCAGAAATAAAAATTACTTAATCTGATGTTGAAATGATTTAGTTTTGATTATTTATTTCATATTAATCATGCATGAAATCACAAAATTTTGTATAACAAATATTTTAGTTTGAATAAGAGAGGAAAATGTAATTTTATAAATTTATTTTGTGCAGACCTTCGATTTTGGCGAAAATTGATCGTTTATTTAAAATTCGCCCAAAGTGTGGCAAAACAACAAAGTACATTTGTTTTCAATCACTTTTGCATGTAGTTTCATAATTCAGTAATAGAATTAAAAAATCACGTACACAGGGTGAATTTTTTCATAGGAGCCCTAAAAATAAAAATTAGTTGAGCCGGCCCTGGAATTTTCTGTATTTGATTATGCATGTAAATTGACAATTAATAGTATACTATACACCCACAATACGAGCTGATTCTAGTGATTAGTTTAAAAGATATTACCTTAAGAAGTATTGGGCAAAACTCATAAATCACCCTGTAGAACAATAAAAAAAGGCTCAGGCTTTTTCCAATAGTCATTTCTAATTCACCTAAGTGAACTTTATCTACCATAACATTTTGCCCCTTTCCTCGAGAATCACCCTGTATATATTTGTAGTTATAAATCGTTTTTTATTCATATTTACTTAAAGTGAATTAAATAATCCTTCTAAGCCTTATACAAAATTATTCCTATTCAACAGATTGAATAATGCGAGGCAAATAAATGCAATATTTTGCAACAGAAAATCCAAAAAAGTGAAAGAAAGCGAACAGAAATAATTAAAATGGGAATAAATACCTTTCAGTATCCTTTACTAGCCCAAACATGGGAAAATATTACTGCTTTAAATATTAGTCAAGTGCATCCGAGTATCACAAACGCAGTAGGAAAAGTAAAATCGTTGCTTGCAATAATAAGCTGTGAAGAATTTACTCTTAAGGAAACTACCCATGATAGGCTAGGAACACCATTTGCTGACCTTCATCAGCACGCAGCAGACAATGCACACCTATAAACAATACTTTTGGTTTCCTGAGTAACTAATAAAAATTGGGATAGAACTCCTGTCTTGCCAAATATCGAAACAGGAAAATACAGCACAATAGAGAATAATAAATACTATTCCCAGTCCTTTTAATACCACTCTAAACATTTAACTAGGAGACAATTTACCTAAATAATGTTACTAAAAATAAGTTCCTAAATTTCTAATAGCGTGTCGTTATTAAAATCCAACCATTGCAATCATTATTAACTCTTGAACGTTTCTAATTTCGTTAATCTTCATACTTAGCCTTATCTTAAGAAATAAGTGAGGGAATCTGCCATTTCAGTTAATATAGATGTTAAAAAAGAAACACTAACACATCACGATCTGAAAGATTATAAATGGCGTAAAAGAACCCTAATTGTTGGTTGCTCGCAGTTCGCCTCAAAACGGTAATAGGCAATTGATTAATGGGCAGCCGAGTGCTTAGTAAGTCCTTGCTGAAGGGGTTTCTCGTAAAAATGTGTTAATTCGTTTACGTGGTGGCCCAAGATTATTGTTATTTAACTAATAATATCGAAGTTGCGCCTTGTCAAAATGGGGGTTTAGTTTCTTTCACCAAACAAAATAGGCAAAGAGTTACCACGCGAAAATTTCCACACCCCTTTTTGTAGTTTATTTCTAGTCCTAGTTACTAAAAATATGTTTATGTGAAATATTTTTATGAAGATGAAAAATAAAAAGACCAACATTAGTAAACACCCCACCATGTATATTTTGTGTTTCAGCATGCATATACACTCCAAGACAAGGTTAATAGTAGGAGATACAAATTTGGCTAAATGAGAAAAATGTTGGGTAATTAAAGGACTAACAAAATGACCCTTAGTAATCCTTAAAGTGATTTTTTGTTTTGGAGCTATTTTGAAAGGCGAAACAAAATGGAAGGGGCTATAAAATAATTGAACGAACACAACAATGTTTGACGTTTGGAAAAGCGACAATAATTTAATTATATTCAATTTAAATCTAATTGAAAACTAGTCATTTTTGTTACTTATCGTACCTAATGCATTTGTGAGAAATACCATGCAAAATAATTTTATTGCTTTTTAGAGTTAGGGGCGAAATGCCTGGTGATGCAGCAGAAAATTGCAGTAACTCTGCAAAAAAGGGCTTTTTAATGAAGCGCTTCCCCAGAGACCCAGCAAGGAGAAAAGAATAGTCCAAATATACACTCCAAGACTATAATAGTAGGAGATACAAATTTGGCTAAATGAGAAAAATGTTGGGTAATTGAAGGACTAACAAAATGATCCTTAGTAATCCTTAAAGTGATTTTTTGTTTTGGGGCTATTTTGAAACAGCTGAATTTTCGGATTTTTAATTCTATTTTTTCCGGCGTTAATAGTAAAGTCAAATTTAACCAAATTTGTCTCTTACTATTAACAACATCCCTAACTGTCCCAACTTCTTATGTTGGTCACAGTGTAATATGGGTTTGGTTTATCTTGCTGGTTTTTAAATTACTTAAAATTTAAATGGTATAAAAAGGGATCAGAGACAAAACAATTATTTTAATTGCAATTTGCAGTTTCGACATAGAAAACCAGAAAATAAAAATCGGCGCCCTGTATATTTCTATATTGGAATTGCTACCTTAACAGTCCAAATGCACGTTTACCCACTTATGGTCTCTTTATCTGTATCAGTCTATACGTAAAGTGTAGTACACTCAATCAATGCCTGACGGTATTAATTGTACTTTTACTACTAGACACATTGTTTATATTGTTAAGTCTCTTTGAGATACCATATATACTGGCGGGATAAGAGCATTCGCACAATAGTAAAGTGAAGTAAGTGTATAATAAAGATTAAAATACCATAAAATGTAGACAAAAGAGTCCATAGCAGTTTGTAAAAAGTAACGTATAGACCCATTAGGTTGGTAAATGTAGATCTGCAACAAGTTGAAGGTAGTTAAAAGTATGTAAACGATCCCTCGTTGGCGATTTATCGTGTGGGGTAATGTCGATCTCTCGATGGGGCTCTTGTTAACAGCTCCGATTAGCGTTCCCATAGGTAAGGCTCTTCGCCCGCCGCCACACACTTGTACGTGTTTACATGATCTCTTTAAATGTTACTAGCACTACTGCTATTTACTGAAGGAAACTATCACACCCTAGAGCTGCCGGTTTATTCCGAAGTAATTGAACTAAATTTTAGTGGGTTCATTCGCTTTGTGGATACCTTTATATGAAACACCTTTCACGTAGTGTCCTGCCTGGTTTCTTTATAGACGTTGTTGAGTTACATATACTCTGAACTTAAGTACGTTAGGTGAACTACGCAGTTTCTTCTTATTGTGCCTGCGTCTATACTTATGCCTGAGAAGAAATATATGGAAGATTGGCAAAAGAAAGTAGTGGTATCGGACTACAGAAAAAAAACATAAAAGACGTAGGTATATGATAATAACGGCACTCGAAACTGGAGAGGGAATAGAAGAAAGGCGGAACAAAATGGAAGGGGCTATAAAATAATTGAACGAACACAAGAATGTTTGACGTTTGGAAAAGCGACAATAATTTAATTATATTCAATTTAAATCTAATTGAAAACTAGTAATTTTTGTTACTTATCGTGTCTAATGCATTTGTGAGAAATAACATGCAAGAATTTTATTGCTTTTTAGAGTTAGGGGCGAAATGCCTGGCGATGCAGCAGTAAATTGCAGTAACTCTGCAAAAAAGGGCTTTTTAATGAAACGCTTATACATGGAACTTAAAAACAAGCTAGGAGCGACCAATAGGAAAACTAGGGTACAAACAGGGAACGGCGATATGCTGGAAATTGAAGAAGTGGAAGACCACGTCTATCTAGGAATCCTAATAGATATCAATTGCAGAGAAGAGATAGAAATAAACTTGAGAATAGCAAAAACGTACGCTGGAAAATACCAGAAGAATGAATAAAGAGAGACAGACCGAGGAGAGAGTGGAGTGAGAGAAAAACAATGCATGAACTGGAGGACGTTGGCAGACAGGAAGAAATGGAAAGATTTTACCAAGCAATGAGCATGTGAACGCTTTATATACAGGGTGTCACAGCCTCGCGTCGGCCAAATGTCCTGGCTCTCCTATAAGAGATATCGAAAAATTTCAAAAACGAGATGATAGAGGACACAACGGTGCATAGTATAAAAATATTTTGAAATATACAGGGTGATCGATTTAGGCGTGATGTCATAAACTTGTGTTTTTTTAAATGGAACACTAGGTATATTATTACATATTTGAATTCTCCTTTTAAAGACGACTCAATCGATATGCCACTTGATGGGTCTGCGATGGGTCGGTACCATGATATGGGTGAGTTTGTACCAAAAACGTGCCAACTTTGTGAGCTCACTGTGGCGTAGCGGAAGAGCATTTTGAGATCTAGTTTGTGCCAGAAATTGTCAAAAACCCTGTAGTTTACGCTGCTGTTATCAGATCTAACGAAATCGGTCATTTTATACCGGGTGAGTGAGTAATCGCCAAATCTACTTTTCCCATTTTTTTCAAATGGAGCACCCTGTATATTATGACACCAAATGAAAGCCCTTTGAAAGAGCTTTCCACTGATATTAAGGTTTAAGGGTCTATCTTTTATGGATGCCAATATATTTTATGGTAAAGTGGCATAATTCAAGATTTATTAAAAAATTACTCTCAATTTTCAATTGTTTTGTGAATTTTCGCTGAAATCGGCTCTTTTCAGTAAGAAAATTTTGAAAATAATTCTTATACTCGGAGAAAAAAACCGTACTTCAGTACAGAAAAGTACTTAAGTATAAAATAGTCAACGCCTGATAAATTTAATTTTTTTTCTGAAATGTGTGTATTCGCAATGTTTCAATAGCTACACTAGCCGATGTTCGAATAACAACTGAAAATCGTTTACGGCTCTGTATCAGGGAGAATGGGAACATTTTTGAACATTTAATTTAATTTCGAGTACTTCCACCCAGTTTTTTTCCAAATAAAGCTTTCGTTTCCTTTTTCTCAGCAGAGGACCATCATGGTGCAGATAAGTTGATATAATTATTTTCGAAATTTTCTTATTGAAGAGAGCCGATATTTCAGCGAAAATTTACAAAACAATTGAAAATTGATGGTAATTTTTTAATAAACCTCGAATTGTGCCAATTTACCATCAAATATCTTGGCATCCATAAAAGATAGACCCTTGAACCTTAATATCAGTGGAAAGGGCTTTCCTTTGGTGTCATAATATACAGGGTGTTCTATTTGAAAAAAATGGGAAAAAGTAGATTTGGCGTTTCCTGACTCACCCGGTATAAAATGAACGATTTCGTTAGATCTGATAACAGCAGCGTAAACTACAGGGTTTTTGACAATTTTTGGCACAAACTAGATCTCAATATGCTTTTCCGCTATGCCACAGTGAGCTCACAAATTTGGCACGTTTTTGGTACAAACTCACCCATATCATGGTACCGACCCATCGCAGACCCATCAAGTGGCATATCGATTGAGTCGTCTTTAAAAGGAGAATTCAAATATGTAATAATATACCTAGTGTTCCATTTAAAAAAACACAAGTTTATGACATCACGCCTAAATCGATCACCCTGTATATTTCAAAATATTTTTATACTATGCACCGTTGTGTCCTCTATCATCTCGTTTTTGAAATTTTTCGATATCTCTCATAGGAGAGCCAGGACATTTGGCCGACGCGAGGCTGGGACACCCTGTATTACCCTTTAATTAATAGCACTCGAACTTGTAAAATATAAGTTTAAAAAAATACTTTTAAAAATGCTAGTTAATTCAGTTATCTGCGTCATAAATGATATTTTAATAAAATACAGATGCTAAATGCGTGAATTTCTCCCTTGTTCCTTACATCGGTACAAACGCATTTTCCCACTAGCTGACAGACTCTACATTGCGCTTAAGTATTTACTCTAGATTTATGGTCCCATGGCTCGCATCCAGTATTTGTTGTACTATGTGCGGTTCAGACAAGCTGATAACCCTCGTTCCTATATAATTACAGATTATCTAATGTTTATTTTTCGATCCTAATGCTCTCGTGGGTCGATATTAATTATTATATTGTTACTGGCGTGAACTCACGCCGGCCTGATTTATGACCTGGTCGCTATGGACTTACCCGAGACCTTTCATTTAAATCACTAACGAGTAAATTCAATTTTAGCATTCCCACACCGCAACAGGCCATGCAGACTTCCACATTAGATGAGTTGATTTATGCCTGTCATTCCTGCAACCTTTTTAAACTGATAAACGTGATCTTGTCTTCGGTGTACCATTTCTGACATCAGTAAATGGATTGTTCGGCGCGAAATTTACACAACAAACATCTAGTGTGGCACAACGGTGCACTTCCTTATAAGAATTTCTGCCACATCGCAAAGGAGCAAGCAATTCATAAAAAATATAATATATAATATCAGCATTGTTTTCGCAGTGGGGCGCTTTTATGTTATTACAAGTTTATCCTCGGGATGAGATTTTGAACGCAGGTCTTTAATTAGGCTATTATTATTGTGATTTCGTTGTTATATCAAAGGAAGGAATCAGGAAGTGAAACACAGGGATGGCTATCAATAATTTTGTCTATATTATACGGTGAGGACTTTATCAAACATTACCTGATCTCCACATCAACTGACCTTGACCCTCCCCTCCCTATCCTCCTTTCTTCTCTTCCTTCTTCCTTCTTCCTTCTTCCTTCTCCCCTCTCTTCCCCTCCCTACCTCTCTCTGTTCTATTTTCTAAATCGTCTCTCCTGTCTTTTCTCTTGTCGCCTCTATTCTTTCTTCCCTCTTCTCCCTTCTATTTCCTCTCCTCGCTCTTCCTACGTCTCTCTCTCGCCTCTCATATCTCTCGTTTCGTTTGTCTCCCTTCTCCTCTCTTTTTTCTTTTCTCTCTTCTTTCCTCTTCCTCCTTCCTCCTTCCTCCTTCCTCCTTCCTCCTTCCTCCTTCCTCCTTCCTCCTTCCTCCTTCCTCCTTCCTCCTTCCTCCTTCCTCCTTCCTCCTTCCTCCTTCCTCCTTCCTCCTTCCTCCTTCCTCCTTCCTCCTTCCTCCTTCCTCCTCCCTCCTCCCTCCTCCCTCCTCCCTCCTCCCTCCTCCCTCCTCCCTCCTCCCTCCTCCCTCCTCCCTCCTCCCTCCTCCCTCCTCCCTCCTCCCTCCTCCCTCCTCCCTCCTCCCTCCTCCCTCCTCCCTCCTCCCTCCTCCCTCCTCCCTCCTCCCTCCTCCCTCCTTCCTCCTTCCTCCTTCCTCCTTCCTCCTTCCTCCTTCCTCCTTCCTCCTTCCTCCTTCCTCCTTCCTCCTTCCTCCTTGAACCAACGCAGGGATTTGTCTTGTGGTACCTGTAAAGCAAAACAATTTTAAAGTAAGATCTGCAATATTGCCTCTACAAATTCTATAGGTATACATCAAATACTGCCAAGACAAGGGGACTTCTTAGCATTTTAACATTCTTTGTCGCTATCTTTAAATCTCCAAGAACAATTTTTCAGGATTCAATTTGGTTGGAGAATTCTAACAAGTACTGCATACATTTATTTTTTTATATACAAACTCACTAAATTTGTAACAAATTACCAATTTATTTGCTTATGTTCGGTGTGTGTGGCATAGATAATATCTAGTTTTGCTTGAGTAATAAGAAACGTTCTATTAACTTACACTGTAATTATTTGACTAATGGTAACCGTACTATTATGTAGGCGGGCCTTATTAAACGTGTCTGTAATTAGTTACAAATCAGCTGTAATGGTACAGGTCTTTGAAATGCATAAATACGTCGAAGTACACGCCAAAATTGGAGCTTGTGTGAAATTCGATTAAAGATAATCCATCAATTTCAGTTGAATATTTGACAATATGTACGTGCATACCAAACATGTGTTATGCTGCGTTAGAAATGTTTATTTGCTGATACTGACGCCTGTAACAGACAACTGATTCATGAGTTATACCAATGGTACGACAAAACAATGAAAAAAATCTGGATTTCTGCGACTAAATAGAGCTTTGCAGTAAAAATCTGTCTGTGTTGTTCTCTAAAACGTCTCGAATGCTAAATCAAATCTCCGGTATTGAACACTGTTGGATTAATACTTGGGATAGAACCTATAATGCAATCCAGTCAGTTGGGGTTTTCAAAATAATTCCGCAGCGGTTGATCCTACGAGAAAAATGTTCGAGGCAAAGTTGAAGATGATAAAATTTTCTACATTTTTTGTACATACATTGTGATGGTGCCTTTTTATTGCGATGCTTTTAGTCACTATACTTACGTAATCTTTTATACGAAAATCTCGGGCGCCAGTACTTTAACTTTTGAGTGCAAAGAACAGCACTTTTTGGCTTTCCTATTTGGGAAAGCAATCTGGGGTAGCTAACAGTTGGAGATACGGAAAATGCCAGCGGGTCGTAAGCTGGGGGTCTGTCTAAAGGACTTCGACCCCCTACTCAAACGGGTTAATCAGAAATTTATGACAGAAATAATGACTCGTGAATTTTACCTCTTTAAAATAACGTATTTATTCAGTGATAATAATGAACAAATTTATTTACTCTAACCCTCAACGACTGTACAGTCGCGTGTGTATAAAACTATTTCAAAACAATTAAAAACAAGTCAAGCTGGCAAGCAAAAGTCTTTACGCGATTTTGCGGCGGAATTTTCGGAGACGTTGATTTAATCTTACTGTGTACGACAAGCAAACGTACTTTTCCACTAGGAAATATTATAGACGGCGGGCAATCCGTTAGCTATAGATATTTGAGGCTAGACAAGTTATTGAAACACGCGGTAACTACTGCCGCAAACGTAGAGCTATTTGTTAAATGATTACGTTGAATAATGTAAGTTTTCGAGTCAATTCTATGCGGATAGCCTACACGTATGGCCCAAGTGAACAGATACTCACAGTTGATGCATATAATGACTATTTATTTCACGTAGGTTTTCCGGTAACCTATTACGCAAGGGGGCTTTTAAGATGGCCCAAGTGAACAGATCTCAGCAGCCTTTGCATATATTAACAAAATAAAAGACCAACGGATTACTAATGAGCTCTAGTTTACTGGTAGCAAAATACGGCGATACTGACGGACAATAAAATCTCTCAATATCTATACTTAACTGAAGGCAGTACCTGCAGAATGTAGCAGGTTGAGTTGAATTCTTACCAATATTATATTCAAAGGAATTTACTATTAAAACTCGGAGCGGCGGTACGGGTTCAGTTTGATCGTCAATTTCTGGCAGTCGAACGGATCTGATGCGGACTATTTCGGAATGAACCTGAACTGCTGCCGGTTTTCTCGGAATGAGAATGAGAGCGAAGTGAGCCTTCCTCCCCCTTTTGTAACCTTTATGACGTAGCTAGGTCGCGTGATAGAGGGGCGGTCACCGACTTGAAACGACGGACTCGGATGCACAACCCAGCGTAACTTGCAGAGGTGCAGCGGATTATGCAATTTGGTGCATCAACTCAGGACGTATCTAACCGGGAATGAGTTACTTGTAATTTCTAAACTATGTTGCAAAAAGAAACTGATTAAAACGAGCAAGGATTAACATTTTTAGTAACGAATGATTTTTATTTCCGACTCGGCCATTATTTATAATATTTCTCGGATTTTGCTTATACGGGGGATTGTCGAAAATTAATCAATTAATTACTGAACTGCTTGTTTACCAGCGGACTTTTTAACAACTCATTAATAACTTAACTAGAACAGAACTTACTTACTAAAACAGCGGCAGGGTGTACCCAAGTAATATTTAAAGCAAAATTGAACATTCCTTGATTGGACAAATCACTTCGTTACACCATTTTTAATGTAAATTTATCAATTATGTCAAACGATAACGGAATATTTTTTCGAGATACGTCTTATCTTCATACGCTATAATAAATTTAAACATTTTCCTACCCATCAAGCTATTTCTACAATAAGTATAAAATATTAAACATTGATTTGTGCTCCTTCACATTTTTCAAAGAATTATCCTTCATTTAAATAGGTTCCTAATAGTTGGCATACGAAACGGGGTAAGTTTGTTTTATATTATTAATTGATATTTAAACATTGAGCATACACTACACTACACCATCTTGTATACCTTAAATGCGTGTCAAAATGGCCTGTCGCGGGTAACAACACCCCTTTTGTTTCTCGTGTTGAAGCATTCAGGCAAATTTATTTCCTTGGAAATTTCGTGGACAGTTTCGTGTAGAAAGGCGCCTGTGATACATATATTATGTCTTTCCTGAGACACGGATATCGTGCCACGTCAAAATTCATAAAGGATCCGCAGTGGCAGATACAGGAAAACCATATTTCATACTTCTTATACACTATCACGACATTATTTTTTCTCTTAACTCATGTTACTTTGTTGGAAATTTATTATTTATCAGACGCAGACATATATATCTAAATAACTTTTTATAAACAGTGCGGCAAAGAAGAATAGTATTGTTGTATATGTACCTTATGAATAATCATAAAAATGCATCGAAATGTTAAGTGTTACTCTTTAAATTGTGTCAATTGTCGGTGGAATAAATAAATACAGGAAAGCCATGGTAATTTCGAGTATGCCTAGATTGAAAAATTAAAAAAAGGACAGGGTACCATGAGCCTGTTACACACCCAAAATTAATTACTCCTTTATTTAACAAAAATTAAAATTATTAAAAATCTTAAAAATAGTAACTTAAGAAATCGAGAAAACATTATCGTAATAACGACTTAATTTTGTCGACAAAGTGATACATTATGAGACACGAAGAATGCGTCGGATTGTTATTCAACTCAAAGGTAGCCATGTCGTCAGCTTAAGTGTAAAACAAAAAAGCTCTTCCCATTAACCTTCCTGACCGCTCGGTATATGCTTTTTCTACAGCACTCTTTATTGTATTTTTCAAGGTATAGTTTATGAAGAGTATCGAAACTGTGATTTATGTCTCGGAATACTGTGCTTGCCAGAGATGCAGCTACACAGCGTTGTACTCTAGTAAAGTCAGCTAATAGTAATAATAATCATAATAATAAATAAAGTTTATTTTGGAAAAGGAAATCTATTTTACACAAAAGGACAAGATTCAATAAATTCATTTTCCATTTACCTACTTGTTTAGAGCGGTTTTTGAATTTCGTTGAAATTTTGACAGTTGTAGAGCCTAAAGAGAAATGTCATATTTTTCAAATTAAAAATAATTTTAAACTTTTCATTGTGGCAGTTGATTATGCTAGATACGAACTTTCAAATGATGTATTAGAATTTAAACTTTCGTCTACAGGGTGTTCATCATTTAATTTCGAATACGTAGATTTAAAGACATCAATAACTTTCCTATTTTATATGGAACACGCCATATATTGTTTCATAATCAAAGAGAGAATTACAAGTGCTTTCTGGCGATCCCCCACACATGATATTTATTTTGAATAGTTTTGAAGGTATTAGCAGTTTAAGGTAATAAATATTTTGTTACAAAACGTAAAATTTTGTTAAAAAATAAAGGTAATATTTTTGTTTAATTTTATTAAATAAAGTAATATTTTGTTAAATAAGGTAATATTTTTGTTAAATTTTGTTAAATCAGGTAAAAATTTTGTTTAATTTTGTTAATAAGGTAAAATTTTTGTTAAATTTTATTCAGTTTTGTTTAATAAAGTAGTATTTTTCTTAAATTTTATTAAATAGGGTAATATTTTTGTTAAATTAAGGTAATATTTGTGTTAAACTATGGCAATATTTTGGTTAAGAAAGAAAGGTAATATTTTGTTATATAGTATTTTTGTTATATTAATGTTTTCTTAAATGTAATGTTTTGTTAAATTTTTGTTAAATAAGGTAAGTTTTTGTTAAATAAGATAATATTTTTGTTAAATTTTGTTAAAACAGGTAAAATTTTTGTTAAATTTTGTTAATAAGGTAAAATTTTTGTTACATTTTGTTGTTTCGTTAAATAAGGTAGTATTTTTCTTAAATTTTGTTAAGTACGGTAATGTTTTTGTTAAATATGGTAATATTTTTGATAAATGAAATTTGTGTTAAATAAGATAATATTATTGTTAAACTAAGGTAATATTTTTGTTAAAAAATAGAAATGTTTGTTAAGATGTATTTTTGTTAAAATATGTTTTTCTTAAATAAAGTAATATTTTTGTTAAATTAAGGTAATATTTTTGTTAAACTATGGTAATATTTTCGTTAAAAAAAGGGAATATTTTGTTAAAAAGAATTTTTGTTAAATTAATATTTTTCTTAAATAAAGTAATATTTTTTTCAATTTTTGTTATATGGGGTAAGTTTTTCGTTAAATAAGGTAATATTTTTGTTAAATAAGGTAATATTTTTGTTAAAAAAGAGAGGTAATATTTTATTAAAAAAGCAAAGTAAGTTATTTGGATTAATTTTACCTTTCCTTTATTGTTATTTATTTATTAAATTGTTTACATTTTTACTTATTTTCAAAAATTATCTATCACTAACCAAGGGAAAAATGTTCATTTATCATTTTTTATTAATACATATTTGTTAACGATTAAGAGAACGAGTATAAATAAATATAAATAATCAATAGATAAGACGCATTCATTTGTTTCTATTTGAACAAAATATTACCTTAGATTGCTAATATATTCAAAAGTACTCAAAATAATTATCATGTGTTGGGAATCGTCAGAAAGCATTGGTAATTATCAATTTGATTATGAAATAATATACAGAGTGTTCTATTTAAAATAAGAAAGTTATTGAAGGTTTTAGATCTACTTATTAGAAGTCAAATTATGAACACCCTGTAGATGAAAGCTTAAATTCTAATACATCATTTGAAAGACATATCTAGCTTAATCAGCTGCCATAAAAATAATTTAAAATTAATTTTAATTTGAAAAATATAGCATTTTTCCTTTCCCACATCTGTCAAAGTTTCTAAAAAATTTAGAATATCTTAGAAACCGTTCAAAAGAAGTATGCGTTATGTTATGATAGTTCATTGAGAAGTTCCAGTCATTATCTAATCAAATTTGGAATAATATAAAATAAATACCACTTCCTATTTAAAATATAAATTTTAAAAAAATGTTGACTTTTTAAACAACTAAAATTTATCCCATTTTTTGACCAATTAAAAGTTTTGCAAATTTGATTAAAAACCAATAAAAAATCAATTTTGTTTGTAATTTTAGTTGTTTGACACCAGTTTCATTGGTAACGTCAGATTGCCACCATATTGAATTTGGAAATAATACCTTCATTTCGATATGTCACCAAAAAGGAAATTTTAGGTTCCATCCAGCTGTGGAAAAAAATAAATAGGGTTTCATTTAAAATTCTTGTCTTATCTGCTTCCAAATAAACAGGAAGTTATATTCAATTGTTTTTTCATGTAATAATGAAGTACATCTTTAACACTGATATAAATTCAAAGTTTGATAACACATACATGGCACTGTGCTAATGGTCATAAACCAAAGCCAACGCAACCCTTAATATAAAAAAAAAAATTAATAAGCATATACCTGACTCAAGCCAAGAATAAACTGCAAAGAATACAAAATGCTGGAATGAGATTCGTTTATTTTATACCTTTTAAATCTCACGTGACTCATTAAGAATGAATTCAAATTAGAAAAAAATTCACGCATTTCTATAAAAAAATTAATCAACTAATTAATCTTAAAATCTCAAATACATTATGTTAATATAAAAACTAATAATTATTATTATTCACATTCTACAGTAGATCTGAAGAATTCTTCTGCGTGCATAGCATCAAAAATGCTAATATTATCATTCGCGAAAATAAGTTTTAAAAAGTCCTTAAAGTTATTAAAAGCAGATTCCAAAAACTCATTTTTGTAACCAAAAGAAAAATAATTTACTTTTGTATGATATTATGGACATGTATAAGAGCATTTTTGTAGAGCTCTGATTCATAGTTAAAACATTAGTTTAATTTATTACAATGTTGAATATATACAGTGTGTCTCACTTTTCACCACTACACCCCAATATCTAGGCCATTTGTTGATCGATTTAGATCAAATTCGGTATACTTCTTTTCTTTCAGATTGTGTTTAAAAATTTACTAATAAAAATTTTTTTCAAACTTAAATACGCCTACTATGATCAAAAGAAATTGGCAAAAATTAAGAATTTATATTAGCGATTGAGATAGAGTTTTTGTTTTTACAGATTCTTGTTCAGCATGACCTAAAACGCCTATGTACCAAATTTCGTTAAAAAATATTCATTCCTTCAAAAAAAAAGTAATAAAAATCTAAGATTTCAATTTTCAAAAAATTTTTATTAATTACTTTTTAAACACAATCTGAAAGAAAAGAAGTATACCAAATTTGATCTAAATCGATCAACAAATGGCCTAGATATTGGGGTGTAGTGGTGAAAAGTGAGACACACTGTATATAGGAATATTATGTTATTGCTTTCGGATAACCAAAAGTTTTAAAAAGTACAAGATAAACCATATCATGTAAACTAAATGGATGCGATGTAAGCCCCTAGTACGGTCGATTAAAAATTGATCAGTACATGTAATAGATCATCTCAGGAAGAATTAAACAAACAGAGGGCCGTCCGAGATAGAGAGATAAGCTCGTCGGGAATTGGAGAACAACTTTGCCCACCCATGAATCGTCCAATATTTGTAAGATATAATTTATTGTTATTGAGAAATAGTAATTATTACGTCTCCTCTCACGATTAAGAGTACAGGTTCAAGTATCGGCGATATATCGGCATGGAAATTCGTTTAGTCAATTTTTAATTATTTAAGTATATTCGTCAATTATTTACTCGCAATTATATTTACGCAGTAACTGTTTATGTTGACTAATACATTTTCTCGATGCTGGATTTGACTATTTTATATGACGAGTACTCATTCATTCAAAGCTTGTTATAGCAATACATATTTACCCAATAATTTCGACTAATTTCATTGAGTGTGACATTCTAGACCGCGTAAATAAAATATTACACTAATTGTTCTTTATATTGCCACGAAGGGTAAATCTAAATATTTATTTCCAACATTATTTGCTACAACGTCCAAAACATTACTTTCATTTACTTACTTAATATCGGGTCATTAAAGTAGAATCATTAAAGTAAATTCTCCTGGTCGCGTACACATTTTCGTTCGTAGGTATAAAAACGAAATACAAGAGATATATGAATGAGTGTAATAGTTCTAGGAAAGAAATGTGTTGTGTGTTTAGAGGGAAAAAGTATTAAAATAATTATAAAAATAAATAAATATAAAAATTTCCCAAAAACACAAAAATAATATACTTCTTTTATCTAATCTAGAAATGATAATAACTTTTAACAACAGGAATCGGTAATCTCGTTTAATGAGGATCACTTATTGTGTTTTTATTTTAGGTTATACGTTTATATGTTCCTGCAGTACAACTTCATAAGGTAATAAATGTCGTTATTGTTTTACTTAAGAACTGCTCCATTGCCTATGAAGTAAATTAAAAACTCAACTGTATGTATTTGTAATCCGTACTTGAAATTTTTTACGTTTACTATATGTTACAGTACTTAACTCAATATGTGAAATAGAAAAGATTTCCTTAAATACCTATTACTGAATTTTATTATAATTAGACGATAAAGATATTACTATATTATGTTTGGATTTGATTTAATCTTATTTCATTATTAATTATTTAATGAGGTTTAATATTATTCTGGGTACCTATCACCTCATCTGGTAATAATAAAACAGGAATATTATTATTTACTCTTAAACAAAATAAACAATGAAAGTTTAACGGGGTTAATTAATATTAAAAATTCAAAAGAGAACCATGATGCAGCTACGGACATGTGTTTCAAAGTAGTATGATCTTTTTATTTTGCAGAGTCTCCAGGGACATTAGAATTCTATCACTTTTGGATCATTTTAGATTTTACCGAAATACAGGAGGATTGTAGCTATGGATTATGTTTCTAATAAATTCACAACTTTCTAGAACGCGCTAACAACGAATCCAATTTGAAGTTACATAAAAACTTTGGAAATGTCCGGGACAAAACAAACCAGCTCAAATGTAAGTAAATTTAAGTATTGAAAATAATTAATGATAAATATGAGTACTCAGGTATCGGCTTACTGTTAGATAACTATTTTCCTACTATCACTATATAATACTATTATAGAGAAGCAGTTTTGAAATGCATATTTTTATCTCAAAAACCCATTGACAAATTTCAGTCGGTTGCCATTTGCCTCTTCAGGGTCACAATTTCTTTTGCTATTGCATTCTAGAAAAGTTCTGCTATTAGAAAACTATAAAAAAATATAGGGGTGTCATTTGAAATTATAAACCTGTGGTGGCTGAGGGTGCGAGGGTGGGTTTTGAATCACACTTCTTTCCATTAAAATGTGGCCCCCTTGACATTCAACATACAAAAATCTTTAACGGTTTTCGAGTTATTAGAGGTGGCTCGTTTTCAAAAACTTACCCGGGATATTCTTTCGAAAAATACCTAACTAAAGGCGCTCATAAATGAAATATTTAAATTTTTTGCGAAATAATGAGCTTAACATCTGAATTCCGACTATGTAATAGCATTAAAATTAAATGATTTTATTTAAAGTAGAGATAAACAATTCATTATGTTTCAGTCGATGGAAACTCGACCTGGAACCACAGACTTGGGAAAACCATATGAACAGCAAATACAAGCTCTTCTCGCCATTAAGTGTGTTTTTAATAGTGATGTGAAAGACATGAAGATGGCCTCAAACTTAGATGGACTCGGAGCTTTTGACGATTTAGTTTTATTTACGGAGAAAAAGTCTGGTGAGAAGAATATATTTTTAGTGCAGATAAAATTTAGAGAAAATAAGCCAATAAATAATAATCTGCTAACTTCTAATAATAAAAACTTCGGCCTCGGTAAATACGAAACGAGTTTTCGAGAAATAAAAAATAAATATGAAAATGGAGATTTACCTTTCTTGCACGACTGGTGTGAGTTTCACAATATAGTTTTTATAATTCTTACTAACGCGAAATTAAATAACGACAAAGGGGACGAAATATTTTTAAACCAGCAAACAAACCTCGATACGTTTTTAAATACAGGTCGTATATTTAAAGTTAATAATAGAAAATCTGGAAAATATGATGACAATTTTTTGGGACAATTTTATCTTTATTGCGGTCAGATATATGTTACACAAATTGAAGTGAAAATAAAAACCGAAATTGAGAAACATTTCAAAGACATGGATATAGCTAAAAAAGTGACAAATTACTTCTCAGATTGGTCTTTAAAATTATTTAAAGACAAAATAGAGCTAACAAACACTGATATTGAATCAAAATTACTAGAGGAACTGTTAATGAAATACATATTTCTACCCAGCCAATTTGACAAATTTTCCAAAGCACAAGTTTGGAATGAGGTTACAGATCAGTTCAACTTTGTTTCTATAACTAATAAAGATTATTTAAAAAATATATGGTACGCTGTGCAGTCACAACTAAACGAATATATGGGCGGCGAAATGGTTAATTTAAAGAACTGGAACGACTTACTGCAGAATCCCTCTATCATAATAAATAAAGTTAAGCAACTCTCTAAGCAAGACCTTTGCATAAGACAAACTAAAAATACGTACATAGTTAAAGATATATTTATGCTGCTTTGGAGTGCATCCAAATTACCGTTAATAGTAAATTTAGACATGGATTCCCATTCGCGAGAAAATGTGCGCAGTGCCATTTCAAGATTCGATCCGGAATACAATCGACGTTACATTTTCTTTGGCTCTCGCTCTCTTGATCCTCCTAAGGGAAAAAGTTTTGCAAATTTGGAATGTGTTGCAGGAGACCGTCTGAGTAAAGCCTTACAAAATATAAACGTATCGTTGCAAAGTAGAAAGTCAATTTCTCTTGACAAACTGTCCCCCAACGGAAATACCTTAAAGGAAATAACACCAGATGTATTTTTGAATTTGCTAGAATACAATTATGTTAATAATTACTCTGGTAAGGATCCCTACATTCCTCGCTTTTTACAAAAACCCCTTTTCTCAGTGGATGTGCTTCTTCTTAGTAAAGAAAATGCGACGTTTGTATTAGTTGGGGACTTTAAACATTCGATAGGCAACCTAAATATAAGAAAGTATAATAGATGTACAAAGTGGAATAAGTATAAAACAATGTCAAGATTGAGCTCGGATTATAGAGAATGCTTTTCAACAGACATAATTGTAATAGACAAATTAACCATGCAGTACAAAGTTATTATTGAAGTTATTAAAGAAATGAGGCAAAACGAAAAAGAGACTGTGCATTTTTTCCAAATTAGTGAAGAACCTCACTTAGAATGGTTATATTCTAACCAGAATATAAATACGATTAAACCATATCGTATAAGAAACGTGGATCCGACCTTTGTTATACCAGATGAAAGTTTATTTAGCTACTTACAGTTTCATATTCTATCAGACACATCTGGGGAAGGCAAAACCATGCTGTTGGAATATCTGAAGGATAATTGCCCGCCTGATATGTGGATGGTACATTTGAATATAAAGGACATCAGTGACTACATTCAGATAGGAAATTTTTACAAAATCAAGGAATTTTTATATAATAAAAGTAATACATTTACGAAGGATGTCGATATGTTTAGGCAACTGTTTCAAAATCTGTTAAAACAATTAAAGGTTTTAATTGTGATTGACGGTTTGGATGACATCACATTTGACTCATGTACTGAAACGTTCCTAAATGAAATAAAAAATTTGGGTGTACCAACTTTAGTGACTACGAGGCCTTCTTTAAAAGACTTATTAGAGGATAAATTCAATACATTATCTCTTCAGTTTAAGCCGCTTAATGAAGACGATAAGAAAATGTTAATACAAAAGTACGAAACTAATTTATCAGAAGATAAAATAAATCTAGTAATACATAAAACGTCCACGTTAGGTAACAAATTAATAGCTGTACCTTTACAGATCAAATTGTTTGGGGCAATATTGAAAAATGCAAATGACGTGGATTTTACTAATTTTGATATATGGGATTTATATGAAAAATATATTAACACTCAATTAGAGAGAGTAAATGTTTCTAACAGGTCAACAATCAGAACATTATCAAGATTGGGGCTCCTTCAGTTTTATCAAATGAGGCCAGTTGAAGAACTGTTCGATATTGGGGAGTTTTATGATGATGTAGAAGATAAAATGAAAGATCTACTAGAATCTAAAATTATTCAAACAATTGAAAAAAACGATACGACATTTTCTGTTACGTTTTGTCACAAGTCTGTAGCCGAATTCTTGACAGCAAAGTTTTTTTATGACTTATTACCTAAACGTGAGGTGCTACGCCCATTACTTAAAAATTTATTTTGTAAAGAATTAGAAATTGTTCGTTTATTTTTCGATAAAATTATTTTGAAGTCCTCACCGCTTCATAAAGCCGTTCTTGAAAATAACGAAGAAATATTTAGAAGACTTATGAGAGATGAAAAACGTAACAATGAGGATCAGTTGGGTAGGAGCGTTTTACATATTGCCGCGGCCTATGGGAAATATATTGAATTGCGCACGGTACAAACAGTTTCCACCGATATAAAAATATTAACAACCTATAATGAAAACAAAAACGGTCTGATTATCCCTTGTTGTGAAAACGATGAAAACTATAGAAAAGTTCAGATAAAAATAGAGTTTTTCAAAGATCTTTTAAAATATAATTTTGACCCATACAAAACAGATAAATTATTTAATATGGATGCCTTTGATTTTGCCATTCAATCAAATTCTTTAGAAGTATTGGAGGTGTTATGTACTGAATATAGTTTGAAGAATTTAGCAAATAAATCCGTCGATAAAGAAGTACTACTGTATCATTGTGTAAAAGAAGGATACTGGAATATATTTAGACAAATAGAAAATAAAAATTTCAAATTAAAAAATGGTATCACTGGAGAAAACTTATTGCATGTCGGTTTACCTGCTGAAAATTTTGAAATAATAAACGAAATTATTGACAATATTCATGATATTAATGAGGCCGACTGTATGGGTAACACCGCTTTAGTTAGTTGGTTGTCATCGCTTAAATTAACTAACAAACAATTTAACGAAAACCAAAAAAACATTTTTCAGTTGTTAATTGATAAAAAGACTGAGGTCAATTCGACAAATTTACTAGGTTACACTGCCCTTCATCTTCTGTCGATGTCTGAAAATATTTGTTTAATGAAAACACTCATACAAAATGGAGCAGATATAAACATAAAGTCAAAGTTCGGAGACATTCCTTTACATTGCGCGTCACAGTGTTCTCTTGAAAATGTTCAATTACTCGTAGAGAAAAAGTCAGCCTTAGATGTGGCAAATGTTTTAGGACGTACTCCAATAGGCATAGCCGCTAAGCACAACAAACTTGAGATATTAAGGTATTTAATTTCAAAAGGATCAACAGTGAATAATCATGAGGGAGGAATGGCTTTAATTGAGGCAGTTCTTAGAGGCAACGCCGAATGTGCCAGATTGTTAATTGATAAAGGTGCTAATGTAAAGCAACAATTCGAAGTAGTCGTCAATGAAACAAAAAAAAATGTTCTGTGGGCCGCCATAGGTGGAGCAAACCTTAAGTGTGTTGAACTTGTATATAAGGCTGTTGCACCTATTTCAAAAAATATGTGTTTTGAATTATTACATTTAGCCGCTATGTATGGTCATAGCGAAGTCTTTGATTACCTGATATACCAAGGTGTTGACTTATATGTCGAAAGGAATGATAAAATAACGCTGTTACACTACGCTGTCAGTAGTATTGATATAGACTGCGTTAAATTTCTCTTGTCCAAAGATTTCGACGTTAATGTAAAAGACAAATATGGTTTTACGCCACTACATTTAGCAGCTGGAACAAATTCAGTAGATATACTAAAACTTTTAATTTCTAAAGGAGCAAATATAAATGCAGAGGATAATAATAAAAAAACACCGTTGACAATAGCGTACGCTAAAAATCATTTTGATTGTGTACTAGTTCTTATAATGAACGGAGCACAATTTACAGGTGAAATGGTATTTCACAAAGTAATCAGAAGGTTAAAAGAATTTAATAGTATATTACGTAATGAGAGTTGTAAATAGCATATTACGCACGAATGGAAAAATTGCGCACGATGCCGCGTAGCGACGAGTGTAGCAATACAACTCGAATTATGTACTATACTTTACCTACGATCGTATTTATTGAAATTGAAACACAATTATCTCACTTATGTCAGTTTTGACAGCATTAGAAAATTAAGTTTTGCGCCTGCCATTTTGAATAATTTTAGCCTGCCGTCAGAAATATGAACTACAAGTGTTGTGTTATGTTGGTCACGTGGTGACATTACAACACACCTCAGCGGCTGAGCGTGCGATTTGTTTACGGTGTGTAATGTTCAATTTACATAGCTGGCGGAGAGTGCGTTTTCAGCTATTTACGTTAGTGATCGTAGGTAATAGTTATTTTCCTAACAAGTGCGGAAAGTGGTACTTTTCCGCACGCGACTGCCGTTGACCGAACGACGCGAAGCGGAGTTCGGTCAAGCAGTCGAGTGCGGAAGAGACAGTTTCCGCATGTGTTAGGAACAATATTTTTTCTAGGAGCGTGATCACATTTTCAAAATGTAATTATAACTTACCCAAAAATGCAAATAAAAATATAATTACTTTTCCACACGCATTTTAATGTCGAAAGTTGCACTTTTCCGCACTATTTTCCGCACGCTCGTAGAAAAAATAATTAAATGATATTTCACTTTATGTATCACACACATACTCAGCATGTTATGAATTATAATTATTATTATAAGGTTGACCGGTATATTTACACTCCCTTTACTTAAATTATTTTCTCTAACACGACTTTAGAAACTACGCATTCCACAACTAAAAGTTGTGTTGGAATATATGACATTCTAACCCGTTGTAGAATATTTATTACATAACAGTTTTCGACGAATCAAAGCCTAACCCGTTGTAGAATATTTATTACATAACAGTTTTCGACGAATCAAAGCCTAACCCGTTGTAGAATATTTATTACATAACAGTTTTGATGTTAAATTGTAATTTATTTTCTATTTTTTTTGTGTAGTTTCTAAAATCTTTTTAGAGAAAGTATAGTCTACAACACGTTTAGAATGGCATATTCCACACTCGCGAACCGTAGTCCTCGCCCTTGGCTCGGACTACAAACTTTCGCTCGTGTGGAATATGGGCCATTCTTAAACTTGTTATAGAATATACTATTATTCAATGGTGCCAAGTAATCAACGAAAGTACGATTTTAACCTGACCACTGCTCTATGATTACCACGTAGCATTTTAGTAATTAACCGCCAAGGTCCCCAATTTAATTTTAAAAGTCCTGACTGCTTTGATGTAAAGAAGCAGGTAAAATATCCTTGTTGCACTGCATCTTTGAGTAGATACTTATCAGAAACAAAATTAGAATAATTTAAAAGTTCCTCATAACACTGTTTTTCACATACTACTGAAGATGCTGCTGCTGTTTTAACCTTATATTTTTATAATATACTTACATAGAATTTATTTTATTTGCTTTTCTTTTCATTTGTACTTAATGAATTAATTTTGTTATAAGCATGCCCAATACAATAACAATTTAAATTTACAAGTTAAAGTGTAATTATTTTTAGTAAACACTATAACCTAGAAAATGGTTTTATTTATTTAATGTAACCCATTACCTCTTTAAATCATATCAAATCAAATCAAATGTTATATAGCTGAGATGGAAATCTATTAAACAGTTTAAAAAAAGACTGACATACTCGCAGATTGTTGAATACACAATAAAGCTTAATACTTAGGTATATTGGGGTGTGTTCATATCCATAATATAGTACGTAAGTATGTAAATAGTCGTCTAAATAACATCTGAAACACGATTAATTATTCCAAGTCTTGGAAAATGGTTCGTTGAAAACAATTTTTAATAAAATACACACGGATGGCCAGCGCCAGTGTCGAGAAAAATTCGTGTAGACTATCAAGTAGCTCATTATTAGTTATCTGTACTTAGAGAGCGCGTAATATGCAATGGTGAATTCTATACTTGAATAATAATTCATTTATTAATATTAAATATTAATAAAGATTATATGTATTAAATTGTCAATCATAGTATACTTTTTTTCGAACGACATTGTCAACACAGCGAATTCAATTAAATCTAATTTATTTCTCTTATTATATAAAAAATCAATTCAATAAATATATCCCCCATTAGCTCAGCATTTATTGGAGGAGATAATAAAATTTATTAAAATTAATTATCAATCAAATTATAACACCCAGTAAGTAAAATCTACTTCCAAATTCACTTGTGTCTTTGTGATAAATGTTGACTATGAAAATTAAACAATTATGGAAATGAATATTAGGAGGGGAAAACAGTGCTGATGTGGATTAACACATTAGATAAAAAAATCAGTTTGTTGTGGGCTAGTAATGGGAAAATAATATAACTCTGAGACACAACCCCTGAGTGCCAAGATGTGTATAAGAATGTAAGTATCAATACCAATTTCATTATGTAATGTTATTTATTTTGCAAACTTAAAATTTCTTGTTTGGTATTCACAAATAAAAAGAAATATTCGCTAGTTTAATTCACTTGTTTTTAATTCGATAACCCTCTCGCAAAGCAAGTAAGTAAAGTCCTGCCCACCCAGACAATATGAAGAGTTTAGAAAATGGTACCTACTTTTCTTTAAACATTGGATAGCACTTATCAATTATCAACTTAAACTATTTTCAAATAATAGGCATAGTCACATTTGAAAATATTTCAAATTTTAAGACCGATCTGTTTAATTAATGCCCTGCCCTGATCCCATGTCGAAGTGTTTATCCTATTCAAAAAACCAAAGAGGGAGAAATTGTGCCGATATCTCGGGAAGTAAAAATATATTTTATTCGGTAATAGATATGGAAAAATAACAATAATTAAGGTACCTATTTTTACTTTTGAATAATACATCTTGACAACAATATATATTCACGATGGATACTCGAAATTACATCCATTTCCTTGATACACATATCAAAGCGAAGTTACATGTCCTTAATAATGTGTGTCCAATTCTTTTAATTTAAATTTCTCAATTTTAAGCTAATTCCGGTAGAATAGGAAGTGATATTAAAAAAAATTACCATTAGTAAATAATTTTCTTACAGCTAACGAAAAAGTTACATCTGAAAACCAATATTAAAAAAGTTACAGCAATTTACTTTCTCGAATAAGGACAATTTTGCTTGAAATTTTATTCTTAATCGAATGGCAAGTGTTTCAAAGCTCTCTCGATCGAAAATTGTTTTTAAACTACAGCGCCATCTCCGAAGATAATGTTATAATAGTAAATTGTACTTCCTGAAGAAGGCATTAACAATATAAATATATTACCGTTTACAGAATAAAAATACAGGGCGATTCACGAGGAAAGGGAAAAAATGTTATGATAGATAGAGTTCGCTTAGGTGAATTAGAAATGACTATTGAAAAAAGCCTGAGCCTTATTTTTATTGATCTACAGGGCGATTTATGAGTTTCGCCCAATACTTCTTAAGGTAATATCTTTTAAACTAATCACTAGAATCGGCTCGTATTGTGGGTATATACTATTAATTGTCAATTTACATGCATAATTAAACACAGAAAATTCCAGGGCCGGCTCAACTAATTTTTATTTTTAGGGCTCCTATGAAAAAATTCACCCTGTTTACGTGATCTTTAAATTCTAATACTGAATTATGAAACTACATACAAAAGTGATCGAGAACATGTATTTTGTTGTTTTGGCACACTTTGGGCGAATTTTAAATAAACGATCAATTTTCGCCAAAATCGAAGGTCTGCACAAAATAAATTTATAAAATTACATTTTCCTCTCATATTTAAACTAAAATATTTGTTATGCAAAATTTTGTGATTTCATGGTTGATTAATATGAAATAAATAATCAAAAATATATAATTTCGACATCAGATTAAGTAATTTTTATTCCTGAGGTTTCTGTGAAAAAAATCAGTCTGTATACATTTTTCTCAAATTCTGATAATTAATTATGGAACTACATTAAAAAAAACTGCTGCCAATTATGGGATCAAAACTCCCTCACCGTGTGGTGGAGTGGAGTATAACAAAAGTAATTTTTGACGTATTTTGTTTTTTGGCGCATTTTGTTTTTTTTGTGCGTATTTTGTTTTTTTGGCGTATTTTGTATATTTCAACATTTGGACACAATATTATAATGAGTTGTATATCAGATCCTATTTATAATTTTTCATCACGAATAATTTTTTTTGTAACGTTAGAAATAGAAATGTTGGGGTCCGGTAGACCCCATTCCAGTGGACCGATTTTGCTCATGAACGAACTCAATCTTTTTCTTGACCTCTAGAACGTGTGTACCAAATTTGAAAGCTTTATTTCAAAAAAAGAATTTTTGTGTATCGTCATAATTCGTCGAGAATCGTTCAGAAATGCAATAAAAATTTTCAAAATTTTTTTCACGAATACAATCTTCCTCACTTTTGGTGAGGAAGTAATTGACGAAATTGTTTATTTTTTTTATTACAGTACATCAATAAACAGAACATTAATAATCCTGTCGTTATTAGGAAAGCCGTAGGAAATTTAATTTTACGACAAAGAAAATGTATGGAGGCAGAAGGCTTTCATTTTGAAAATAAGTTATAATGTTTTATGTTCTGTGAATTTTTTGTTTATAACGCTGTTTATTAATGTATTGTGATAAAAAATAAATAATTTCGTTAATTTTTAAATGTAGTTCTACAATTTATTATCAGAATTTGAGAAAAATGTATACAGACTGATTTTTCACAGAAACCTCAGAAATAAAAATTACTTAGTCTGATGTTGAAATTATTTATTTTTGATTATTTATTTCTTATTAATTATGCATGAAATCACAAAATTTTGTATAACAAATATTTTAGTTTGAATAAGGGAGGAAAATGTAATTTTATAAATTTATTTTGTGCAGACCTTCGATTTTGGCGAAAATTGATCGTTTATTTAAAATTCGCCCATAGTGTGGCAAAACAACAAAATACATGTTTTCGATCACTTTTGTATGTAGTTTCATAAGTCAGTATTAGAATTAAAAAATCACGTACACAGGGTGAATTTTTTCATAGGAGCCCTAAAAATAAAAATTAGTTGAGCCGGCCCTGGAATTTTCTGTCTTTGATGATGCATGTAAATTGACAATTAATAGTATACTATATAACCACAATAAAAGCTGATACTAGTGATTAGTTTAAAAGATATTACCTTAAGAAGTATTGGGCAAAACTCATAAATCACCCTGTAGTTCAATAAAAACAAGGCTCTGGCTTTTTTTAATAGCCATTTCTAATTCACCTAAGCTTATCTACCATAACATTTTGTCCCTTTCCTCGTGAATCACCCTGTACATATATTTTTTAGTTTCCGAGATATCGGCTGTGGGATTGTTAACTGAAACACCCTGCACACTATATTTGTTATAATCTAAATAGCTGAACGTATTTTTCAATTACAAATTTACACATTTACTTGGCTTTTATTAATATATTTTAGTAAGTAATACCGAAAATCAATGTTTCGTATGACTAACAACGACCCAGCAGATGTTATTATCAAAACGAAGCGACGTCGACTGCTGAAAGAAGTCACGCCTACCAATAAAGTGGAAATCAAAATATGCTACGTCACCGTAACTAAACCATGCCACGCCTTCTGTCAAACGTATAAAAAGAGAAGCTGGTGCCAACTTATGATCATCGACTAAAACATATTTTGCTTATTAAGGTAAATTGAAGAGAATTGGCTGCTGAAATGATTTCTCTTAATGGACTAGCTATTGAGTTAAAACTGTAAAACCGAACTCTGTATAAGATTGCGATTGCATACATTCCGCACTCTACTAAAAAATAAAGTATGCAGACCACTCTCGTGATAGTCTGCTACACTAACCTTGTACCGATTCAGCGTATAAACCAATAGCGAATTCAAACTAATCACTATCTAAAATTAGATTAAAACAATGTAAAGTCAATCATCAACTTATCATAATTTAACGATTTAATTAGATTTGAGTGTACTGCTCTACCGGATTTAGCTGTAAAAATATGTCCTATCTCATCTTACTGTCTTCAAACGTGCTTTTAATATGTATGGCGCGAGTGCATTAAAAATACGAAAATAGCATGTCTTTATGATTTGTCATAACTATTCAATGTAAATGACTTTCGTTTTTGTTTAAAGTAAAGTACCGTACAACGTCAAACGTATCACCAATTTATTTTAAATTTTGCGCTGCGTTTTTTGGCCACATCGCAGCATGTCCAGGGCTTCTTCACACTAGAAAACCATAACGCTGTCCTTTATTGATCCCCAAGATAAGAAACCATGATCAAAATGTTTTCTGTTTTTGAAATACTCCCTAAGAATTTACGCAAGTTGCTGGTTGATAACGCCTCACTGAAACTGAAACTGAAATATATAAAATTATTATTAGCAAATTTTGAGACCTCTTAAGGAAAGCCAGGAACTGGACATCGATTGACCTTCTTCTGCTTGTCAAAGTCCTAAAGACACTTCTTGTTGTCATTATTATTTGCAAAAAAAGAAAATTAGAAAATTTTGTTTTGGTGATCCAGAAACATCTGCTGCGTAAAAATTCTATACGATTAATTAAAAAGTTAAGAAGAGTTTAACATTGTTTTGTCTTAACACATTGATTTTAAGTCAAAGTCTGGTATTTGAATTTTCTACGACAGTTCCTAGATGCGACATTAAAAAATATTCCTACAAAATTACTCTATGTTTTGCAACGTGACACAAATTCAACCGCCTCACCCACCCAGCGCCAGATTTATTAATGTTTGCACTTTACACACAAAAAATATTGACATGGTAAGGTGGCGTCCCGCTCGGAATATTTCTAAACAACATCACGCGATGCTTGTAATTACATGTAACCCAATAAATTTATTTCACACGGCCCACGGGCCATGCGAACCCAAATGATAAATCGCCTGAACTTAGTAGAATCTATCAAACTGACAACTCAATCTGTTTGCGTGTGTCTGCTTCATAAAGCAATGTCCACGCACGATGCTACAAGCGTTTTTAAAACTAACATTGTTTAATTGTGAAATTAATAACGATAAAAGGCTGGTCGTGATCTAGTTCGAATAATTGTTTCAATTAATAATATTACGTTTGATTTATTGTTTCTTTATGTAGATTTACTTTCATAATTATTGCCATAATGTGCTTTTTGCTTAAGTATTAATTTACTATGTATGAGTACAGGGTGAAATTCTATAGTTCTTGACATTTCTATAATTTTATTTATCAGATCAATTATACACAGATCTGCAAGGTTCAGCAGTTAAAAAAATAGGAGGTATTTCTAAAGTAATTTTTCGTGTAGAATCCGAATTTCAAAATTTACCCACCACGTCAAGATTTTGAGATATTTGAGGTTATATTAAAATTTTGAGATTTTTTATGTTATATTCCAAAAAAATGACTTTTTTAACTATATTTGAGGTTATGTATATGAAATATTTTTTAGCCCATTTCTGCTGGTTATATCGTCTTCAAAATGAGATTTTCCGTCTACCATTTTTCTGATCAGAGTTACGGTTTTTCAAAGATAAATAAATTTTATTAGTTAATTTGAATAAGAGTTGCCAAATGAATATCAGAGATTTTATTGGCAAAAAAGCAATTTTTTGGTTCGTTGGGTTTAACCCCAAATTCTCAAGATTCTGACATGATGGGTATAGTCTGAGGTCAGATTTGGATTTTAAGCAAAAAATTACGTTGTCAAACAGTTTTCACGACCCCACAATTTGCAGACCTATTTATAATAATAATAAAACTGTTTTTAAAAATACGACTGAATGCCAACGGTTTCATCACAACCGATAGCGAGTAAAGCGACTCGATGTTAAATGGTCCTAATTAACCATAAAACAAGTAAATTGTGGAAGTGATGTGATCGCCGGCAGCAATATTAGAACAATAGGAAACAAGATAACCATCTAACGTCAAGTGCATTTAAGACGCTTCGTTATATAAAATTTCCTGCTCATTAGACTCTTATTTAAACTAAACAATCGTTGAAAGCGCTTCATACATTGATAATCTATTATATTGTAATGAAATAACTTACAAAGTTACATGCCTAGGATGGGGCTTTTCAAATTCTAAGGTTGACGTACGAGGCTGTGGCGTTATACAGTCTTATATTAGTAAGTCTATAGTTAGAAACGTATTTAGTTATAAATTAATATCAGTAACTGTGATTAAAGCATCAGAATCTACCATATTTAAACGAACTGATTCTAAAATTGAACAAGGAATAAACGACAAAAAAATCCAATGCTTCGATGTTGCTCCATTATCACATAAAGATATTCTAGAGTTACTACTAATTTATCAAAAAATTCACGCTATGTATTAATTGTTCTTCTATCTGCGAGTCGTTAGGTCGTTCCAAGAGGAACAGAAATTGTCGCAGTCAAAATAATCAATTATCAATGAAGTGCATCACTATATGTTAACAACGAGTCATAACTATTTACCCGCTGTACTTATGCTATCTTGCAAGACAACTGGATAACCGAAAAAAGGAGCAGGGCAGGAAGGACGAAAATAAGGAAGTAAGTAAAGAAGAAGCAAGGAATCAAGTAAGTGATGGAAGAAAGGAAGGAATGATTGAAGAATGGGGCGATAAGAAGAGTGGGGGTAGCGGAAGGGGGGCGAGTAAGCAAGCAGTTAAGTAGGGAGAAACAAAAGAAGGGGGAGCAATTCAATATTATCCCTTCAATACTATTATTGATACATAATATTTTCTTTAATCCTAACCATTCAGAAGTTCAGCACCTTTAATTTTTTGCATATATTTTGATTCCATGATAGAATTTCTTATTGGACACAAAATGCAAAATATAATATTCAGTTTATTTTATTATAGATATTTATTCCACTTGTTTTCCTTATTTAAAATATACACGCCATAGAAATATACAATCGAATTATTGCTGGAGAACTTCTAAAATTTTGCAATCACTATTTTAAAAGGAGGCTGTTAATTGTCAAAAAATTAATTGCATCCTGTCAAATAAAGTAAAATTGATTACTTTTCTTCCAAATTTTTTTGGAAGGGAGAGGTATATGAAGAACAACATGAAAAATTTCACCAAATTATTAAAGAGATAAGACGATCAAAATATAATGAATATCGTCAAGATGGTGGTTTATCATATGGTTGGGGTTATCAAGGTCACTGATTAATTACAAATACATTGTCAAAAAGAAGAATTTCTTCAAATTTTCTCCGAATTTTTCGAAAAATTCTTTGAATGATTTATGTATTTTTGAAAATCTACTCTGGCAAAAGTGGATGCGATTCGGCATGTAGCTGTTTGCAGTGAAAACAACTGCAACAACCACTGATAAACGACAATGAAGACTCTCAAGTCATAAATTTGAATGAAAGTTGAAACAAATTTATTTCTTATTTTGCATTATTTTTAAGAGGCATATTTTGTACAGGGTGTACACGTAAGAGGCGCACTTGATCTCCTGGCATTATTATTGGGCTAAAGTAAAACACCAAAATCTAATCTCGTGTATTTTTTTATGAGGAATCCCGTTGTAAGGTGGAAGAAGGGACAGAGCCCATAATATACGAGGTATTGTCAAAAAACTGATTTGTCAAATATTTTTCACCCTGTGTATTATTACAGAAACCGATATGGTATATTATTGTGGGTATAAAGGCATGTGCCATTCATACATTTAACTTCCGGTCTAGCCAGAAGTAGCTAACATCTAACAAAATTTTGGGGACAACCTGTATATTATGAAATAATTGACCTGATTTCAAACAAAATGCGATAAAGTAATAAAATAAACTAATTCTGATACTTTTCTAGAATTTCACGCAAAAAGGTTGAAACTAAAGAAGAAGAAAACTACTAAAGATAATGGGCACGCGTTATATATTTTTGAAATCAGGGGATTGGCTACTTTTCTATTATTTCACAATATATTGTGACGTAAGGAGACTTTGGAAAATATTATTATATTTTGTTAATTTTTGGTTTTATTAAATATTTAATTTAAGGCGAGTTTGAATTTAGATTTTTGCACGTTCTAGAAATTAATTTTTATTTTATATTTTATATTTTAACGCATTCTATAGTAATTAGTTGTTTAGGTATGAAATTTTATTTTCTATAGAATTCACAAATAGTTTGTTCAAAAGAAATATTTTTTTAAGTTCTTGTATATAGTCTTGAGTAATCGACCTTATGGCATACGATCAGTCCGCCACTGGACAGAATTTTTCAATGTATTATTAATAAGCGACAGTGCGTATGATTTTATGATAATTTAACGTGAAACTTACTATAGGTTTGCTATAATTACTCTTTTCCCTTTTAGGGCCTTTGGGGGTTCCCTTCTACCATCGAAGAAATATTTTACCTATAAATCTGCTGTTGAAGTATTGTTGAATTGTAAGAATTTAGAAAAGTTTGAGATCTTTATCAGAATGACTAAGTATCACTTTTGCTATTTGACAGCTAGATGTCTCTGAGTTTGCTGTATTTTAGATATCCAGCTGAGATGAATTTAAATGCTTTAGTTATTCAATTAAACATAGATGGCACTCAAAATGTTAGGTTTTATTGCAAATATCAGACAATCAAAATCAAAAACGTTTCTTACCTATGTCCCTGCGCTAATTAAAATTAATTAAATCTACAACAGATATGACAGTGTCCTTTTGGATATTAACAAAATTAGACAAACTTAAGGTTTAAAATTTCAGTTCAGAGTGAGCTCTACACTTTCGGGTTACCGAGTCGTTTTCAATTGCATTTGAATTGGCAGACCTGTTTTAAGTTTTTGACACTTGTGGTCCAGATATGATGGCTGACTATTCTAGAATTTATTGCACCGTTTACTGGATTTGTATAAACCAAATAGGCCTTGGATGCAATTTTTTGGATTTCGACCAATCAGGTGGCTGCTCGTTAATTAGGATAATTTTTACCTTTATTCTTGGTAAGTTGAAGCTGGTTTTCCGTTACTTTTTCGTATTTGGCCTTGACCCATCATTTGAAAGTCCTGGGAATATAAATTTCCAGTTTAAATTATAATTTTCTGAATTTATTTTAGGAGCGATCTAGACGTGGGTTTGCTTCTTTCACTACCCAATAACAACTCAACTTTTGTTTCGTTTCTAAGGAACATGCAGAAAATTTGACAAACCAAGGGTTTCTTGATTCCCAACTGTCATTATGGTTTGTATTTTTGCGTTTTTTTAACTTTATTATATAATTTTCCTATGAAATTATGTTATTTTTAGCATCCTTATTTGAAGACGAATCTGTGGATACCCATTTGTTGATATTACGTGAGATGAATTTTTGACCTGCCGTTCACTTTGACGAACCATCACAAAACCGTTCGAAGATCACTACACAACACTTCTTAGGATCTAATTTACATTGTGTCTAGTCATTTGACTAGACTGGAGGTTTCACAGGTAAGTCTTATACTATTCAATTACAATTTTAATAGAAATTTACAGTAATAAAGTCCATCTTTGTTTAACTGTTATGTTGAGAATCGCTCAAACTTTGTTTAAAGCATGTGACTAACAGCTGTTCTGTTATTGATTATTTTAAAGGAACAGTACAATGCATTTACTTTATTTTCATCTTTAATTTGTTTACGTTTGGTATGTTTTAGCGTGGCTGACCCTTTGTTTACATGTGGCTCGTTGACCTCTTTCGCCTCAACAGGTGTTCTATAGCAGATTTATGCAGATGGTTCTCCGACATTATATCCTTTTTTTAAACTTGCATTAATCTATTGAGTATACCATACGTAAGTTTCTCGTTATTTGTTTTATTAAGAGGATCATTTCATTTTACCCTGGTTTGATCCGAGTTTATTTTTAATATTGTTTATTTAATAGTCGGGTTTTACTTTCTTTTATAGTTTAAAATACATGACAATATCTACATATTGTCGCCAAAATTTTGTCGAATGTTAGCTATTTCCGCCTACACCGGAAGTTAAATGTATGAATTACATATACCCTTACAACCACAATAATATACTATATCGATTTTCTTAATAATATACAAGGTGAAAAAAATTTAATTTGATTTTTTGACAATACCTCGTATATTAGAGGTTCTATCGCTTTCTTAACCTTAGAATCATATTCCTCATAAAAAAATACATGAGAATTAGATTTTGGTTTTTCATTTTTGCCCAATAATAAAGCCAGGAGATCGAGTGAGCCCCTTACGTGGGAAAGCCTGTACGTAAAAAACATTTTGATTAATAAACAAATATATTTTTCTATTACATATTATTCTAAAACTCAGTGAAAATTTATTTATTCCGTGCACATTTATTTCAGATGTATAGTCTCTAACTCCAAAATTCCTCTAGATTTGGTTTTCGTATAAAGGGTTTCATCAATAAGGACTTTTAATTTTTTCAAATATTTTCGGAAATTATCAATGAAATCTTTATTTTGATTTGAAATTCGTATTCAAGACAGACCTAACTGTGTCAATAAAAATATAATTACTCATTAATTTTCAAATCCCAGCAAAAATTTTTGAAAAATTTTGAGAACTTTTGGAAAAATTTTACTCAACTTTATTTGTGATCATGTAATCCAAGAGATACATCTGATGACATTTATATACAAAATTTTGATAAATATACAAATACTATAAAGAAATATGTATATTCAGAAAAATATTCAAAAAATTCAGATGAAACTTCAAGAAAATCCTATATTTTTGACAATGTATTCACAATTAGTGACCCCATAAATCTCCCAGCCATTATATTGGTTATAACCCTAATATATTATCTCTTAATTAATTATCTTAGTTTCGCAGTCAAAATTTTATTATTAATATTTGTCTTACTTACCAATCATTATTATTTTATATTAAACATTTATACATACCTTTTAATCAAAATACAATGTTGAATATATTTCAATTTTAATCAAACTAGATTCGCAGTCGGCAATGTCTTAGGGCAAATATCACTAGTTGTCAATTAATAATTTTTTTATCTGTACAAAGATATCATATAAAATTACCGGGCACTTATTTTCACTAACTACAAGAAGCCACTATTATACAAAACTAAAAAACAACCATTCTCATTGTTAATGCAAACTAGAAAGCAAAATACTGTTCTTAACAATAAATTACTATGTAAGTCATGAAGTTAATTTAATGACGAAGATCTATATTAAACAAGTTTTTCCAGGAGATAATTAGAGCCTCGATTGAAATTACGCGCCTAATTATATATTAGCCAAGTCCAATTATGCGATTAAGTTTTGCACGGTAGCAAATTACCCGTATTTTTTTATACAGTCATCAAGTTTAATCATTAGAAGTTAGTATGCACCTATCACTGCCGTAATCTGTAATCAGTCCTCATCATCAATATCATTCACGTAGCATAATTACTCCCATTCGGTGTTAATCAATAACAATCAGTGCTACTGGATAATGTATACGCAGTAATTGAATGCAATTATTACCATTAATTTTAAGGCAGGCATTACGGAGTGGCGATCCTTTCTGGAGGTAGTGACATATAAGGGGTCATAAAAAAAAGCGCCATGACCTTAAATCTTATATTTTTTTAATAAAATCATTTGGAGGTTCAAAAGTCGCAATGAATCTTGGACTGAAAGAGTAAAGCTTACACACATATCCACCATGGAATATCAGCATTAGCCTTTCTGTATGACCCAATCCTTAGCTTATGGAATACCATCACCGTCGAACTGGAGACATTGTACAGTGATTTTTGTTTCCGAATAGAAATGGATGGATAGCATATCTGATGAATGTCTGGAATGATATCCTGACTAGATTGATCTTCTACTCAATGGCGGTACAGGTTAGCTGCTAAATAGCACAGTGCCCCTAAACCAATAAAAACGTTTTTGGAGGATGCTACTAATTGGCAGATAATTTTGAAAGATGGTTCCACCAGTTCGAGACTAAAGAAGCTAACCATTAGGCAAGGGCATGACCTTCCGAACTGACTGTGTTGACTTCCTGCCTACTAACCTTTTGCCTTGTCCAATTACTACTCCCCGCACCTAAGCGTTCTAGTTTTGTTTTCACGTAACTTGATGTGTCCCGATTCGAATATAAATGAAATCTTCTGCGATTTCATACTGGACAATAATGAAAAGAAATGCATTTATACTACTTTGATGTTAGCATTTTAACCAGTAAAAAATAATATCAATCGTCCTGAAGACATATTTATGCCACCTTATTTGACATTGAAATATCTTTCCAGCTAGTAGCAAGACAGCCACTTTAGCATTCCTAAATGTAGTAAAATTTCCGCCCTCCCAAGATTTATGGCCTGGCTTACTTTTAGATTTGAATACATTGCACCTAAAAAAGTCACGGAACATAATTTATAAGGCAGGCCTTAAATTTACTTTCTTCGAAAATCAACGAGTGAGACGGGCGCGTAATCTAGTGAGGTAAGTGAGTGAGTGGCGCATTAGAGATTCTGGACCACGATTGTCCGGCGCGCTACTGTTGAAGATGGCAAGATAGGCCGTTGTCATATGCCGCTGGCATACTAACACTTGTGTTTTACGTGGGTGCCGTAGCAGCTACCCGTCATGCCTAAGCGTATAAAAATATGTGCGCAATTTAAATCAACAATTAACATTTAAGTACTGACTTTAATAGCTTCGAACAATTGAGGTAGGAATGTATAAATTTTTTTATTAATCAATCAATAAATTTATGCTTTTCAGGAGGAGCATGAACAGTCAAGGGGTTGATAGTGAAATTTGAAAGAAAATTTAATCTAGGAAATATCTCTTTATAAAGAAGTGAAGATGATAGAGACGCCAATATATCAAAATAATTAACGCGGAAGAGAATCCATAATTTTCTTTACAAATCATCAGCTTCGCCATAAAGTCCAAAAACTAAAGTGACTTGGTCCTTAGAAAATGACATTAGTGACTTTGAAAATCGTAAATAAATACATTTTTGCTGCCTCCCAGACCCTTGCGTCTTTCATTTGTTTCTTTAGGACCCCTTTTATTCTGATATCCTCAACTAAGAAAAGTCTCATGATCGACTTAAAAATACAGTGAATCATTTGATTACCTAAGTAATGGAAGACGATCCTTTTGAGGATTTTTTCAGTAAGATAGGCACCTCCAGTACGCAAATTTTTAGACAATCGTTTCTAAAAGAATGAATCGGGTCCTGTGGAATCACCACCCAGATCCTAATTAAAAAGGTAAGTTCATGCCTCAAAGCCAGGATCCTTTGATCCTACCAATAAATGTCGCGAAGTAACTCTAGAAATATTGAGAATTTAATTTTCTAACATTCCTAACTTCAAATAGCTTCAACACAAGGAACAACATAAGTCAACAATTAATTAATTATGGCTAGCTCTGATTGCACATCACAGACTATAAATTAATTTTCCCGTTTCCCGTTTCACGTTTTGACTAACTAGATTATTGTACTCATATAAATCGTCTCGGATTATAAAAATAATTTTCAATTATGAGTTTAAATTGGTAATAACTTCTATACAGTTATAAAACATTAAAATTGATTTGCCTGCCCTTTGACCAGAGCTTTAACTATCTCACACCTTTGAGTGGTATTTTATGTGCATTCCTATATGTCAGTGTTCCTGTTTAGGATGGATTTTATAATAGTTTTTATTCGTATGAAATTCAACAGTGCAAAGTAGTTGTTTTTTATATACATATTTAATTATGTCTATAAATGTTATATTGACTAGTTATTGTATATTAGAGAACAAATTGATATTAGTCTGTTCTTTCATTTATTGTCACCGCTGTTGAAATTTTATCAGGGTTTAAGATCGCACATATCCACCGAGTTGATCTACTGCGATTTCCCTTAATTTGTCGTTTTAATTCTTACAAAGTCGCCCAGCTGTACAGAATCCAATTACAATCTGCTCTATTTCTACTCAATGAAATCTTCTCTGTATTCTCGAATTGAGTACTGGAAGGAAAATTGGCTAGATTCGGGCGACAATTAAAATTTTCCGAACACTGGGTACTATAACTACCAGTTATAATGTCCAGGAACGTTCCAACTGAAAGCAGACTTATTATTGAAACTGAATTCAAATCGAATGTATTCTATAAATATTTGTTAGCATTGTTACAATAATAAGCATTCATGCAGCATACCATTGTCAGACGGACGTATTAGAATTCAATACACATGTGTTTCTTTATTCTTGTTTGACAATCACTATAAAAAATCACCGCAGCACGCTTTGTATTAAATGAAGCATATAGACAAGTTCGTTTAACTTCAATTATAAGTCGTCCAATAAAATACTTGTCATGCCGTGGGGCAGAGTGGGGTAAGCGGGCGTGCTATCGAGCGATCTTTGGTCAAGTTGGCTGGCTTTCTTCAAATTAGCTTGGTGCACATCTGACTTTATGTTTTGTGCAATGCGGCAACCAATATTATCACAAAACTAGAAAGGAAGTCATGAAAATTAGTAAAAATTTATATTTTTTATGGCAAAAACATTTTATTTGTATAACTAGTTATTGAGGCAACAGAGTAATACAGCCAAAAAATCATTCAGTCAAAAAATCAATCCATAAATATGTATGAACTACGAACAAAAAAAGTGTTCTCAAAAAAAATTTACCCGAAGTGGATTGCAAGTTTTATGAATAAAAAAAGTCCTTTGGTTTCATTAAATATTATTTGACAGCTAAACTCGGTCACAACTAATATTTATTACCAACTTAAAACGAATAGATATCAGCAAAGTTGTCAGAAATATTCAATTAACATTTTTAAATTAAGTAGCTGAAGATGGAAAAATCAATAAAACGATTTCAAAGATATACCCACAGTAATGTGAAGTAGCGAAATTATCACATATCAAAAGGAATCCAAGTTCGTCTATCATGATGCCATAGGCATTCATTTGTTTCTACCTAGCGCTTAAACTTGCCCCACTTCACCCCAACAAACTCACGTTAACAACTTATTATTCCGCTCGCCGTAAATTTCTTGTTTTTGAATTCAGATCGCCAAGTAAAGATTCACGGAACGTGGGCATAATGTTTATGGTGTTTTATGAATTTCAGTTTCCGGTATTCGTTTCCGGTGATCAATGGCGACAACTAAATCATAACGACGCTATAGTATACCATTTCTAGTAAGACGTCTTCATTTGTTATTATTTATTCCTCGCTGAAGTCATGGTAGCCATGGTAGTCGTGCATACGGTTATTGGGTACATCCTTTCTAATGTTTTGTATTGTGAAACAAATTTATTAGATGTGAATATATATAAACTAATTCTATTGATCGCTGGAGGAAGATTTCATAATTTGTTTTTTTTATTTTATTTTATTTCAGTCTAAACGTGATAGAAAGTTCTGTAATTTTAAAAACGTTATTTTCCAGCTTTGGTTCTTGCCGTGGTGTTAATATTGGAACAATCCTATTCTTGCGAAATCAAATCGGACAAAAATTTTGCTCAAATATTCCCAGTTGCCAAAGAAATAGATATGCACGTAGAGGTTGAACCAAATTCAATGGGTTTATCTCTGACCCTATGAGAGATAGAAAAAAACCGATATAAAAAGCCGATATGTGTCCTGGGCTCGATTTTCGACAAACAAAAATGGCGCAAATCACGATCGTCTATTTATTTCGTCTACCGAGTTACAGAGCGTTTTTGTAAAATTGGCATTTTTCATTATTCGATCACAATTTAATTTGGCTTTCTAACGATATGTTGTATTTATCTCTAGAACAATTGGTTAATTTTCGAAAAATTTAATATATTTGTGAGGAGGCCATGGAAAAGTATTAACAAACAACACATCTTATAATATGAAACAAAGAAGACCATGGAAAAGAAAAGAAAATCGGAACAATCGTAAATGTCAAAACCTAACTTGTGAGTTGATTGACTGAGCATGGTCAAAAATCAATTTCAATTTGAATTTATTTTCTTTAAGCAACGCAGTTTTTCATGTATTTCGCGAGATGATAAATTAGGATTTTTTCTTACAGTTTCTAAAACAATATTATCTACAGCTTCTCTACCTGCTTTATTATATATTTTTTGATCGAGATTTTTCAAATGATCCAAATTATTTTAAATGCTGTAGCATTTTGAACATTTTTATGTCTGGCTGTCTCTTTTCTGGATGTTATCTAAAAAAATTGTTAAACGGCACTTTTGGCACAAAAGAAAAACTCGGACGTTAAATTTGGATCTTTTCCGCATTTCGTAAACCACTTAAATCATATCATATTTTTCATAACGAATAAATTGAACCATTTTAAACAATGCTCGCTCACAATCAGCTCACACATTAGTTTTCGACTTTTACGATTGTTTCGATTTTCCTTTTTTTTTCCATGGCATTCCCAATAAATGTGGAGCAAACATACAAAACCAGATAAATCCATTTTATCCTTTGAGATATTGGCAAAAACTTGTACAGCGTAATCCAAAAAGTAATTAAAATCTCTTATAATTGGAATAAACTATTCGTAGGTCAATTTTTAATTTTTGAAACCAAGACTTTTATGCTTTTTTTATTTTGATCGTTTTTGGATTTATTCGTTTTTTCATTAAATCAAAATTTGATAAACTTTTGCATAATATTCATATTCTGAAATGAGATTAAATCTATTGTGTTAGCTCACCGAAATTGTTTTACCTTATTTTGCTTATAAAATGTTTTTCAAAATACTTAAATATGGACAGCCTCATCATCATCTTTGGAATCCTCCGAGGGATCCTCCTCATTAAAAGTCAAAATAATTGCTAATTTGTTTCTATTATGGTTAAATCATAGTAGAAAATTAAGGTTTCAAAAATTTTTCAAATTTATCTGAACCGGTAGAGTTCAAAATAAGTAAAAAGTTCCTGTAAATAAGAGTCATAAAATGCTTCTTTTTCAAGATACATGGTGTCAAAAAAAATACTTAAAACCGTTTTTTTAATATGTCGGAAACGGTTTAAGATATTAAACTGAGCTTTAGTCTGCACTATACTGGCATGGAAACACTATTTTTCTGTGTCACTGATATTTGTTTCCGATTTCAAACCGTTTGAAAAATAATAGATTTTTAAATTGCCGGTTTATCTACAGGATGATTATCCAAGCCCTAATATTTATGATAAATTTCATCGTTTTCCAATATCCACTTCAATTGTGCATCAGTTTAGCGATTTTATTTCAGAAAAACGTACAAAAGCTTCGTTAATCCGGACTCCAATAATCCGGATTTCCCAGTAATCCGGACTAAATTGAAATATCACTTATTACATTATGTATCTCATAATCCGGATAATCATTGATTCTATAATCCGGATCGTAACGAAATATTTGTTGAGTTTGTATTTTTTATTATAAATATGTACATAACTAGAATTTTTGTTTCTTCTTACAGTTTTATATTTAGGTTTGTTTGTGTTTTGTTTTTGAATAATGAAACTTTATTCTGCCTATTATTTTTGAATTTTAAATGGGTTCCAATAATCCGGATATTTCTCTAATTCGGACCGCCCTGGTTTTAATTGATCCGGATTAGCGAAGCTTTACTGTATTTGTAATTTTTTTCTTTGACACTCTTTATCTTGAAAAGGAAGCATTTTTGGACTCTTATTATAAGAACTTTCTTCTTAATTCGACCTATAGAATATGTCCTTAAAATAGTTCACTTTCCTCCCGAAATATTCTGAGTATCAAAAAACAAAAGAATCTGCAATTTAAATTTTTATCTTTTCTTGCTTTCAATTTAGATTTATCTGTATTTGCTCGAACTAGTCACTTTCAGACACCATTCTTGAGGGGAAGTATCGGGTTTTGCTTATATCTGATGTGCTGTATCAAAAGAAACTACCCAAAATGAGTAAGAATGGATATTTAAAAAAATGCAAAAAGTAGATTTATCGGGTTTTGCATGTTTGCACCACAAATAATAAAAATGCGATAAATATGCGTAGATGTCAATGGAAGACAATTCGAACATTTATTCTAGATTAGCTTTCTCCTATATACTTTTGTCAAATTTATTTTATATTAAAAGATGTGTTATTTGTTAATAGATTTCCATGGCCTCCTTACAAATATATTTAATTTAAAATAGTTGATTGATGATTGGATTACTTTTTGAAAATCCATTTCTAATAAAAATTTTTGCAATAAAAATTGTTTTTGCGAAACTCTTTTTTATTTACCTACCTTTTCTGACACATTTTCAAGTAGGTAACTAGTTTCAGTTACCTACTTGAAAATGTCCGAATAGGATGAAACTGGAAAGTGGAAATTGACAAGTAAATAAAAACAGTTTCGCTAAAAATTTTTTATTGCAAAAATTTTTATTATATTTAATTTAATTAAAAAGACACTGCCTCACTTTTGCCAAAGTTTCTTGTATATCAATGAGATGTTTTTGTGTTATTGTGCTGTTGATACGCGTTCCTTAATATGGTTCGAAAATTCAAATCTAATGGAGTTAGATCAGGTTACAGCGTAGACTTTTCGATTGATCCATTGATCCCCAAAACGACCATTTAAATAACGATTACCGGCAATAATGTACGTTATTGAAAACACCTAGCGAGTCACCAGAGCCGTATGAAAAAAATACTTAGGTATTCTAGAAAAACTGATTTTGAAATGTTTTAGGGTTTTTTCAAAATAACCTCTTAAGTCGTCGAGGGAACCCCCAGAAAATCCTAGAATTGTGTGTTGGGAAAACAGAGACGGGGCCCTACAGTTTATTGTGGAATTCAAACCACATATAAGGCTTCGACAATTATTAAGTCCTAAGCAAATGAGTAATAAATTTTAGTTTGCCTCAGGATGGCTACTATGTCTAGGTATAGAAACCCATAACAGAAATGTCACATGATATTATGTCATAATTTTATTAAAGCAAAACAAAACATCTTTTTAGAAATCGTGACTGTCTAGATGAAAAATTAACACGAATTTTAAGCAATTTTTAAAAACAAAGAAATACCGGTAAACAAATGTTTGACAAGCTAATTATGTTGTTTTCAAAGCTAGTTATCTCTTACTTTATAATTGGACCTGAATGGAGTTATTTCACAATTTATATTTATGTTAAATGTACAATCAGGAACACTTAAAAATACTGTATATTTGGAAAAAAAGTATTTTTTTGCGCCTACGTATTTTTAAACTCGGTTTGTAATTTGAAAATATTAAGTTCCCGCCAACAGCCGTGACGTCAATGTTTACGCATGCGCAGTATAGCGTAGATGAAATATCTCAAGAAAACTAACCTCACATTTTTCACGCTCTTAAACTCGACACTGAAATAGTCCATATTTTTCGCAAAGAATTCCTGAATCATAACGTAGTTCACTTCAGGTAAATTTTCACTGCTAGCTTTAACGAAATTAGGCTCCATAATAGTAAAAAATGATCAACTAACACAAACTAAAGCAAACTGTCAAAAGTGTCAAATGGTACTGGACTCTTAACAAAAACAAATCTTCCTAGATTTAGTTCTAAACCGTGACGTCAGAAGTTAATAAAATTTGAAATTATTGACGAAACTTTTTATTGATTTATGAATAATTAACAAATAATAAAGACATGGTATTTACCAATACATTATTCTTGCATATTCTACTATCCAAATTGATAGGTATTTTTAAGTATTTCTTTAACATGAAATAACCCTATTGTATTTTCTTATTTCATCTCATATGTAATTTTGATTGTATTTTTCGCAATTTTAATAAGGCATACCTATTATGAATAAATTTCGTATTAATAGCACTAATAAATGGTAAAGTTGACTTCATATTTATAAGACACATAAAAAACCGGCGGCTTGTTTGATGCCGATAAAAACTTCAAACAAGCCGGCTCCTTTTATGTGCCGTATAAATATGAAGTTTACTTTACCACGGTACCAATACAGTTCCATTTTAAAAAATTGTATTTTGTCCCAAAAATCATTTTGATGTACTTCATTTGCTCAAAAATCACATAATTTAGTATTTTTGACGGGATTTCGGTTATTCTATCATTGGCACACTTAAATGGAAAACTAAAAATTAAGTTTAAACAAATAATGACATTTGAAATGTCACCTATGTGGCATCATTGGGTTCAAAATGTTATGCACAATTCAAAAACGCAATAATAGGTAGGGTGACCACGAGATGAGGCTACACTCTGTAACTTATTTGTTATTAAACCGATTCATTTTAAATTTATAGGTGAGGCATAACATATAAATGCGCAACTTTTGATACTTAGTAGCCTTATTTTTTACTTCCGATTTAGCCGGAAGTGATGTCAACTTTCTTATTTTAATAACAACTCTACCTGTTTTTGTAATGTATCTTATTCGTTATAAAATTTACAATACAATGATATGTCACACAATGACATTTCATTTCAAAATGACCGAAAAATTAAATTTTTTCAAAAATATTAAAATGTCAATTAAAAGATTTTGAAAATAAATTTTTTTTCTAAAGTTGGCCGTGAAATCAAAAGAGTAATGAATTTGACAAGTTTAATTTTTAATTGGCATCAAGATTTCGTTTTGGCGGCAAGATATTAGAAAAATAAAATAAATATTAGGAGAAATTTTTATTTAATTTTTATATTTTGTGAATAATTCGGTACGTTAATGGCATTAAATCAAAGAGAAGAAACAAGCAATTGCAAAATTTAAAAAAGTCAGGTAGGTGTATTTAAAAAAAAAATAGTTTTGAGTATTTAAAAATTGCAGAAAAATATTTATCTTATTTTCCTAATATCTTTCTGCCAAAACGAAATTTTTGTACAAATTAAAAATTAAACATGTCAAATTCATTACTCTTTTGATTTCACTGCCAACTTTGGAAAAAAATTATTTTTCAATATCTTTTAATTGACATTTTAATATTTTTGAAAAAATTTAATTTATCGGCCATTTTGAAATGAAATGTCATTGTGCGACATATCATTGTATTGTAAATTTTATAACGAATAAGATACATTACAAAAACAGGTAGAGTTGTATTTAAAATAAGAAAGTTAATATCACTTCCGGTTAAATCGGAAGTAAGAAATAAAGCCACCAAGTGTCAAAAGTTGCGCATTTAGATGTTATGCCTCACCTGTAAATTTCAAATTAATCTGTTTAATAACAAAGAAGTTATAGAGTGTAACCTCATCTTGTGGTCACCCGGTATAGGGAGTTCCATTTAAAAATAAAAAATTTGTCACTTTCGGTGAAACAGGAAGTAGAAAAAATATCATTTATGTGCCAAAATGCGACGTTTATAAGGTTTAGGTATAGGATGTTCCAAATTTTAATCATTTATCTTTTAAGGAAAAAAGGGGTTGTAACACCGGGTATATAAAGACGTAAATTATTTCCGTTCGATAGACTGCGTCAAACCCTGGTTGCGTACAGGCATCCAATGTGTAAGCAATTACAAATGAGGATCACGTACATTATGCAATAGATTGTCAATTTGATTACAAATAATTATGATTTAGTAAGTTTCGCAGGACAGGAGTTGTCGCCTACGTGACAATACGATAAATATTTTATGGTTTCCGTTAAATAAATTGCCCGGTGAGATGGTCCTTATAATTCAGGAGCTGATGACGCATAATTTACAGCTGGGGGTGGGACATTAGTTTCAAGTACTACAAGGAAAAAATTAATCTTATTGAAATATTTATATTTTATTTTTTTTAAGGTTTTTAAATGAAATTTTAATGATACTTAAAATGTTACAGATGCCACTAGTTGTCATTTGTGTTTAGTACTATGACAATTCATCATGACTAACATGACGTTTCAAGAACGTTTGGTTATTATCCAAGGTATTATGAAAATAGATTTTTTTGTGAATATCTACTTAACGTGCCAACAAAGGAGCACCTTTATATGCTTTATATGGTATCTGGTGGCTAACTGCTCATAATGACCGTTTTTGGAAAAAAATTGGGCTACTGAGATTCCTGGCGTTTGCATCAATTTCACTTTATATATATATTTTTTTTTAATTGGAGATCTATTCAAAATCATAGAAGTTCCATTCAGTTACAGTTATAGCAATATTTTGCTGAAATTAGTACTTAGCATGTACAGGGCCTACTAAGATCACAGTTTTTGTGCAAAAACTGTCAATATATCGGAGCAATGTTTAATTCAGGAAATTAATTTCAACAGTTATTTCAAAGATATTTTCTTTAAATATTTAATCTGCTGATTACTAACTAATCCTTATGGGTACAGAATTTATTTTATTTCACACCCGATCTTTACCATAAGGAAGAGTTTCCCTTCCTCTCTGAGCATACACAACTGTTGCCAGCCTCAGGACTAATAGAGCGCACAGACTCAGTAGATTTCGAGAAAGATTCTAACTATGCACCAACAAGTCGCACACAATTGCATTATTATTTATCACCGTTAGTGTAGGAGAGGTTGTCGGACACTTCCATAGCAGGTTCGCCATAACGCGCCGCGACAAATCACTATACGGGACAGTTCGCACGACCCGTGACCTTTCACAATAACCATTGCCAATCGTCGCAATTACAGCCCCATGGAGTAGACATATTACTTCATAGCAGAAAATTATCATTCCTGACGCTTTAACTGAAAACTGGCCTGCTCATATTCTGCCGCAATATTTGCAGGAAACAGGAACCTTAGGCGAAAATGGGTATGTTTCAAATTTAAAAAATGCAACGAAAAATAAAATAAAACTTTTGCTTCTTGTGTGTTTCAGGATTAACTAGACAAACTTCAAATCTGAATTCAGGACAAATAAGGAACAATTTCCTTTGTAGGTATATCCGGAAGAGTTTCCTCAGAATTATGTTCGTAACAGATTTTTCTTTTTTTTTTGTCAAATTTGGAAAAAGAAAGTTTTAGTGTCAAGGTTTAGGTAATCAGCGATCTTAAAAACCCCCAGGTATCTAATAAAAATAAAAAAATTAAAATAAGAAATTAGATTTTTTACGCCATTTTGATTTTAGACCAATTTTAAGGCCACATCCCTAATTTGCGACTCCAAAAACCCTATATTGCCAGATTTTAAGCAATTTCTTTCCTACAAAAATGTCTTCCTAAATTTAAAAAAAAATTATAAAAATCAATTTTGAATCAACGAAGTTAGAGCGTTAATTTAATGAAGATTACGAACCAAAAAATAGTATAAATGGCAATCCAAACCCCACCATAAGGATCGACAAATTAGAATAGGTGTGTTTCTGTATTAGGTGTCAAGCAGAACAACCGGCAAGTGTATTACAAAATAATTTTAATGACGTTCCTGTGGTTCTACCAGCACAGATAAAGGCCTGCTCGCGAGATAAGATGCCGGTATGTTTGTATCTGAACGGGGAAATCAAAAGATGCCTCTATGGTCTCACGCACCTAGCTCTGAAAAGTAAAAACTCTTATCTTAACTGTTTTCTGTAAAGTTGCATTGCTTCAGGACGAAAGGACTTATTGCAAAATACGACCATTAGGAGCTGTTCCTCGGCAACTTGTTACCGATCTTATCTCACGTTGGGGATCTCAGAACGTGACCTTGCGATGCTCTTAACACCTCTCGGAATCAGCACAACTTTGATTTTATGGAAAAAATTGTGCCATAGTTGGACTCTTCACAGACGAAATATCGATAAACGATAAGTCTTTAATGGCCCCGTTTAGGTTATCTTATTCAGGTAGATCTGAGTTTTTGTTGCCGATCGAACATGCGTTCGATATTGTTAACACACAGCCATTTAGTTTGTTGAAAATACTCATAGGAACAGGCCATAATTGGTATTGTCGATGTATCTTTTCATGCAGTACAATTATTAATAATTATACGAGGCTGGTGTAAAATAGAGCTTCTGTATTATAATTGGAGTTGCAATGATGTCATAAGAAAATGATGACCGGTACTGAATAGTTTTGTGCATAAAAACATGAAGAGTACCTACTGTCAATAAGAGACAAATGAGTTTCATGCAACGAGGCAACAAGTACTAATTTTTCACTTAAATATTGAGGTACCAGTTTACTCAGTACTTTGTGGATTGGACAAAATATGTCGACAAAACTGTTCATTGATGGGAAATAAATTTCAAATCTGGTCTAAAAACTGCAAAGTTTAGACTTGAAAGTAATAGCAAATGATTTGGTTAGAGGAAAAAATTATAAACAGCAACTCAATTACTAGGTATTAATTTCTTCCATTGCCACGTCACCACTGGCCTTTTGTAAAATAGGCGTCAAAAATGTATCACTATGCCAATTTTTTGCGAAAATTAACAAAATTTGGTACTCCAAAGAATTTGGGTACACTGAATTTAGTTTTGCTGCCTAAATTTTGGGTTTCAAAATGGCAGCTTCAAAATTTCGGTCAGAATGAAATGGTGAGCAATTCAATAAATCATCTCTCAATTCTAATCTAAGGGTAAATTGACGATTTTCACAGTTAACAGCTGCCAACCAGCTGTCAAGGCAACATTAACAATTCAATGACTTGAAACAATCTATAAGCTCAGCAGATATGTACATACAAGGGTGTCAACTCTAATTTTGCCCCCCCTTCTGTTTCCTTATTTGTGAAGATATTTTAAAATTTTAAAATGTAGCCTTAAGAGACATTTTCCGAATTTTTCAAATATAATATTCAAAATTACCTAGCTAAAAGTCAACAATTAAGTCAGAATGCCAAGCCACCTCGAAAATGCGAAAACAAAAAATATTTCTCATGTTTATCCTTGAATATCTCGACCGATTTTGATCTAAACCCAAGGGAGTTATACATTTTTGAATTCAGCTCAAAGAGTACTACAAACCTGTCAAGAAATATACAGGGTATTCCATTTAAAAAAATCAACTTCTTTTTCACTACCCTGTATGTATTGGCGCTAGGTAATTTTGAATATTATATTTGAAAAATTCGATAAATGTGATAAATGTCTGATAAGGCTCCATTTTAAAATTTTAAAATATCTTCACAAATAAGAAAATAGAGGGGGAGGGGCAAAATTAGAGTTGACACCCTGTACATCTTACCGCGCAAAAGATTGGGCATCTGATTTTTTTCTTTCTACTTGTTTATTTTGAGGCCAGTAATAAGAAACTAAGTTTTCAAATTCGAAAGACCTTGGCCGAACTTTCTGTGGCTCAAAAACCATGAAATTTTTGGACTTTTTTGTTTTTTTTTCAAATATCTAGATATTGGTTGGTTCTAGAGCTTTGGTAAGTAGTTATTATTAATCTTAAAGAGGACAAAATTTTTTGAACAAAAAATTTGATGGTTACAACTTTTCTCTAAACCCGCGCCGCAGCGCCAGGAGAATGGGTCATTTTTTACAACTTGACGAAAATGAAAACAACACTTAGTTTTTTAACACCATTACTCATATATCTGTCCATATCTGAGTGAAATATATATACTATATATACTTATAAACGGTACATTGTGGAGCCCGATATATAAATAGGTCGCTGTTGATCCCGCTCTTTAGAGCCAAAAGAGTAAATTTTTCTGCATTTTTTAAACAGTAGGTACTCAGGGCATTCATAGACACAGTTACTGCGCCCAACATTGTTGCCATATCGCTGGTGTATGGTATTAAATCTTGCCTGCTAGTTGCAGCGTGCATGAGAGAACTAATCGAGATATACACGAAGATGGGAACAGCACGTTGTTGAGCCCACCTTAAAGTTTGCGTACGATGTCCTAAGACCATATTTAACTAAATTGGTGATGATACACCTCGATACATTGTTGAGCCCGAACCCGGAATCAACAGCGTCATTTTGGGTTTCACAATGACCGTTTATATATTCAGCGGGCTCAACAATGACTGTTTATTACTTTATGCGTATATAAGGTTTTATTTATATGCTTATATAAATATAACCAATATATTATTTGTTGATACAAGTGTGGTGGTAAATGGAAAAAAAATCGATTATTCGACATTTTTATCAGGAACCATTTAATTACCCTTTTTGTTTTCAAAGGTCTACTCCAAACAAATTTTGAAAACGTATCTATAACATTAATCATATGTTTCAAACCACCATTTTCTTTAGAATATTTTTACGTAATAACTAAATCTGCAGCCCATATATCGACTATTCCGTTAGTTATAATTTTTTATTTTATTTTATTTTTTTAGTTTTAGAATTTGACTTGTTAAAAAAATTCAAAATTAAAAAATACAAAAATGACAAAAATTAATTTTTTTATTTTGAATTTTTTTAACAAGCTTGAGAAAGACAGAAAAATTGAAAATATTAAAATTTGATCACGTAAACAACTCGTGACCTTTGACCTTGATGACGTCATCAATTTGATCACGTGATCAATTATTCGTGACCCATTAATTTTAAAATACTGTGAAAATAATGAAAATTTAAAATTTCTCTAAAAGACAGAAAATTTGAGATGACGTCATTTGACCTTGAGACGACCTTGACCTTTGACCTTGATGACATCATGATCACGTGATCAACTTATCAATTTTAAAATTTGGTAAAAATTAAATGACCTTGACCTTTGACCTTGGTGACGTCATCAATTTTGAAATTTGGTAAAATTTACCAAATTTCAAAAATCTTGAGAAATTGCTATAAATTTGATATCTTGAACGTACACCTCTTTCTCATAAAGTTATAAAATTATTTCAAGTTTTTAATAAATTTTAATAAAGTTTTTAAATGGTAATTTGACACTGTTTTGACAGCTATCAACTGTAAAAATTCTTCATCTGACATCAGATATAGGAAATACAGCAACCAGAAAAATATAATATCATTTTTCAAGGCCATTATTATAGATTATTTCAAGTTTTTGAACTGTTAATGTTGACTTGATAGCTAGTTGGCAGCTGTCAACTATCAAAATCGTCAATTACCATTAGATTAAAATTGGGATTACAGAAACATATATATGGACTCCTTTTCAAGTATTTAAAAAATTAAGGCAATTGCAAACAAAATTGCTCTTAGAGTGATTTTTTATCCTTTGGCCACATTGACCACCATATTGGATTTGCTATTTTAAATTTAGAAAGAAAGACACCAATTGGTTCTCTCCAACACTTTGGATACAATATTTATTAAACTACTCAGCCTAATCATTATATACTTTTTTTTTATTTTGTAACGGTGTCACGATTGCTATCTTCCAATTGACAGGCACCACACTACTTACGATAAAAAAGTTTCATAGATGCGTTAATGCTCTCAAACAGTAAGATTAGCTAGCAGAGTTTAAGCATGTCGTGGCCAGCAAAGTTTGATTTTATTAAAAAAACGGACTTTGATCACGTCAGTTTCTATATCAACGTATGTTCCACCATAAAGTTCCACTAATAAAATTAAATCAATCCACCAACCTAATAACACGTATGAGAAATATTTTTAAACGAAGACCTTAGGTGAAAGGTACAATTAATTATATTATAACATAACATTGTACAAACATTTAATTGGCCATGATAGAAGATACGTGCGCTCACATACAATGTACTGTGTAATTTATTGTAAACAATATCGCTAAATAACAACAATGGAACGATCGTTAGAGGAGGATAACCTCTCAGGATCGAATGGATACACTATTATTTATGAATTACAGGGTGGGCCTTTTAAATCAATCAATGGGTAACCTTGCGCGAGGATGATCTAACTGTTAGTTTAAATCAATATTTTATGCAATGGTGCTCAGGGTTTCATATCTAATGAAGATGATTACATATATGCACGAAGATTTTTCTGTAGTAAAATGCACCAGTGAGGAAATGTGTATGTAAATGATTCATATGGATCAGCGTTGTTGCTCAACAGATTTAATGTATTCCGTGGAATTTAATTAGCCTATGATACCACATCACGCAAATCATCCAGTCTTCTATTCGGATATTGTTTACTATGATTATATTATAAGCTAAATGTCAAGCTGTGGACAGAAACCAATCTACATGCTCCCACAACTCGTTGATAAATAAAGGTGTGTATTTATAGTTTGCTGATGACTGATCATCATTTTTTGTTCAGCGCTGTTTATTGTCGTGTTTACTTTATTAAATTAAAGTGTCGATAAAAGTTTATTTCCTTATTGCACTGCAAAAGCTTTTAGTCTATGTAAACACATCGTTAATACCTTACCTGAAACCTGAAAGATACCTACGTGCATACATGGTGGACATATGTTTTTCCTAAGAAAATACGCCTCAACAAACTCACTCGCATAAACTTCAGTTATTTTCTTCAGGATCATGTTCAATATAATTTAAACCGACAATAAATTATATAACATAAGAACACTTCCCAGCAAAACATAATGAGGATCTGCTATTTTGACATGTTCGTTAATATATATTAAACAAGACGCTATTTTATTATCCGCAGATAATGGGCGCAATACAAAAAACAGGCCTTGATTAATTATAGTTTTGAATCCATTCCAGTTTCACTTATACCATTTATTCAAGCATAATTTTTAAACGTCCAGTCAATCAATCGATTAAATAAATTAAAGAAAATATCAATAGATTCCGGAATAAAAAACCAATCTATATCTGTACCCGTATAATTGTGCGGTCATAAGTCATTCCGAACTTTTCAAAGCAAAGATTGCGTTATTGACCTCATCGGTGTGAAGATGATGAATAGTCCGAGGTAGAGGGTGTGAGCCTCGAACCACCTGGTGCGAAACTATCCATCAACACTTATCCATCTATAATCACAGCTATCCATGGAAAGAATGCAGCAGTTCCTTGATTCATGCCAAACATATTAGTTATCTTGTCCGTCCCTGTTACACTCTTGATGCGTGATGTATTGTTTATTCAAATTCGATGCTCTTCTTTTTCGATGCTAATTGATATCTTAGGTGCAACACCAGCAACTATCTCTGACGGTTCCCTAACAGCTTTTTTGAAACCGCTGCGGTTGGATTCTGACGTACATAATGAAAAATGATACCTTATGCAACGTTTAGGTTTGATGTCTCGTGGTCGTCATGTCTGATTAAAGGCGAAAATATTCATGATCTAAGTTATTACTCGTAACATTTTTAATATTGTGGATAATATGGGGACACTGCCATAAATAAAATAGTAGCCAGGTGTATCGCACTCATCGATTCCATCGAGCATCGTTCCTTATTTTCCAACTAACAATAAAGTGTTTGTAAAAATAACATTCCTATTTTAAAAATATTTTCCACATCCTTATACGATATTTATAAACACCAAAAAAGCCCAGACATATAGGTAAAATATATGTACATATTTTGTTCAAAATTTTATTAGAATCCTTTATCGATTTTTGTGGGATTTGGGTATATTTTGAAGAAAGTTAGTTTATTGAAAAAACCAACATTAACTAGCTGGGATTACAAAAATATTTTGTACAGAAATAAAAATTGAAATTGAAAAGCTTTTCTCTCTCTCTCTCCAATGAAATTTTTTTTGTACTATAGTAGATTTTCGTCAAGAAATACCTTAAATATACTTTTGACTTACCTTTATATATCTAGCTATAAATAAAAAAGGTTCTGTTGATAAACGTTACGACGTAATTTTTATCTAATGTTCCATAGTTCAATTTTCTTTAAATAATACTTCTTGTAATTTCAGTTCTCAGTTTTCTTCTTATTTTACGTATTCAATTTGTCTTTAAATCTTAGAAAATTCGATGGCCTTGATATGTCATTTATTTTAAAGATTTTTATTTGCAATACACCTAATAGTACAGTGGGTTGCATATCCTCTGGTACTGAAATTTTATATCCATAGTGTGGTGAAAGAGGGGGAAAGATTATTTTCTTTTACTTTTATTTTACTTTACTCAATACTTTCTTCCACCTATCACACACAAAATTTCTTTCCCAGTACACACCTGTTCTTACTCTGTTTTAGATCTGTGAAAGAGAATGCGTGTGACACTAGGAGATTTTACCTACTAAGGTCTTATTGATCCCTCTTTTATTTTAGTTTTTCATGGCCGTTAGAAGAGTTCCTAGTGCTTTAAGAGAGACTTACCTTGCTCTCAATGGTTTACTCTTGTAATTATTGTCAATAAAATTATATGAAAATAGATTTTGCTTAATTTTATTTGTTTTATGTTGAATTGATAAGTTCTATTAGAGCTAGCTGCTCACTCTAGATAGTTATGTTTGTACTAAGATGAATTAGATGATAGAAATTGTAACTCTCTGTGCCTAGATATATGGCGCTTACTTTACTGTTTTATAGAAATTTTATAGTTCCATGAAAAAAAGATCAGATTTCACAGAACAAATAATACAATTTATTGCAAATCAACGACAAATAATCTTAATATCTACTTAAAATTACCCTGCGTTAACTTAATTTACTCATAAAGTGCAACAAAATTGGTTCACTGTGTGAACTATTCTTAAATTCTTAAAATATTAAAGCTTAATTAAAGGTGAATTTGGGATCTACACTAATTTAGAGTTCTATGCTCGATGGGCATATCCCGACAGTGTTTTATATTGTCAAAATTGAAAATATGGCTGTCTTTTGTCTGTTTATGTTGTTTTTACACTTTTCACATGAAAAGCTAGTCCACTTTGGGTATATTAAACGTGATTTCTAAGTTAGGTAAATACCTTGCACATTTCTTTCCTTGTCTGGATATTTTCCTCTACTTCTCAGCCACAAGTTGTTTGTTTTTGCTTTGAATTATGCTTGTAACGACTTTTCACAGGTTTTGAGGTTGATTTTTTCAGTAATTAATTAAATATTTTTCATTTTTCAGGAGCCACGCCGAAAACTTCTTCCTCTTTTGGATTCAAAAGACGCTCTTTCCGACTGTTTGTTATTCGTCGTCAAGGAGTTTTCAAGAAATTTGTGCTTTTTCCACAGCAACCTAGATGAATGACATCTCTGTTTTGTGAGTATTTTCTAAGTTTTTACTATTAGTCGGATATAATATCGTGAACTATGTTTCTTTTTAGCTTGTTGGAGCCAGGACCTTTGTTTTGATGCCCCATGTGTCACACTGCTTAAAGTTTCAAATAAAAATAATGTATGAATTATCTTTGTTTAAATTGTGGTCACTAAATCTTGGAGAAATGAGATTGGAAAAATTTTTTCTTATCTTAGTTTTCCGACATTTTTTTTTCAATTTGATTTTTGAGTGGGCGTATGTGAGATTTTTACCAGGGTATGTACCTAATATTAATAATAATTATTCCACTTTAATAATTTATAACAATAATTGAATTTAATTCAATTTATTTGATACAGTAATCAATCTGACTTTAAAAAAAATATGGTTTAAAAATTATAAAAATTAAATTTTATTTAAAATAGGAGAGCCCTCGACCTGGGTTTTCGACCTCATCGCGACTCGAGGATTCTATTTATTTTATTTTTTCAATAATTCATGTCAATATGAAAAACAAAAACTATTACGACTGACGTCTCTCTCGGCGTAGCCGAGTTGTGTAACTCATACAAGTGCCTTAAATGCATTTTCGAGTATCATACAAGATTTTTTCTCTACGAACGTACAAATATTAAAAAAAAGTTATTGAAAAATATTAAATATCATGACGTTTCTTTGAATAATCAAGTCTGTCATATGTCACAGTACGATATTTTGCTGTTATTTATCATATATAACTATTCAGTCTAATATTAAAATTTTCATGCTAGTTAGGTTTAATATATTATTATGTAATGAATAAATCAATGCATTTTCTACTATTAGGCTTTTTTTAAATACTTACTCAATAAATCAATTCTTCTATCAGTAGCGTGGTTCCTTCTTAACTAGTCCCAAATAGTCTATTTTCACTAAACTATTGGCGTGCGCCTGATATTACGTAACCGTTCGCATTTCCACATATAATTTAGAAATCATATTGAGCATTAATTGTGCGTGCTAAATACCCATAAATATAACCATCTGTAATGCTGTCGGACACATTGTATATGCTAATATCTCATAGCGGCTATTTTTGCAGACCACATGCGAAGTTATCGCCAGACCGGTGTAAAATCTCCACAACCTGTTATTAAAGACTTATCGTAACCAATTTGTCGAAGTTTCATTCAATTACCGCCCCAAAATTAGTGCATGACAAAAATTCAATAAACAGTCCGCCGTGTCAAGGAATGATCCACTTCGGGACGCAGGGCCGGTCTCAGTAGGGGCCGCCTCTACTGAAACACTGCTGTTCAAGTACAACGTTAACATTTACGTCAGAATTACTGGATTTGTGCAGCCTTTTGTTTTAGATAAATCATATTTTAGAGTAAAGCAAAATATTTCGTTTTAAAAATACTAATTTTTCTGTATAACACCGGAAATTTATTTTGAAACGTCTCTGCTTGGATGGCCCCAACCGGACCGTAAATTTGGGCTGTAGAAAACATAAGAAGCCGCATGCAATAATTGTAGCTAGTTTTTAAGTTATCGGAATGTTTGGAAAACGATGCTCGATATTTATTGATTTTTCTTATAAATATATATTTAATATCCGGTTTATACGTTGCGAGAATCTCAAATTACTTACGGAATTATTCTCTGTAATAACATTTTACTGTTACACGGCTTACATATGAAGGTTTATTGTGTAATTCGATACTTCGAATAAAAATTTTGTATTGGAAATTTAAATTATTAATGCAAATATTGTAAACATGATTGTTGTGAACACGATATATCTTGTACGATGCTTATGTAAAAATATGAAACAAATTATTTGCATGGCGCGTTGTGTAAGATATTATTTATATAAATTGCATTATTCCTAGAAGAACATTATAATTTGATTGATGGTATGTTCTTTGTCGATGCTTTCGGCGAATTTCAAGAAATGTGGTAATAAATCCAAAAAAGAAAAGCAAGCAAGAGAAAAAACCAACAAAAATATAGTTCAATTCGATTTGAAACAACATTAGTACGTCCTTCGATTTAAACAATAAACGCAATTTGCAAAAACTGCTAAAACTATCCTACAGAATGTGCAAAAGTTATATGCATTGCAATGCTCGCTGGAAACAAAACCGCTCTGGATTGATTCCTCAATTACGTATTATTACCTTAAATCCGTTACTTCTACATACTTTGGTTAATAACTGCATTTTTTCCGCAAAGCCCTATATTACTGCGTCCAATTTTAAAAATAATAAACTGCGCGTAACTGTAATAATACCCTTGTGAAAATGTCCAACTAGACCGAATTAAAAATTGACCACTCCGCTGGAATTTTAACTGAGTAAAACCAAAGGCAATTACAACGACAATTATATGCTTTTGCACTTACTCAAAGAATGAAATTATAAGAGTTACGTGTAATCGATTCGGCTGCCGAAATGAAACAGTGCATTAAATTTTATGAGCATATTTAAGATACACAATTACCCTACACTGGTTTTTACATAAACATAGGTCTCCTTTGCATCGGATGAAATCAAATCAATTTTTATTTTTGTTTGTAGCAGTTTTTTTGTTCGCATGGACTTTTCTGGCCTTATTGTGTACCTACGTGTTAAAAAATTCGGAAACGTGTGAGGTCTTTTTATAAAGTACCCAAGTGTATTAATCAATACCGGGCCCAGCATTAAATCATGCCCTGAGACCGTTCTCCTTATAGGGTAATCAATTCTGCCAAAAATGGGATGCGAAACGCTCTACATTTTAAACAACTTTTTATGTTTAATAACTATAGAATGTTTTTCTTTTGTTGAATTTTTCTTTGCCGACAATTTGTGTCATCATATGCTGCGCCCTGAGTAAATCTCTTTATTTGTACCTTGGGGGTATTGCAAGACAGTTAATTTGTTACCTAAACGCATATGTTCGTAAAGGTGGCGCGTGACTAAATTGAGATAAATCTACAGTTCGAATTCGTTCTTTCATTTCGTACGCAACTGAAAGAAATATAGAATTAATTAATAAATATCAAAGAAGTGTCGTTTTATAATATTTTCATTTATCTGTGTTGGATGGATTCCTATCCAATATATATTCACAAAATTCTACCAACTACATACGCCCAGCCTGAAAATGGAACTATTGTAAAATATGCAATAAAAATAGGAGTCCTGAGATTAAGACTTTCAATTTCAACTTTCCTTCATCTAATGATTTACTTCATGAAATAAACATTCATATTGTGTAATTTTCACGAATTATACAAATAAAAAGGAATCTTAGCATTGAAAAAATAAACATATCGAGTTTCCGAAATGTCTGCGATATATCATTATTATTAATAGTCTCATCATTGGGAAACCGTAAGAGATACAGGGTCGGTTGTATTATGATAAAGTTGCGCAATTTGATGCTTTTCAAAATGCTGTGTTGCAATTTGGAAAATTCCGAATACTTTCGGAAATATGCGGAAAAAACCGAAATTAAAAAAAATCTTTTTATTTTTTTCTGATGTCATTTGAAAACAATTTTCAAAACGAATAACATTTCGTCATTGTCACTTTTTATTCTCTACAAGATGGGCCTGTCAGATTTAAAATCCGACGTTTCGTCTCCCAGAAACCATCATCAACTTATTTTTTTTAAATACGGACCTGGATTTTTTACCTTTGGAATCCCTAAAAGCTATGATCCATCACAAATTTTGATTTTCAAACGTTTTTACGACAGAAACTGATATTTTCTGTATTTAAAAAAAATATTTAATACGAAACTGTTTTTAAAACAAATTATTTTTTCAACATTGTAAATTCATCAGTTAGGTAAAAAATAAATATCTAAATTTATGATGCTGATGAAAAGCTATATTAAAAACGAATAAAAAGTGATTATAATAATTATGACTAATGCACTTAGTGTAAGTAACTAATTTAAGTTACAATAGTAAAGACGAAAACAATAATTTTTATTTATATCCAAATCCTAAATAAGTAAATAGGATTTAAAAAAATAGGATAATGCAAAGAGTTGCAAAGGAGGATATTTGAGCATTTACTCTAGGTTTTAATTTTGTTCGTTTTGAAGTATTTGTTTGTTACTAACATTATTTAGCCAGAAGGGGAGGGCTACGGCGTTTTATTAAAATCTTGAATTACAAAATAAAGTGGCATTAATATGTATCAGCTTAAATAAAACTTTTATTTTCAGTAGAAATATGCATAAAAAATTTCCTAAAATTTGTGAAATCATTTACGAGTAGAGATAAAAAATCAAACGAAGCGGCATGATGATCAGCATCCATTTCTGAATCGATTGAGCTTAGGAAAAAGGGGGGTCAATTTTCTTTTAAGAAATTTACAGCACTTGAAAGGGAAAAGTGTCAAAAAACGATTCGAAATCTGCAAACTTCCGAATTTGATAGCCGACAACTTCTTAACGAGTAGAGATAAAAAATCAAACGAAGCGGCATGATAATCAGCATCCATTTTTGAATCTATTGAGCTTAGGAAAAAGGGGGGTCAATTTTCTTTTAAGAAATTTACAGCACTTGAAAGGGAAAAGTGTCAAAAAACGATTCGAAATCCGCAAACTTCCGAATTTGATAGCCGACAACTTCTTAACGAGTAGACATAAAAAATCAAACGAAGCGGCATGATGATCAGCATCCATTTCTGAATCGATTGAGCTTAGGAAAAAGGGGGGTCAATTTTCTTTTAAGAAATTTACAGCACTTGAAAGGGAAAAGTGTCAAAAAACGATTCGAAATCTGCAAACTTCCGAATTTGATAGCCGACAACTTCTTAACGAGTAGACATAAAAAATCAAACGAAGCGGCATGATGATCAGCATCCATTTCTGAATCGATTGAGCTTAGGAAAAAGGGGGGTCAATTTTCTTTTAAGAAATTTACAGCACTTGAAAGGGAAAAGTGTCAAAAAACGATTCGAAATCTGCAAACTTCCGAATTTGATAGCCGACAACTTCTTAACGAGTAGACATAAAAAATCAAACGAAGCGGCATGATGATCAGCATCCATTTCTGAATCGATTGAGCTTAGGAAAAAGGGGGGTCAATTTTCTTTTTAAGAAATTTACAGCACTTGAAAGGGAAAAGTGTCAAAAAACGATTCGAAATCCGCAAACTTCCGAATTTGATAGCCGACAACTTCTTAACGAGTAGACATAAAAAATCAAACGAAGCGGCATGATGATCAGCATCCATTTCTGAATCGATTGAGCTTAGGAAAAAGGGGGGTCAATTTTCTTTTAAGAAATTTACAGCACTTGAAAGGGAAAAGTGTCAAAAAACGATTCGAAATCTGCAAACTTCCGAATTTGATAGCCGACAACTTCTTAACGAGTAGACATAAAAAATCAAACGAAGCGGCATGATGATCAGCATCCATTTCTGAATCGATTGAGCTTAGGAAAAAGGGGGGTCAATTTTCTTTTTAAGAAATTTACAGCACTTGAAAGGGAAAAGTGTCAAAAAACGATTCGAAATCCGCAAACTTCCGAATTTGATAGCCGACAACTTCTTAACGAGTAGAGATAAAAAATCAAACGAAGCGGCATGATGATCAGCATCCATTTCTGAATCGATTGAGCTTAGGAAAAAGGGGGGTCAATTTTCTTTTAAGAAATTTACAGCACTTGAAAGGGAAAAGTGTCAAAAAACGATTCGAAATCTGCAAACTTCCGAATTTGATAGCCGACAACTTCTTAACGAGTAGAGATAAAAAATCAAACGAAGCGGCATGATAATCAGCATCCATTTTTGAATCTATTGAGCTTAGGAAAAGGGAGGGTCAATTTTCTTTTAAGAAAGTTACAGCACTTAAAAGGGAAAAGTGTCAAAAAGACGATTCGAAATCTGCGACTTTCCGAATTTGACAGCCGACATCTTCTTAACGAGTAGAGATAAAAAATCCAACGAAGCGGTATGATAATCAGCGTCCATTTCTGAATCGATTGAGCTTAGGAAAAAGGGGGGTCAATTTTCTTTTAAGAAAGTTACAGCACTTGAAAGGGAAAAGTGTTAAAAAACGATTCGAAATCCGCGATCTTCCAACTTTGACAGCCGACAACTTCTTAACGAGTAGAGATAAAAAATCAAACGAAGCAGCATGATGATCAGCATCCATTTCTGAATCGATTGAGCTAAAGAAAAAGGTGGGTCAATTTCTTTTAAAAAAGTTCCAGCACTTGAAAGGGAAAAGTGTCTTTCATTCTTATTTTTGAATAAGGGATATTTTTAAAGTTACAGGCTAATGTCACTTTATTTTATTTTTTCCGTTAATATTGCACAAATAAGTTCAATTCAATATAAACGAGACGGACAGACACATTCCATTGAAATAAAAGTATTTGACTTATCCTATTTTTTAAAATCCTATTTACTCATTTAGGATTTGGAAATAAATAAAAATTATTATACTCGTATTTATTAACTTAAAATTTTATACCTACCAATAAGTGCTTTAGTTATAATTATCATTACTGTTTATTCCCTTTTAATTTATTAGTATCATAAATTTGCACATTTTTTTATTTGTTACCTAACCAATAAATTAAAAGAATATTGCTAAAATAAATCGTTTTAAAAACAGAGTTTTATTAAATATTTTTAAAATATACAGAAAATGTCGGTTTCTGTCATCGAAACGTTTGAGAATAAAAATTTGTGATGGGTCATAGCTTTTAGGGAGTCCAAAAATAACAAAAAATTAAATAAAAAATTCAGTATTTCAAAAAAATTTATTTTACAGGAATTGGAAAGAAATTAGCCTCAAACATAATCAGGAATAAAACGGATATGACAAAAATACAAATTTGAAAACTCCCACAAACCACGTTCATTTTTCCAACCGATATTAATGAAGTTGAAAAAGAAGTAAGTTCTCAAAAAGTAAAAAAGGATTGCATTTCATTCAATCTTTAATTTTGCTTCTCTCTCTGTTTTTTTTCAAGAAGAACAGCGCAGGGGCTGAGCCCATTTGGAAACATCGCTTTAACAGAAATTTTGGAAAAAATTACGTACCTTTCAACCACAGACACTCGAAAATTTTTCTACTCGAAATTTTTTTTACAAATAACATTTTTTTTTTGTAAAAACAGCCCCGCAGGAGCAGTTTTAAATTTTTAAAATTTTTTTTCAATTTTAAAGAAGAAACTATAAGTTTTCTTTATCTCTCTATTACTGAGTATTTAAAAAAAAAATTCCCCCAACCACCCCATTCTTTTACACCCCTGATTAAAATTTTTAAACGTATTCTATTGTGTACTATTTCTATAAAACGTTTAGCAACTGGCCAAAATTTCATATTTCCATATCAGATCGTTTTGAGTTATTTAATAAAAACCGTCTTCGGGTTGTAGCTCCCTTAGAAGGCACTTTAGAGATAAACTATACTAAGGTTTTCTTAATATGTTGACTTGCTCTATCAGCCCTGACAATTTAAATACTCAATTCGGAATCACTTTGTATATACAATGCCACACAAAAAATTACTGGTTTTCTCCAATTTCTTTTTTTTTAATTATTTAGTTTTAATTTATTTGATCATATTTTTTAGACTAAAGTCAAATTGTGATTGTTTTCATTTTATTTGATTGTTTAAATTTTGTATTTCGTTTTTTTAAATCATGGCACGGAATAAAAATCTAAGAACAATATACATTATTATTATTATTGTTATTAATTTACCAACAATTTCCTTAAAAATCCCCAACTGAGCTACATGAATTTACTGAATACGTTATGACATTTTTTTAAATTACCGCATAGCCAACTACCAAATACTTGGGACAAGCTTTGATAAATTAAACATTGCAAGACATCCAAACGAGAATTTTACAATAATTTTTATTAATTAAAACCAGTCATCGCTGTCACAAACATATCAATTTACTACTTTGGACGTACTGTAAACTAATTTATTTTCGAATCCAAAGGATACCCGAGCCATAAATATTAACTACAAAATTTCACAACCGCGTTTACCTACGGTAATTTTTTATCTGTGCTCACTCTAAGCCAAACATCATAATGTTCCTAATGAAAAATTGCCGAACATACACACGGTGCCTTTAAGCCTTTTGAAACTGCAACCTACGCAAGATATTTTAATGTAGAGATTCAGTGGCAGGCCTGTGGATATTACAATAACCGGTTTATAATTAAATTAATAATGTTACAGATATTACATGCGAGAATTATCTCTTTTTAGGCATTAATTCACCGAACTCGGATTATATAATAAATATATTGGTCGACATAATAATATAATAAAGTCAAGTAAGGTGTTTGGATGCTAGATCAGACTACTTCAGTGTACCTACTACCAAGGTGTCTAATCCTCTTACTTAATTTTTTGCGTTTTCAACTTATAACTGGAACAACTGGTTGATGGTTATTAATTACTTAATACCCTAAATTAACAAAGGCGGTACCTTTCATGTGATTCAGTTCAACGTTACAATCACATGCAACTTAACTTAAATTGACTTGTTATCCATGCTCCGGGTTCATTTCACACACATTTTTAATTTTCTATGGTCACTAACTTAATGTTAACGTATTAGAGCAGTTGTGGTGCCCAACTGTTGCCTGTATTAATATAGAAGATGAAGATAATAAAAAAAAGTTTTCAGTTTTCAAAATTCATTTTTATGCTACTGGTTCAGGACACCAGGTGATGCAGCTAGACGTCCATTAACCTTATTATTTTATTGGACCTCTAATTTATTACACCCTGTATAATTGTAGCAGGCTTCGGTGTTATAATAAACCAAACAATATGCAACGTAAACGTTTCATTGATATTCCATTAACTGAATTGATATTGTATTCAAGATGGCTTTGTTACCGGACGCTACAGATCCTATGTGTCCGGAGCGGCACCTGAGCGGCGTTAATACAAGTAAAACAATGCACAGTGACTCATATTCTTCTCTGGAATCACAATTACCACCTGAGTATGTCCACTTTTAAAGTCGAGTGTTCTTCTGTTTTTATTATTTTATCTTCCTTTGATGTCCCATCGATTCATCAGGCGGCAGGAAATCGAAAATCAGGTTTGATATGTGGAAGGGGAAATTCGAATTTAACTCTTTTTGTAGTTATTGTGCACCTTCGTGCATTTTAATATTGGAGAAGCTCTGAATTAATTGGATATTTGGATATCTTTTACAAATTTCTACTAATTATTTTTGTTTCAATTAAAAATACTTATTGAATAGTTTTAAATGCTGTTAAAATATCAACTAGATGTTTCTAATTGATCAAATATTTATTAAATTTCTACCAAAAATTTTTAATTAAATTAAAAATATCCATTAGACATTTTTAATTGGTATAGAAATAATTATTAATTATTTTTAATTCATTAGAAATATTTCTAATGATTTTGAAATATCTTAAATCAGTTTTTAATAAAAATTATTTAGAAATATCTATGATACATATTTTATAGTTATTTTAATTGAAAAAAAAAATTCAGCTAAATATTAAAAATTAAACATCCATTAGATATTTTTAATTGATTCAAACATATCCACTGGATATTTTTAATTCGATTAGAGAAATATTTTTCATTATTTTACATTATTTTTTGGTATCTAAAATTAATTAGAAATTATTTTTATTTCAATTAAAAATACTTATTGAATAGTTTTAAATGTTGTTAAAATATCAACTAGATGTTTCTAATTGAATCACAAACTTCTTAAATTTCTACCAAATATTTTTAATTAAATTAGAAATATCCATTAGACATTTTTAATTGGTATAGAACTAATTATAATATTTTTAATTCATTGGAAATATTTCTAATGATTTAAAAATATTTTAAATTAGTTTTTAATAAAAATTATTTAGAAATATCTGATACATTTTTTATGGTTATTCCAATAGAAAAAAAATTGCAGCTAGATGTTAAAAATTAAACATCCATTAGATATTTTTAATTGATTTAAACACATCTACTAGATATTTTTAATTCGATTAGAGAGATATTTTTCATTATTTTAAATTACTTTTTGATATCTAAAATTAATTAGAAATATGCCTAATGCATATTTCAGATATGTCTAATGAAAATAAATATTAAAACGGCGTTCTATTCTTTGGTGTTTTGGTCGAAATGTAAAATGTCATATTTGCTTGAGAGTTAATCAACCAAATATTATTAGTTTAAGGCTTTAATGTTAGCTTTAATTTTTAATGACAATCTGTTTGTGAAAGGATGTACTAAGTGTCTCAAAATAGCCATAATTAGTTACTAATTATTGATTATCAGGTAATTTTACAAAATACGTTTAAAAAATATTTTTTCTTATACTTTCCGTACTCACAATATCCCATTGGTGTAATGTACTTTATATTCGTGAAGTGTGTTGCGTAAAAAAATGATTTTTTAATAATATGCGCTTTTTAATAATTTTCACAGTTCGTTGAATCCAAATTTGTGTTGATTTCAGCTTTTGTTGTTTTGTTATTATAAACTGGTCTCCTACAAGTTTTAATATCGACTAAAACATTTTAAAATATTTACTAGATATTATCAGTTAAGAATAATTAAGAAATTTGTTAATATTTTAAAAATAAATACCTGATATTTTTATATCAATTAAAAATATTTTTACACCAATTAAAAATATTTTACATCAATTAAAAATATTTTTATTATCAATTAAAAGTATTTTTATATCAATTAAAAATATTTTTACATAAAAAATAATTAACAGTTATTGTTTATAAAATCAACTAGCTATTTCTAAATTTAACAAAAAATTTTACTTCTATTTTTAATTAAATTATAAAAATATACACTAGATTTTTTTTTGATATAAGAATATTTAATAAATATTTTTAGTTCGATTGGACATTTGAAATCCATTTGAGATATTTTATTTCTAATTATTTTTAAATATTTTTAATTAGTTATTGATATCCAAAATGAATTAGAAATATGTCTAATACATTTCAGATGTCTGATTACGCCGGCGCAGGCGTTCTTTGGCGCATTGGTTGAAATATAAAATGTCATTTTGGTTAATCAACCAAATCATACCAGGATTATCAAGCTTTGTTTTTACTGATACACTGTTGGTAAGAGAATGTGCTGAGAATTGTCCCAAGATAACCATGACCAATTAGAAAATCAGGCAACTTTGCATAATACGTTTAAAAAAGAATTTCTTCTAAATCTTGCGTACTAAAAACAAACAAAAATAATTTGCATAATCTGTGCTCTTTAATACCACTTCAGTAGGTAAGTTTCACAAATCCTTAGTTAATTGAATTAAATCTGTATTGATTTCAGCTTTATTTTGTTGATTTGTAATTATAAACTCGATTAAAAATATACTATACTATACTATATACTAGAAATTTTTATTTCAGTTAAAAATGTCTACTAAAATATTTATTATACATTTTTTATTAAATTTTTTTTTCTATATTTTAAAGAAGACTAAAAGTAATTAGCTGATATTTTGACGTCTATTAAAAATATAGATTAAACTTAAAAAATCTATTGGATATTTCTAATTGAAACAAATAAATTTACTAAATATTTTTAATGAAATTAAAAACGTAGATATTAGATATTTTGCTTTAGTTTTTGATATCTGAAATTAATTAGATATATCTTTAATAAACGTCACGTATTTACTATTATCTAATTAGAGAATTACTACTAAATCAACGTTCCTGATTTTGGCACTTTCGTAGAAATATAAAATGTCATTTTTCGACGAGAGCGTCGGTTAATCAACCTAGCAATACCAATTTTAAAAAAGCTACAGCACTTGAAAAGGAAAAGTGTCAAAAAACGATTAGAAATCCGCGAACTTCCGACTTTGACAGTCGACAACTTCTTTAACGAGTAGAGATAAAAAATCAAACGAAGCGGCATGATGAACATCATCCATTTCTGAATCGATTGAGCTAAAGAAAAAGGGTGTCAATTTTCCTTTAAAAAAGTTACAGCACTTGAAAGGGAAAAGTGTCTTTTATTCTTATTTTTGAAAATTTTTTTAAATAAAAGCATAAGGGATATTTTTAAAGTTACAGGCTAATGTCACTTTATTTTATTTTTTCCGTTAATATTGCACAAATAAGTTCAATTCAATATAAACGAGACGGACAGACACATTCCATTGAAATAAAAGTATTTGACTTATCCTATTTTTTAAAATCCTATTTACTCATTTAGGATTTGGAAATAAATAAAAATTATTATACTCGTATTTATTATTGTAACTTAAAATTTTATACCTACAAATAAGTGCTTTAGTTATAATTATCATTACTGTTTATTCCCTTTTAATTTATTAGTATCATAAATTTGCACATTTTTTTATTTGTTACCTAACCAATAAATTAAAAGAATATTGCTAAAATAAATCGTTTTAAAAACAGAGTTTTATTAAATATTTTTAAAATATACAGAAAATGTCGGTTTCTGTCATCGAAACGTTTGAGAATAAAAATTTGTGATGGGTCATAGCTTTTAGGGAGTCCAAAAATAACAAAAAATTAAATAAAAAATTCAGTATTTCAAAAAAATTTATTTTACAGGAATTGGAAAGAAATTAGCCTCAAATATAATCAGAAATAAAACGGATGTGACAAAAATACAAATTTGAAAACTCCCACAAACCACGTTCATTTTTCCAACCAATATTAATGAAGTTGAAAAAGAAGTAAGTTCTCAAAAAGTAAAAAATCTTGCGTACTAAAAACAAACAAAAATAATTTGCATAATCTGTGCTCTTTAATACCACTTCAGTAGGTAAGTTTCACAAATCCTTAGTTAATTGAATTAAATCTGTATTGATTTCAGCTTTATTTTGTTGATTTGTAATTATAAACTCGATTAAAAATATACTATACTATACTATATACTAGAAATTTTTATTTCAGTTAAAAATGTCTACTAAAATATTTATTATACATTTTTTATTAAATTTTTTTTTCTATATTTTAAAGAAGACTAAAAGTAATTAGCTGATATTTTGACGTCTATTAAAAATATAGATTAAACTTAAAAAATCTATTGGATATTTCTAATTGAAACAAATAAATTTACTAAATATTTTTAATGAAATTAAAAACGTAGATATTAGATATTTTGCTTTAGTTTTTGATATCTGAAATTAATTAGATATATCTTTAATAAACGTCACGTATTTACTATTATCTAATTAGAGAATTACTACTAAATCAACGTTCCTGATTTTGGCACTTTCGTAGAAATATAAAATGTCATTTTTCGACGAGAGCGTCGGTTAATCAACCTAGCAATACCAGGAGATCAAGGAACTGTTATGAAATTGTACATGACTGTACAGAAGGCGGCCTTATAATGTATTCCTTTATCATTTATTCGACAAACAAGCCATCACGGCCATTTATAATTTGATTCAAATTAGTATAATTAATAGCTGCGGTAGTAAATTATATTATCTCGCTATACTTATCCCTCGGAAGGTAGGTGAACCAGATTCTATTGCGAGAATGAAAAGTCACTCTGATAAACGATAAATTATGTTATTGATTTAATGTGGAGATAAGCCAAGCGCAGCAGTTATTACTTCTTAATTATTATAATTTATAAGTAAATGAGTATAATGACGGACGGCTTGTATAACGCTACTGGTGTTTATTGGTATTTTAGTATAAACGCAAGTTCGTAGGCGTAGGAATTTTTAGGATGGCACACAGGTTGGCAAGAATTAACAATATAGTGACAGATTAACATGATTTAAGCGTACCAGAATTTCCGTAACGTGTCAGGTGTTTTATTAGGTCTTCATATTAAGGCAAAGTTACCAACTTGTCACTAATCCTACTAATGGCAATATTCCACATATGTCTAATAACAGTTGGCAGTTGTCAAAATGAGATTCTGACATCAAAATCGTGATCAGTGACCTCAAGAATAGATGGTTTAAACATAAAGACAACTTCTTTTCAAAATGTTAAAATATTTTCGTTCTGTCAGTTTGACAGTTGACAGCTGTCAAATTAAAATTCCCACATCAAAATCTTAATCAGTGACCTCATAGTGGCGGAAATTTTTAAGTCATTTGCTCGTGTTGCAGAAGTTGAAAATAGTAAAGTTTTGATTAAAAACAAACACTAACGACTGCTGCGTTATTAATTAAAAAAAAAAAGTCCTTAAATCATTTGCTTGCGTCTTATGACTTATGGTCCTTAACAAGACCTTCAGAAAAATCTCATCGCCATACGTGTATGTCCCTGCATTAATTAGTAGTCCTTTTGGTTTTAATTTTTTGATGTAAAAAATTTTAAATGATTTGCTCGCCAATTAAATTTATACGAAATGTTAATTAGGTCATGAGAAACAAGAAAACTAAATTCTGCCATCTTATTTTTGCTGTGGATATATTCACCTTGATTTCTTAACTAGGTAAGTACCTGATACTTTTATTTCCTTTTCTGCTAATTTTCTTTATTTTTCTGTCACATTGACCTTGCAATGAATTTTATATAAGTTTTCTTGGTATTTTCTACAATTTTCTTTAAATTTTCAGGAGCCACGCCAAAAACTTCCTTCTCTCTGGGATCAAAAAGACGCTCTCCCCGACTGTTAGTTACCTCGTCGTTAAGGAGATTTCCAGAATTTCTACATTTTTCAAAGCAATCTGGATAAATAATTTTTCTGTTTCGTAAGCATTTTCTAGTTTTTACTTTTATTTGGAATTTATATCTTGCATTTTGTTTCTTTTTGGCCTCTTGGTTCAAGGACCTTTCCTTTGATGCCCCATTGGTCACATTACGTTAGATCAAATTTTGGTTTCCCGGTACGAACGCTGATTTTTAAATTTCACTTTTTAGTCACTGTTTAACATCTAAATTAACATGATTCTTGTTTGTCTTATACCATTGAGTAAAAATAATAAAGAGACGCAACTGTCAAGGTTTCGAGATTTTAGTGTTGTATTTTTTCATCAATAGCTTCATGATTGTCTTCAATTTTAAGGGCTATACAGCCACATTACAAATACCTTCCCGTAGCATTAAAAATTGATGAGAATCATGAAGTTATTGGCAAAGAAATACAATACTAAAATCTCGAAACCTTGACAGTTGCAACTCTTTATTATTTTTTACTCAATGCTTATACAGATTTACTTATTCTACATAAATTCTATTCTTAATTAGTCTTAATTTAGGTACATATTTGCATCTTATGATGACATCTAACTTTTTTCATGGTTGATTAAACCTTTGAATATGCTTTTTTTAAGTTATAGTATTAGTATTATATCTTTGTTACTCACTTTTGTATAGTTTATGACTAGATTTGTCCAGGTTTTGGTTAATTTATTGAATATTCTTATGTATTTTAGGTGTTACGAGCCTCCCTCCGTGGACTGTTTACTACATCATGGCTACAAGTACCTTCCTGAGCAAAATAAGTTCCCAAGATCTGTATCCTTTAAAAGGCTTTAAGTTCAAATAAAATTCGTCCTATTCTGTAGGTAAATTTTCCTGTGATTTTGGAGTAGGAATTTCATTTTAAATTTTTCTTATAATTTTTTATTAACATAACAGTATATTCATTTCTCTTCTTCACTTCAAATATAGTCTTCTTCGTAAAAACCGACATTTTGCGTTTTGATTTATTTATTCAGAAACCACATCCATGACTTTCCACGTATTTTGACGTACGTGCTGAAACCGAATTTGATGTCTAAATTACTTGATTTCTCAAAATTTCTTTTAGTTGAAAAAAATTCGGGAAAATTCGAGCATAGCACTTCTGCCCAAACTCCATAAGAGACTGTTTGTTTATCGAACAAGATAAATGATGATGAGGGCTGGACGTTATCCATAGATTCGTCCAAAGGAGTCTCAATGCAGTTTTACTTACTAACACTAATAACTAGTATAGATCTGTTTCAATGGGTTCAACTGCTTGAAAACTACAGCAATATAAGAATTTAAAACAACTTACCTTGCCTCCTTGCCTACCGTATTCACAAGCCCCAAAACCTATAAATGACTTTATTTATACTTTATACAAGCATACTGATAACAAACATATCCAATTTGATATACTTATAATGATCTCCAAACATACAATTATTAAATTTAATTAACACATTTTTATTTAAACCACAAAGGTTAATAAAAGTAAAAACAGAAACAAAATATTCAAGAAATTAATAGATTAGATGTCAATCTCTGTTTCGTCTTTTAACAAAGACACAGGTGTTGCATTCGTGCAATATTGCCCAATGCAATGAATGCAACTTGTTGTGCATCTTAAATTGTATTTATTGCAGCTGCATAATTTTGAACAGTTTGTTTTGCAGTTGCAAAAAAATATATTTAATATAAATTCAGGGGCACACTTTTGTGACATTTTTTCTGGTTCTAGACAAATTTTATTTTTAATCCAACCCCAATTTTCAGGATTGACGTTATTTCCTAGCCATTCTTGAACTTGAAAATACACTCGTTTTATATGAAGTTTGGCTGCGTCAAAAGTCGGAGGTAAAACTTCCAATTCAAAATTATTAAATAGATTTTGGCGGACAACAAGTTGGGTATATATTTAATGTATCTAAATGAGTTCAAATCTTTACTTTTACGACCTCCATACCAATATAAAATAAATTTCTCACTCAACCCTACAAGATGTGATATATTAGTATAGGGATTTTTAAAATCTTCCAAATTTGAAACTTCCTTATCATTTTTTAATATACCTAGTTAGTGCTGTTTTTTTCCCTTCTTATAGAACGCTGACGTTGTGTCGCAGCCTGAAATTGCATGTAAAAATAAAATATTTTTGACCACTGTTTCACCTAATATGAACTGAAGTATAAATTAAAATAATAAAAATTAGTATGCTAATTATAATAAAGAAACATTGTTTTCTAGTGCTAGAGTTTAAATTATCTAATTTAATGCATATAGTACCCAAACTTTAGTCGCCATTTTCGCAGTTATTCATTAACCGATTTAAAAAAACTTTAGACTGTTTTGTAGCTTGTTTAATGTTCTAAAATTTTTGTATGATTCATTTTTTTGATAAAATCAATGTGAGATTAATTATTCAAGTTAAAGGCTAAAAAGTGCCTAATTTCAAGATGGCGGCCTAATTTTTGAGGGGTTCCGCCACCTGGATTTTTTTGGATTTTTTTCCTGTTAAATAGGACATCTTCCCCTACATATTCCCCCTAAAATTAGCTTGTAACAAATTTGTTCCGAATTGAATGCTAATTTTACTGGAGTAATTGCCCAACGACGAACAAATCATATACCGAATTTGCCACCACCTCCCTAGCTACAAAAATATTTTTTTAAAAGTTGAAATTTTCAAAAATAAGAAAGGCGATGATTTCTACACTATCTGGGCCTTGTAGCCAAAAAATGATGCGAAACTAAAGTTCTTAGTGACCGGATTCGGTTTCTTGCCGTCAAAATACATTAAAAAAATGGGTATGGTTTTTGGTAACGGACTAATTTATTATTTCTAGGTATTTGTATGGCAATTAAATATTAAAATATTTATATATTTGTAATACAGCTTTAGATTTGCAAGAGGGATGAGTAATAATATAAAAATTTAATACAGTTAAAAGCTACCTGTACTCAATACTAATAGTCATATTGTTTATTTCGTGCAAAGCCTTATTTTCGTTACCAAGAAATGAGTGCCTTGAGGACCCAGCAGCGTGAGAATTTGATTTCAAAGTCGATAATGTAGAGATTACATCTCATTTTACCAAGAATTGTGTAAAACGTGTAACATATTTGAATTATTTGTGATGTATCGTTGTCATTTTAATTAACAAATTTTTGTTGATTCGATATTTTAGTCAAACATCATGTAAGTAGTAACATTTTTGAGATTACCGGTCAGTCAATAAAAAATATTCTTTGATAAGTCAAAAAAATTGTATTTCTATAATTCGTGACGTTACTATTAACAAAAAATCCAAAAAATATTCGTTAATTACAGTTTATCCCATTCGATAGGCCATCAGCAAGCCATGTAGCAAGAAGCAAGTCCCATTCATATGCTAATACAGATTTATATAAAATGAATCTGCGTAGAAATAACGGGCTGACTTTGTGGACCACGCTGGACAATGGATGTCTTCTCTGGGTCCTTCAGTCATCTGCTATGTGTAATACTTATTAATAATGTTACCTTAACAGTCGACAATCCACTATTAGTTCATTAAAGTACGGCGACTGAAGAACCAGCAGATTAACAATAAGTTCAGTTGAACAACAAATAAATTAATTAACTTGGATTTTTATTGTGTTGAAGTCTCTGTACGTTCACGTGGGCTTACAATAAGTCTGTCTAAACAAATTAGCTGCCAACAGATGTTGTTTTTGTACGTAGGGCGAAATTATACAGTAATTTGGTTCTAAATAATGCAAGTCCCATGTGTTATCTTGGGTGTTATGGTAATAATAATTGTGGAGGATTTATTACAACGGAGAAATAGAATTAAACGTACATTTTAATGTCCACTATTTTCTGTGGCACGTTAAAGTACAAATAGTTGTATTTCAAGGACTTTTAAGGATAATGTAATAATGTAAAAAATGGACAAGGGATGCAGAAAATATTTTTAGTGACAAAGAAAGTCATGGATTCTTTTGAAAATGAAGTAGAATACAAGAAGACTAAAAGTAATCATGAAACGATTTTGCAGCACTTCTATCAAGGACATTTTGTTTTGTTTCTTTCTATAATGGGCTACGTCTCTACTGACCATTAAATTATGTTCCTCTTTTATCAACTAAAACTGTGAAGAAATGCGAACCTCTTCACGTCTAATAATCTTATTAACATGTCAACGAAAACCAGAATATTAAGACAATCTCTCTGCGTCCCTCAAATATTCAAAAACGAATCAAAACAATGCTTTAGGACGTTTATTTAATGATAATTCCACCTGAAAATGACTAATGCTTGGGAGGAACGAAATTATCTAATATAGTTAATTATTTATACACAGTGTGGAGGCAACGCTTTGAGTCATTAAGCGCCTACTTTGATTTAATTTTTCTGTGGTTTATAATTCATTTGTTATTTTAATTTTCCACGCTGTCAACGACATTTGACTGACCTGGGGAACCAAGTGGGCTGCCTCTTAATACAGTTGAATAAAATTGATGAATAGTGAATTATTATTCATTTTCATGAATACAATAACTATGGGTTTTATATTACTGGTTAATTTTTAATGATAAATTTCGAAATAATAAATACGTGTACGTTTCATATCCGGAAATGGATTAATGATGTATTGTAACGAAATTTCATGTTTCTGTTTCTGTTTTGTTTGAATTTAATATCTTTAAGGTTTCTTGCAGTGGTTCTTGGAGTTCTCATATCGGACAATGGTATTGAATAAATTAATCCTGCGCAAATTTTGGATCGCACAACATTTGTCTTATATCTCTAATTTTGAATTAGTGCTACGATTTTCAAACCAAAGCGTGGTTTTTAAATTTTAAACGATCTCAAGAATATAACGACCTAAACAATAGCGTCTCACCCACATAACAATTTTTCTAGTACTACAGCAATAAGCATCTAACCCACATTAGCGTGTTCAAAAAGTATATTAATTATCTCAAAATGTATGGGAATAATAAACGGAAACATGTCATGTGTCAATACGTAGGCCACGAAACGACTTAATTCTAACTATAATACATAGTCAACAGTGAGGTGTAGTAAAGATATTCATAATTAGCGCAACGATAGTTAAGAAATACACACATGTCCAAGATGTTGATTCATAATTGGCTTGTAAATATTTAAAAAATATGTTAATGTAATACAGATTCTTTGCACTTATAGAAGTAGCAGTAGGCAATGTGCAAATAACACATTTTCTTCTTGTGAAAATTGTATTAACCATGTTGATGAAAAACTTGATGAAGAAAAGAAATCAAGACACAAGACAGAAGTGTCCCGCTTTCAAATGGGTCATTCTGTATGTCAATATAGTAATTAAAAAAATATATATTCACTAGTAATCTCCCTAGTGCTTGAATTATTACCGGAAATTTTTCGAGTGCACAATTTTTTTTTAAATTATCCCGAGTCGAAAACTAGGGATAATGGTTGCCATGGTAACGAAACCAAAAGCAAACCTTTGATTGGCTAAAAATGCGACGCGTGAAATTTCCTTTTTAATTAAAAACTACTCAACTACAAATTGACAAAACAATATTTACAACGCGAGTTTCACTTATTTCAGCTCAGTCGCCCTAAATAATTGCTTCAATCGAGTACATGGCCCTTCTTAAGCTTGATCCAATTTTTTCGCCTACTCAGTTCGCCGAATTAACTCCTTTAATGACGTGGGTGGGTGCATATCGCCAGGGAACAATAGGACCATAAATCATATTTTCTAAATTGTAATGCTAGGACTCAAAATCAAGGTCAACATTTAACTAAAATAGAATGTAACAAATATGAGGAGGAACGTTTGGCAATGTGACCACCAAACTTTTATCCACGTGACAATGAAATATTATTACATTGAACATTGAAGAAATACATGTGTAGCGTGAGAGATTTGAATTTTAATTGCCTGGCTGTTTAAGTTAGACGTACCAAAGTGCATTAGAATAATATCAAAATAATAGAATGTAACATAATTTAGCTCGTTGGCGACTAATCCGAACCATGGCTTGTACCTGCTCCGTTCTAAATGATTTTGTTAATAAATTATATAAGAAAATTCACAAAAACCATAAAGATGCTGAAAAAATAGAGAAACGTTGATAGAGAAGGAATTTGAAAGTGAAAATGCTTGACAGTAGCAAATAAATGTATTAATTGCAGGACTAAGCAATTAATAAATTTGTTTGCTACTGTCAAGCATTTTCACTTTCAAATTCCTTCTCCAACACATCGAACGTTTGGCGGAAACGCATCAGATGTGTGAGAATAAACATATTTCAAGTATGACAAATCGTACAATATTTCAAGTTTTATCGGCACTCTCCACTCATTGTAGTAGCTGAGGTATCGCCCATCCGTCCGGTCCGATATTCTCATTGCATACAATATCAGTTTCAATAATATAAATTTCGACGCATCCTCTCCAAGCTAAGAATAACGAATAATCTATATCCCCGTCGCATAGACCAACAAATACCGATGCACCTTGACTCTCAATTAATACCCGGGATTATACGTGCGGCGTAAGCTTATTTTATGTTTATTCCAATCGGCCATCGGGCTGGTACTCCACATACAATGCACCAGTCGCCGGCCAGATGGTTGCGTCGTTGGTCAACTTGCACCGGCGACGAGCACGTATGCATTCAATGGGGTGCTTTATGGCCTCTAAATTCAATGACCGCGCCAGCACCACAGGCGTAACACGTCGAGTTTCTCTAAAGTAAGATTTTTTTAGATTCCTCATGATGCGCAAATACAACACCAATATTCAAAATCTTATAAATTACATACTTTTAATCCATTTCCAGTTTCTAGAATCTTATTTCTTTGACAATCGTATCAGTAACGAATTTTTTTATCATGATTAGAAGATGCTACAGTGATTTAAATGAAGAGATGAGAAAAAAGGCAATGAGTTGAAAATGATTTTTATTTTTCTTATGGCTATTTGGTTGAAGCAATCCAAACCTCAACTGAAGAAAAATAACTGGAAAAAATAAAAATTATAGAATTAACGACTAAGCTATCTTCCTGGTGATTCAGTATTACCTACTGAATTTATTGATTGGAGTTTGCTGTGTAGACTTTTCTAATCACTAACCACTGTGTTACTGGAACTGTTTCAAAGTGTCCAATGCTTCAAATGTCAAGGTTCAAGACAGGAATAATTTCCAACTCATCAGTTTTGGACTCTCAAGCAAAACTTCCTCCAGAAATAACGTTTGTTGAGATTTTTGTACTGACTAAAAACTAAAATCACTAGGATTCTTATTGCATATGTTGACTCATGGTGTGGACTTGTTTCTTCAAATAGTATAGCTAGAAAAGTAATGGTGAATCCCAAAAACCTGCTCATAGTTCACAAGAATCACTGGATCTGTTAACTGAAAGGCCCTCAAGGTCTTAGACTTAAAACCATTCGATTTTTTTGGTTTCTTCTTACTTGAAATATTTCGTTCATAAATACAATTTTCGTTTGATATTTTTGAGACACTCCAGATTGGCAAGTGTGAAAACTTGAACAACCCACACATATTATAGCCAATATCAGTATTAACGCTAAAAAAAGATTATATAAACAAATCCTTTACCATTTCTTTAATAAATTCTATCCGCATTTGTTTCCGTTTTAATGTTCCATTCGTGTCGCATCGGTGGTTAAAAGATTTGGACAAAGTTCGCTCTGACATAATTTATTCCGCATTACCTATTTTCAATGCGTGACCTCAGTATGGAATTCCTGCGTTTAAGAATATCCCCGTTTACGCGCCAGTGCCTACATACTAAACAACTACAACCATCCACTCCAATGTCAAACCCCGAGCAGACATAAAACTAATCCTTTATGATTAATTTCATCAGATATGAGGCGCGAACCTTGACAAATTGGGGCTTGACTACGTAACACGTCAAATTATATAAACACGAAGATAACGTCAAAGAGGAAGCTTCCTCGTTTGAATTTTTAATCCTTTGACAATTGAAAGTGATATTACTGATAGATTATGATAGAATCGGTGTACGTATTGTTGTGACAAAATTGATGAATGATATCCAGCGAGGGTATTAAAGGAAGAGGAACATGTATAACAATGTCTAATTCAAAACAAAAGATAACCTTATGCTAAAGCAAGTGTCATTGAATTGTACTTATAAGGCAGTGACGGTCTGTCTTCCAGAACGTACACCTTATCTGACGTTGTTAGATGAAGGTATGGATTTTTTTCACTGTACAGAGAGATCAGAAAAAATAATCTTAGCAGTCTATGAATTTGGTCGATTATAATATATATTTAACAACGCGATTAAAAAATAACCAATTTGGAAGGATTTTTTTTAAGACAAACGAGACAAAAAGAGATGGAAATGGTAGCCGCCTGTTTCAATGCGGTTTCTCTAAGTTCTATTAGAAAATTATTCTCTACTGTATTATTGGGAATAATTTAAAAAATTGGCAAAACTAGTGAATTTATTAGAATTGGAAACCAAATATTGGGCATATTTTTGTTAAGGTTACTTTTAAGGTTACCGTTAATTTTTTTTAATCTAAATTATTCTAGTCATATTCATAATTGTATTACTTGACTTGTGTAAATACTTCGAGTATAAAACACCAATAAACAATTATTATTATTATTATTATTATTATTAATTAATAGGTAATTGCACTATAGGCCTGTAGAATTAGACGATGTGAACGGGTATCTGTACCTAATTCGTTTCAGATAGCCGTAGGTAAAAACAGGTGTATTTAGTTATAAGGAATATACCTCAGCGATACCTACCAAATCAAATAAACAGAACATTGTTTAAAAGTCACTTTTATGTGAAAAAATCATGAAATTTAGAGTTTTTTAAAAATTGCAGTAAGACTGCAGTAGATTAATTTTTTTGAATGTTTCTGTTTACTAGGTAATTCCAAACCGGTTAATTTAAGCCCCGATTAATTTCATTTCATTGATTATTTATTTAAATAATTGCCGAAAACCATCGAAATTTTCGAAAATTTCAAGCATTTTTTACTCTGAAAGGAAAAATGCTAGACTCTTGAAACTTTGGTGGAATATGTGTCTCTTTACCCTCAACTTACAAAAAAAATTTCGTTTCAATATGTTTATTAGTTTTTGAGAAATTCTATTTGTTTATTTAAAAGGTCCCGAAAGTTTAATGAAAAATTGACCTATTAACGTTATCAAAAATAATTCAACCACAGCTCATTTTTTTCGTCAAGACGTCAATTTTACGAATCTGTTATGGGCGTATCGATTTTCAATAATTTTGACCGTCAAAATGGCGTTAACAACATTGCTACTTTTCGGAGCAGCGTTTTTTGCAAATAACTTTACAACAAATGAACGTATCTGCACAAATCTTTCATATTTGAGTTGCTGGTATTTTTCTACAAATTTATAAAAAGAATTGTTGCTCTGGGACATGTAGGAGCCGAGATAATTTTTTAAATTGTTTAAAGCGCCAAACGTTTATTTATTAATATTTATGGCCAAAACTGAAACTGGTTTTTAATAAGATCTTGAATTTTGTGAATTCATCAAGTCCTATTGAAAATGGGCCCTTTTTGAGGTCAAAATATAATTTTCAATAATTAGTGATTTTAGAGCGTCTTCAATTTGTTTGTCTCAAGGGACAGGTGAATTTTTGATCAAACGAGTTTCAAATTGGGGTAGCGAGAAAAATTCGTCATATCTCCGTTATTTTCCGGCCAATTTCGACGTTTTTTTTTTTAACTTGGGGTAGCTCACGAAAATAATAACAATGGGCACATTTGCAATATCCAAATTATAAACAAATAATTGTTATAAACAATTTTTTTTTTTTTTTTGGGTTTATGCAACTTATAATGTGCTAATGTATTAAATATAAATTTATAAAGATTATATAATGGTAACAATGTATGCACAAACTATTTCTCCATCAAACAATATACGATGTTACAGCATTGTTACCATTATATAATCTTTACAAATTTATATTTAATACATTAGCACATTATAAGTTGCATAAGCCCAAAAAAGAAAAAAAAAATTGTTTATAACAATTATTTGTTTATTATTTGGATATTGCAAATGTGCCCATTGTTATTATTTTCTTGAGCTACCCCAAATTAAAAAAAAAAAAAACGTCGAAATTGGTCGGAAAATAACGGAGATATGACGAATTTTTCTCGCTACCCCAATTTGAAACTCGTTTGATCAAAAATTCACCTGTCCCTTGAGCCAAACAAATTGAAGACGCTCTAAAATCACTAATTATTAAAAATTATATTTTGACCTCAAAGAGGGCCCATTTTCAATAGGACTTGATGAATTCACAAAATTCAAGATCTTATTAAAAACCAGTTTCAGTTTTGGCCATAAATATTAATAAATAAACGTTTGGCGCTTTAAACAATTTAAAAAATTATCTCGGCTCCTACATGTCCCAGAGCAACAATTCTTTTTATAAATTTGTAGAAAAATACCAGCAACTCAAATATGAAAGATTTGTGCAGATACGTTCATTTGTTGTAAAGTTATTTGCAAAAAACGCTGCTCCGAAAAGTAGCAATGTTATTAACGCCATTTTGACGGTCAAAATTATTGAAAATCGATACGCCCATAACAAATTCGTAAAATTGACGAGGAAAAAAATGAGCTGTGGTTGAATTATTTTTGATAACGTTAATAGGTCAATTTTTCATTAAACATTCGGGACCTTTTTAATAAACAAATAGAATTTCTCGAAAACTAATAAACATATTGAAACGAAATTTTTTTTGTAAGTTGAGGGTAATGAGACACATATTCCACCAAAGTTTCAAGAGTCTAGCATTTTTCCTTTCAGAGTAAAAAATGCTTGAAATTTTAGAAAATTTCGATGGTTTTCGACAATTATTTAAATAAATAATCAATTAAATGAAATCAACCGTGGCTTAAATTAACCGGTTTGGAATTACCTAGTAAACAGAAACATTCAAAAAAATTAATCTACTGCAGTCTTACTGCAATTTTTAAAAAACTCCAAATTTCATGATTTTTTCACATAAAAGTGACTTTTAAACAATGTTCTGTTTATTTGATTTGGGAGGTATCACAGAGGTATATTCCTTATAACTAAATACACCTGTTTTTACCTGTGGCTATCTGAAACGAATTAGTTACACCGTTCTTTCTATTTCTGCAGGCCTACACTATGCCATAAGCATAGCCTATCCTAATTTAATTTTTTTTTCTACATCTGTTTTATGTAATATTCGATAGATTGCTGGAATTCGAATAATTTAAATAAGTGGACAGCGAGAGCAGTCGCGCGTACGTGACCTCAGTACATTTTCAGAAAAATTGAAAAAATCAGCACCTAAATGATACTCTTTTTGAGTCTGTTGTCGATGTCTATGGTGTCTCGACACACGTTCCAGCGTAATCGTGCTATCCTGACCTCCGTTCGTCCATATCTAATCAAGTGACCCTTGACAAGCCACACGTATTCTGTGGATTGCCATAATTCACCGAGTTAGCCATGTCACTCGAACGTGACAATGAGAATCACGTGTGATTATCCGCGTTACCCTTTTCCTCTCTAATCCATGCCGCAAATTATCTCAGATGCAACCATCAGATTGCAGTTCTGCAATTCTGCCTCGTTCTTTCTTTCCTAGAATATGACTTTACCTTTTTCAGTGTTACTTATTTCGCAATTTTACAGGCCGAGTTAACTGGATATTGTGTGTTAATAATGGTAATAAGAAACAAACCAATAGAGTTCTTCGAAGGAAAAGAATTGTCAGTCAGCGTTTGTAATTGCGTATTTCGTTCTGAGGCAAACAATGCATTTTACGAACTGTAACAAATTACGAGCCTACCTAGGTAGGAGTTGATATAAAAAATTTAATTTTACCGATTATGTTTGGAAGGAAATAAACGTGTTATACAGGATGATCAATAAGATTCGAGCAAATTTACACGTTTTACGTTTTATAGGCAAAAGTTCTTCCTCTTACATATGCAGTACCTTTAAAATTTATTTAAACAATAAAAATGTAAATTCAGAAAGTAATAAAACCATTTTATTACTATCAAGTTTTATTACCGAACTTTATTCCAGCAAAAATCACTTTCAATTAATTAATTGTATATAAAATTTATTGGAAGTTTGTCACTACATGCAATTAACTACACACTAAGTATGTGGTAGTAAAACGTAAATTATCAAAAAGAGTGTTCATTGAACGGCGCTAAGTATCCTAATAATTAATTAAATTGGAACACTTTGTATATTTAGGCTAGTATGTGGATACAAAATAATAACGCAGCCATATAAAAAAATCCATTACCTACCAAAAAAAAAACCGGGTCTATTTTTCCGGTGTATTTTGAGGTCCTGAAACCGAATCCGGCCACAAAAAAATTTAAATTCCCATTATAATTTGGCTACAAGGCTCAGATACTGTAGATTTACTTTTTAAAAAGAATTTTTTGTTCTTGAAAATAATATTTTTTTATATTTAAACCATCAGTGCCTACGTATTTGAGGTCACTCATCACTGTTTAATGTGCGAACTTCATTTTGACAGCTGTCAACTGTCAAATTGACGGTAGGAAAATTTCAAAGTTTTGGAAAGAAGCTTTTTATGGGTAAGTAATAATTTTGAGGTCTCGGATCACGATTTTGATGTTAGAATGACATTTTGACAGCTGCCAACTGTCAAAGTAAGTCAAAATTTCAACATTTTGAGAAGAAGTTCTTTTATATGTATAAGATGAAAATTATAATCCTCCTTTCAAAATGTTGAAATTTTCATAGTCAGTTTGATAGTTGACAGCTGTCAAAATGAAATTCCAACATCAAAATTGTCATCAGTGACCTCAAAGACGTAGGTATTGATGGTTTATGAATAAAAAAACTTTCAAAATGTTAAATATTTTAGTTAAAGGAAATTAGTTTACAAGACCATAAAATTCTTTTTAAGAACTTGAAATTTTTAATGATAGGAAAGGTGATTTATAATTATCTGGGCCTTGTAGCCAAAAAATGATGCGACACTAAATTTAGATTTTTAGAGGCCTGATACGGTTTCAGAACGTCGAAAGACATCAGAAAAAATGGGTCCAGTTTTTGGTAATGCATTTTTTTGTGTGGCTGTATAATTTAACAAATACCTAACAGTGGCAATGAAAACCATAATGCTTAGAATCGTTTTGTTGAAAATTTCTGCATTTTTCGTTTGGTTAAACTAAAAATGCTATTGTACGTAAATTATTCCAATACTTGGCGATTTTTTTAAATACCTACGTAAAGTCGGTTCCATTCTGCTGCAACCATTTTTTGTGTTCTATTTTATGAATAAAATACTGCATATTGCATACACAAATATTTCTCAATTACTTATTTCAGGTTGAAACCGATAGAAAATGGACTACAAATAATTTATATCTGAATTTATTGGTGATGTTGATGGTCGATTAGACAACGAACCTCTTATAAATCCAATAATAATAATATGCCTTCTTTACAAAATAAAAAATATATATGAATTAAAACATTTATAGTATTGTAGGTTTGACAAGATTTTTAAAACTTAGAATTCTTTTTATTTTCGAGCTTAGAAAATTACGAGAATTATCATTAATTGGAATTGTGTAGAGACAGTTTTGTCATTATTGTAAGGACCTGGAGTGTTAGATAAAAATAAAATTTAATAATACAGGAGTAAAAAAATGTAGGTACCGCCTTTAAGATAAATATTTGCTATTTTGTTGGACACATTTTTATTATTTACAAAGTTGGTAGTAACGTTAATTATTTTCGTGCATAAGCCAACTCTGTCTGCCTCGGTTATGTTTTCTGTTCAATGTAAAATCATATTTTATTTTAAAAGCACAACAAGGAAGCTGTTCTATATATCCACGAGGAATAATTTTTCACTTTTTGAGACCTATTAATTTATTAAAGAGTTTATTCTAAATGCGTTGAACAGGAGAAAATAAAATGTATTAATAAAAATTTAAGACAGTAAAAATGTGACACAAAACTTTAAGGAAATAATTTTTCTATGCACTATCAACTAGTACCCAAAGTTTTCACATTATAACAACTGACCTCATGAATAATCATTTTTAAACAGCAAGGAACAAAATGCAGAAATGTGAAGCAAAACAAAATTAGAGCTAAAATCATTAGATTAAAATAAAGTTGCATAGGTTGGAAAAATTATAGACGTAAAATTATTGCAATATCTATTTAACTGAAAGTGAAATATTTAGATACCTCTCCGTATGTTTTGACCAACAGGGTTTTAAAATTAAAAAAACAAACATATAATAATAATTTACCAGGCGAATAAAATTCGTTTCTATTCTCAATGTTTATTAAAATATTTTCACGTTTAAGATCACTTTTTGTCAAAACAGAAACTAAGTGTAGTTCACTTTAGATATTTTGCAAACGTCAAACCGGCTTGTACAAAATTCAACCAATTCCGAACAATGCCTCCCAAACACCACGGATAGATTAAAGCGCATCAGTTTCTACTATCACGTAACAACGTGGAAACAATTGATGTTTTGAATGGGTCGCTTGTCAAAAATGAAGCGCAGATAAAAGAAAGAGCACAAGCTCTTGTCAGCGGTTTAAAGACTTTTAAATAAAAAGGTTTCAAAAAGTGACATGGCTCAACAAAAGAATTCAATTAGTCAGTGTGCCTTAATTCTTTTTCTAAGGTGAGATATGTTACTCGATCCTCCATTGTCTTAACGTGGGGATCGTGTTAATGTTAACATCAGAGGCGACTCGTTACAAATCAACTACGCCCACATATTTTTAATAGGATCTTAAGGATTTGGTAAATTGTTTTGAAACTTTGGAAACTGCAAGAATAGCTCGTACTCAGTTTTGTTTAATAAAATAATTTTATTATTGCCTACTTGCTTAGTTATATTTTTCTTTGAAGCTAGACAGTCCTCTCCAATAGCACAGGGGAAGAACTTTGCCCTAAATAGATAGCATAGGCTTCTTAACTTCAAAATTGTTACTACTCAATAAAAGTAGCCAAGTTTTAGTGAAACAAATAACACCTTTTGCAAATGGTGAAAACCGCAAACTTCGATTCATATCTGCCTTTCTTGAATCAGTTCAGTTAAAAAAAATCTTTATGCCTCAAATCCGCCAACCCCTTCCATAACCCTACCACTGAGAGAAGGTGAAATATGCCATCCGATTCCTCATTGTCTTTCCTGAATGTATCATTTTAAGCGGCAGAATTCCATTGTTCGATTTGACCGGAGCGGTGCTGTTTGTGGGGCCGGTGAGAATCAAAGAAGTATCCCAATCACTAATCACTATAGCCCTATCTAAACGAGAGAATCGCTCTTTACTCGTCCTTAAGAATTCGATTCATTTTTATCTAAATCGACTTATTATTGAAATATTATTTTAATGGGAACATTACTGCGATAAAGGAACTTAGTGTATCTTGTAGCAGTCGATAAAAATTGCCCTGTTATGGTAATTAAATATTAAACGAAAATATTAAGCGAAACGTGTTTCCTCTATTTTATTTTATTACATGGGAATAATTTAAACGGCGGCATTAAGCTGATAGAGTAAATTAGAATATCATGTAGATCACGGTAAATAGCCGAATTTATGGGACGGTTTAACTATTACAAAACGTTATAATATAGATTATTGTAACGCTATTACCGAAGTATTTTAAAGTATCACATTAGGACCTTACAAATTGCCATTGGAAAGTGTACTCCACATTCCTTATGGTTTTCGAATGAATTAATTACTAATTGCTTTTATAAAAGGATTTTCAGTAATTTTAATTAAAGTTCGCTCTAATGGTCGAGATGGATGAAAAAAATAATTAAATAAAGGAAGTATACATATATAACATTTATAGTTAATTTGATGGTATAATCAAACCAGCAATAATAAAACATTAGTAGATTTAAGTCTACAATTATCTACGTAAATATAGTAATAATATAAACACGTAAGTAACCTTGAGGTAAGCGTTGGTTCTAAAATAATTATAACGTTTATATCGAATTAAAAAAAAATCAAAAAATGTTTTGCTGCAATTCTGTAATAAGAGATCGTGTTAATGTAATATTTCAGAACATTATATTTCAACTAATATCGTCTTAAAAAGTTACCCAAAATAAACTAAGGGGTAGAAAATTGATTAATCCATTTTTTCCATATAGCAGTTTTATTAAAACAATTAGCATTTCTGGTTTCTTACGAATTTAATGGGTGCTAAGTATGTATAAAATAATAATTAGTACTAGTGAGTGAGATGGTGACGTGAATTTAGCACCAAAGTTATAAATGTCTGTTAAAACAATACTTTTTGCATATTTAGGAGGCTCTAAATGGGTGTTAAATGATAGTAACAGGTTTTCAATGAGCACCAATGGTTTTGTGCTGGAATGAAGTTTGCAGTACTACTATAATAAAGCTATTAATAGTTTTGGAAAGCAATTAGCACCTCTGCTTTCTTACATATTCAAAGGGTGCTAAGTGTGCGTAAAGGTCCCATAATTAACACTATACACTTTGGTGCTTGTGTGAATTTTGCACCAAAAAATGTATGTCATTAATAAGTTTGTTAAAACAGTCTTTTCTGCATATTTGTAAGGCGCTAAGTGATTGTAAAGGTTTTACAATTAGCACCGGTGGTTTTTGTACTAAAATAAAGTTGGCACCACAATAATGAAATTATTAATAACTATGTTAAAACAATTAACATATACAGATTTCTTACGCATTAAAATGGTGCCATAAAGGGTTTGTAATTGATATTGGTGGTTGCGGTACTGACGTGTATTTAGCACCAAAATAATAAAGTTTGTAGAAACAATCCGTTCTACATATTTATAGAGCGTTAAATGAGTTCTAAGTGATAGTAACAGTCTTGCAATTAGCACCAGTGGTTTTTGTGCTGAAATTAAGTTGGCACCACAATAATGAAACTATTAATAACTCTGTTAGAACAGTTAGCATATCTGATTTCTTACGTTCTTATTTAAAGGGTGCTAAATATGTGAAGATTTCGTAACTAGCTCCAGTAGCTGAGATGCTGGCGTGAAGCGAGCACCAAATGAAATTACTATAAGGTTTATCAAAACACCAAACACCTTTTTGCATATTTGAAAGGTGCTAAATTGGTGCTAAAGGATAGTAAGAATTTTATAATTAGCACCCGTGGCTGCTGTGCGTAGCTGGTGTGATGTTAACACCAAATTCGTAAAATTGGTAATAGTTTGTTAAAATAATTAGCACCCATTAACGTATTTAAGACCTCAAATGGGTGCCAAATAATAGTAAATGTTTTTGCAATTAGCCAAGTGGCTGTGGTTGCAGTTTTCATATGAAATCAACACCATTATTAAAAAAATCTTAATAAGTTTTACATATTTTGAGGCTGTTAAGTGGCGCTAAAAGTTTTGCAATTAGCACCGTTAGTTTTGGTGCTGGTATGAAGATGGTACAACAATTATTATAAAACTGATAATAATAATTTAATTAAAACAATTAGCATTTCAATTTTCTTACGCATTTAAAGATTGCTAAGTATGTGTAATGGTTTTGTAATTAGTACTAGTGGGTGAGATGCTGACGTGAATTTAGCACCAAGGTCATGAAAGTTTATTAAAACAATACATTTTGCATATTTAGAGAGCTCTAAATGGTTGTTTAATGATAGTAACGGTTTTGCAATTAGCACCAGTGGCTTTGTGCTAGAATGAAGTAATAAAGCTATTAATAGCTTTGATAAAGCAATTAGCACCTCTGCTATCTTACATATCCAAAGTGTGCTAAGTGTGTGTAAAGGTTTCATAATTAACACTAGTAGCTTCGGTTCTAGTGTGAATTTAGCACCAAAACATATATATGTTATTACTAAGTTTGTTAAAATAATCTTTTCTGAATTAAGTGATTGTAATGGTTTTACAATTAGCACCGGTGGTTTTTGTGCTGGAATAAAGTTGGCACCACATAAATGAAACTATTAATAACTGGTTCAAAACAATTAGCATCTGTGCTTTCTTAGGCTTTTAAAGGGTGCCAAGTGTGCGTAAAAGTTTTGTAATCAATACCTGTGGCTGTGGTGCTGATGAGAATTTAGCACCAAAATAATAAAATTGTTAATAAGTTTGAAAAACAATCTTTTTACATATTTGTCGGGCGTTAGATGGGTTCTAAATGATACTAACGGTCTTGCAATTAGCACCAGTGGTTTTTGTGTTGAAATTAAGTTGATGTCACAATAATAAGAATATCAATAACTTTGTTAAAATAATTGGCATCTCTGCTTTCTTACGTTCCTAGTTACAGGGTGCTAAATGTGTGAAGGTTTCGTAATTAGCACCAAATAAAATAACTAATAATTTGTTAAAACACCTCGCACCTTTTTGTATATTTGGGGGGCGCTAAATATGTGGTAAACGATAGTGAGAATTTTATAATTAGCACCAGTAGCTGCTGTACGTAAAGTTGACACCACAATAATAGAATGATTAACACCTTTGCTAATGGGTAAATGAAGATAAAGGATTCACAATTTGCCCCGGTGGTTGTGGTGCTAGTGTGATGTTAACACCAAATTCATAAAATTGGTAATAAGTTTGTTAAAATAATTAGCACCCATTAACCTATTTCTAAGGCCTTAAATGGATGCTAAATAATAGTAAATGTTTTGCAATTAGCCAAGTGGCTGGTATGTAATAGCTGTGGCTGCAGTGTTGATGTGAAATCAACACCAATATTAAAAAATTATTAATAAAGATGGCGCCACAGTTATAAAACCGTTAGTAATAATTTAATTAGAACAATTAGCATTTCAATTTTCTTACGCATTTAAAGAATGCTAAATGCTCGGCTAAATGTGTGTAATGGGTTTGTAATTAGTACTAGTGGGTGAGATACTGACGTGAATTTAGCACCAAAGTCATAAAAGTTTATTAAAACAATACATTTTTCATATTTAGAGAGCTCTAAATGGTTGTTAAATGATAGTAATGGCGTTGCAATTAGCACCAGTGATTTTGTGCTAGAATAAAGTTGGCACCACTATAATAAAGCTATTGATAGCTTTGATAAAGCAATTAGCACCTCTGCTTTCTTACATATGCAAAGGGTGCTAAGTGTGTGTAAAAGTTTTACAATTAACACTAGCAGCTTCGGTTCTAACGTGAATTTAGCACCAAAAAATATATGTCATTAATAAGTTTGTTAAAATAATCTTTTCTGCATATTTATAGGCCGTTAAGTGACTGTAATACATAATTTTACAATTTGCACCGGTGGTTTTTGTGCTAGAATAAAGTTGGCACCACAATAATGAAACTATTAATAACTGTCTCAAAACAATTAGCATCTTTGCTTTCTTATGCATTTAAATGTTGCCAAGTGTGCGCAAAGGTCTTGTGGTTTTGGTGCTGATGAGAATTTAGCACCAAAATAATAAAATTGTTAATAAGTTTGTAAAAACAATCTTCTTTACATATTTGCCGGACGTTAGATGGGTTCTAAATGATACTAACGGTCTTGCAATTAGCACCAGTGGTTTTTGCGTTGAAATTAACTTAACTTTAACTTTGTTGAAAAATTGATATCTCTGCTTTCCTGTATTATTACCTAAAGGGTGCAAGCTGTGTGAAGGTTTCACAGTTAGCACCAAAATTACTAATAGGTTCATTAAAACACTTAGCACCTTTTTGTATTGGAGGGCATGCCAAATGAGTGCTAAACGATAGCATAAAATTTATAATTAGCACAAATGACCGTTGTGTGTAAAGTTGACACCACAATAACAAAATGAATAAAAGTTTCGCAATTAGCCCCTGTAGTTGTGATGCTGAAGTGACGTTAGCACCAATATCATAAAATGGTAATAGAATTTGTTAAAATAATTAGCACTTTTTGACATATTTTTAGGCGTTAAATGGGTGCTAAATAATAGTAAATGTTTTGTAATTAGGCAAGTAGCTGGTGAGTAATTAGCACCCGTGGTTGCGGTGTTAATTTGAAATTAGCACCAATTCTATAAAATTGTTAATTGGACAAAATGGGGCTGGAATTAGTTAGATTTTGTTTTGGCATTACGTTTTTTATGATTTTATTTGCTCTTATATTTAACTAAATCAAGACGTATAATTTTTATATATTACGATATTTCTGTGTCATCATAAAGTATGACGCCTTAGTGAAATGTTTAAATACATTTTTAATTTAGTTTCTGGCAGTGTTAACATATTTCCTTATTGCTTATAATGAATTACCTATTAATCACAGCTCAACGTACTTGACATTATGAAAAGTTAATTAATCGAATGGTAATAAGCGACGAAAGAAAATATATTGTAATTTATAAAATGTAATATTTACATGTATGTTTAAACAATAGTGCTACAATAAGGTTATGTTCGACGCCTCCGGATGAATTCTAATAGCGTTTTGCTTTTGTTTTGTTACAGTAGCGACTGTTGACATTATCCGACAGTTAACAGGCAACATACTGATACGCTCATTTGCATTCGACCTATTATTATTTACAAAAGATATTGTGGCCATAAAATTAATATTAACATATCACTCCGTCTCATCTCTGCCAGGTTTTATATTCTTTTTATTGCAAGAAATGTTTGTTTAGATTGGGAGCAAAATCTACATAAGCCAACCTCTTACGAACATTATACGATCCAGTGCATTATTTAGGTTTATTAACAGACAAAAAGTATTTACGATTGTACGTATGGGTTTTAACACATGAACTCCGTGGGCGAAATTTAGTTACCACACTTTTTGATTGAGCAATGTACTTATCCCGAAAAATCACAAAACTTTTAAAATAATGCCTCTATTTAATACAAACATTTAACTGACTAATAATCTCGTCTTTGAAATTAGATATGCTTGTCAAATTCCATTTTATAAAAAAGTAACGGCAGTTAAAATATAGACAAAATAATGTTATGGACCAAATTCGTTTAAAACCATCCTTAATCGCCGATTAAACCTGACTGGAATAAAACCTCCTCAATATTTCTCTGTCAATGCTTAACACTCATGTTACAAATGTGTTTTAGGCCATTCTAAAATTTGACATAATAATTAACTGTGATAAACTTATCTCACGTTTGGGAGCACAAGAGGGCCAATTATCGACTAACTGACAAATTGTTCACATGAATGGATCTTCCTTGAGATTTAGAGATCCATTTCTCAAATTGAAAGGTTACTTTTCAAACTTAATATCGCCTATTACAAACAAATACCGCAATTTACCTGTTATTATTTTTCATTCTGGCTCATCAAACATTTAAATATGTAGATACAAAAGATAATGCCAGTATATGTTACTAGAATACTGTTAATGTTATGTTGTGGTATTTAAAACATGATTATGTTGTCTAATTTTGTAATAATTCATTATGTTGTAGGCTGCTAGTGAAAAATACTCGATGGAAGATATATTACGTATTAAATTACACTTACAGCTTGTTTAAACAAAATCACGTGTAAGGTGTTGTAATGTAGCAAATAACTTTACAAATTAAGGCTTTGATAGGATCCATGGTCATGATGAATGGTTTCAATATAACTAGTTTCTTTCCAAATAAAAACATTGCGTAGTGCGTAGTATTAAACAAAGAGTATGTCAATTTTTTTTCAAATCCGAAAGAAATTATGGAGCAGTATTATACAGCACCAATATTTTAAAACTGGCTTATTTTCTTACCGGTGTGAACTTGGCAGGCTAAACCTAGCAGGAAATACCCGAACACCCATAGACGTGCAGGTAAGTGAGAAACGGGCAATAAAATATGTGTAAAGTTTCATATTGACCTTCAACTTGATCAAGTTTTCAAAAAAAAACCTCCCCTATTATCTTAAAAAAATCGAAAGCGGTAGAAGAAAACGGCGGCTCAAAATGAAACTTTGTGGAAAAATGTGTCTTATAGTGGTGAAACTTATGCCAAAAGCACAATGACTTGCAGGCCGTCCAAGGGGTTAAAAACCTCCCTTATTATCTTAAAAAAATCGAAAGCGGGAGAAGAAAACGGAGGCTCAAAATGAAACTTTGTGGAAAAATGTGTCTTATAGTGGTGAAACTTATGCCAAAAGCACAATGACTTGCAGGCCGTCCAAGGGGTTGAAAACCTCCCTTATTATCTTAAAAAAATCGAAAGCGGGAGAAGAAAACGGAGGCTCAAAACGAAACTATGTGGAAAAATGTGTCTTATAGTGGTGAAACTTATGCCAAAAGCACAATGACTTGCAGGCCGTCCAAGGGGTTAAAAACCTTCCTTATTATCTTAAAAAAATCGAAAACGGTAGAAGAAAACGGCGGCTCAAAATGAAACTTTGTGGAAAAATGTGTCTTATAGTGGTGAAACTTATGCCAAAAGCACAATGACTTGCAGGCCGTCCAAGGGGTTGAAAACCTCCCTTATTATCTTAAAAAAATCGAAAGCGGGAGAAGAAAACGGCGGCTCAAAACGAAACTATGTGGAAAAATGTGTCTTATAGTGGTGAAACTTATGCCAAAAGCACAATGACTTGCAGGCCGTCCAAGGGGTTAAGAACCTCCCTTATTATCTTAAAAAAATCGAAAGCGGGAGAAGAAAACGGAGGCTCAAAATGAAACTTTGTGGAAAAATGTGTCTTATAGTGGTGAAACTTATGCCAAAAGCACAATGACTTGCAGGCCGTCCAAGGGGTTGAAAACCTCCCTTATTATCTTAAAAAAATCGAAAGCGGGAGAAGAAAACGGAGGCTCAAAACGAAACTATGTGGAAAAATGTGTCTTATAGTGGTGAAACTTATGCCAAAAGCACAATGACTTGCAGGCCGTCCAAGGGGTTAAGAACCTCCCTTATTATCTTAAAAAAATCGAAAGCGGGAGAAGAAAACGGAGGCTCAAAATGAAACTTTGTGGAAAAATGTGTCTTATAGTGGTGAAACTTATGCCAAAAGCACAATGACTTGCAGGCCGTCCAAGGGGTTGAAAACCTCCCTTATTATCTTAAAAAAATCGAAAGCGGGAGAAGAAAACGGAGGCTCAAAACGAAACTATGTGGAAAAATGTGTCTTATAGTGGTGAAACTTATGCCAAAAGCACAATGACTTGCAGGCCGTCCAAGGGGTTAAAAACCTCCCTTATTATCTTAAAAAAATCGAAAACGGTAGAAGAAAACGGCGGCTCAAAACGAAACTATGTGGAAAAATGTGTCTTATAGTGGTGAAACTTATGCCAAAAGCACAATGACTTGCAGGCCGTCCAAGGGGTTAAAAACCTCCCTTATTATCTTAAAAAAATCGAAAGCGGGAGAAGAAAAAGGAGGCTCAAAATGAAACTTTGTGGAAAAATGTGTCTTATAGTGGTGAAACTTATGCCAAAAGCACAATGACTTGCAGGCCGTCCAAGGGGTTGAAAACCTCCCTTATTATCTTAAAAAAATCGAAAGCGGGAGAAGAAAACGGCGGCTCAAAACGAAACTATGTGAAAAAATGTGTCTTATAGTGGTGAAACTTATGCCAAAAGCACAATGACTTGCAGGCCGTCCAAGGGGTTAAAAACCTCCCTTATTATCTTAAAAAAATCGAAAGCGGGAGAAGAAAACGGAGGCTCAAAATGAAACTTTGTGGAAAAATGTGTCTTATAGTGGTGAAACTTATGCCAGAAGCACATGGACTTGCAAGCCGTCCAAGGGGTTGAAACCTCCCCTGATCGATTAGAATTACTGAAACTTGTAGAAGGGAACGACAGCTCAAAACGAAACTTTGTGGAAAAATGTCTATGAAAGTGGCGAGACGTATGCCAAAAGCACATCAATTATTTGCAGGCCGTCAGGAGTTGGAACCTCCCCCGAGATATTAAAATAACTCCCTTTTGTCACCCTCTATGTCTTGAAGAGAAGATCCTCTAAAAGTGATTATGAATGCAGACAATTGTTTTAAATGTACGGAGTTAATTAAAATTTAACTAATTGATCAGTTAATTTAGTCTGCTCTTTCGCTTTCGATTTTTTTAAGATAATAAGGGAGGTTTTCAACCCCTTGGACGGCTTGCAAGTCATTGTGCTTTTGGCATAAGTTTCACCACTATAATACACATTTTTCCACAAAGTTTCATTTTGAGCCTCCGTTTTCTTCTCCCGCTTTCGATTTTTTTAAGATAATAAGGGAGGTTTTCAACCCCTTGGACGGCCTGCAAGTCATTGTGCTTTTGGCATAAGTTTCACCACTATAAGACACATTTTTCCACATAGTTTCGTTTTGAGCCGCCGTTTTCTTCTCCCGCTTTCGATTTTTTTAAGATAATAAGGGAGGTTTTCAACCCCTTGGACGGCCTGCAAGTCATTGTGCTTTTGGCATAAGTTTCACCACTATAAGACACATTTTTCCACAAAGTTTCATTTTGAGCCTCCGTTTTCTTCTCCCGCTTTCGATTTTTTTAAGATAATAAGGGAGGTTTTTAACCCCTTTGACGGCCTGCAAGTCATTGTGCTTTTGGCATAAGTTTCACCACTATAAGACACATTTTTCCACATAGTTTCGTTTTGAGCCGCCGTTTTCTTCTCCCGCTTTCGATTTTTTTAAGATAATGAGGGAGGTTTTCAACCCCTTGGACGGCCTGCAAGTCATTGTGCTTTTGGCATAAGTTTCACCACTATAAGACACATTTTTCCACATAGTTTCGTTTTGAGCCGCCGTTTACTTCTCCCGCTTTCGATTTTTTTATGATAATAGGGGAGGTTTTTTTTTTTGAATACTTGATCAAGTTGAAGGTCAATATGAAACTTTACACATATTTTATTGCCCGTTTCTCACTTACCTGCACGTCTATGGGTGTTCGGGTATTTCCGTCAAATCGCCTGCTAGGTTTAGCCTGCCAAGTTCACACCGGTTATTTTCTTGGAAGTGGGATGAGTCTGAAACTAAAATTTTGTTTGTAATTGACTGAAATAACTGTGTTTCTGAGATTCCCCCTTAACTTTTTTATTTTTTGTCTTAGAAAAAAAAATGGTAGAGACAAAAGTTGTAGGAATTTTTTTTCTCATCTCTATGCATCAAACAAAAAAAACAATTTCTGTTGAAACTTAAATGAGGTACCCAGTTATCATTGCGAGCAAAATATTACATTTTGAGTCCACCGTTTATTTCTATCTTGCTTCAAAACATGCAGAAATGTATCCAAACGATGAGGCCCACCGTGGCGTATAAAAAATATCCCCAATCCGTGTGACCGTTTCCTAAGCGAATGTTGCTCCTCGGATCGCACATAATAGGTCGATATATTCTTAATTTATTATCATAGAAAGTATACTGTTACCAAATTACTATATTTTAGGCAGCAATTACTGATAGGCCATCACAGATTTTCCTTAAAGATGATCTGCTTCTATCACCTACCGTGAAGCAAAGCTAATTTCTAATTACAACTTTGATTCCGCTTTAATTTAAAGAGCGTCCTAATTATATATTCTTCGAGCTTTATTGAAATATGAGAAATTTCGGTTAGAAATTATGTTCCATAATCCCGTTTAGACTAATTTAATTATTAGTAAATCGATTGGGATGTGTTATTAAGTGAAAGTTAAATATTTATTAATGAGAGCAGAGAAAAATACCATAAACGCAGGCAGTGTATTGTCCTGATTGCCACGTTAGAAGTATTAGTGTAAAATAGGTACTAATAGCAAATAAATAGAAAAATAGGTCCTTCACTGCTAGCCAGGACTATCTAATACTGTAACTGATTTTGCTGTTTTTTGAGCTGTGGACAGAGGATTTTATACCATTTATAGTGAATAATTTCTTTAAATTTTTGCCTACGGTTTAGAAAATAATATCCAGTATGATTTTCCGTCATATAATATTTAAGTATTTGATAAAACATTGACAATTTCATATGGACTTATTTAATGTTAAAGCGAAAAAAAAATTATTCTGTTCTGCTATAATATTTAGAAATCATCATTGTCAAGTCATATTAAATGTTATCTTTATAATAATTCTCTAGGTTGCTATATTTTACAATGTATATTAATAAAAGTTTGGAACATAATTATTAAGACATAATATTTTATACAGAAGCCTATGAATAATAAACACCTATTGATTTATGGGTTTAAATAACTATTATTTAACACTGTGCAAAATCAAGAACCAATTATAACGGATTTTAAATGATGAATTAATAATATCTTAAGGCAATAATTTATCAAGTTGCCCAAAATTCGTAGCAATAAAAGCGTCAATAATAAAGAAAAAGTTGCGCCAAAAGCAAAAATGGAAACTTTTAGGTTAATCGTTAATGTGACACTAAAATCGAATTCGGGACTTTCGCCAATCAAATACCTACAGTTCCAATCGGCAAGTAAGGTAGTTTCGAATTATATTACCTTCTGTACATAAAAAGGCCGCCACCAGCTGTTAGCAACCTCGCTGACAGGCACCCAAACTCTGAGAGGGTGTCCAAACGTTTTACTACTTTATAAACAACAAATTAACCACTTGATAAACAAATACTCAGCCGATTAGTTATATCGCACACTGTGGGTTGTTTGCCATCCTAAAGTTTAAAAAAAAAACGTAATAATAAAAAGTCACAAGAGTTTATTGCGTTCCTCAAACAGTACACAGTTTTTAGCAACACAGGGCTACAGGTGAAAATCCCATTCGACAGCACGAGACGTCCACAGTTAAGCGGACAGGCGCCTCTAAATTGCATAACCTAAGAGTAGGTAACCAAATATACACCTGTCTGCTTGGATTGTCTAAGTTGCCGCGAGAAAAAACGCTAATTATTAATTTTACCTTAAAGGTATGCAACCCATTTAACGAAAAAGTGTGAATTGAGCTAGATAGTAGAATTATAACAAATTGGTACTGCAAAATTACATTTAGGCACGATACGTCAATCTTTTAATGGAAGTAACTCATAGGAATAATATTGATCCATTTACAATATTTTACATTACCTAATGGACTTATTTTGAAAAGACTATCATTACCATTTCTAATTGTACTCTAATCATTGAAATATTGCTTAGGCGTAATTCATTTCCAGCGGTTTCTAAATATTATGTTTTCTGTTATAGCTATCTGCGTTTGTTGTTTCCAAAACAATAATCCATATTTTGACAAGGAAAGTTATCCCTAAAAACTATTCTAATGCCTCAATAGCCAAACAAGGAGGCTTATTGGCATGAAAATAAATTGCTTAGATCAACTATGTGGTTCATTAAATTTCCAGTCCTATCAATGTCCACTAAGTAGGCTAATTTTCTTTCTGTAGCTGGCTCCTTCAGCTGGATTAGGCAACTATCATTCCTGATGGAATAGGATAGATAATTTGAGCAGTTGTTCCATTACAAATTTTTAAATTTGTTTGGGTAATTCTTTCTTAGATTGCACTCTGCTCATTTTCAATTAACCTATCTTCATCTTCAATTTCATCATCGCAGATATTACTCCATATGGAATCTTCTGATTTTTCTCGTTCTCAATTATCCTTGTCAAAATTTCAGGGTAATTTTTTTTAGCACTACTGCCATAAGACTTTGAGGTATTCATTTTAAATGCTGTAAATAGACATATTGTCATGTATACCCAAGGTGAAAAATAAATAAAAAAAATAAAATTCTAAATAAATTAATGTAAGAATTCCTACTTCAAAAAGACCCAGGAGATTTTACTTACGAGGTATATAGTGTCACTTTAAAAGGATACAAATCCTGGGAAACTTGTTTTGCTCTTGAAGGTACTTGCAGCCATGGTGTAGAAAATAGTCCACGGAGAGAGGCTCGTAACACCTAAAAACCAGTCAAATTGCAATAAATTAACTAAAACCCTACACAAATATAGTTTTATAATGTACAAGAGTCAATAACAAACCAATTACAAATATACTATGATGAAAATTAGGGATAGGTAAAAGTTTAAACAGATATAAAAAAAGTTCAGATACCTGCAGTCGATGCAAATATGTAGTTTAAGATGAATTTGTAATAGAATATAAGTAGAATAAGTTAATCTGTGCACAACCAACATAAATCAAGTGAAATTTAAACGTTAAACAGTGTGTAAAAAGTGAAATTTAAAAAATCAGTGTGAGAACGTACTAAGTTCGGAGGATCAAAATTTTATCTAACGGAATGGGACATATGGGGCATCAAGAGAAAGGTCCTAGCTCCAACAAGCTAAAAAGAGACATCATTTACAATATTATATCCAAATTAGAGTAAAAACTTAGAAAATACTCACAAAACAGAAATGTCATTCGTCTAGATTGTTATGGAATATGCACAAATTTCTTAAAAACTCCTTGACGACGAGTAACAAACAGTCGAGGAGAGCGTCCTTTGAATCAAAATGAGGAAGAAGTTTTCGGCGTGGCTCCTGAAAAAATGAAAAATATCTAATTAATTACTGTAAAATTCAAACCCAAAACCAGTGAAAAGTCGTTACAAGCATACTTCAAAACGAAAACAAACAAATTGAGGCTCAGAAGCAGAGGAAAATATCCAAACAAGGAAAGAAATATACAAGGTACTTACCTAACCTAAAAATAACGTTTAATTTATCCAAAGTTGACTAACTCTTCATGTAAAAAGTGTTAAAACCACATAAGCAGGCAACAGACAGCCATATATTTAGTTTTGACAACCATAAACATTGTCTGAAAATGCCCAGCGAGCATAGAACTCTAAACCAGTGTAGATCGCTAATTCACGTATAGTTAAGCTTTAGCAATTTAAGAATTTGATAATAGTTCACACAGTGAACAAATTTTGTTGCACGTTAAATTAAATTAAGTTATCGCAGGCTTATTCTAACTAGATATTAAGATTATTTGTCGTTGATTTGCAATAAATTGTATTATGTGTTCAATGGAATCTGATCTTTTTTTCATGGAACTGGAAAATCTCTATAACAGACTAAAGTAAACGCCATCTAGGCACATTGAGTTACAGTTATCAGTCCCTAATTCATCATAGTACAAACATAACTATCTAGAGGGAGCAGCTAGCTCTAATAGGACTTCTCAATTCAATCAAAAACAAATAAAACTAAGCAGAATCTATTTTCATATCATTTTATTGACGTAAACTACAAGAGTAAACCAGTAAGAGCAAGGTAAGTCTCTCCTAAAGCACCAGGAACTCTTCTAACGGCCCTGAAACACTAAAATAGAAGAGGGATCAGTCAGACCCTAGTAAATAAAACCTCCTAGTTTCACACGCATTCTCTTTCACAGATCTAAAACAGGTGTAATGTGTGCTGGGGAAGAAATAGTGTGTGTGTTAGGTGGAAGAAAGTATTGAGTAAAATAAAAACAAAAAAATAATTAAATAAAATAAATTTCTCACCCATCTTTCACCACAATATAGACTAAGTAACATTTTGCTACATATACCTATATAAGAAATATTTGGTAATATTTCCAAAAATGTTTCGATGCACTTCAATCCCTGAATAATTAAAATATAGCACTGTTATTTTCATTTCTTAATTTTATTGCTAAAATACCAACAAAAACACTTTCAAAACACTACTAAACGACTAATCATTTTGATGGCTCCACATGGACTATTATAGAATAGAAAATATTTCTTAAACTTCCACCTCTGAAGCCATTTGAAAAAAATCATTTATAAAACAGTTAGTAAAAGTTACAAAATACAGCATCCAAAATGCCTCCATATAGGTATATTTTTTATTGTTGGATAAAAGGTTAAATATATCAAGTACACAAAAATTATTTTAAAGAATTACACAAAAAAGAACAACAATCAAAAATCGGTCGTTATTTCTGTGACATCACATATTACAAAGAGACTTGTCCTACTTAACCCACCCACGATGATCAAAGCTTTATAATATGATAATCTACCTATTTTATTATGCTTTTAAACCTACCTCAAAGTATGGTACATGTAAACCATTTCAATCACGATTTTATTATCGACTTAAATTACAACTCTTGCAGATGGTAAATATTCAATTTATTTCGATATTGCCCCATTAAATCGTTAATGTAGTCCCTAGTGATATGCAGTAAATTTAACATTATTTATGTAATTTGAATACTGAAACTGTTTTAGAAATTAAACTAAAACCTTGTTAGTACTGTTGGTAAAAACGTTTCAACCCAAGCAACTGACCTAATCTCCAAAATGTTATAATCGAATACAAAAATTTGTATAAACAAAAAAGTTTCTTACGAGTGCACAACGACATTGTCTATGAATTCATATTTTACAGTTGCTCATATCTGTCAAGATAATCTAGTTACCTTGGCATAAATAGTAAAATAGTAGATAATTTAAAAAAATAACATAAAACAGGAAGCATCTCCTTCAGCAACAACTATCAGCGACCAGATTGTATCTGCGTCGAAACTGTGTAATGTTCGTTTAAATTTATCAAGGCTTTGCGCTACATATCTCGCCATATTTATCAAAAGGGATTAGGATTCATATGTAGATGTTTCTCAGCTTTCAGATCTGATAAGATCGTAAAAAATGATTTTTCATTTATGAGTTCAGTGATTTTTCAACGTCGGCTTTCGGATAAAAGTAAGATGTTAGAAGATTTAAAATAAGCAGATATACCTAATTGCGTACAGGCGTTTCATTTTTACCAAGTTGATGGAAATTTAGATAGGCAGTATTAAAAAATTTATTTCATGTTAATTTGGTAATAAATATTCTATATACATTTTTTCTTTTGTCTGTATTTGAGTATAATTTCTCATGTATTTTAACCGGTAAAAATAAAAATGAATTCTTTTATAATTAAACAAATCAAAAATATTGGCAATATGAAACTTTTTCTCTGCATAAAATCCGACGAAGGAATTACTTAGCAAACTAAATGAGTTTACACAGTCTTGGAAACAAATCTTTCTCTGGCAAACACCTGCAACCAAACAGCAATGATACTCCTCGTAGATGGGGCTCGTCCAACCTAAAAAACCACAAAACTAATTAGAAAATGACTTTAAACACAAACAAAAATAATCTTCAATAGTCTAAAGATTATTCAGTAACTAAAATAGTAATAGTTTGACAGTAATTAATGAGATTCTAAGTTTCTCTAGCGAAAATTAAAACATAGTGTGATCTATTTTCGATACACCTTTATTTAAATTTAAGAATTAATATAATAATTCATGTAACATCAATGTCAAATGGCTAAAAATATTGTAAATTTAGACTATAAGTAGTGACAGTGTAGTGAATCTTAAAAACAATGTGCGATATCCGAATTTCACGTAGAGTGGAAGATCAGTTTTAACGTAATATAGCATAATGGGCATCTACAAAAAGGTTACCTGACAAGGATGATGAAAATAAGATTATTTCTGCAAAATAACTTAAAATAAAGCAGATAATTGGGAAATTACTTACCAAAAATTACATATTTCCATCTTAGTGTGCTGGGATAAGTGGATTTTTCTTGGCAATGTCTTGGAAACATCAACAAAAATAATTGTACAGAACGAGTTTGGAGAGATATACCTACGATAAGACGTATCCACGTTGCTCTTTCGAATAAATCCGTTTAAAAAGTAAGAAAAAACAGTTACATGGTAAAGGTATGTTCATCCATTATATACAGACCAAGTTATTATGCTGGAGTCAAGAAGGGTTATTGAATTAGAAGATAAACAAAATCAGGTACCCACCTAGCTTATAATATTGCATCAAAATTGTCCAATGCTGGCTAGTTTTACAACTTTTAATTGGATAGCCCAGAACATTCCAGCACGAGCAGCCATTAAAATTATTACTGAACTGATAAGGTAGAATACGTATGACTTCGGTGACATTACCATAAACTATATCATTGGTAGAAATTTAATATTATGATCGATAGTTATGAACATTTCTAATTAAATTAAATAACTCTACCAGTTTTGCCCATTAAATCTAAGCTAATTTTAAGTTGTCTCAGGTTACAATTATTTCACCATCATATCTTATTTATCGATGTATTTGTTCTATAATTGTCGTTCACTATAAAAACACCTATGTCTTATAAGCTTAAATCTATATCCCATTCATTGGTCTCGTATTAGAAAGAGAAAACTCATAACAGAGACGACATCTGTATTCAAAATTCACAAGCTGTGCATAGTTTATATTAGTTTCTTCACTCTAAGAGAATCAAATACAGGTCATACATATTGGTAGGACCCAGGTTTTAAAGTGCCCTTGAATAAAATCAATAAACTCAGGTTAATTTAAATAAACCTTTATTAATATTACAAATTACATGTGGTGTATTTATTTATTTTTATTTATTTTATAATTAAATAGGCATTTGAGAAAGGTAAATTTCTCCATTAATGGGATCCCTGGAACGCCCTGAAAGAAGAAAAATAAGGGTTTATAGCTAATATTGTATTCTTCTTGAAGTTTTTTCTAAATAAATATTTCTATAGTTAATATTTTTTAAGGGGGGGGGGGGAGTAGAACAACGAGATATTAATTTGACTAGGATTCTGTGTCTAACGTCATTTACACCTCGGCATGATTAGAGTTATAAGATTTTATGTTGTCAGTTTTATTTCCAGATTTCTCATATAACCACACAGTATTTTACACACTTACTAGGTTCTTTGGGTAAAACAGTTGTAATAAATTAAATGGCCGGTATATTTTTAATGACTGTATTTTTTTCAAATTATCTTATTTTGTCTGAGCTCAATTCACTTTAAACACTCATACTCTCAAAGGGTAGTCTTTACCGACGTAAAAATAAACAAGAAGGCCAAACCTGCGGCGATGCCATAACGTAATACAGTAAATAACCACGATTAAAAATTTCCCATTACTTATGGTTTATACGCAGCAGGAGCATGAGCCTGCATTTAAATTTCAAATTTATTTCAGCACAGAGGACCGAAACCCGGTAAGGCACTTTGTTAAAAATACTCTAGTCCAATATCAGCACCCATTAATTAGCAGTTTTATTGCCTCGCCAAACAAAACGAAAATTTACGGTATTTCCAAAGGCGTCCGCGTATTTGATACAACCATTAAATCCGCGGTTTTATGCTTACACTTCAACGTAAGTGAACGGCTTACGAGGCGGGATTTTTTTGCTTTCCACACTTCGCCTCGCTGCAAGAATGATCAGCAATGATTATTGTTCTTATATTATTTTCGACCAATCTGGAACGTCTGTTTGGTGTCACGTTTCGAAAATTGTGATTATTACAAAGAGTTGGTTAAGTCCTACGTTGGTACCATGTCACTCACTTTATGTCCTTGGGTCCTTAAAATAATTAACAGTTTCTAATATTTCTTATTTGGATTTAAGTAGATTCTGTTAATATCTTCTTTTCCGAAAGTTAGTACCTCTTGTAATAGATATTTTCCTAACAAGTGCGGAATGTGGTACTTTTCCGCACACGACTGCCGTTGACCGAACGACGCGAAGCGGAGTTCGGTCAAGCAGTCGACTGCGGAAAAGACAGTTTCCGCATGTGTTAGGAACAATATTTTTCCTAGGAGCGTGATCACATTTTCAAAATGTAATTATAATTTACCCAAAAATGCAAATATAAATATAATTACTTAACCTCACGCATTTTAGTTTTTCCGCACTAGTGCGGAAAAATGTACTTTTCAGCACTAGTGCGGAAAAGTGCAACTTTCGAAACTAAAATGCGTACGGAAAAGTGGTATTTTCCGCACAGTCGTAGGAAAATGAAATTTTGGTAATTCAAAAAAAAAAACAACCACTAAACCAGATTGGAACCAATCACCAAATTAGAGTGATGGAAAAGCTATTTTTTCAATTGGCCGATATTTGGATAAAATCATTCTCAGAGCCACACGACAAACTTACATCTTTCACTGTTTTACAGAGGCAGCTAAAAAAAATGGGTAAAATATTATTGCTTGGTGTATTATTTATATTACAGCGGACTGTGCAGAAACTATATTAAAACTGATTATTAATGCAAAAGAAATGTGTCCAAGTTGTCGTGCATTTGTGGAACTGCAGTCGAGACAGCACGAGATCTAGGGACCACACATTCGAGCGGTGTGCATTACAGTAGAATAGCGTCATTACTGGTATAACAGACAATTTACGGGGGCGATAAATACTGATTACTACGTATAGCAGTCTGGTTGTGGTACAGAAAAACGACACGACCTCCAAACTAACACAAACCTGAATCGAGGAGAATTCCACTTTTGAGGTTCATATGCGTGTTTTATTGCGCTTCTTATTCATAAAGTTCCACCTTTTATCAGTGAAAAGGATCCTGTCTGCTTCCTTTTTTTACGTCTTAGTGGAACTGCTGCTATATACTTTATCCGTAATAACTACAGCTAAAAAGTAACATGTTTACGTTCTTACTTTGTAGCGAAGGCTTATTAATTATTTGACAAACCGAAACGTTTTTATCAGTTTGATATTTAATGTTCATATTATAATAGCAGAAAATATGACGCCGAATTCTGCGCTTGAGGATCCGAACGGGCCAACGACTTATTCCTGATTTAGCTAAAATATTGAAATGGGTTGAAATAATTTTGTAGAATTCAATCCTCCTAAAGAGAGGTCGAGTATGTTCTATTAAAAGTCTAACAAAAATAGATAAAAAATCACCATTTTAAATCAAGTTTTTTGTACTGAAAATATGCTGCAATGGAATAGATGATGTTTATCAAATTAAGTCGCTTATTGGTGTTATTAATATACAGGGTGTCCACGTAGTGCGTATTTCTTGACACCTTAGCCATTCTAAATTTTGTCGAAATTTTGACAGATGTAAAGAGAAATGCCATATTTTTCGTCACCGGTGATCAATCCTAGTTAAATAATAATATAAGTTGCCACCACTGTTCCTTACTGGGAGACGCATATGTTTATTGCAAATTAACTATTCTTAACTAAATTAAATAAAGCGCCCGAGTCCACGCACATTTCGTCTTTACCACAAACCAGATTTTGCAATTCCCATATCTCACAGAGCACTGACCGGCTTAGCTATCACAGCAAAAATAATAATCCTTTTAGTAAAACCTCTCACGACCAAATTAGTTATAATCCGCGAGCTAGAATCACGTTCATAATCAGGTACAATAGAAAATAATTAACGGGTGGACAAGTTGAGAATAAGTAAACGAGTAAAGTGATTTAATTATACACTTCTGAGCAATTAGGACTCGGCTATGATTATGGAAACCGTTGATGGGATTAAGTTTCGTACGGTCTTGTAGTAACGTTGGCGTAGGAAGTTTGCTCGCTTTGGCCTTATTTGTCACAATACAATGGAACACCTCCAGGACAGCTTATGTTGATATTGTGAACCATTTATTTGTGATTCATGGACTAGAATGTACCGGATGGCTAGGTAAAAGAACGCGATACACACCTATTATTATTTCCTGCATTTATTACTGAAAATTATTATTATGTCTCTGATATTGGGGGTGAGCAGATTTTTTTTAAGGGTTTTAAACGAGTTTCTATCATAGTTCTATTATTTCATTCGAAATTATTTTATAGATATGCATGCTGAGGGCTCTAAGATATCACAGAACCTCAAATAAAGTAAAGATTTTTCTTAAATCTTGATCATAATTGACTCACTCCAAAAAGTTGCAGGTTCGATGAATAGTATGGTGTTAACATATTACCATTATTAAGACCAGATATATGAATGCTCTGTAAATTTTCTTACCAATAATATCAACCCTCCAACAACAAGAAACAATGGAATCCACTAATTATTTTGAAATTGATTTTTCTTGTGTTTATATCGCGTGTCTCTATCCACTCTGTACTTCTTCCGCTGACTCAGGAATTAAAATATAATGTGACTGACAGCTGAACCAGTTGCGCGGGATTACAATGGCTGGTTGGCTACCACTTACGATGTTCTGTTATATAAGACGGAATATTAATACGTTTCCTCGTATATTTTATACTGCATACAGTGCATGAGATTAAAACGTACAATGGGTAATAGCACCAGGTGGGTAGATACTAATTCAATAAATGTCGATATAAAATATATTTATCAAAATTATGGCCGATATTTTGTTTTTATTGTAACGGAATTGTGAAATGTACTCTCCACCTACTCAGCTATTGATATCTGTAATTCATGAGTACGTATACTTTATGGCATCAGTATCGTGAAGTATATGAGCTAATGAATCATAAATGTCATTGCTTGAGTAGGAGTAGCTGATCTAGTGATGACAGATGCTAGTGCCATACGTTCAAATGCGTATCGAATAAACGTGAGAACTCTAGCTCCTCTAGTGTGAAAAAAATTGGTGTTGGTGTTTGTGACTATATTCTTACCATCCCATTCATGAATATGACTCAAGCTGTGGGGTTGCTAAATTTCTGGTTTACAACCAAAAACATTAGGCTGAATTCCATAGACAGCAGTTTGCCTCCTTTAGCAAAGGAACAGGAAGGTGACACAACAGTAAATCATCAAGAGCTAATCTCCTTTCGAACATACTTTTCTCGAACGCAATGAGAGGTTTCATCGGAAATAGGACTCGTTGAGGATTTAATGTCAGAAATACTATCCCGACACCATGTAGTCGCTGTAAAAATAGATTGACACAAGGAGGTATGTATTGAATATCAAAATGGCGGTTGAATTACATAAAGAATCAATTATACTTTGAGTTAATGAATCAAGTATGATACTTTGAGTCGTCTCCTGCTAAAAATAAGTAATTGAAACCTTTTTTTTATTTAAAAAACTACAAAATGGTAATGCAAAAGATCATAACTCCAAGAGTTGATACATAACAGAACTTTAAGAATAAAAAAAATTCTCTTGCTTTTTGCTTATGGAAGAGTAGAAAACAGTTTCTTGATGAGCTACAAAGATATAGTTTACAGATGGTGGAAGTGCAAAAGATAAAATTTTGCAACCTGGATATCTACGGTTAGTCTTTTGGATTTCATTCGTAAAATGAGGTAAATGTTTCCTTCTAAGACGTTTTCTTGGAAGAAACTGGTCAAACTTTCCATCTTTTTCATTATCTTCATCACTTGTTTCCTTTCTAGAGCTATTGATGGTAATAGAGGATGATTGCTCAATAAGTGATTTGGCAACCCTAAATTTAAAATTCAAGTAATCCAGCATATCATTTTTTGGAAGATTCATCTCCTTGGTTTCTTCTCGATTCTGTAACCAAGAACCTGCAACGGAGAAGAAAAAAATTATAAATACTTCTAATCGTCTATTTGTTTGTACAAGAACGTTTTGGATATTTACTAATACTTAGTTCAAGGAAGGAGGTGGACACTTCCTATGTAGGTGTTGTACTCCTTAACTATAAATGGCTGTTGAATCTAAATGTATTTAGATTCTGTAGACCTCGGAATTTATTGGATCATCTTATTTTTTTTCAATGTTTGTCTTTAAATTCTTCATCAATCTCTCGAGCCGGATTTTTGATTATATCTTTTATAATTTAGAACCAAAATTATTGATTTTTTATTAAAACATATCCTTTTTTTCAATTAAAATCAATCTACAAGTCACAAATATACAAAGATTCGCCCAATTTAGTTTTAAATCTTTACTTTAAAAATATAAATAATAATAAATTTGCCGAAATAGAATTTTCACTTCTTTTTCTTTATTCTTGACACATTTCAAAATCAGTGGCAAATTTAAAATTTTACATGTATGTTTTTTGTAATTTAGAAAACAATGTGAATTTTTATAGAAAAAGAAATATCAAATTCTTTAAATCTAAAACTTTTTTATTTTTATAATTAAAATTAAAATAATGTTTTTGATTTTGGCAGCTGTCAAATTTTCTGCCAACTTAATGAAAACACCATTTAATAATTATTTCAACAAATTAAGGTGTCGAGTAGACAATTTTCTATAGATTTTGCAGGTACTAAAAACGAAATTGATGTAAAAAAATATTATGTTTTTTGATAAAAAAAAAACTGCTGCTAAATTTAAAAAAATGCAAGTAGGTATATCTTTTTCGCATTACTTTCGTATTCATTGCCACTAATACCTATAGAGTTAAGCACTTTAATTTGTTGAAATAATAATAAATGGCATGTTTATTAAGTTGACCAGAAATTTTGACAGCTGTAAAAGGTTATAACTTTATTTTAATATCAATTACTGATCAAGAAAGTTTCTATGCAAATTAACATTATTTTCAAAATTACGAAAGATATACTTGGACATTTTTAAATATGACAGCAATTTTGACATCTGTCAACTAACATAATTTTCTGACATCAATTTCGTATTAAGAATCTCCAAAATTTCAAAAAAATTTTTGTTAAGTAGGTACATTTATTTGTTTAAATAATTCTAAAATGTCATTTTAATTAAGTTGAAAAATTTTTTGACAGCTGTCAAACAAAATGGAAAACTTTCTTTTATTCTCTATTATGATTACCTCTAATACCTATAGAAAAATGTTTGTTAAGCATTTTAATGTGTTGAAATAATAATAAATGGCATTTTTATTAAGTTGACCAGAAATTTTGACAGCTGTCAAAGGTTTATTTTTTTCATAACTTTATTTTAATATCAATTACGGAACTGGAAAGTTTTAAAACATTTTATGTATCTTCTTCTATGGAAATTAACATTATTTTCAAAATTACGAAAGATATCTAGGTTGTACATTTTTAAATATGACAGCAATTTTGACATCTGTCAACCAACATAATTTCGTATTAAGCAGGTATCTCCAAAACTTATAAAAAAAATTTTTGTTAAGTACGTTTATTTGTTTAAGTAATTCTAAAATGTCATTTTTATATTAAGTTGAGAAATTTTGACAGCTGTCAAAATGGAAAAACTTTCCTTTATTATCTATTATGAAAGTAACAAATTTCAAAACACTTAATAGCACTTCTTCTATGGGAAGTCATATTATTTTCAAAACGATAGGCACACTTGCATTTTTTGAAATTTGATAGCAGTTGTGGCAGCTACCAACGAACATAATATTTTTTGGCAACAATTTTAAATTTGATAACAGTTTTGGCAGCTACCAACAAATATAATATTTGTTTTACAACAATCTGGCCGCGAATCTGGCAATCAGTTCCTCCAAAGCCTATAGAGAAATGTCTGCTTGGTACTTTAATTTGGTGAAATAATTATTAAATGGCATTTTCATTAAGTTGACAGAAATTTTGGCAGCTGTCAAAAGTAAAAACTGTATTTTAATATTAATTATTATTATGGTACTAGCAAATTTAAAAAACACTTGATTTCCTTCTACTAAAATTCACATTGTTTATAAATTATGAAAAATAAACTTTCATAGCTTTAAATTTGACAGCAATTTTGGCAGCTGCCAAGAAACATAATAATTTTATGAAATTATTTTCGTACTCAGTACCCCCAAAACCTAAAAAAATGCCTTTTTAATTACTAAAGTCATTTGTGGAAATAATCATATTATTAAATGGCATCTTTATTCAGTTGACAGAAAATTTGACAGCTGTCAAAAGTAAAAACGTTATTTTAATTTCGATTTTAAAAATAGAAAAACTTAAAATACTTCTTTTATGAAAAATAACATTGTTTTCAAAATTACGAAAGACACACTTTCAATTTTTAAATTTGACAGTGATTTTGACAGCTATCAAAAATAAACAAAAGAAATGAAAATTCTATTTTAGCAGACCAGTTACTATCTATTTGTAAAGTAAATCTTTAAAACTAAATTGGGCGAATCTATTATGTATAATTTGGGACCTGTAGACTCATTTTTATTAAAAAATACGAAATTTTTTAGTAAAAAATCAATATCATATCTAAGTTATAAAAAACAATAGCTAAAAATAAGAATCTGGCTCAGAGATTAATGAAGAATTTCAAAAAGAACATTTAAAAATGTGATCCAATAAATTCTGAAGTCTACAGCGATTTTTCAACGGTATTTTTTTTCCACTGTGCAACGAAATTAACGGGTTCAGAATCAAACCAACTTGCTATGGCCATCTTCTCTAACAAGCCGTTTGAATGAGCACCTCTCTCATTTTTTTAGGTCATTTTTAGATTCACTATCGAAATTTTTCGGAATTGGCTTTGACATGAGTGTACCAATTTCTATTAAAGATATTGATAATGTTGCTTGCGCCAAAGGAATGAATTGGTCTATGACCAAGGTTATTAGGCGGATTTTACCAAACAGCTCTTTTCCTTTTCCAAAAAAGGACTGCTTAACAATGAATGAATTCGAGGAAAATATATTCGTAAGAATTATGAATATATTTTCCTCGAATTCAACACAAAACTCTCAAGGAAAGGTTCCACCAGCACAATTAGGTGTATCCGAAAACCTTGCCACATATCCCTGGCATCTTCTTCTAGCAATCTATTTCTCAGGAAATCATTGATCCAATTAACTCACATATACCAAGAGATAGCTCAGAAAATACAGATAAAGTTGGCATATTTTCTTCAACAAGAATAGGACCAATGAAAGACCAAGTTTTTGAATAATGTTGGCATTATTGTTAACCAGTTTCTCAAGGGCACTGTAAGTATTTTAGCCAGACTTAATTGCTATTTCTACAGCCTATAATATGATATAAGGTAAGGTGCAATTTGACAAAATCCCCTTCGATAATTAAATCAACTCATTTTTCAAATTGACATTGCTTAAGATCCCAAAATCCATGGCTCATTAGTTTCGGAATGAAGTAATTGTATAATAAGTCTTACTTTCACTTAAATTAAAATCAGTTCAAAAAAGTACACATTGAGAAAATAAGACTAATATAAGCCAGTGGGTGGTAAATTCTTCAATAAAAAATTTATTTCATCAACTAGTATCATCTCTTAAAGAAGCCATGTGTTACTTAGTATTAATTATTTCCCTAATGTAATAGCTTATCGTGGTATCTATGTTAAGCGCCGCACCTCAGTTGCAAACACTGAGCCAGTTACAGATATCATTTCAACATTAATTAAGCAATTTTGATTTATAGATTTCATCTAATAACAAATACACAAGTAATAATTTCATTGTGTTTTTTCTGCAACACATACTGTGCTCTCTAGGCTAATGCCTATTTTGTCTGTGACTATATATATGCGCATATTTATTATACAAGAGCTAGATTTACATCAAACTGTTACATGACTCACCATTGAATTAGCAGATTGTTACAAAACGTATTCATTGTTTTAATTTTTATTACCTCAGAATTACAAAATGCTATTATATTATCGCAGGTAGGAATAAGGCGTTTATTAATTAGCTGAAGACTCACAATGCACTGAAAGTTACCATCATGGCCATATCCCCAGTAACAGAACCATAACAATTATTAATCAATGCAGTGGGTGGATGTAATTTATTTGTTACAATGCGTTGTCTGTGTTTGATTAGATTTGCAGATTATTTTTCCAGGAAGTGAGCGTGTTTTACAAGTTTTAATAAAAATTGAATTAATGCATTCTATCTACATGAAAACTGTGATAAAATTTTACTCATAATATAAAATGTATTGATTCTGGCTATTCTGAAATGAAATGCGAAAGTGATCACTTTAGTGCCGAAAGCAGTAGCAACAAAATTAACGTTTTTACACTTGATAGCAGTTCATACTACAAAGACAAAAATATTAGTCCGTTTTAGAGCCAATATAAACTATATGATGATACTTTAAAATCGCGTGGTATTTCATCCCATACGTTTAACTAACATCTATTACTTTGTCACGATTTTTTTTTCAACGTTCAGAATTGCCCATTGTCGTAATTACAGTTATCACTGTAAATTTCTAATTCTATTAGAAAGCTGATAAACCCAGGTGTAGTTCCTTATTTTATTAATGCGATGAAAAAATACTAAACGCAGTTAGAAGCCGTAAACCACAGCCCTGCAATAAAACATCCGAGCCTAATGGCACATAAATAAAGCTGAATATGTTTCTAATTACATATTTAACATTTTTACTAATGACACGTGTAGTTCACGTCTTTAAAATTAGCACCCGAGGGCGCGTAAGCATCTAGTAAATAAGTCATAAAATGAGCCTGCAATTTACAGGGTGTTTGATTTCTTGCTATTACAACGACACTTGCGAATTGAATTGGCGCAATTCCAAGTGCAGCCAAACATTTAGCTCCAGCTAGCTACAGCGTGGTTGTGAATTCGGTGAAGCCTTGTTTTAGAGTAGGTACTGAGATAATATTGAGAGCAATATATGAGCGCCAGAGTATTTATAACTAAATACACAAAAGTTTATCGAAAACACAATTAGGTATTTACTACATAAACTAGAAAGAAAAGAAAACTGTGAATTTAACAAGTTTAATGTTACAAATTCTTTACAACAAACAATGACTCAGAACTAAATATAATTAAAAATATTGAAAATATGAACAAAAAATATGAATAAAAATTACAATTTAACCAATTTCTCTGTCTGTCCGTTTTACTGTTGTAAAGGCTTGCTCGACGGGAATGAACTGAAACGGAAGGGGTTCTCCTAGTAGCGATGAATCCTGCGAGTACTCGAGGTTGATGAAAAGGTTGCGAGATCCTGTCTCCACACTCTTTCTCAGTCCAGAGTGTCCAGGTTCCAACCAAATTTATTACTTTTCGGGAACAACCAATATCTCCTTACTTCTGATGTTGTTAACTCAGGATCGATTTCCAGTGAGTCAAATTTCCAGAAAGCCAGATGTCATGAAATAAAGACAGAACAGTTGAGAAAAGAAAATAGAGAAATAAAACTAGGTTGAAAATTATTTCAACTAGTGGTAGATGAAAAAAATAACAAAGTTCCGGCAATATAGTTAAATTACTAGATAAATTTCACAAAATTAATATTTCTTAATATTACAATAGAAAAAAATTGTCAAAATGACACAACAAGATATTAGAATTTGTAAAATTACCAAATTTACATAAAAATACGATATCTGACACCAATTACTAAAAAAATTGAATTATTAACAAAATATTACTAAAATTCGAACATAAGAATTTAGTAAGGTTGCAAAACTTCACTATCAGTTCGTTAACAAATAACCTAACTTGATTGAATTTGTCCTATAGGTTAAAAACCATGAGGAGACTGTAATTTTTAAAGGACTGTAATTTAATGTCAGATTTGTACGGGACAATTTAAACTTAGAAACATTAATGAAGTAATAACTCTAAAGATTCAGATATTTAATATTAATAACAAAATAATTGGTAACAATAATCACAATATTGAAATAAATTCGAAATTTTAGCACACATAAAGATTTCAAGTTAATATTTTACTAATAGTTTAACGGTAGAAATATCAAAAATTAATATATGAAATACCGATAATGTCTTTCGCTTTCCGACGGACAAAAATGAATGAACTTATGTCTAATTCAAAATGGCAGGAAATACGTAAAACCAAGGTAAATCTACACTCTTGTAATTTACACGAAAATTAAGGAATCAACTAATAATAACAATTTGTCAATAATAAAATCGATATAGAACTGTGATAACGTGAATATGATGAAAAAAGGAAACCAGAAAATCGGACTTCTGTCACATCCGAAGCAAGTGATCAAATGTACTACAAATTGATTAATTCAAAGAGAAGAAAAAAATACTATAGATCACTTACCCCGTATGCTTTGGAAGCTCCTGGACAGAAATCTGTAGCTCTGGACAGTAAATAAATTCGGCAAAGTCTCAAGTCTCAAGTGGACTTCCTTCACTATCCAAAACCAGTGTAGTTTTCCTTTTTCCAGCTTATATGAACCGCAGTCGAACCTAATAACAATAAAAATCCACACAGAACTTGTTCTATGTATGAAATAACGATAATCTGCAAGTTTCACTTACAGCGATAATTTATACAATTTAAATATTATATACCGTGTCAATTAACAATAATTGAACCACGGAAACGTACTTTAGACAAGATACGGTAAAACGGAAATGGGAATACCCATCCACGTGCTTAAAAAACAGTGCTACTAGGTAATTATCTGAAAATAATCAAAAATATGGAAATAAAACGAAATACGGTAATTATTTTGACAAATTATTATTTTTACTATAGCACAATAAAGCTGAAGCAATAATTAATAAGCAAACTTTATGAATAGCGATATTTAAGCGATTACAAGAAATGTATGACTTACCTAGGTAAAATTCGAAAGGCAAAAGACACTCTCTCTAGCCCGGGACGAGCCTCGTTCACAACGTTCATCCGCTGTGGCGTTTTTGTTGTATTTTTTCTACCACATACCGATCAAATGCGAATACAGGGTTATTCAGTTGTGAGGACGAGGAGTCATGTTTTAATACGCAAAATAGAAACTATAACCTGCTGTAACGAATTGCAACTTAAATCGTTACAACATGTAACGCTTTCGACGATAGGTATTCAGGAATATGCAGTGAAAATGAGAGAATAACCTCAACTAAAAAAGTTATGAGATTTTTTTTAAATCTGCCAAATGTCTATTTTTGCCCGTATCTGAAAAACAGTTGAAGATATCGAAATACGGTTTAGACATTGAGTAAAAATAATAAAGAGGCGCAACTGTCAAGGTTTCGAGATTTTAGTGTTGTATTTTTTCACCAATAGCTTCATGATTGTCTTCAATTTTAAGGGCTATACAGCCACATTACAAATACCTTCCCGTAGCACTAAAAATTGATGACAATCATGAAGTTATTGGCAAAGAAATACAATACTAAAATCTCGAAACCTTGACAGTTGCAACTCTTTATTATTTTTTACTCAATGGTTTAGACCTTTCGACGTTTCACAGAAATTGAGCACTAGATATTTTGGTCGGTTTTCTTTATCTAGAAGTTGAAGAAACAGACAATATCCAATAATTTTGGATACCCTGTAAAGATGGTAAACTGGAAAAAGAAAGAGAAAAGGCATAAGTTTAGTGCAAAAACGTTTTCGTCAAGAAATGGGCTTAATTACAACTTTTCCCACTTTGAAAATGGTCACAGCATAGTCATAATTTATGCCTAATAGAAATTCCCTCAAGGCTACCACGCGGTATACGTAAATACAAAGCACTGACTTATTAAGCCCATTTTAAACTTAATTAACGTAAAATCGAATTTCTGTTACAGTTTTTACACATGATTAATTATTGCGTTACATAATATGATGAATGATTTTTTTTTTTCACCGGGATTCACTTACTAGGTATTATATCAAATTGCTTCAGAATTGTTGTTGATCATAACTCTTTAATATCTGGCACCGCAGGAACAATTTTAATGAAATTTGTCACGTAGAAAAAGCACGAACTATCGTAATTAAAACTGCTCTAAACTTCTGATAGAAATGTACTAAAGTGTATATATAAGAAAATGGAACAAAATGAAAATGATTCAAAGATAGATAATGACTTGGAATTCCACAAATGCTGCAGACGAATTATAGTCTCAACAATAAAGCTGTTATGGGCAAGAAACTGAAAATTCTAATAACGACATAATGGGAATGAAATAATAGGTACTTAAACAAGAAATTTCTCCGATTTTAAATTTTATCAGGTTGTTAAAATAACCATTTTTATCTCGCCCCCCCCCCCCCCCCCCATCTCGCTCCTCCTCCTTACCTTGTACAAGGTGTCCTACATAAGATGCTCACTCGATCTCCTGACTTTATTATTGGGCTAAAATTAAAAACCAAAATCTATTCTCATGTATTTTTTTATGAGGAAGTTGAATAAGCGATACTTAGGACCTTTAATATACGAGGTATTTTCAATAAATTGATTTATCAATCTTCTTGGCCTTATTCAACTTTAAAGTTGGATTCCACATAAAAAAATTCATGAGAAGAGATTTTGGTGTTTCATTTTAGCCCAATAATAAAGCCAAGAGATCGAGTGAGCATCTTATGTGGGACACCCTGTACTTTAAAATGTAGCTATTTTCTCATGGCCCAAATAATAATTATCTAAAATACAATTTTTTAAATTTAATTCATGGAAAAATCTGAAAATTAAAATATTATGTTAAAAATTTGGATTTTTTTGTTTTTGTGATTCTGAGCTACATTTTTCGATAAAATTATGATTTCTTGATACTATTTCTTGAATGTTCGCATTTATTTTTGATCACAGAGTAAGCTACTGGTTTGCAGTGAAATTGTTTAAAAATTGTAAAAATAACCCTTTATGGAATAGCACAATAATTATTAATGAATCATAATTGGGAATCCATCTGAAAATAAATAAGGACGATACAGGGGTGTGAATGCGAATAGTGAAACACACTGTAAGTATATTAATGAAATATTTTTTTATCCATTAGATACATTGTACAAAAGTCAAATAGTTTTATTTTGAAAAGTAGTTTTTATAAATCACCGAAAATAAAAAACAATCAGGTAGTCATTATATTGAGCATTAACGATAAAAAAAGGGATGCACAAGGACACACACTTCTCTTCTAGAATTTTAATATTAATATTTATAGTTAGCAGATGACTTGTTCTTTTTCAAAAGTGGGTAAAAAAATGTTGAATTTTTAATGTAGACACCTTATAAAATATTTAAAATTACTTATTTTTTATAAATTTAAATAATGTGATACTATTTAATTTTTTTCTCAATTCGCAGAAAAAGATAGCTGCAGTTTAAGGTACAAGGTAAGAGAATAATAAGTGGGGGGGACCGGGGGGAGATAAAAGTGAATTATTTTTTAACAACCTGATTGATAAAATTAATATTTTTTTTATTCAAAGTGGAAAACATTAAAAAAATAAAGAAATGGCAATCCATGAAAAATTATACACAAAACATATTTTCTTTCACCTAATTATTAGGTAATATCGAGAATAACGTCAAAAATCCCATTTCTATATTTTATATTCGCGCACTTTAGAGTCAGCCATTTTAAATATTCCAATTTTTACAACTGATTTTTTTTCCAGGATTTTTTAGATATAAAACCGTATACTCTAACATTTGTTTCTTATGCAAGCACAATATGTAATGACGCATGGGATGTTGTACCCTAAACAGCACTTAAACGCTTATAAATGGCTTAATTTGTATGATAATAAAAGTTTAACTAATAGGTAATAAAACAATGCATTTTTAACAAATCTAAACTTTTTTCAACCGTAACACATTTAAAAACAACGAAAAAGGTTAAAAAATCACGAAAAATGCATTTTTTGCATAAGAGTGCATATAAATATACCGGGAGGCCACGAGTCAATGTACGCTCACAATTTTTTTGTTTTAAATGTAAAAATTTCGTTTTTGATATACGTGAGTAAGATAAAAGTGGGTTATTTTTAAACTAACAGGAACGAAAATATCACTTCCGATTGAACCGGAAGTGACATCAACTTTTTGTCTTAAATAGAATGACCGTGTTTCTTTGGAGGTGTTTTGTAAAGCATGAAATTCTAACTTCTAATTTCATAAATTATAAAAAATAACTGAGATACAAACGATTTTTTATATTTTATTAAATGGCCGCGTCAGATGAATGCGATGTAAGAAAATTACTAAGTAGGCTATAGAAATTGTTAGCAAGGTAGTAAGCTTGTCTGTAAAGAATAAAATAGTTATTTAAATTACTGATAGATACGACTATTTTTAGATTTTACTCAAAAAACGGAAATTAATTTTCAGTTTCATTTCCGTAGGGTTCCTATGGATAATTTTTAAATGGGACAGCACTATTTTTTTTATTATGCGGACATAATGATTCATAAGCTTTAATTTATTCGCCAATAATAATTCCTTAACAAGATCATTTGTAATAATAAAAATGTCTTTAAAAGGTAAGAACAAATTAAACAAGAAATAATTTTAATGAACCTTTTAAAAACACTTTTATTACTACAAAGAATTTCGTTAAGAAATGATTATTGGAGAAAACATTAAAGCTTATGAATCATTATGTCCAATTAATACCTAAAATAAATTAATAAAATAGTATGGTCCCATTTAAAAATTTTCCATAGGACCCCTACGGAAATGAAAATGAGAATTAAATTCCGCTTTTTTGAGAAAAACCTAAAAATAGTCGTATCTATCAGTAATTAAAATAACTATTTTATTCTTTATTACAGACAAGCTTACTATTCCATAGCCTACTTAGTAATTTTCTTACATTGCATTCGTCTGAAGCGGCCATTTTGTAAAAAATAAAAAATCTGCTTATTTTTTGAAATTATTGAAATTGAAAAATTTCGTGCTTTATAAAGCACCACGAAAAGACACGGTCATTCTATTTAAGAAAAAAAAGTTGATGTCACTTCCGGTTCAACCGGAAGTGATATTTTCGCTCCTGTTAGTCTAAAAATAGCAACTCACGTATACCAAAAACGAAATTTTTAAATTCAAAAACAACCAAAAAATTGGGGGCGTACATTGAATCGTGGACACCCGGTATGTTCCCTCACCTACCAAGTATCCGCGTTATGATTTCCTGTTTGTGGAGACGCCAAACAAGAATTGTATTAAAAAAAAAGTTGATAGAGATAAGATTTTGACTCACTACCATTTTTTTTTCTATTTCGGCCGGACTACTGGGTTGAAATTTCTGTTGTGGTAGAATTTATTTTTCCTTTTTAAAGCCAATTAAATACAGAAATGTTATTTAAACTAGTTTATTTGGTAGTACAAAAAATGGTCAGATACAATTTTGAGAATTTCAAGAATAATCTAAATCTAAATTTAAAACTACGACAATTGGTCAAAGTCCAAGTAGGTATAAAAATTGGGCATGATCGCTGCTCTCCGCTGTACCTATACGAATATAAATTTTTGCCTTATAAATAATTTGGGATCATGCTACATATTCAGATGGTGCTACCTTACTAAGAAAAACAATTCAAAATTAATGCTTCCATCACACAATTATGGTAATATGACCACAAAATACCAAGTAAAAACAAAATAAATATTCAATTCAAAGAACGTACATACAAATTTATACAAATTTGGAAAACTATGAGGTTTTTACAAAACTGGGCAATTATTTATTCATCGAACGTATTGTGTTAACTTTAATTCTCCTTCGCTACTGATAAATCTTAGAATACGTTACCTGCAAAGGCACGTTGAATAAATAGAAAAAAACTTATAAAGATACTCTCTACATACTCGAGATATCAAACTTGGTGTGGATTAGAAGGAAATAAGTTAAAGAGAAAATGCGCGTTTAAAGGAACTATTTTCGGTTTCTTTAACTTCCGGCTAGTCAAGGAGAGTAATTTCCAAAAAAGGTTTTTTAATCTTTTAAGGGTAATTATCATGACTCTCCTACTATGAAATTACCATATACAATATACAACAATGTGTATTTGGTTTTTCTATCACACTTTTGGCGAATTTTAAATATGTAATTGATTACTTTACGTCAGAACTCAGAATCGAAAAACGACAAAAAACAATGAAATTATATTCTTTTTCCTTATTTGAATGGAAACATTTCCTGTGGTTACAGACATTACTAGATAATAGGAAATTAAATCGATATGGGAACATTCCAGGACTGAAGCAAATCACACACGAATTATATTTGACAACTAATAGTTTCTACGCAACTTTATTTGGTTTCATTATTTCATTAATCTCTTCATTGCATCACTTCAACTTTTGCAATGTTAATCAAATATATACAAATCTCCTACATGCAGTAGGCGTTTCCTAGTGCAACATAATGCATCAAACAATAAAAACTGTTATATAGTAAATAAATTCAGTATACGAGTGTATCATAGTAACTTATGTCACATTAAATTAATGTGTTCCATAAATTTTGACGGTCAATATTGATAGTCAACAGATGATATTTCATTTTTATTGCAACATTTATTGGGAGATTACAAAGCCTCCTATCAAATAAATCCTGCTCTATAAAATTATTTTTTATTTATTTTGTTATACGAGGTGTATAAAAATATGAGGTTGAACGGATCAAAATATATCTAATTATTGGGGTTTATGTAAAAATTTTCGCATTAGAAAACAATTCTAAAACTTTCATTTTTTTTATTTATCCGAATTTGAACATTAACATAATTGTCTACAATAACGATTTTAGGGAAATATTCTTCATTACGACAACGCTAAACCGCATCGAAGTGTTTGCCGTTATCAGGTCAATTGATTCTAATTGGACGTCGCAGCAGGCCATGTGCAGGATGTCGTGGGAACCAGGTGGGTCATGTCAAAGTAAATTAGTAAAGATTATAATAGAAGAGTGTTGTAGTGTTACTTGTCGGCGAACACTCATATATTCTTGGGGGAAAGTGGGCAAACGTCAATGGAACTTGCAGGCTTATAATTTCTGAGACAGAAAATGGTTTGCTAGTAAGTCTTGAATTAAATGATGGAAACAGAAGAAATGCTGATCTAGGTGTCAGAGTGGGTGAACGTGGAGAAGTTGGTGGTCATTTTTCGTCTCAAATTAATTCGAACGTTGAACTATGTAAAAAAAGTGTAACTTTAATACTTTTAGGTGCCACTACAACTGGAGGCGGTAATTTGTCACCAAATCTGGATTGTAGGGAAACAGCTATTTTGTGAATAAATAATAACAAAAAAAACAATTATTTGTTAATGAGGAAAATCTAAACTTAGGAAAAAGTAATGGAGTTCGTTTTATCACCCAATAGTTTTGTAAGACAATCCTTTATTATAATCAATATTATTTTAGAAATAAAAAGAAAATGAAACTTGCTTATCATCATTTTTTCCATAGCTTAATGAATTTTAGAAACCAAAAAATGACAGTCCTATCAGGTATAGGAATATTTGGAGCAAAGCACGGTTGAAAAAAAAGATCTTTTCTAATAATTTGATTTATTTTGAACGGATCAAGATGAAGCGAAGCTCAAATGTTCTGTATTTTCTACTGTAATAACATATCCAATGGACGTTTCTTAATATTTATAAAAAACAAAATAGACACGAAAAACTGAAAAATAATTCAACCCTTTAAGGGACGATTTGGCAGGTTAAATTTTGCAAAAATGTCTGCCAGCCAAGGCTAGGGTTTCTTGGTCCCTTGCGAACCATTAGCTGGTTGGGCAGACGCTTTTTCAATTTTAACTATTTTCTGTGAAAATTTTTAGTTTTGGTCCATTTTTCTTCAATTTGATGTAAAATTGCACAAAACCGACCGATAAAATAGTCTGCCACTACAGGACAACAGTATACCAAAAATACATCTTACGCCAAATTTGGCTCGCAAAAAATGTTTTTTTCTCAATTTCCGTTACTAGATTATGGCGAAGAGATCGTTCAACAATTTAAACTATGGGCAAGGCTAGTTTTCCTTAAATTAATAAAGGACTTAACCCCGAAAAATCCAACTATACTATTAAATTGGTCCATAAAATTTCTAATATATTAAGAAGAATTTGGGATTTTCTTGGCACAGGATAGATATAATATTATGGAATTTTTAGAAAATATACGTTTAGATTATGGTGAAGAGATCCTTCAACAATTTAAACTATGGGCAAGGCAAGTTAATTAACTAGTTTTCTTTAAATTAATAAAAGACCCCGAAAAATCCAACTATACTATTAAATTGGTCCATAAAATTTCTAATATAGGTATTAAGAAGAATTTGGGATTTTCTTGACACAGGATAGATATAATATTATGGTTTTTTTTAGAAGATACACATTTAGATTCTGGTGAAGAGGTCGTTCAACAATTTAAACTATGGGCAAGGCAAGTTAATTCACTAGTTTTCTTTAAATTAATAAATGACCTAACCCCGAAAAATCCAACTGTACTATTAAATTTGGTAATAAAATATCTAATATATTAAGAAGAATTTGGGATTTTCTTGACACAGGATAGATAAACATTATGGGTATTTTTAGAAGATCTACGTTTAGATTATGTTGAAGAGATCGTTCAACAATTTAAACTATGGGCAAGGCAAGTTAATTCACTAGTTTTCTTTAAATTAATAAATGACCTAACCCCGAAAAATCCAACTGTACTATTAAATTGGGTAATAAAATATCTAATATATTAAGAAGAATTTGGGATTTTCTTGACACAGGATAGATATAATATTATGGATTTTTTTAGAAAATATACGTTTAGATTATGGTGAAGAGATCCTTCAACAATTTAAACTATGGGCAAGGCAAGTTAATTAACTAGTTTTCTTTAAATTAATAAAAGACCCCGAAAAATCCAACTATACTATTAAATTGGTCCATAAAATTTCTAATATAGGTATTAAGAAGAATTTGGGATTTTCTTGACACAGGATAGATATAATATTATGGGTTTTTTTAGAAGATACACGTTTAGATTCTGGTGAAGAGGTCGTTCAACAATTTAAACTATGGGCAATGCAAGTTAATTCACTAGTTTTCTTTAAATTAATAAATGACCTAACCCCGAAAAATCCAACTGTACTATTAAATTGGGTAATAAAATATCTAATATATTAAGAAGAATTTGGGATTTTCTTGACACAGGATAGATAAACATTATGGGTCTTTTTAGAAGATCTACGTTTAGATTATATTGGAGAGATCGTTCAACAATTTAAACTATGGGCAAGGCAAGTTAATTCACTAGTTTTCTTTAAATTAATAAATGACCTAACCCCGAAAAATCCAACTGTACTATTAAATTGGGTAAAAAAATATCTAATATATTAAGAAGAATTTGGGATTTTCTTGACACAGGATAGATAAACATTATGGGTCTTTTTAGAAGATCTACGTTTAGATTATATTGAAGAGATCGTTCAACAATTTAAACTATGGGCAAGGCAAGTTAATTCACTAGTTTTCTTTAAATTAATAAATGACCTAACCCCGAAAAATCCAACTGTACTATTAAATTGGGTAATAAAATATCTAATATATTAAGAAGAATTTGGGATTTTCTTGACACAGGATAGATAAACATTATGGGTCTTTTTAGAAGATCTACGTTTAGATTATGTTGAAGAGATCGTTCAACAATTTAAACTATGGGCAAGGCAAGTTAATTCACTAGTTTTCTTTAAATTAATAAATGACCTAATCCCAAAAAATCAAACTATACTATTAAATTGGGTAATAAAATTTCTAATATATTAAGAAGAATTTGGGATTTTCTTGACACAGGATAGATATAATATTATGGGTTTTTTTAGAAGATATACGTTTAGATTATGGTGAAGAGATCCTTCAATAATTTAAACTATGGCAAGGCAAGTTAATTAACTAGTTTTCTTTAAATCAATAAAGAACCCCAAAAAATCCAACTATACTATTAAATTGGTCCATAGAATTTCTAATATACTAAGAATTTGGGATTTTCTTGGCACAGGATAGACATAACATTATGGGTTTTTTTAGAAGATTAAAAAGATCGTTCAACAATTTAAACTATGGGCAAGGCAAATTAATTAACTAGTTTTCTTTAAATTAATAAAGGACCTAACCCCGAAAATCCAAATAGAAATAATGCTTGTTCTAAGATATAAGTAGAATAGGCCGTGATGGCCTTGAAAAGAGAAAGTCAAGGTCATCAAGGTAATTAAAAAGCAATTAAGAAACAATTAGGCGGAAGTGCAAAGAGTCATTAAATAGATATAGTCCAAAAATGCAGGAATTAGTTATTGATTATGGACCTATAACAATGCGGCGTCATCTAAATGGGTTTTTCCAAATACTTTTTAAATTTTGTAATTTTAATTTAATTTTCCATTTCCGCTTAATTACATTTTAATTGCCTAACGACGGCAGCTAATTCGGTTTTTCGTAATAAATTTTTTAAAGGCTGCTTTCAGCCTAATTGCTTTTTAATTGCTTTTTAATTACCTTTTTAATTAGTTTGATAAAATTGACTATTTCTTTCCAAGGTCATTACCGCTTATTGATATAAACTCCCCGGCAAAAAATATCGCCACCCAAAAGTTTTGGCAAAGTTTGATTTGTTATACATTTTTTATTTTCAATTTTTATGATTTTTTACATTTTGTAGATACATTTATTGACATAATGCCTACTGAGTTTTTTAATAATGAGCATTTCCTTGTTTAGATGGTGTTACACCGGAGAAAATCAAAATGTTGTTTTTTGTTGTAAATTCAAAACACCCTGTGAAAAATTCCAGTCCCTGAATTTTATTTAAAATTTATTTGCTGGAAAGTTGCATGTATTCCTAACTTTTTCCTTTTTGAATCATCCTTTTACCTCTTTTGTTTTGTTTTGTTATTTTTTCTTGAGGAATTGCCTGATGTTCCTCGTTCAGTAATATCCTCAGCTCTGCAAAGATATTGGTCGCACAGGATGACGACGAACGTATTTAGTTCATCGCAGAAATGTTCGATTTGGTTTAGATCTGGGCTACATGCTGGCAAATGGAACAAGAGCGTTGGAGGATATTCTCAACTCCACAAGGTCGGTACGTGCTTCGCTAAAAATTATTTTCGTTTTATTTAAAAAAATGCAGCTCCTACAATAAAAAAGGTAAAGAGATGATTCAAAAAAGAAAATATTAGGAGTACCTACATGCAACTTTATAACAAATAAATTTTAAACAAAATTCAGTGGCTGAAATTTTCCACAGACTGTTTCGTCCTTACTACAAAAAACAAGATTTTCATTTACCCCGATATAACACCATCTAAGCAAAGAAATATTCATTATTAAAAAAGTTCAGTGTATTGTCAATAAATTTATCTACAAAATGTTAAAAAGATCATAAAAATCGGATTGAAAATTAAAAATTTATAGCAAATCAAACTTAGGGTGGCTGTATTTTTTACCGGGGAGTGTAGATGGCACTTTCGCAGCATTGGCTCAAAGAATCTCTAAACTAATATTGTAGGAGCCCCATCTACTTCTTAGAACCAGCATTACTATGACGTTGCGCCTCTTCATAACTATTTTGTTTAACGCTTTTTCGAAACCTAAACGTGGCCTTGAGAAGATCATTTCTGATTGACCGATTCTAACCTGTGGCTTAGGATCTTCCTTTTTATGAAGTTAAAAATTTTCTACAAATATCGAAATATCACAGTGTTGAGTTGAAGCATTCAAATTTTTCGATATTCACTTAATATTTCTCAAACGTATATTATATTTTTTTCGAGCAAGTTGTTCCATATAATCTACTCAAGGGTACATTTCTCAAGTCTCCCCCAACGCGACCGTGAAGCGAAATATTAGTCATACGCTCCAAATCAGTTTATGTCTCATGTGTTATGTATTTTATCATCCCATTCAATCCTATTCACGTTACTACATTGTGTTGAGAAATTATGTAATATCCTTAATCCTTTTATTATTGGACATAATGGTACGCCCTATAGCTTTTGTCTAATCATTCCGATGCAAGCGAGATAATACGATAAATTATAGAGGTGAGAGTGGACAGTCTCTATATGGAATTAAAGACAAAATGTTCATGCTGATCAATCGACGATATCGTAGACATTCACAAAAGATACGTACGTAATTATTGATACAGAGTGGCCAGGAAAAAGCGAATGTTACCTGTACTAGTATGCATGAATTTTGTCAAGTAATAATCAAGCATCTTAAAGAACACAGTAGAGAATCTATGTTTTGTAAAAAAAAAATACACTGCTATTTTGAGCAATCCCTTTGAAGAAACATTAAAAATATTCCTTTTGTGTGGAAGTTTATTGTTAAAATTTTGCTTTTCCTTTAAAGTGATTTTTACATGAGTTTTGTTTGTTTTTGTCCGCAAAATTTAATTATTTTCCATGAATTTTTAAAATGCAAAATCTGCAAATAATGAGATTTTGGCGCTTTACTAAATACTAAATAATACTTGCAGAACCTTTGAATAAATATATTTTTCGAATTCTCGGTGTCCATGCAAGTACCGCAGAGAAATATTTTTGGCCAAACCACAACAGATCCCGTCAGCCGATATGGAACGAACCTTCACGCCAAACCAATTGTCCCAACGATAAATGTGTATAATAAAGAAGGATGAAAACAACAAACTGGATGATGCAGCAATATTTTTAAATTAATGAAGAGTTCACACGAGAGCGGCGCCTGTGATCATTGGTAATCGGGTGAAAATCAGCCGCGATCCGCCACATTAATCAGGCCGGTCGAGATTAGTGCGATATGAATCTATGTGTATCGATGAAGCGAATATCGATCCGGTTAGAGATTAAAATCACGAATCTCAAGAAACACGATATTGTTCTGGTTAAATGCCACCTTTATCCGCGACGTTCAATGTTGAATTATAATATTTACAAAAATAATATGCCATTAAGTTAATGCAGCTGGCATAGGCGGAGAAACCGAAATTTTAACAGGAATAATGCAAATTTCTAAGATAATTTAAAAAAAATACATCTTCTAACTAAACGATTTGAAATATCAATATACGGTTTTATGGACTTTTTTGGAAATTTCGTTGGCAGTAACTGGCCTGATTGCCAATTTTCTCTTGTGCTCAAAACAGTTATTTTTCTAACAAGTGCGGAAAGTCCTATATTCTCTTGTAAACGTCACTTTGACGGTTAGTATTATTAATGTTACTTTTTGGTCGTGACTGATGATTAATTAGTATATTCAAAAATAAGGGAGACATCAAAAATAGGCCGAATTCGTTTTTTCCAATTGGTCCATAGATTAATTAGCCTGGTATAGAAAATTGAACTCGATTTTGGTTTTCCTAAATTTTCGGTAAGAATGAAATTTTGATTTTTATTAAGGGTTTAGTTTACACCCTGTATATGCCTCTTATGAGCACAACGAATTATTGATAATCAGGCCAGTTATTGACAACGAAATTGTCAAAAAAGTTCTTAATACCGTATTTTGATACTAGAGATACGTAGAGTTTTCTATGAAGACAATAGAGCTATCAATAATTAAATCAATAATCCTGACACTAGGTAAAATTGGTGCAATATACAAAAAAAAAAGCATGATGCAGCTAGGGAGACGTGTTTCAGAGTTACTGCTCTTCAAATGGATCTACCTCAGATAAAGAGATGAACTGTTTTGTAGGGATTTGGGATCAGAGTTAAAACCAAATGATCATAAACGAATTATGTGTTTTGCCGGCGCCGGCGATTTTTCGTCTGGAAATAGCGCTTAAAGTTTTCGCGTTTTGGCAATATTTTCAATTTTTTAATTTCTCCAAACAAACTTCCGGTCCGTGCTCAATATCTCGTGGGTACAAGATAAACTGGCCGGACATATTTTTTTGAAAACTAGATGAAATTTAGAAAATTCCTCGCATAATCGTTTGTCTTGATTTTGCTTTCCAAGAAAGTTATGATTTTTTGAAAAGTGACGATTTTTTCCGGCTTTAGCGATTTTCCCAACGCACCACAGCCTTTCCCTTGGATTTAGAGCATCCGGACCCATACGGCGAGCAACAAGAAGGAAAAATGAAGAACGGCTTCCTTTTTTTTTCGTCCGTCTCCGATATTAGCCGAGATATGAATTTTTTTTAAAAGTCGATTTTGCAGAAAAACTGTACTTTTCCGGGGGTCCTTGCTCCTTTCCCTGGAAGATTTTTCCTACCGAACTTTCAGGAGAGCTAGAACCATCCGCCCTGTCAGGTCCCTCCAAATTTTAACCCTTAATATCCAAACGCGTCCGGACAATTAATATTTTAGCAAACCAAGATTTGTTGATATTTCGCCAAACTTTTACCTTGAAATTTATAGTCAGTTCGGTAGATTTCAGCTAATATAGCCGATCCGACGAACTCAATTTTTTTTTTTATAATGGTCCTAGGACAGAACCGATTACAGTTTTGGAATCTGGATGACTTCAGGGCCCCTTTTTCGATTTCTCGATAGGACCCTTCAGTCACTTTGACATTTAAACGTCACATTTGACAGTTTTTTAGAAAATCAGCTAAAAAATGTAAAACTCAACCTCAGGCGGCCCCAAAGGAGCCGTACCCATTTCCAAACGACACTTTGACATGTTTTTGACTGCCCCGAAGGGGCTGTAACCCAAAACTTTTTAAAAAAAATTTCAATTTGTGCCCTTTCCTATCTATCATTAAATGCATGTTTTCCCGATTTTTCCCCAACTGTGGACGTTACCTCTAAAATGGTAATATAAATTTTCTTACTCCTTAACTCCAATAAAAACTGCTGAATGAAAATTCTAATATACCCCCTCTCGTCTACACCTTTGGTTATTTCACGAAATTTACAACCTTTATAAACAAAACAGCTACAAGGCTCAGGTTACAGGTCGTTTAATATTATCTGGTTTGGCTTGGCTGATGGCAAATTATCCCGCTAAAAACCTTACTTTATTTATATGGCAGTCACAATTTCTTGTTTGGCGCGTCAATTATAAATGGTGTAAAATAATACTAATGTAACAGCCGGGATCGTATTACCATAATAACAAAAAAAAAATTATTTATGAATCGAAATAATAACGACAGTAAGTACATAACTTTGCTTATATTGTATTAGTTCGTTCATATCATAATTATTGAGAAAAATGTAAAAATTTTTTTTAAATAATTATTGCAGTTTGTTGTCCGCCTCTTAAGGGAAGAATTTTTATCATCTGTTTCACGGAAACGAATTTTTCATGCACTAAAGAAAAATTCGAAAACCTTTTATTGTCTACGAAGAATTTGGTGTAAAAATAATATTTTAAAACATTATAAAAATACTTCTTCAGTTACATTAGCATTAAATTTGTAACAAGAAAAAACATATTACGTTAAGTAAGTGACATATTTTTTATATATAACACCTCTTGTAATATTTAACACGTTAAATATAAACAAGTCAGCATCAAGGACAATAATTCTTTAGTTGCCACAAGCCGGAGAATCTTACAGGTATTTATCATAATAATTCGTTAAATAAACAGTGAATATCATTTTAGAAAGTTATTTATACGATGCGTAATCAGTGTAACTTGCCAGTATTAGCATATTCTTATCTGAACTCATGTGGAGAACAAAATTAACACATGATAAATGGTCACCTGAAGCACGAGGGGAAACAGGAACAAGACGCACGCATTATGTTCACTTTGGGTCGAGAATGTGTTACATGTATTAGAAGTAAAGTATGTTGGTAGTATTTTGTTTGCTTTTTTTTCTATTCCGCCAAAGAATTGTTTATTCCTCTCCACTCACGTCCTAGTTACAAACAATGCCAAAATTTAGCCATACGAATTATTCCCAGTCTTTCTGTCGATATTTTCATGGATATTGTTGAACAGAAACTGAGTTGTTTATAATACCGAAACATATGATTTTACCAGTATCGAGTTTGTATTAATTATAATTAATTTAAAAATAAACATGTCGGTCTCCATACACTCACCTCATACGAAATCAACAAAGCCTGAAAAAGAAGTGACACTGCATTCAAAAAAATAATTTCTAATTAGAATATATTGACCATGTTCTCCGGTTCTCACGAAATATGATTTATTGGCGCGAGTCTTATTAAGAATAAATAATTCTCTTTTAATTTGATATATGGACTACCAACGAAAAATTTAATAAGAGCTTTAAAAGTCGTTGTAATGAACCGCGCAGTATAAACTCTATCGTAAAGTTTATTGGATATTTAACAACGTGAATATGTAAGAATAATTAATATTAAAACTTATTAATTTCATTATACGTGACAAAAGTATAAATTACTGAGGAGTTTGTTCTGTTTCTGTGGTTACCAATCATTTTCGTCACCTTAAACTGTAATTACCGAGGTGCTATAAAATTAACATCGAATCTTTATAATTTAGGTTGAATATGAATTATACATGCAATTGAATTGATACAAAAATAAGTCAATCAGAAAAAAATTATTTGTTAAAATGATAATATATTTCTTAATTCAACATATTATATTGGATTTCGATACGATAATGAAAAAGGCGAATGAGGATGAACATGCTATTTATTATCAATTTGGATGATCACCTCAACCCTTGAAAAAAAAATTATCTAATCAGATATTGAATTTGTTGGAGGTAATAAATTGGCGCCCAACGTTTGGCCAGATTTAATGAAATTTTATTCCACAAAAATGGTTACCCTGCCCATATTGACGTCATCATTCACCAATAGACAAAATATTTCCGGTTCGACTTATTCTGGACGTGATAATATCTTGTGGCCAGCCCCGTCACCAGATCTTAGACTTTGCGACTTTTTCTTGAGGGGCTACTTAAAATAAAAAATTGATAGTTTTAAGGATAGACTCAACAATTTTCTTCAACTAAATACTGAAGTATGTTAAACAGATACCCTGTTAGTTGTGTTGTAAAATATTCAAAGATTTTATGATCGCCTGTGATATTGCTTAGCTCAACAGGGAGGTCTATTTAAGTAGTTATTCCATGAACTTATTTGATGTAGTAAATAGTTAAGTACTTCAAAATCATGTTTATTTATCTCCCATTACTTTTTAATTCCATTTGTTCATACATGGATATATTTCGCTTCTTCCTAACATAATATTACTCCTACTGGCAAGCAGCACTGTATACAATTTTTCAAATTTGGAATGTCATTATCGGTTGTATATTTGTAAATATAGCTTGGAGATAATCACTTAGAATTTCACAATTTGTGGATATCATTTTGGTCCCATCATACAGGTATTTTACGACTTTCACACTGAACTTTCTTAAAGATAATTAGTTCAGCAGAATTAAAATAACTACAAACGCCGCTGTCATGTGTTATCCGATTTCTTAATTAAAATATCCAAAAAAGGTAAGTCATTATTTTCATTTTTGTTGAAAACTTAATTGGGGTTTTTTTTTCAAGAATATAGCCTAAAAAATAATTCGTTGTTATAGGGACAACAAATTCCTGAAAATCATCTCGACTAAATAAATAATAAGTTGGTCAAGTGCTAATAAAATTATTAGACATAATGATAAGACTTGTTAAAGTTTTGTTCATTATTAATGGATTGTTTTACGGAAAGAAGCAATTCTATTAAAATGCAGTTAATCTCTGTTTAATCGCAAAAAACTTGATATACTTACTGAACTGAGGTGTACTTTAATTGCAAATCAAAATCAAGCCGTACCTACTAATATTAGTCCATTTTCTAAATGCTAAAAATTCGCCAAAGTTCTAACTCCGTTGACTCAAAACTGATTTTTATCATTCTTTTTCAAGTTTCGGAAAAAATTTCTAGAAAAGTTCTCCATAGGTGAGAAAATGTGCTTTATATTTTTTCATTTGTTATTAACAAATAAGTGATTTTTTAATACCTATCTACACTCTTAATTGTAAAATTTATAACTCTTTCATTTAATTAAGCAATTACCTGAAATTTAATGCCATAAGGATTTAGGGGTAGCAGATTCCGAACCTGGCCTCAAAATTGATCTATATACAAAATGGCGTCTACGAAATGACGTCAAAAGTTAATTTTTCTTTTCCTATTTTTATTAGGTGTTAGGGGGTTTTTAAGGTCACTGATTATGAATTTGACATTAAAACTCAACCAAAACCAAAAACAGCGGATCCAAAATGGCGAAAAAGTGTCAAATTTTTTTTTCGGATTTTATTTTAAATTTTTTCCGCTGAACTCATATTTTATGTCAAAATATACCTATCAAAAATCGAAAACGGTGTCTGAAAAATAGTGGAAATGAGAGACGAGTTAAATGAGTATTAAAGATATATTTTTTAATCGATTTATTAAAATAATTCCAAGATATCGATTAAAATATAATATCTTTAATACTTAACCTTTATCTTTAATATTTAACTTATTCTATCATTTGTTTCAGTAATCTGCGAGCCCAAAAACCCCCAAACATCAAATAAAAATTAAAAAAAAAAGAAAATAAAAAATTAGATCTTAGACACCATTTTGTAGACGCCATTTTGTTTTTTGACTGATTTTGAGGCCAAATTCGTAATCTATTACCTCACAAACTTTATCGTATCAAATTTCAGGCAATTGTTTAAATAAATAAAAGAGTTATACATTTTTTAATTAAGAGTGTATTGAAAAAACACTTATTTGTTAATAACAATTGAGAAAATAAAAATACACCTTGTCACTTATGGGTAACTTTTATATAATTTTTTTCCGAAATTTATAAAAAAAATGGTCAAAATCGGTTGAGTCAACGGAGTTATAACTTTTTTACTTTAGTAAATGGACTAGATCTATTGGTTCAGTTTATATGACGTAACTTTGGTGATCCTTATATTTATCAGTATTGTCATGGAAATTGTGTGTCGCTCATTTATCACACAACCTCAAACAACAGAGTTATGGAATTTATACAAATTCTGTACAACAAAAAACAATAATAGTGATCATTACCTTTACAGGGATTTATTAACTCATAACCATCGACTACTGACCAATCAGGAACTCCTGACTTTCATAACCATCGGCCTCTAGCTAATCAGAAACCTACAATTTTCATAATCACCGGGTTTAAATTTTCATGTCACACAAAGTAGGCTAAAGACGAGTGACATTTTAAAGTTCTTTTGACAGTAAAATGTCATCGGTGAATCTTTGTTTACACCAACCTCCTTTAACTTCATGCCCAGCTTGTCCAATAGAAATTCTTTTCCGATATGGTGGAATGGAATGGTCCATTATTATTGAGGGGAGGAAGTGATTTGACATTTGAAAAGTTTTGACGTTTAATTAAGTTAAGTAATAATTGTGCCAAAGATGATGAATTAGGTCTTGCAAAAGTTAATATTTATTGTTATATATTCAACTCGTGGTAATACTAAATAACTAACTTGAAGAATTACAGCACTCGCCTTCGGCTCGCGCTGCAAAATTCGTCGGCGTGAGTTATTTAGTATACCACTTGTCGAATAATACACTATTATTGGAACCATCCTTTAAAACTGAGTCCAGAAGGGGAATTTAACAGTCATTTTCTAGAATAGAAACCATTATAGATGCTACCTCTAGGATGATGACGAACTTCCTAGAATCAGGCACTAATGAAGGCGGAAAAGGTTCTAAGAGATCAAGAAAAAGAACAAAGTAAGATAGATAATTTTAGAGACATAATCTTTCTAAATCTCTGTATATGTTTTGAATTTTAGTTTAGATAAAGTTAAAATTGACCTGTTTTGCTAAAATTTTGAACTAATGGAAAACTTGTCAACTTTAAGGAAATAAATTAATAATCTTATTGACCCACAAACTTTAATTCCTTCCACGGAGTAAACTTGTTAAAATGTATCCATTTCATCTGGTAACAATAATTTCCGGGAATTGTTTTATATAATCCCCATCTTTATCTGCATATTTAAATTCACTTTACCCGTGATTTATTGAATAATAAAAAAGTATTGCTGCTTCCTACATAATTAATTCGTAGGTAAATTAATTTTTAATTGGCATATAAATCGCGTGATTTATAAGCCACTTTGAAAAATTTTCTGTGCGTAAAAGTTCAAAAGAATATAAAATATTGGCCAATAAATGTGGATATGAGCATTCCTTGCTTATTATTGCAATAGAGTTACGCCGTGGTTTATTCTTCGAAACCAACGACTGATGGTTGGTCATAGAAAGTACTAAAATACTTATTCAAAATATGTCCGAAATTATAACACCAGCGAGTAAATAGTCGATTTGTAAATTCTAACTTTTGAACGAATCCAGACAAAATTGAGATTGATTATATTGAGAAAAGTAACTAGTTTTAATAATGATTTGGTTTTGGAAAATTCAAAGATGGTGTCAAAAGCAATTAGAATTTTTAAGTTGCTTCGTACACAAAATAAAATTAAAAAGTGGGATGTTGTCATTGAAAATCATATAAAGGTCCTTTCTTGCAATACTTTCAAATTTTTTATTTTATGTAAAAAAAAACTGATACTTATACAATACAGTGATTTTATATAAAGAATCTGATTTGTAGTGTTTTCCTTTTTTTCCACCAGATTTGTATTTGTTTATGGAATAAATAATAACTAAATATATTTCTATATGGATGGATTAAAATAAAATATTGTATAAGTTTACTTTTCTTGGTGCAACAGTTGAGGAAATCCAACACATCCCCGCACTGCACCTTATTCCTATACCTCCCAGTTGCATAAAAACAGGCATACATGCAATATGCATCAGGAGTGATTAATTGACGTCCCAAATGATAAAAATTAAGAAATATGTAATAATTGTATGCTAATACTTTTAATAAAGTTCGAGTTTATGTGCATTGTATTATTTGAGAGCATTATTAATTATTTATAAGGTGTTATGTGTATTAACATTATTGTTTTGCATATTTTTCTTGTAGCTTTTAATATTTTGAATTCGTAATTTGATGACTAACCGTATCAGCCTAGAAATTAGCTAAATGATTAATATTTATTTTAATTTTAGAAACCCACACTCTAAATATAATGAAATGTATCGGGTTAAAGGTTATGTCTGGGAAGATGTGACGTACAATGTTGTTCCTTATAATAATAATAATAATAATAATAATAATAATAATAATATAATAGTAATAAATATTTTTTATATGAATTATATACACATATTTTTTTCTCTTTCGGTCTGCACGGGGGCTGAGCTTATTTGCTAGTGGGAATTTTGTCACAAAAATCTTGAATACATGCATAATAAATATGTTATTATTTATTATTGTAATTATTATTTTCCTTTATAAACATGTCATATTCTTAAACTTACAATTTTGCAAATAGATCATTTTGTATTAATTTTTACTGGGGAAGTTGAAAAGGGACTTTGTCGATACTTTTGCCATTTTGATTTATATATACCCAAGGAGGAGGAGGAGGAGGAGGAGAAGGAAGAGGAAAGGGCTAGTATTTAAAAAAATTATATTTGCCTCTATATTTAATTTTTATGTTCTCTCGAATTAAGAGTTGAATTCAAATCGATAGCGATTGGCTGAAGGATTTTTAGTCCAATGTCAAAAAAAAAATCAAAATTCGAATAGTTAGTCAAAACATTTAAAATAAATTATTTGATTGAGTAGTAAAAATTTGGAAAATCTTTATTATTTAACTTAAGTCCATGTTAATTATGCTTGCTCTAAAACAAATCCTTGAACACGCAGTATAAAATTTTTAGTAAAAAAAATAATCCATAATTTTTTTTATTGAACTGCAACAATGAGCATTATTCTCACCTTAACTGAATGAAAATTTAAATAGCAATAAGATTGGCCAATTAAACAGTAAAACAAATGAGGTGGCACGTGTCCCCTTATATCTAGACCGATTTGCGCAATTTGCAGTGACAATTTGCGTATCTGCCATGGACAAACAATGGGTAAGCGATAATTATACATGAACCGTATCGCATGATACAAGTACGAATGCATAACAATAGTGTTTTGAGCAATGGTGGGTACGAAGGAGTAAAGGGGGTCAAGATCGCGGAAAATTATCATTAATTAGTAAGTTCAAATCAGTTTTATTTGAAATGGTCCTCGATTCCACAAAAATGAAAAAATTGTTAAAGACAGCTTGAGAAATGGTAAGTGGATTAAATAATGTGAAAACGTAAATACAAAAAGAGAATGAAAAAGTTTTGTCGTGTAAATACAGACAATGAAGAGCCACATGAGAGTAAAACGTCCCAAAAAAGAGGAAGAGAAAGGTCTTGAAAGGCTTGAATGGATATTGTTGATGCTAATATAAAAAACCGCAATAGTAGAGATTAAGGAATAAGTCAAAATACCCATCATATATCTATTATTTTTGGATAAATAAATGGTAGTGAGGTATATTTTTAAAAAGGCGAAAAGAAAATAAAACAGACGCGTCGCAATAATATTGATAGTAGAGGAACAGATTTTGATTTACATTGTACTTGTAACGTCGATTACTTACGTGACCTGTACTGTTTGTAACTGGCTATTTACAAACAGAACTGTCTGACTTTGTAATACTTATTAGACGGAGACTCGGGCGCCAGTTCCTTATTTTTAAGTGCAAGGAACAGCACTTGTTTGGCCCTCCCAGAGGACAACGTTTAGGGGTAGCTAAACAGATGGAGATATGGTGATATTCAGGGGTCTTAAGATGATTGTCTTGTCAGCTGGACTTGGACAATTTCTTAAACGGGTTAATTAGAAATTAACAGCGGAAATTATAACTCGTAAATTTTACCTATGTATATCAATGTATTTATTTAATAAACAGTAATGATAAATAAACAAGTTAAAACTAAACAGGATAATGCATCGATTTACTTTATAATCGGTTATGTACAAATTTGATATCGATATTATATCAGCTGGTAAAACCGGCGTACCTACGCGTTGTAATAATTTAATTGCGGACGGCGGTGGACTCGAAGTGCGAACGGATCGAGATATATCCCCGCGTAGAAATCAAACGGCCAGAGCTGGGGCTAGCAAGTATGCCACCAAAATATCGGAGCGCTATCACCGAGATACCTTTTTATTTCGGTTTCGGACACTATTTACCAAACGCGAATTTCTACTGCCTCAAATACAGAACTATGCTAACAAATAAGTTATTTCCTTGTTTACCGGAAAATAAAGATTTAAATCATACACTGGTGCCACAAACTACCAGAGCAGGTTACCGACTTGCTTTGCCTGTGTATGATAAATTCACGTTTTGAAATACATCCACTGATGGCTAGGCCCTACTATCTTAGTAGAACACCGAAGGGCTCAACCGGTGAATGTGTGATATAACATTAAATACAAATAAACGGAAACTTTAAGCCGAACTCTAATTTAATTAAGTAGTTCTATAAGACGTCGGTATTTAAACAATGAAATCAACGGTGAATCTCGGTGTTTATTCGAAGGCGGTGCGGATGGATAACGGTGGACTATTATTGTTCTTACCAAGACGGTTCGCGATAAATGAAAATGTTTCTGGTCGGGTTTTCTGTTTTCGGTGTCAGGGTATCGATAATTCGATTGACATGCCCAAAAACGAATTATTTCTAATACTTTTCAAAGTATCAAAATTTTTCAGGTGCCAAAACAATTTTTTTCTTCTGAATTCCAGGGGTTTTTTTTGGTCCGCCTCTGACTATTAGTGTCGCGACGCATGGTTACTTCTCCTAAGCAGTCCAAGGTCTCCTTAGATCTGATTCCACCCGGAATGAGAACGGGTCGATTCCCATGTCAATTACACATTTCCACTCGTGTCCTTTTCTATTATCCCGCGAAATATTGCTACTTGTCTCGCTCGCGTCATTATGTAATGTCTTATGTGGAACACTGTAATACATGCTTTTATAAAAACTAAATTATACATATTAAGCCGACTGACTAGCAAACTTATATTTTTGTACAATTTGCGAAACTATCGATATGTAATGTGTATGCAATTTAGCTTTATTATCAGTTTTTGATGATTCTGAAAGCTTACTATTAGACGTAAATGCATAGTGGGATTGCGAAATTTGCATATTAATTATGCCATTATATTTCCATCAAATGTCGATTCTTATTATTATATTTGTAAGGCAAAAATACTCGTAAATATCACACACACCGACATTATTTCAAAACGACCTCTTTGCATTGTACGTATGAAATTATAATTATGCATGTCTAAAATATCGCAGGCCACAGACAGGTACATCTGCAAAATGCATGAGAAATTGAATTTTTAATTATATCTGGGTATAAGGACTTTCTTATCCTAGTTTTCAATAAAAACAATAAATATTAGGGTGGAGTTATCGAGAAGGGAATGGAATACCTGGGAAAAGTTGTGGAGTGCTTCTAAGAACGACTGTAGAAAATACTTTGTGGCTGGGTTAACGTTTAGAGGTGCCCCAAGATTTTTCAAATTTGAAATCGAACTTTCGATTTCTTACCCCACATCCCCTAATTTCTTTATTTTTATTCTAAATCTTGATGGAATACCTAGTCAGAATCTACAAATGGTGTCCATGAAATTATTTGATATTTGGAGCTGCAACTATAAAGGTTATGATAAAAATCATCGAGTACCGAAATTTCCTTCCTCATTTCTCGTCAATTATATCCAGTTCAGCTCCTTCCAACCCAATTCTATTTAATACCAAAGGCATTTAATCGCTGTCTCAAGTTCTTAGCAACTGAAAGCCATTCCATTCATGAGGAGACAAATTTCTAATCAAAATATGGAAATAAACACATAAGTTTAATTACTAGAAAGTAATTTTACTCTTCGTCGTCATTAATGCGTTAGCACTTGGTCAATTATAATAAAACTCGTCAACCTGACACAAATAGTCACATTTCATGAAACATTATAGAATGAATGGCATTGCATTGTTGTTTGTTCTCAAAGTTTTAATTTTAGTGGTATTGTTTTAATAGTACCTATTGTCGCATGTGAAATGTTGTTTTGTTAGTCATATTAAATAATAAAAACGTATTTAGGAAAAAAACGTTGAGGTAGAAGTGAAGGTATTATTACAGCCATTGTGTTTAAATAGTGCTGGTTTGTAAGGGAATTATACTGTCATTGCATGAAACTGGAGTAAATTATTAGACGTCAGCTGACAAAAATTGTGTAGAAAGAATAGAAATAAAAGTATAATGAAAACGAAATGTGAAAAACGTCACCAATATATATACATCATCGGATATACAGTACATTATATTTTATGATATTATCATGCAGGTTTAAATATACTAGCTTTGCAACGGAACGATATAATCCCGTGATTTCCTATTATCTAAATCCATTTAACAACACATCACGTGCGCAGCGTACCCTAATAGCATTAAAAAATACAGTGGCTCCTTTGATACAATCAATAGACAGCTTAGTGACAACCTGATTTCTTTTGTTTACTAAATTATTTTAATGCTACTAATGATAATACCTCCTTCGAAATTTCAACCGCACCTTTTTCCTATTGTATTCTCATGACCTGGTCTCGTAAGCACTTACGCTATCTCGTCTATATTCAAATTTGTTAATCAGATCTCTTACGAATCTAGATGATCTAGGATATAGGCTTAACACACATTCTGCTGGAGGTGTCAAGAAAACTCCCTCACCCAAAGGTATCAGTTTTACTTTTTTAGAAATTCATCGTACCAACCTTATACACAAATTTGAAAATATCTTGCAAATAATACCTAGTAAATATAGCAGTAAATATTTTTAACTCAATTAAATTTTTAATTAATTAAATTATTTATTCAATTAAAAATATTTACTAGATTAATTTATTTATTAATATTTTATTCTCCCTACTACTAAGTAAATAATAACAAAGTTTTTCCTGAAAATAATTGATAAATTAAAACTATTTCTGATCATTTTAGGACTCGTTCTAATGAGCACTAACATCAGCATTAAATTTGAATCGATTTTTTGAAATTTTAATCCATTTCGATCAGATCACTGTGGAACGCTATTAGAATAAATTAGATATATTTGAAAATATTTGGCAAATATTTCTAAAACGTTTAAAAATATTTATTAGAAATTTTTAATTGAATAAAAAATATTTAGTAAATATTTCTAATACAATTAAAATTTCTAATAGATATTTTTAATACGGTATAAAACATGGTTTAAACATGTCTGGTATGTGTATATTTTTATTCCAATTAAAAATATCTAATTAAAATTTCAATTCATTTAAAAATATCTAGTACATATTTTTAAATTGATTAGAAATATTTACTATTTAATTAAACTTCTGCATAATAGATGGAGTCATATTCAAATAATTTAAAAATAATTAAAAATGTCCAGAAGGTGTTCTTAAAACATTATAAATATTGTTTAAAAATATTTGGTAGATATTTTTAATATAATATAATATATATAATATAATATTTTTAATAAAATTAAAAATGACTCATAAGAGTTTTAATTATATTAGAAATATTCACCGGATATTTCTTGTAGAATTACAAATATCTAATAGTTATTTTTAAATTGTTTACTATTTAACCCCGGCATCTAGGTATATAAAATGAATTAAACATTTCTAATAGATATTTTGAAAACTGTATAAAACATATATTTTTATTACAATTAAAAATAACTAATTAATATTTGAAATCAATTAAATACATCGAGAAATTATTTTTAAATTAATTAGAAATATCTACTGTTTAATTAAACTTTTGGATCATAGATGGCGCTATATTCAGGTATCTAAAAATAATTAAAAAGTTTCGATAGATGATCTTAAAAAGGTAAAAATATTGTTTAAAAATTTTTGGTAGATATTTTTAAAATAATTAAAAACAACTCATTAGAATTTTAATTAGATGCATTAGAAATATCCACCGGATGTTTCTAGTAGAATTACAAATATTTAATAGATATTTTGAAATTGTTTAGAAATACCTACTATTTAACTCCTGAATCATAGACGACGCCATATTTAAATAGGTTTCTAAGAATAATTAAAAATCTCTAATAGACATTATTAAAACTGTATAAAACATAGTTTAAACATGTCTGGTATATATTTTTATTACAATTAAAAATAACTAATTGAAATTTGAATTCAATTAAAAATATCTAGCACATATTTTTAAATTAATTAGAAATTTCTACTATTTAATTAAACTTCTGGATTATAGATGGAGCGATATTCAGGTATCTAAAAATAATTCAAAATTTTCAGCAGATATTCTTAAAACAGTAAAAATATATTTTTTAAATATTGGGTATATATTATTAATATAATTAAAAACAACTCATTAGAATTTTAATTATTTTAGAAATATCTACAGGATATTTCTAGTAGAATTACAAATATTTAATAGATATTTTTAGATTGTTTAGAAATACCTACTATTTAACTTCTGCATTATTGATAATGCCATATTTAAATAGATACCCAAAAATAATTAAAAATTTCTAATAGATATTATTAAATTAATTACAAATATCTACTGTTTAATTAAACTTCTGCATCATAGATGGCATAACATTCAGGTATATAAAAATAATCAAAAATATACAGCAGATGTTCTTAAAACAGTAAAAATATGGATTAAAAATATTTGATAGATATTTTTATTATAATTAAAAACAATCCATTGGAATTTTAATTATATTAAAAATATTTCTCGTAGGATTACAAATATGTAATAGATATTTTTAAATTGTTTAGAAATACCTACTATTTAACTTCTGCATCATAAAAAATGGCGCCATATTTAAGTAGGTATCTTTAAACATGTCTGGTACTTACATATTTTTGTTATAATTAAAAATAACTAATTGAAATTTAAATTTAATTAAAAATATCTAGTTCATATTTTTAAGCTGTTTGGAAATATTATCTACTATTTTATTAAACTTCTGCATCATAGATGGCGTCATACAGGTATCTAAAAATAATTAAAAATTCTCAATAGATGTTCTTAAAACAGTAAAAATATTGTTTAAAAATATTTGGTAGATATTTTTATTATAATTAAAAATAACCCATTAGAACTTTAATTGTATTAGAAATGTTAGCAAATAAGCCGAAAGGCCAAATTTGTAAATAAAATAATACGAACAATTGGCTTCAGAACACTCTGTATATTGAATAAAATACAACTATTCGTTACCAATGTCAGAATAAGAATGTCGAGTCGCCCCTAGCTTAGTTGACTCTCAAGTGTCTTAAGAATACATCCCTTCTCAGTATAACACTTAACTATAATTTATGTTCTATAAAATAAACTAAAACCATGACATCGTTCATGAAATATAAGCAAACGCTCACACGGCCAATTCTGACCTATAATTCGTTCTCGAATTATCCCTTTCCCCTGGGACCATGGGCAATGTTGTGGGTCGGCAACCTCCAGACTACATGGGCGGGGTTGTGAACCTGTAAAACGATCATACGGCAGCTTAGGTTGTAACGTACTGTACGGAAAGCGTTTTGCTTCCGATCAACAAATATAATGTGAAGCGTGACGCTTCCAACATCTCAAATCAATCACTGCAAAGCGTGTCGCTTTCAACAGTTCAAATCAACACTACTACTAGATTATTTTATTGACTTCATCAATCATCATTATCAATTATCAAACACATTTTCAATATAAATCTGTCTCACAAAACATACCCACTGCGAAGCGTCCCGCATTCCAACAGTGCAATACTTATCAACTCGACTGCGAAGCGTCCCGCATTCCAACAGTACAACTTTTTACCTCAACTGCGAAGCGTCCCGCATTCCAACAGTTCAACATTTTACCTCAACTGCGAAGCGTTCCGCATTCCAACAGTACAACTTTTTACCTCAACTGCGAAGCGTCCCGCATTCCAACAGTTCAACATTTTACCTCAACTGCGAAGCGTTCCGCATTCCAACAGTTCAACCTTTCACCCCGACTGCGAAGCGTTCCGCATTCCAACAGTTCAATCAACAACAGGCAAAGCGTTACGCTTTCAACCAAAAACAAATAAAACGTCTCTCATACACTGTTATATCAATTATTAAATTATTGATCAAATTATTTCTCAAATACTCTTAAAATTTCAAAACAAAATATTTTTTTTTTTTTTAAGTCCTTCCAGCAAACGCTCACACTGCCTGGAGCATACTTTACTCACCGTATGTTAAAAATCTCCAGCAAGTTCACCTGGCCAGACTCGAATCATGTCCTTAGCAACTGTCCTCTTTTTATTGGTAGCCAAGTTTTTCAGTTCGAATCTATAATGCGGAAGGATTTGGAGTACTTCAAATGGACCATCGTATCTGTCATCCAGTTTTGCAAGGTGACTATTTCCTGAAGGATGGAATACGAAATCCCCTACGTTTATCGTTTTACTTGAGCGCCTGGTTTTGTCGAAAAGGTTTTTAGCATAATCTGCTTGCTTTTTCATACGTTCTCGTATGCCAGATTTCGGTTTTTTTCTAAATTTTGTGCAATTTCTGTCATTGGAATTGAGCCGGTATACTACCACAAACTTCTGTCAGTAAGGACACAGGGGAGAATCCCGTAGTTTTTTGTATTGTCGTGTTGAGGGTAGTTTGTAATTTAACAACATCGTTCGGCCATTCTGATCTGTTACTTATTTCCGCTCTAAGCATATTTAAAACGGTCGCGACATATCGTTCGACTTGTCCGTTACCTCGGGGTGCACTTTTTGCTATTAAATGGTGGTCAATTCCTAATTCGGACAACATTTTAATAAGAATCAGCTTTATCGCTGGTAAACAAACTGGCTCTGCGGAGTTTCTCACTTAAATTTCGTTTCGCTGGGTACAAGCTGGAAATTTCAGTCTTGAAATTTTCCCAAGTTTTTCCATCCGGTTTCCATGTTAAAAACCATTCCTTTGCTTCTCCCACAAGGCCGGTGGTACCTCTCATCAACAACTCATGGTCAGCCCAATTGAAAGTAGTCGCTAAATTTTCTAATTCACTACACCATTTCTCGGCACCATCATCGTCTAATTTTGGATTAAACACTGGAATATTCACTGCACTGGTGGTCGCAGTCTTCACTGACTGGTCCTTTATTTCTTTCAATGATTTCAAAGAGTCCACCAAAATTTTGGCAAATTCTTCCATGTTTTTTTTTTTTTTTTCACACACTATAACAATCACAACGTGTCTGTCACTCGTGGTACTTTTAATGAGTCTATCCCACTTCTGATGTTAGCAAATAAGCCGAAAGGCCAAATTTGTAAATAAAATAATACGAACAATTGGCTTCAGAACACTCTGTATATTGAATAAAATACAACTATTCGTTACCAATGTCAGAATAAGAATGTCGAGTCGCCCCTAGCTTAGTTGACTCTCAAGTGTCTTAAGAATACATCCCTTCTCAGTATAACACTTAACTATAATTTATGTTCTATAAAATAAACTAAAACCATGACATCGTTCATGAAATATAAGCAAACGCTCACAGAAATATCTACTGAGTGTATATATATTTAACAGAGATATTGTAAAATGAATTAGAAATATTTATTAGATATTTTTAAATAAAAGTCATAGTACCTACATATTAATAGTAAATTAATATTAAAATGACGTTTGTTAGTATTTAAGAGTATTCTTTATAAGTGGTTGGTTGATATATTATTATTTACTTAAAAAATGTTTCCATAAAATTTATTAATTAATTAATTATAATTAAAACATTTAAAAATTAATTTCCCACATTTGAATTTACTGGTATTATTACATAACCTAACAGAATACCAGTTTTCTTCTTTGCATTCGGATGCCAAGTAGACTTAAAACCTTTTATGATTATGTAAAGTTATTATAACTTGCCTTATATGGATTCCGTAGTATTACGATGATAAAATCAATACATATAGAAATATAAATGCTTTTTGTAATTAATCAATGAATCAATAGAACTTACAGAGATCTAAGTGTTTTCAATACTGATATTTACAAACAAATTGATACATAAAAGAATGCGCTGCCATATACCCAAATAGGTAATATAATTAAACGGACACTGAACTGAAAGAAAAGAATAGATCAACATTTAAAAGTTGCGCTTGGGCGGGCCAGGCTAATTTGATCAACAATTTATTCGGATATATACGTATACCTATATTCAATCACCTGAGTTTTTAAGAAATCTTGGGAACCAGTCTGAGGATGGCGCAGCATTTTTTCAAAACGTATTTCTAAACCAAATGAATTTTGTACATCACTGTATATTTACGAGCCTAATAGAAATGATATTACAAGCAACCTTAAAGTTATTTTATTCTACCCATCATATGATTTCTTCTCATGAACCATCGACGCCTTGAAAAAATGATATAATTATCAACACAATTACTACAATATGCTTTGTTACACATTACTATTCATTTTATGGGAGCAAGACAAACTACGAAGAAAATCATTATGAACTTTTTCATCTCTTAATGCCCACAAAGGAAATACCCACAATGCGATACGAAATAAATGATTCTATACACACGAAATATAACGGAGAACCCATTGAAATATCGACGACTATCAAACTTTTATTCGCCAGTATTTATACATTAAATGTTATACAAATAATGTAACTAGCTCGGAATATACGCTTTTAATAAGACATCGAACTCGGTAGCACAATGGAAGTTCCACACAAGTAGCTTTTAATAACATACCAAAAAAAAAACAAGCCATAATATTGAAGAATAGTTCTTAATCAATATTCAACAGTCAGAATGTGTATTATTTATGTTATTCTATAGTGCAGTTGGTCAGGACGAGATTAAATGTGTTAGAACTGACAGCCAAGAGAAATACAATTAGGATCGGGCGTTTTGTTTTACTTCCTAAATCTTCCTAAAAATTATTTTTTCAATTTAGGCAAATTATAAGTAAGTACGAAGCTCTGGAAGGGACACCTAAAATAACATTTTAGAATTCCGAGTTATAACTCAAAATTTTATTTAAAAAATTCCGAGTATAAGTCAAAATGTCAAAATTCCGAGATATAACTCAAAATTTTATTAAAGAAATTCCGAGTTACAAGTCGAAATTTCAAAATTCCGAGTTATAACGAAATTTTATTTCAAAATTCCCAGTTATAAGTCGAAATTTTGAAATTCCGAGTTTTAACTCGGAATTAAACTCGGAATTGTATTTAAAAAATTCCGAGTGTTAAGTCAATATTTCAAAATTCTGAGTTATAACTCGAAATATTATTTCAAAATTCCCAGTTATGTCGAAATTTTGAAATTCCGAGTTATAGCTCTGAATTTTATTTCAAAATTCCGAGTTATAACTCAAAATTTTATTTAAAGAATTTCGAGTTATAAGTCGAAATGTCAAAATTCTGAGTTATCCCAAAATTTTATTTAAAAAATTCCGAGTTACAAGTCGAAATTTCAAAATTCCGAGTTATAACTCGAAATTTTATTTCAAAATTCACAGTTATAAGTCGAAATTTTGAAATTCCGAGTTATAACTCAAAATTGTATTAAAAAAATTCCGAGTTATAAGTCGAGATATCAAAATTCCGAGTTATAACTCGAAATTTCTATATTCTGAGTTATAACTCGAAATTTTATATTTATATATTTTATAACTGGGAATTTTGAAATAAAATTTCGAGTTATAATTCGGAATTTTGAAATTTCGACTTATAACTCGGAATTTTGTAATAAAATTTTGAATTATAACTCGGAATTTTAAAATTTTATTTTAGGTGTCCCTTTAAGAGCTTCGTAAGTAAGCAATGTTAAATACGGGTTTTATGTGTAAAAGAAGAAATTATACCTTTAAACATGATAGCCTGTTTTTAGTTTTTGAAAAACTGGAGAAAAATTTGTCTCGAGTGCAAAAATTTTTTTCGTGGTCAAAAAAATGTATTGATTCTAAAATACTGCTCAATTTTTAACAACTCCAAATTAAAATAATATTCTGTTGTTCTACACTGGACATTTAAATATTTAAACGTCGAAATACTCGACTATATTCATTTGCGTTGGATAAAGCAAGTTGTCTGAAATGTATGCGTTATGGATAGGTTTGGGTCGGATATTTGAGGTGGACTCGTCGTAAAGTAGGCTCTAACGTTAATATCAAAGCTCTCTAATGCATCAGAGATCAAGCTTTCTTTACTAACTTCATTAGTCATGCTGAGAAATCTATGTTTATAATTAACCAATCTCATTGTGCTTATTAATCTTTGACAAAAAACAATGTTTGCCACCTACAACTGGACGTAAAAAGACAGGCTCGAATAACGTTATACAGTTACTATCAAATGTAAATAGCTAAATAAATTGCATGCTGTTTAAAATGTTAATTTCCTACATGGCTTAGCAGGTATGTTTGTCTCATGGTATATATATTTTATCGGTACGTTTCTTTAAATGTTAAATTCTGTCTTGGGCTATGTAGGCACTTGCTATGATTGATATCCACGTGGAGGTGTTCGTGAAATTGCTAAGCAAAACATTTTAAACCAGATGTGGAGCATTTCGAAACATTTTAAGTACAGGTCTGTTTTTCATAACAATTTTAAAAGATTTTAAAAAGTTTTGGTGACATTTTATATGTATAAATCTAATATAAGGAGACTCCTTGGCAGATTCCATTGTAATTTTTCCAATAACAAAAATGATTTAAAATTAATTTATGTAACATTCACCATTTCTAAACCTAGTTCTATTTTACTTTTACTAGTTTTATGTTCCTATAAATACTTATTTACCCCTAATTAATAATACAAAAATTGGAGGGAAATTTATTTATGCAATAATTACCGAGAGTAATTTTTGTTCAGTTTGCCATTTTAATTAAACAAATTCGTTGTTTTCTTTCCACCACATTCAATCCTTGTACGTTCTTGCGATAATATTATCTGTATTGATCTCAATAAAAGCAGTAGGTAAAAGGTACCCAGCTATCTGAATATGTGCATATTTAGTGGAGCAGAATCACGGTTTTCTGTCCCATAAGTTTGACCAGCGTGTAACATAGATCTAAAATCGTTACAAAATTCTCATTTGTATTCAACCCCTTTTACACAAAAGACTACTATCGTGGAAATCATCATCTTGCGTGCTTCCTTGTTACACTGTAAAATATTCTAAGAAACAGTTATGCTGGAATTGTGGCAACTGATTTTGGAATTGTGTAAAGAGAATATTTTAATTTACCTATTATACATTTTTTTAAATTAAAATTAGGCACTGTAAGTTAAGACTATATTTGAAGACAAAGGACTTACTGTCATGTATTTTAAACTATGAAAGAAAGTGATACCCGACTATTAAATAAATAAAATAAAAAATAAACTCATATCAAACCAGGGTAAAATGAAATAATCCTCTTAATGAATAATAACGAGAAACTTACGTATGGTATCCTCAATAGATAAATACAAGTTTAAAAAAAGGATATCATGTCGGAGAACCATCTTCATAAATCTGCTGTAGAACACCTGTTGATGCGAAAGAGGTCAACGAGCCACACGTAAACAAAGGGTCACCTACGCTAAAATAAACCAAACGTAAACAAATTAAAGGCGTAATAAAGTAAATGCATTGTACTATGTTGCTTTAAAATAATCAATAACAGAACAGCTGTTAGTTACGTGCTTTAAACAAAGTTTAAACGATTTTCAATACAACAGTTAAACAAAGATGGACTTTATTTCTGTAAATTTCTTTTAAAATTATAATTAAATAGTATAAGAGTTACCTGTAAAAACCTCCAGTCTAGTCAAATAACTAGACACAATGTAAATTAGATCCTAAGAAGTGTTGTGTAGTGATCTTCGAAAGGTTCAGTGATGTTTCGTCGAAATGAACGGCAGGTCCAAAATTCATCTCACGTAATATCAACAAATGGGTATCCACAAATTCGTCAGGGGATAAGGATGCTGAAAATGGCATAATTTCATAGGAAAATTATATAATGAAGTTAAAAAAGGCATTAATACAAACCATAATGACAGATGGGAATCAAGAAATCCTTGGTTTGGCAAATTGTCTGCATGTTCCTTAGAAACGAAACAAAAAGAGAGTTGTTATTGGGTAGCGAAAGAAGCAAACGTCCAGATCGCTCCTGAAATAAATTCAGAAAATTATAATTTAAATTGGAAATTTATATTCCCAGGACTTTCCAATGGTGAAATACGAAAAAGTAACGGAAAAGCAGCTTCAGCTTACCAGGAATAAAGGTAAAAATTATTATAATTAATGAGCAGCTACCTGATTGGTCAAAATCCAAAATTGCATCCAAGGCCTATTTGGTTTAAACAAATCCAGTAAACAGTGCAATAAATTCTAGAACAGTCAGCCATCATATTTGGACCACAAGTGTCAAAAACTAAAAACAAGTCTGCCAATTCAAGTGCATTTAAAACGACTCGGTAACTCGAAAATGCAGAACTTACTCTGAACTGAAATTTTAAACCTTAAGTTTATTTAATTTTGTTAATATCCAAAAGGACACTGTCTTAAATCAGTTGTAGATTTAATTAGTTTTAATTAGCGCAGGGACATAGATCAAGAAACGTTATTTGCTTTTGATTATCTGATATTTTCAATAAAACCTTATATTTTGAGTGGCATCTATATGTAATTGTAATAACCAAAGCATTTAAATTCATCTCGGCTGGATATCTAAAATACAGCAGACTCAGAGACATCTAGCTATCAAATAGTAGAGTGACATTCATTCTGATAAAGATTTCTATAATTCCAAGTCGATAGAAATATAATAAGATAAACTAGCGTGAATTTCAAATAACCTTTATTTAAAAATAGCATGACAGCAGATTTATAGGTAAGATATTTCTTCGATGGTAGAAGGGAACCCCCCAAAGGCCCTGAAAGGTAAAAGAGTAATTATAGCAAACCTACAGTAAGTTTCAAGTTAAATAATCATAAAATCATGCGCACTGTCGCTTATTAATCAAACATTGAAATAATTCTGCCCAGAGGCGTACTGATCGTATGCCATAAGGTTGATTATTCAAAACTATATACGAGTACTTAAAAATATTTCTTTTGAACAAACTATTTGCAATTGCTATTGAAAATTAAATGAAATTTCAAAACTTATGTCTTAAAAAATCCCAAATTTTTTTTAGGAATTTGGGAGAACGATAAACTTTAACATAAATGTAAAGGCCTGGATAATCACACTGTAGATAAGAGAAACACCCACAATTAAAAAAATATATTTACGGTGGACGAAAGCCAATGAATTTTGCTAACAATCACAAAAAACCGCATCAAGATTAATCATTTACCTAATTCAAAAAATATTGAGGGTCAAATATTGACTATATTTTCCCAATATCCACTTCAATTGTGCAACAGTTTAGTTTGCTTTATGAGTTTTATATTATTTTCTTCTATAATAGTTTTTCTACATTTTCTACACAAAATTAAAATGTTGCTGAATCGTCTTATAAATATTAAATATAATATTTTTTACCAAAGCCATTATTTATGCCCTAAAATTGACGTATGATTTAACTAATATACTTAAATAGGTATATCTTTAATTCCATCCCAAAGTGATATAGATGCATTTACGTACATCTATTTGTAGGTGCTTTATTTAATTTAAATTCTGCCATATCATAAACAATATTACCCCCTTTGTTGTTGTGTCCTGCAGTACCCACGTATTTAATATCAGTTATCTTACGTGCTGCAGAAATTAATATTTAATTAATTAACAAATGAAAATATGACTAATTAATAAAAGAAAAAATCATGAAATGAAACTATAATGTTTTATTTTGCTATTAGATTTAGCAGTCCCATTTCTAAAGATTTTACAGCACATTAACAGTAGATTTGAACAGCAAATTTTTACAGTGTACCTCAGGACGATGTTTTCCCAACTTTCATTTGTAATAACTTATATTCCTTAGAAAGTTTACGTAATTATATATAAATATTATGGACGTCATGTTCTTCTATTAGTTAATGCCTTGGAATATATTATTTTAATGTAATACAATACCGAATACAATTTGTTTACCAAGAACTAGGAGCTTGCGTGCTATGCTGTCAATACAAATTTATCTGGTGCTACAAGTTGTATGAAACCGATGGTAAGGCAACGACTTTAGTAAAAATGCGAAAATGTGAAGTTATTGTCACAAAAAATTAAATTAATTATAAATTGCAAAATAAATCGTATTTTTTTTGGAAAATTTTTCGCTATACATATACAGGGTGATCATTTTAAGTGCCTCACTCGATTTCCTGCTTTATTCTTCACCTAGGAAAAAAAATCATAAACCATACTTGTGTACTTTTTCCGAGGAATCCGATTCTGAAAAGATAAAAACAATTGAATGTCAAAGAAAAAAGTTATGGCCGAAAAACTGAAAAAGAGAAAAATATACACCCTGTATATTAATGCGGAAATGGATATGTAACATTTCACTGATTGTAAATGCGTATCACATTCTTATTTTTCACTTCCGGTTTGACCGGAAATTGCTTTAATTTTTTTATTTTAGGTGATACACCCTGTATATTGAGCTCAGTTTAAACAACTTTTCTTTCTGAATTCAGCAATATATAACATATCATAATTGTCTTTAATATTTAATAAGATATTGGGGTTTTAATTTAAAATAACAAATACCTATATGTTATGAAATAAAGTCATCCATGAAAACAAACAAAAGCATTTTAAATTATTTATTTATTTCAAAAACAAAAGAAGATATAGCATAATAACTTGTAGTCTTTAGTTTTTGAAATAAATAAAAAATAATTTAAATGCTTTTGTTTGTTTTCATGGATGATTTTATTTCATAACAAATATTTGTGTTATTTTAAATTTAAACCCTAATATCTTATTAAATACGAAAGATAATAATAATATGTTATATATTGCTAAATTCAGAAAGAAATGTTCTTTAAACCGAGCTCAATATACAGGGTGTATCACCTAAAATAAAAAAATTAAAGCAATTTCCGGTCAAACCGGAAGTGAAAAATAAGTATATGATACGCATTTACGATCAGTGAAATGTCACATATCCATTTCCGCATTAATATACAGGATTTATATTTTTTTCTTTTTCAGTTTTTCGGCCATAACTTTTTTCTTTGACATTCAATTGTTTTTATCTTTTCGGAATCGGATTCCTCGGAAAAAAGTACACAACTATGGCATTTGAATTTTTTTCCTAGGTGAAGAATAAAGCAGGAAAATCGAGTGAGGCACTTAAAATGATCACCCTGTACAGTTTCTAGCAGTTCTTATCGGTATAATTTTTTCGAATTTTGTTTTGCTTCCTTTCATACGAAATTCACAATATCTCGAGTTTTATAAGTTGTGCCTCTTTAAATTTAAAAAATAACTGGCTCCTGTTGATTGGTTGTTCCCAAAGTAAACGAGACTAATAACGGATAACGAAAATCCCTGTCAACCTAATTGACGACTATTCAAGAAAATGAGCGAGCAACTTAATTATATCTGTCTACACTATGCAGATTCAACGAAGATGCACATTACCGCATTAATCACTTGTCTGAAATAGCGACCTTGTGGAATGCTACGAAATATACTTAGGAACCTTAATGTATTCAGTGTAAAATATCAAAGGTAACCAATAACAAAACAATGAAATATTGAAGTTAATAATTTGCTTACGTAAACAACTTATTTGTTTTAGGCGTTAATTTTATAAAATTGAATCACGGTTATTAATTGTTAAGATGCAACTGTTGCTCATTATTGCAACGGCTGAAAACTTGCTGATCGAGGTCGCGCTGAAATATGCAAATTGCTCCTAGGCAAGATATTAATTATTTTTACAAATCCTCGATAATTTACCACTGTGGATATGAAGATGTGTCGTTATTGTTCAGTTTAATTGCATAAATGTGTCATACGTGCATGTCGGCTTGAATAATGTATATTTTAAACTTGTAATGAAACTCATGTGTAAATCTTCTTCAGTTAAACGAGTTGGCGAGTATGGGTCGCTAGAAAAAAAAGTTATTCTTCTATTTACAGTATAATTTATCTTACACGTAATTAATTCCGAGTTTTTATGAAGGATATGGCAAGGCTATTCGAAGGTTATATCTCCATTTTTTGCGCCCATCTGTTTTTTTACTAAAACTACTGATATTGTTACATAATATCGAAACCATTTTTGTCGACCATTGACTGAACGAACAGCATTTATGAACACCTTTGTGCAGTATTGTATATAGTTTTTGATCACGTGTAACAAATTATGATTTTAGTAGATGTTGGGTCAAAAACTATATAAATTAGTAGTTCATAATAGTAATAGTAATAAATATTTCGAAAATTTCTTCCTCCATGGAGTGTTTTTGGCTGGCTTTTGTGTATTGGTCTGCTGTTTGATGTCATAATTTCGATCAGATCAGATAAGTGACTCTGATTTATCAGATTCTGAATATATAAACCTCGATGAAACGAAACTGATGAAACAGACGAAAATTGTGAATCTGATTCGGACACAAATGAAGAAGAAACAAATTTGAATGAGTCCCTTAAACGTAAACACACCCAATCCTGCGCCACCAAGATTTACTACTGTTGGAAATTCAGGATGTATCGAATAATTCGATTTTGTTTTTAATTTTTCCGTCTATTCATGTAAACATATTATACAAGGGTCTTACGTTTTTTCGAAAACTGTGGCAAAACCACATTTTTGAAACAAAAAAACTTCGCGATTTTCAGAATGCCAGGCCAGTAGTAACAATTCATGACGACCTTTTGATAAACCTAAATTATTTCAGAACGCACAACTAATCTCCTGTCATTATTTATCAAACAATGAAGACGAAATAAAGAATATAATTAACAAAATTACGAATTATGCACGTAACAATTTAAAAAATGTGTTACATTATTCTCGACCTTGCCTCGTTACACTTGGCGAATTGTAAGTATACACACAGCTGGTTTAATTTCCATTTAACATTAACTTACGATTATTTAACGTTACGTAATGGGTCGCTTGAAGTTTGGAACAAATAGATTATTTATTATTGTCACATTTGTAATGCGCGACGAATTTTAGTTAACTCATTATTGCCATGAAATGAATGGTAATGGCCTCATTCACTAATAAACCTATATTTTAGGCAAATTCCACGAAAATAAATTAATAATACACAGTTTTCCCACATTTGGTACCATTGTTATGATTGTAGTTACGGCAATGTCAAGTGGATTTAAAAATAATCGCGGCACTATTGCGCAACGTTATAAACGTGTTTCCTTCGATTTTTAAAAGTAAGAACTTTCGATAGCAGGGACCAATTTCAAATCAGTTTTCAGTGTTTATTATCTTTAACTGCCACCAAAAAATAAAAGCGGCTGAAAACCTTCAGGTCTCTACTGCTACTGGTACAGATCGAATTTCACCACAAGAAGAAGAATTAGTGGGGATGACCATAAAGAAGCGATAATCGACTTTCGTAATGAAATAACGAGTGAAATAACTTCTCCATATCCTGCTCTATCTTCATCTTTAAATTTATATGAAATAGAGTCAATATTCAAAATCCTTTGAATACTGTTATATCTCTAGCTTAAATTATCAATGAAAAACATTATTCTGGAGGAAAGCGTTCTAAAGTGCAAGTGCAAGTAAAAATTTTAAACTTCTAAAACCCACCAATTTATCGCATCAGTTGATGCGAGATGTAGAAGAACATTTTACTTCTGTCGAAATAAAGCCAGCATGTTGTATTCTCCCGTTCTAAATGCTAAGTCAATTTGTCAAAAGACCATAGGTGTATTGCACAAAAACTAAACACGTAATTGATGCAATTTTTAATAAAATAATCACATTATAATAACTGGGATAGTACGACAATAAATTACACCATGATACCATACAATCAATGGATATTAAGAAATTAAAGTCACAGTACACAAAGCCAGCAATTTGTATTTCCTTTTCTATTTCTATTAAGTACACGATGTTCCACTCGATATTGCACAATGTAGCGCGGTGCTAATGCGATGTTTTTATGGATGTAAATAGTAATTATTTCAAGTATATTATTTGTTAAAAGTGCAAAAAGTACGGATGCTTCTCGTACGTAAACCATCATCACAACCGTGAAAGTGCATCACTGCCTCTAACCTTGGACTAGATGCCTTCTTCCACCTGCTATCTACACTTCCATCGCTAATGCAGATCAAGGTGGATTTTAATTCTAACGAGATGCCGATAATTAAACGTGATTTATGCTGGAAAGAATAACTCCTTATCTACTTAATTGGCATGCCTGAAATGAGGAACTTTATATAAAAGTGGAGAAATATCTTAAATCAAGATCTTTGGTATAATAGCAAAATTGTCAAATAAATTGAGAAAAGATATAAAAAAGATCTTAAGGAAGAGGTTCAAAGAAAAAGAGAATTGCAACTGATAAATAAAATGGCAGTGTTGTATTTTCAGTGTTGCTTTCCTGAAAATACCAGATATAATTCCCCCAAGAAGCAGAGAGCTAAACATATGAGCGACTTGAATTTTCAAAAGGGATTGAACTGTTGTGGAAGTGAGTTTGAATTTCATTTATTTTACGTAAAGGAGAAAAATAAGGAAGTGATGCTAAATTAAAAGAGGGTATCTTGGACGGTCCTCAAATTCATATCCTGTTTCAGGACGAAAAATTTAACACAAAAATAAATGATACTGAAAAAGCAGCATGGTTGAGTTTCAAGAAGGTCTCTCAAAATTTCTTGGGAAATGAGAAAAGTGAGGATTACCAGGATTTAATTGAAAAATTGTTGAAGAGTTTCAAATAGTTGGATTGTTTGGTGAATCTTTTCTAAAGAGGGAAACCAAGCAGAATGAAAAGAAAAGAAAGAGAAAACCTCTGCCTAGATCATTCGAAGACAAAAAGGTTTGTTTCAAGAGAAGAAAGAAGTAAGTGGAACAGATTTACGTAGCAAGAAACGTTCACTTCCTCATCTATCTTCATCTCTCTGTAAGGATAGAATAACTAAGTTTTGGCAATTTTTGGGATATACAGGACGTTAGGTATTTGCTTCTGAAAAAAAAATACTAAACGGAGATGGAGCACTTCCGATTCAAATTCAGCTCATCAAAATACGTGTAGAGTTAGTTTCCCAATCGTATTCAATCGGTTTGCACTAAATGCACCTAAATTAATTGACATTTTACAAAATAAATTTTTTCAATACTTAAAAAATTTAAGATTAATCCAAAAAATTGTCCTTTCTCATCTCTACTTGCTATTGCACATGACAACCTTCAACATGCTACCCATTTTGAAAATCCCAAAGAAATGTTCCTCCGCCCCACCTTATTCTTCTCCTTTTGGCTATGCCGTGTAGGAGTTATGTATTTAACACAACGTTGCGTAGTTTTTTTCCAACATTTCAAGTGATACGCTTATATCATAATATATCTACATGAGATTCTCCAAAAAAAAACACAATGATTTATTTTCTGCTTTTAATTCTGCGAACTATAACAAAGAAAAAAATTAATTATTTTCAACCAAAATAGAACAGATCATCATTGTTTCTTGTTTTAGTTTTTATACTATCAAGGTCAAGGCTGCATGATAAGTGTAGTAAGTGCCGACGGGCTAATTGTGGGCACATTAATTATTTAGGAATTCGATTGATCATAAGAATAGAAAGAGCAAGATGAAACGATATCGAGTGTTCAAAAACAATATATAGTTAATTAATTAATTGAGATAAAGCTCTAGGCTGTTTAATAAATGGTATAGGTACAGTACTGCATAAGAGGATTGAGTTAAACCTAGTATATTTTTATATGAAAATTGACCTACTGGCTTTTCCAAACTTTATGAATTGGAAGCTAATTCCAGAAAAATCTGCAGTTTACTTCAGAGACGAACAAACATTATTATTACTATTATTATTTTTATTACCATATAAAATCAATTTGTCAGTAAAACTAAAAAAATTAAATTGGATCCTGCCAACAATGGGATATCATGCTGTACTATATGAAGCATGCCTCACTTTGTCAAAACAAATTGCCTAAACATAGCTATAAATAGCTGAAACGAGACAAAAGATATTTGTAGAAACTTAAATAGCTATTTAGGTGTTCCCTAGATACGTTTCATCTCTGCAATTATATGGTTTATTGTGTAAATAAGGAGACAAATTAAAAGAATTTGACCGAAAACTGTGATTAAAATTCTTCACAGATTTAGAACAATGGAGTTGTGCAGTCCCACCTTGCAGCTATTTTAAGATTAAAGTTACGTAAGATGATGTTGATCGACGGAAGCAGATCAAGGACTGAGTTGTGTGAAGCTAGGATATGGTTAACGGGATTGTGGAAGTTCTATTGTCTTGCTGACTCACTTTGTCATGGTTGCTGAACATTATTGCAAATTGTTCCTAATTCAGGTGTATTTAGGATTGTACAATCTGCGACATTCTACGTAAAAAACTGCTAAACGAAATGGGAACAAGTGACAAGTTTTAAGGCAAAGACTGAATATTTTTATACAGTGCATTTCAATGAAGCTGTCTACCCTAAATAATTTTGGATATATTGATTATTGCACAAAATACAGAAACACGTCAAGATATTAATAATAGAGGGACATACTTTCTTATGAAAAGGTCTAGGAAAATAAAAATTATGGGTCACGAAAACTTCTCTGCTGAAATCATATTATAATCGAAATTTAATTTTACCTTCATTGCAGTTGCAGTAGGTACTGTTAAAAACTGTAAATAAACTAAAAGCGGTGTTCCACAGGGTAGCACCCTAGGTCCATTATTGTTTTCAATATATATTTTCGACTTAATAAGTAGGTTTAAATATTTTTTTAGCATTTGTATGCCGATGATAACCAGTTATATTTATCTAAGATATTAATAGGTACAGCAGAAACCATAAATTGGCATCTCAATCTCAACTTTTTAATTTAGTGTATAAACAATGGACTAAAATCGTGGTGGTTCATTCCGTTTCATTCCTTTTCTCCAAAGGCAAAATGGAATATACTTCTCCTTAATGCCTGGTGCACGGTACTAAACTCTCACATACAAGTCAGTTCAGATATACGTAGTGCTAGCTGAATAGCCGACTAACACCTAATTCTCATTTATTATGATTTCAAACAAATCGCCTGCACCGAGGTGTGATTTTCTTATTAAACGACCTGGTCACGGAACACGATAAATCAATTAATTTGTGAGTAAAATAATTATTATAAATTTGTTTAATCTACCAACATATAATTATAAACATGGCATTTGGAGGTATTTTGACAGACGTAATAATCTGTGTAACATTAACACAATATCAATTAAATACTTTGTAGTTTCTCAACTATTACACTTCAAACTACCCGTCGGTGTTGAGTTTATAGCGTTTTCGTGACTGATGGTAAGCATTTCGTGAATTTTAGAACATTCCGATAAGTAAATCTGAATAAGACCTGCATATCTGATAATTTTCAATTAACTTCTTCCCTCCATATACGGGCATCTATGTAACTTTTTCCCAGCATCTTCATAACTGCACCTTGTGAGATGATCTGCATAAGTGATGCATCAATTTGCGGAAATTTATAATTATATATATATTTGCCGTGAAAATAATCGTGAATGATTAGGGGCAGTTGCCTCTGCGTATGTCTGGGTTCTGGATACGTCAGCATAGAACAAAAAACTAGGGGCAGTTCCCTTCGCTATGGTAAGGTTTTGTCGTAAGCACATTGTTCAACGTATTTTATGTAACAACGATTTCATAGTGAGACTGTCGGCGACAATGGCCCGGTAATTACTAAGCGAGACTTATTATCTATCAGTCGTTTGGGACACTGGACACACAATAAAATAGTCAGTGGGATGTTCCTCTTTGCATGCGGCAAAATTTTGCCCCTGCACATCGGCCCAGACTAGTATTACTTATTTGTGAGAGTTGTCTAAAAGTAAAATAAATCAGTTTAACCATTTCGAGGGTATTCACTAATCGTTTTTCTTTCAGAAGGTTAAAGGTTTTTGATCCCATATTGGGATTTGGTCGGAATTTATTGACGAAATGGTCGCATTGATGACAACTTCCTTATCACGCTGCAGAATCTTTTGGGAGTTGAGTTGTTGCAAATTGAGTCCAAAATAATCTTTAATTTTGCTAACCTAGCTCTATTTTCGCGATTGTCCTCATTATTGGAGAAATGTAGAAATATCAGGAACAAGTCGAATCTGTCGCGTTTTATAATAACATTTCGTGTGATGCATATTGTCATGTATTTTAAACTACAAAAGAAATTAATACCCGATTATTAAATAAATAAAATTAAAATTAAACTCAGGCAAAACAAGGATAGAACAAAATATTCCTCACAATGAAATAAATAACGAGAAACTTACGTATGGTATACTGAATAGTTAAATACAAGTTAAAAAAGAATATCATATTGGAGAATTATCTTCTTAGGTGAGCTGTAAAACACCTGTTGCAGCAATAGAGGTCAACGTGCCACACATAAATAAAGGCTCAGCTACGCTAAAATAAAACAAACGTAAAAATATTAAAAGCTTAAATAAAGTTAATGTATTGTAGAATAGTTCTTTTAATTAATCAATAACAGAACAGCTGTTATTTACCTGCTTTGAACAAATTTCAAACGACTTTCAACACATCAATTAAACTAAGATGCACTCTATTTCTATAAAAATGTAAATAAATAGTGTAAGACTTACTTGTAAAACCACCAGTCTAGTCTAATAACGAGACACAATGTAAATTAGATCATAAGGAGTGATTGTGAAGTGCAATTTAAAAAGTTCAGTGATGGATCGTCGAGGCCAACGGCAGATCAAAATTTCATCTAACGGAATGTCAACAAATGGGTATCCACAGATTCGTCATGAAACAAGGATGCTGAAAATAACATAATTTCATAGAAAAAATATAGAATAAAATAAAAATAGGCATAAATACAAACCATAAATGACAGATAGAAATCTAGAAATCCTTGAATTGCAAATTTTCTGCATGTTCCTTGGGAACGAAAACAAAAGTGAGTTGTTATTGGGTAGTGAAAGCAGCAAACCCTCGTCTAGATCGCTCCTGAAAATATTTGAAAAATTACTGGACTGCACCTATGTGATTGGTCGAATTCCCAAATTGCATCAAACCCAAGCATTTCAATTAATCTCAGCTGCATATCAAGCAGACAGCAGTCTCAGCGACATCTAGCTGTCGACTAGTCAAATGACATTTATTCTAAAAAGATCTGTAATTTTTCTAAGTCTATTTGTTCCTGCCACTACTATGTTGAGAACTTCATTGTCAAAAAACTGACCATACAACTTGTAAGGATCGAAGAGATCAATCTGATTAGTTTGAATACCACTTTGTGCAAAAAACTGAAAATTGTTTGATACATTTCCACAAGGTCCCCAAGTGTCAACAGTCGCAAGTACAGTAAGATTTGGGTCATCATCCAAATCTTCAGTGAAGTCATAGTTTGAGGGAATATCTTCATTAACAGTTTCACCACTATTTCTATCGCTACCTACGTCATGATCTTCTTCAGCAATTTCTTTGTTAACCAACTCTTCTAAAATTTCTTCAGCAACTGACTCTTCTACAATTTCTTCAGTAACCAACTCTTCTAAAATTTCTTTAGCAACCGACTTTGCTTCTAAAGGTCAACATGAAGGTGCGTTATTGCAGAATCTGTAATTTCTTTAGCAGCTCGCAAAATTCGTTCGGTTCTGGTGGACATTTTTGTTTTCTCTTCTACTGGCTTTCTTCTGTCATGAGAGGCGGTTAAGGAAGCATTCTCTTAAGAAAATATGTTAGTGAAAAGGAAGGTCTTGAGTCATAGGTGGAGCTCACTGATAGACGTTTTGACCTTCTCAAGATCATGTTTGATTTCTGAAATAATTTACAAAAGCTAGAAAGTTTGTTTATTCCAACATATTTATTGGGAACATGACGTTTTGATTTTCCAAAATTACTTCTGTCATGATAGTGCTGCTAATGCTCTCTTCTATGATTTAAAATACTTACTGTTCCGCACCAAAAATTTCAACCAAAAATAAATCAAAAATGGCTAAGTCTATAAAAACTTTACAGAAACACAACTTTGTTCAGAATTCCATAGGCAATTTAGCAGTAGTTTAATTTTTTCTTTCAAAATATTCAGAAAGGGGATACTTAACTTAATGAACTTGTTTTTCCATGGTGCTTTCCTCATTTGATCATTGTTAATTTTCTCTCATATTAAGAATTACGCATCAGTGTTTTTTGCTACTGTTCTCACCTCTTTTAATTTTTGGCGACCAGCTGGAGCTAAACCAAAGAAGCGCTAGTACAGCAACAATATTACATAACTCAAAGAACAATATTGTACTCGTAGGATGATTAACACATTCGACTTGGATTGCACATTTGTGTATACTTATTTGGAGGGCCAAGTTCTTAGTATACTTCCTCAGTTACAGCCTTCCGATTGAAACAAAAACAACAAAAAAGAATTCCGAAATTGGCCGCATCCCAAGATACTCATAATTCATACCAGCCTACATACACACGTTTTTAAATAAGTATGAAGTAACAGTTCTTCAACAAAAATAAAAGTGATAATATTAATATCCTTATTAATAATTATTGTTATAACTCGAGGTAATGTGGTTAAATGAAACCAATCTATCACGGAATGACTCATCAAAGAGGCATAATAAATATAAAAGAATCCAGCAGAAAAAAAGCGAATAACACTTTGGATTATCATCTAATCTTACGTGTAAAAATAACTGTGACTTCAAAATCACTGCTCTTTAGTTCACGTAATACCGTTTGTGAATTTTTGCTAGCGCATCATTATTTATAATTTAGTTGACTACAGTCTGGCGCCGAATGCCACTTTTTCAGCGGAGACTTATCTAAATAATTAATTAAAACAACACTAATATGCCAAAGTACACGGTTTGAACGACATTGAAAAGTTATGTTTATCTCGAGTTAATTTGTTATTGGATGCCATGTTTATATTACCTACCTTATAAGTTAATTTATAGCAATTGCTCTCTAATGGTACTTTACTAATTGACAACTGTGTTAACATAGTTATTTCGTTCCACGTCGTCTTTTTAAACTAGTTTGCCGACAAGCCTCAAGCTCAGCATACATTATATGAGTTGGATCTGTGGCGAGCGTTGCATTCATTTCGCCGTTTTTTGTGGCTCCAACTCTGGTTCGTTTGGTCTAACCAGGCACGAGTTTACTTTTTAAACGAGCGTTTGCTAAGTTGTGTTACTTCGATGGAGCAGAGTGATGATTATACAACTGAATTAATTTTTAAGTTCTTTAAATATTTAATTTTTTTTGAGATAAATGAGCAAAAATTTTCCATACTCTATAATTTATTATGAAATCAAAATAACCTAGTTTCTGGCACCTCAACTTCCAATACTTACTATTTTGTCTCCTCTCTGAAGTCCTTTGGCCTTCTTTAGGACTGTATTCTGAGTTTTCTTTATAGGTTAATTAGACCCCTGGCTTAACCGTGTTTTCACTGCAGTTACCTGAAGCCTCTATTATCCTACTAATAGAGTAAAGTGGTGTTTCTACACTCTAAAACAGAAACTGGCGCCTGAGACACCGTCCTAAAAAGCACCGCCGCCCCTCAGGCGTTACAGTAACCTTCTCCGAACTTCCGCCATAACGAAGGAGGGTTACAATTCTTACAGTTGATAGCTGCTAAAATCGTTAATCTTACTTAAAATTTGAATTCAGTGACCATAAAGCCATAAAATTATTTCAGGTTTTTAATAATTTATGGTAATTTGACACTGTTTTGACAGCTGTCAACTGTAAAAATTCTTAATTTGACATCAAATTTAAATAGAGCAACCAGCAAAATATACTCTAATTTTTCAAAATTTTTATTATGGATTACATATTTCAAGATTTTCAATTGTTAATGTTGACTTGACAACTGGTTGGCAGCTCTCAATGTAATTTTAAAATATTGTAAATATACAGAATATCTTCAAATATTGTAAAAATACCTAAAATTTTAAAATATTGTGAAAATACCGCAAATTTAGAAATACCGTAAAATACAGAAATTTGGATTGACTTTTGACCTTGACAATTTAAATTCTAGTAAAAATGTCAAAAATTTTAATTCTCGTAAAAATGTCAAAAATTTAAATTCTAATAAGAATGATGACGTGTCTTTGCAATTTAAATTCTGGGAAAATGTTGACGTCATCAAAATCTAAAATTTAGTAAAAATGATCACGTGACCTTGAGTGACCTCAAAATTTAAATTCTAATAAAAATGTCAAATATTTCAATTCTAGCAGAAATTATGACGTCAAAATTTAATATTTTGTAAAAATTATCACGTGACCTTGAGTGACCTCAACATTTAAATTCTACTAAAAATGCAAAAAATTTAAATTCTAGTGGAAACGTCAAAAATTTAAATTCTAGTAAAAATGATGTCATCAAAATTTAAAATTTAATAAAAATGATCACGTGCCCAAAATTAAAATTTTAGTAAAAATGACAACGTCATCAAAATTTAAACTCTGGTAAAATATTGATCACGTGACCTTGAAATTCAAATTCTAGTAAAAATAATGGTGTCATCAAAATTTAAAATCTAGTAAAAATGATCACGTGACCTTGAGTGACCTCAAAATTTAAATTCTAATAAAAATGTCAAATATTTCAATTCGAGCAGAAATTATGACGTCAAAATTTAATATTTTGTAAAAATTATCACGTGACCTTCAGTGACCTCAACATTTAAATTCTACTAAAAATGCAAAAAATTTAAATTCTAGTGAAAACGTCAAAAATTTAAATTTTAGTAAAAATGATGACGTCATCAAAATTTAAAATTTAATAAAAATGATCACGTGACCAAAATTAAAATTTTATTAAAAATGACAACGTCATCAAAATTTAAAATCTGGTTGAAATTCAAATTCTAGTAAAAATGATGGTGTCATCAAAATTTAAAATTTAGCAAAACTGATCACGTGACCTTGAGTGACTTAGAAATTTAAATTCTAGTAAAAATGTCAAAAATTTTAATTCTAATAAAAATGTAAAAAATTTAAATTCTAGTAAAAATGTCCTGAAAGACGATTGTCCTAAATGAACTCGTGACTATACTGATATAATTTCTAGCAGTGTTGCTTATCAAATGAACTTGGGAGCTTTTAGAAGCGGTATCGTCATATATTAATATGATCAAACTGATGAAGTTTGCAAAATCTTTAAATATGGGACTGTGAAGGAAATCAACAACATACAAATTAAATGTAATTAAAAATACAGATAAAAACCATGGCAACCAAAAAATTCACGATTTTGGCAGCTATCAACTGTAAAAATTCTTAAACTATAAAAATTCCTAATAGATAAAGAATTTTTACAGTTGATAGCCGAAAAAATCGTTAATCTTATTTAAAATTTGAATTCAGCGACCATAAAGCTATAAAATTATTTCATGTTTTTAATAATTGTAATTTGACACTGTTCTGACAGCTGTCAACTGTAAAAAATTCTTCTTTAGATTTTTCAGTGGTCTTCCTCTTTTCTGCACTTTCTTGGGCATCTATATTACCCATACATTGAAAGTTTCTATACAAAATCTTTTGCCTTCAATTCTGCCCAGAATAATTTGTTCCACTTTCATGAGTTTTTGGTCATTCTTAACTATCAACATTCTTGTAAGTACTCTTTCACTTTGTCTCTGATGGAGAATAACCTGATTCCACGAAAAATTTGTAAAGAATTATTATTTAAATTTAAACATTCTTTTGAAAATTTTAATTTTTTTGTCAAAATACAATTCAACAAGCTTTGCATAAGTTCCATTCTCCAAAATGTGGCGATCAAAGGGAAGATTCATTGAGTTCCGATGAAAAGTTATTACGTTAATTTTAAAGATTTTTAAAGAAATATATTTGAAACATCTGCAAACTTTTTTTATGCCATAAATCCGTAAAGAGTAAAACTTCCAAATATATTAATAACTACCAAGCTATTACGTTCAAGAGTGGACGAGAACGGGCTGGGGCGAGAGAGAGAGAGAAATCATTAATATACAGCAATAAGAGAACTGGGCCAAGTACAGATCCTTGGGGTACTCTGTTATCTAACGGAGGAATTATATTTTACGAACATTCGAGCTTAAGAAATCCGACAAAATTCATGTGAAATAAAAGCTGAAAGTACGTTTTTTCTTTTGGTGTAAGAAAAAATATGTTCCCATTTAAAGTTCGTTCACAAAATTCAATTATTTTCCACGAATTTTTTAAAATGCAAAAGCTGCAAGGAAAACAGGTTTCTTTAATTAAGAAGAACTTTGTTTACATGAAGTGACAAACAACACTCCTATGCCTATTTTCTATAAGATTCAAAAATAAAATTCTGCTGGGACCTACTTTCCAAATTTCAGATATTATACTTTTGCGTTGTTCCTGAAAATTTTCTATGGTGACTAAATTTGCAGGATTTAGATCATAAAAATAAAATTGTAACTCATACTCTGAGCGTTTTCTCTCCTACAACAACAATAAAATATTCACCTTCACTTCAGGTTGTGCATCATGTTTATATATAAACCACCATCAGAACCATTAAATAATTCAGTAAGGGCAAATTCATATAATAAAAGCATGATGATGCTCTAAGGTATTGTTGGTGTATATTATTAATGTACTTTGTATGCGCCTTAATTGAAAATTCGTGCGTTTAAAAACAATACATAAATAAGTGATTCAGTAAATAATAATTTTATGTAAATATTCGCAAATCAAGTTAAAGGATTGTCTAACTAATGGAAAATAATGTGTATTTATTAAAAATGAATACTTATAGTACATAGAGATGTTGCGTTTACATGCAACAGATTCCTTGCTTATTTATAACATTGTTGTTTCGAATAATTATAATTGCATTAATCACGTATAAATCTTCCACATCCTGTTATAGTTTTCTTCAAACTGACTAATTTAATAACACGCAAATTAATGATGCTGTTGTAACCTTGAGAGATCAAGGTCTATATCATCTTTATTTTAATATTACACTAATAGTAATTCCTCCTACAATTTTATTTTCGATAAAAGTGACGCAGAGGAATATATGCAATCATCCATATTAATGACTTGTTATATTTTAAATAAAGGAAAAAATTACCCAGAAACGAATACTGGACAGTGATGACAAAATAAATAATTAGTTATCAGAGTTTCCTTTAAAACCATTATTAATTAAGTGTAATATAATGTCAGAATTTTAAAGGTTGTCGTTTGTATAGAAATACGCAGATTTCGGCAATATTTCTTTATTATATTGGTATATTATAATTGGATTTTTTCGACCGGTACAGTTCGAATAAATTATACCAAAAGGTTAATCCATTCACAATTATATTTTATCGGTATTTTAAAATAGATAATTAAAACGGTCATCTGCATAATATGAAAATTTAGAAAACGTAATTTATTGAGTTGAGTAAGGTAAGGATTTTAAAATACCGTATTAGGCAAAATTGGGATATATATTTGATTTGTTAAAAACTTACCTATCTTAATTGAAAAATTATACACTAAAATATTTAGATAAATCAGCATCTGAGAGTTTATGAAAACTAATATTACTTTTGCATGAATATGTACCAGAATTGGAGTTTCACTTTGATAACTTTAGAAATAATACGAAGGAGAATACACTGTGAGCTGAATAAATGTGATTCCTGCATACCAATAATTTCCTTCAGAAAAAAAAGAGTTAGTAGATAAAACGAAGCCTATTATATTTACAATAGTTATCACGGAGGTAGATACAACGGCAAAGTATTCATTAGAAAATATTCACTAGCATTTTGCAATCATTTTGGACCACCCTGTACATGGTCAAGGATGAGATCACTTTGGATTAATTTAATAATTCATTAATAATGGTCTTCATTATAGATTTGATTGTGTTTGCCAAAACAGGTTACTCGGATATAAAATAACACATTATTTGGGTTAGTATTATTTATTGTTAGATAAAAAGTAACCTCAACATTTGGGCTTAAAATTCAGAAAAAATGTTATTTATCGTTTGTAGTGAAAGGCCAAGTTTTCTCAGAAAAAAAGATGGCAAAAACCACTAGCAGATAGAAATATTTTTCACCTGTCAAATCAAGTAGACGCCAAGCCCGATGTGTTATGTACGTTTCGTTGGTATTAAACTAGTACCTGTCCTAAAAAAATAACGTGTTTTGTGTTGCTCTACCTTTCTTTCCTTTTTGCACACTTTTGGTTTTTTCATTTAGCCTATCTTATCACACTGCCTATTTTTTGTATCATGATGTCCATTTAGGATGTGACCAAATTTACGAAATACTGTGTGACATGTTTGCGTCTTCCTAAAATTATAACCCATTCAAGAAATTACTCTCCTTGGAATTTTAATAAATAAAATAAGAGAAAAATTAGAACAATGGAGGAATTATAGATGAATGGGTGAACTGCAAATAAAATGCGATTCAGATGTGTCTAAAAATAATATCCAAATGATATTCAAAGGCATATATCCATTATATCCAATATGATGCAAAAACCTTTTGGTTTTCTATTAACTCAAAATGTTTTGGTACCTAACCCTGGATAACAGGGTATATTGCAAACGATTTTCCAAAATTTTTTAAAACCGTGTATACCTAATGCTAAATCTTCATCAGTTTACTTCCAATAATGTTCTACAAATCTACACAAAAAAAAGTGAAAGACATGAAGTTGAAAATCATCGTCCGATTACATTTTGCGAAAGTAATGGAAGTTCCTACATGGGGTTACACGAATACCACAATTTCAGGGAGCAGATCGTTTTTAGGGAACATGATTCTGTAAGAAATAAATCTGCCTTTACCAACTTAGTGTGTTGCACAGATTTCTTTAGTTCTAGCAACATCAAGTACTTTGCATGGCGGCTCAATGGTCTAGGGGTATGATTCTCGCTTTGGGTGCGAGAGGTCCCGGGTTCAAATCCCGGTTGAGCCCATCTTTTTTTTTACATTTAAGTGTGTGTAATAAAATTTTGCTTTAAATATATAAAAAAATAAATTCTCGGAAATCAAATTTATATAGAATAAACTAATATTAAATTCAAGGACGATTATAAATCCATAATATGTAATCAAATTCTCAGTAACTAACCCACTAGATTAGCAAATCGATATCGCGGAATTATTATAAAGTGTAAACACGTTTGCTCTTCTTTTTTTATAATACGCATTAAATTAAAATAATATATTTCCTTTCCAAGACGTACGTGGTATTTCATATCGTCAATCCATACACCAGGTGACCACGAAATAAGTTAGACTACGCTTTTCGTCTTTATTGACGTCATAAAAAATACATACATCTTGTATCTAATAATCATTATTATGGTTCGCATTATTGCCTTTAATTTTTTTTCACAAATTGCACTTCAAGGAAATTACCTCTACCCTGCGGTGAGGGAGTTCTAACTTTAAAAACATCAAACGAATAGGCCTCATAGCAGTCATCATTAGGTATGATTTCCATAATTTCGTTGCTGATGATTTCCATAACTTTGGTGTTCGAGGAAAAAAATTATTTCGATATAAGTATTTTAATTCATCCTACAGGCATTATATAGCCATTCAAACCTAAATTTTTCATACCTTGGAAGAAGTTGATGGAATCAGACGTCCAGAATTTGGTTTGTGGGTCAATAACAGGCATTTTCTAAATTCTATTTTATTTAGTGATTAAGCTCCTTTTACGACAAATGGTGTCGTATCAGCTCAAAATTGTCGATATTGGGCGAGTGAAAATCCAAATTGCAAAAGACAATATTCGGAAAAAATCAATGTTTGGTGATGACCATTAAACGAAACAATTATAGTCCCCTTCTTTTTTGAAGACAATATAAATGTAAAGAACTTCATACCATTTTTAAGAAGTGAACTATGGGATGCAATACATGACCTTCCATGTGAACAAAGAGTAAACTTGCATTTTTAATTAAATGGCTCTCCTGTTCACGATACCAGGATTATTAGACAATGGTTAGATGAAGATTTCCCACACTACTGGATAGATCGAGGTAGTGAGTTAATTGGTTGGCCACCAGATCCCCCAATTTAACACCACTCGATTTTTCCTGTGGGTCTCTTCGTGTAAAAAGTTTATAAAACACGTCCA